>JAHZTW010000003.1:64093759-64301948 GCA_020283515.1 Alliaria petiolata | reverse complement strand
TTTATGAAAAGAGATCAATATTGTTTGTAATGTATATGTATTTGGAAAACATTGACGTTTACCGAAGAAGATTAATGTGTGTCAATGAACATCCAACTCAAATTTAAGAAGAGAGAAATGTAAGTATAATATTTCATATCATTTTTCTACATCCAAAGTTAACACAATCTTAAATATTCGACTATCTAAATTTGTGTGTAAATATTTATGAACCCAATCTTTTTAAAATTTTGTTGACTTCTATATATATAATATACGTTTTCAATTAATTTTATTTTACTAAACACATAAAACTGCTAATAGCTAAATAAATTAATATTTTATATTGCTGAAGTTTTTTTTAACTATATTATTGAAAGGCATGTAATATTCCGCGCGAAGCGCGGATCACCCACTAGTATTACATAATTATATATGACATTTTTTCTCAACTTAATTTAAAGACGAGGATGTACCATTTCGCTTTTAGAAAATCTACTAAATTATTTTTGGATTATTTCTATAATCCAATCTATATATATTAGGAATTTCAAATTGATAGTAAAAAAAATTAGTATGACATTGCATTTTAATCAAATATTCATTTCCCTCCACCCGAAATGCGGGCTAAATCCTAGTTTATGATATGGGCGAACTATATCCTAGTTTATAACCATAAAAACAGTATAAATATGTGACTCCAACAATTATTATTCTCAAAAATTTTGTTTGGTTATTATGGACGTTCTATTTAAAAGATCTAAAAATAAATAAAAGAGAGAAAAATAAGAACTATCTTTAGTCGAACACATGCCTGCTTGTAATTAAAATAAGTAAATACCATTAGAGAGAAAGAAAAAAAGAGAAATTCAAGAAGTAGCCCAAGAGAGAGTTCAAGATGTGGCCCAAAAGTTTAAGAATTATTTATAAGCCTAAAGTATAAGCTTCCTTCGCCTTATGCAAGGGCCGGCTCTGTCTCGGTGTCTAGCTTTGCAGAAGTTTCCGGTCACCAGTTGGATCCACGAAGGGAACACAACACGTCTTTCTACGGTGGAGTATTGGTGAAAGGAACGTTATTAAGGGAGAGTGTGTTGCACGCTGGTCCTAGTGTGAACGTGTGGGTTTTGGCCAGGTTCGGTTTATGACACAAGTTCACAAGCCACCTAAGCAATTTTTTTGGGTTTTTATTGTTATATTTTCTGGTGTAGTTGGTAATTGATAATTATTATTTTTTTTTTAATATGTAAAGTTTAAAATTATAATTTATATTTTTAGTTTTGTCATCTTTCCGTTATTTTTATTATGTTTTGCTTATTACTTATTTTTCGAATTTATATTTCTTATTTGATTTTTCAATAATTAACATGTATTGATAAACTTGTAACTAATTTTTTTTTTTTAATTGAATGTCAAATTTATTCAAACCAAAAAAACCTTTTTACAACAAGTACTTCGTGAAGCTGAGTTTTTTGAATTTTTGCCGAGAGTAAAAAGCCATACAATCGTCAAATCTTTATGAAAAAAAACTAGATCCTTGAGGTAAAGTGGCAAACCATAGTTAGAGACTTTCTTCGTACTTATGCTCTCTCAAGGCTCGGATTAATAGTAGTTGATTTCACACTTGTTTGTTGATGAGCTTCACAATAGTAGTTGGAGTATGATTTCACACTTGTTTGTTGATGAGCTTCACAATAGGAGTTGGAGTAGAGGGATAGCACCATGTCTCCTCGCATTTCGCTTCCTCCAAATACTATGTATAGTTGTTTAAAACACATACCTAGTAAGAAAGGTGACAAGTCTACCATGAGAAGCGTCAGAGATTAGTTGAAGTAGGGCTGATTAGTCTGTCGAGAAACTAGCTTTGAGCAAGCCCTTAGCGACATTTGTCCATACTTCAGTCGAATAACTAGTAACTAAAAATTAATTATCATTAAGTATTATTAAATTCTTTTTGTTATTGTTTTTTTTTTGTTATTGTTGCTTTAGTTAAAGTCTTCTTCGCAAGATTAGATGAAGAACTAAACAAAGTGAATCAGTTTCACAAGTCCTAAGACTGCTACGTCGGGGACTCAACACAAATCCAACTTGCCTCCTACGCAATCATTAGCCCGAAAGCAGAAAACATTTTTTCTTCGACTGCTCCGTTCTGCGATCATCTCAAAGCCTCGAAGGCTCTCCTTCAATATGATCGATGCAATCGACTTCTCTCTAAATCTTCACGGCAAACACTCGGTATGAAGATCAACTTTGGGTTCTATAGGTTATAATCCACTTGGGCTCTATTTGGGCTCTGCTTTTGGTTCACTTTTTTGGGTTCCACTAATATATGTGCTGGATCAACTTTTCTCGTGCTTTAAACCCCTATAAAGGAAAAAAAAAAGCAAAAGAAAGGAAAGACTTATAAATCTTTGCTATATCTAGGTCAACTACTCTTGCTTCATCTTTTTCCCTTCGAGATCTTGTTCCCGCTCTACATGCATACTCACTCATAGTAGTTCAAAGTTAAAATCATGGTTTAAAAAATCGGCCTATTCAGCGACTAGGCGTTCATCTAGGCGCCTATAGACAGTGGCGGAGCCACGTTGATAGAATAGGGGGCTGTTGTCCCAGATAAAAAATTATTGTTTGGTGTTATTTTGGTCAGATCAATGCCCCTATTATAATTTTTTTTTTATAGTATGCCTCCTATAAAAAATAATTCTACATCCGCCCGTGCTTATAGATCCTCGAGCATTCGACTCAAATTTAATAAAACAGAAGTGTAAATATTGGTTGTATTTTAACATAATTTTTTTTATGGCTTTTCACTCTCTATTAGGCAAACATTCAAGAGTTTTCCTAGGAGTTAACAAATCTAGATACAGAGACAATATTTTTGGATGGTTGGGCTGGATTAGATCATGCTTAGTTGTGAACATCCGATGACTAGTTGTAAAGTGTTTTTGGCACATATGATTTAGTGCTGAAAACTTTGATGATACCGAGTAGCATCTATGGCGCATCTAATCTATGATAGGAAGGCATATCTACCGCAATCTAATAGTACTCGCATTTCCCCATCTATCAATTATTGATGTTGCGCTTGGTTGAACATTTATATTTAATTGCAATATTCAATACTATTCTTTCAAATTTAAAGTTAATTATTTAGACAAAGATTAGATATGCGACTATCTAAATTTTTTATGTGTATGAATATTCAAAATTTGGATATTAAGGTCTTAGAACACAAAATAGATTTTAAGATTTGACTTTTAATAAATAGAATTGTACGTCTACTATATATTTGATATTTTACAATAATTTGTATCTTATTAAGTATATATAAAATCGTTAAAGACAAGATATATTGACATTCGATATTGTTGAAAAAAATTCTAGCTATATTAGATGTAATATATATTAGATGTAATCATGTTATATAGCCATTGCTGTAGGAGAATTTAGGAATTCTCTTATACTATTATCTTATACGAATAAAAGTAAATCATTTTATTAAGTCCAATGCACACTATCTTGTGTTTAAATTTATAATATTAACATGCCGATTCCAAATACTTGGTATTTATTTTATAATATATGCTTAAAGATATATATCTATAAAACCCACCCTGAAAACTCGATCACTTTATGTTTCATAGAGCTCTATCTCTCTCTCTCTCTCACTCTCTCTCTTCCTCTCTCTCTCTCAACATTCATCAAAATCATAACTCCTCTCCTCTTCAATTTCTAAAAATATCAAAGCATGCATATAAACAGAACAAAATTCGCAAACTGTAAAACCCTAAAGCAGAAAGAAGAAGTGGAAGAAGTGGAAGAAGAGAAGAAGATGGAAACGGAAATAAGAAGAGGTCCATGGACTGTAGAGGAAGACATGAAGCTCATCAATTACATTTCTCTTCACGGTGAAGGAAGATGGAACTCTCTCTCTTGTTCTGCCGGTAACTTCTTAACCCTTTTACATACTAGAATATGATCATGCATGATATATATAATAAGATCGTATTGCGTAAATCAATCTAGATCAATTAAAATTATCATAACAAATCGTTAAATGACCTTATCATACCCTGGGAGCTATTGAAGGGGCTCTTTATATGCTCTTCAAACAAGAATTTTTCTATTTCTTTTTGATTTTGTGGGTTTCGATCACATGTGAAATTTATTAGAGTTTTATCTCATAACTAATTGAAATCAAATGAAGTAGACTATGGTCTTATAAGCTTTATAAGAACTATTTTTCGTCTCAATATGTTATTCTTAATTTTCATCACATCTAGCTTATTAAACCCATTTTCATGTGTTTCCTAATTCCTATGGCTGTAACGTATCCATGTCGGCATAATTTAAATTCCTCTTTAGAGTTGGCAAAGTAACAAAGAACAAGTTGACGTCTTCATAGTTCGCTATTATCATTCAAAATGTACTTTCTACAAAAAAAAGATTGGTCGGTCCAAGTTTTTTTTTATTTTTTCCTTTGAGGTTCTCTTCGTTTGCCTTTTGAGTGTGGAACTCAAACACCTTTCAGCCTTTCACAACCATCCAATACGATAAAGCCTAATTAACTGCTATTTTATTGGTTTTAGGAAATTATAATAGCTAGTGTCCAGGCAATATTGACTAGTGCTCTATGAATTGTATTTTATATATTGATGTAATTTATTATGGAGACAGGACTTAATAGAACGGGGAAAAGTTGTAGATTGCGGTGGCTAAATTATCTCCGCCCGGACATCCGCCGTGGAGACATATCCCCCCAAGAACAATTCATCATTCTCGAACTCCATTCTCGTTGGGGAAACCGGTATGAACACTTTATTTTATTATTTATATAAAGTTATAAACCAATATATTGTCTAAATTAATACATTATTCGAAAATAAGGAAAGAAATACGTAGAAGAGAGCAATTTTCGAACGTCTCTATGAAATAGATAACTCAATATTCAACGTACTAGAGAGAATTGACAACTGATTTTGATGCGTGTTTGAAAATTCTTGGCTACAATTATGAAATATCAAATTCGTTTTGAGGCAATCAAGTCTTTTTATTAAGGAAACAATTAGAAAAAATAATACCGTTTGATTCAACAACAAAATTCAATACATTGTTAAAAAAAAAAAATTATACATAATTAAAAAGGTTAAAATGAATATTCAATATTGTGGATTTGATATAGTTTTAGGGGGGTTTTTTTTGTTGAAGGTGGTCAAAGATTGCTCAACATTTACCTGGAAGAACAGATAACGAGATAAAGAATTATTGGAGAACACGTGTTCAAAAACATGCGAAACTTCTGAAATGTGACGTGAACAGCAAGCAATTCAAAGACACTATCAAACATCTTTGGATGCCTCGTCTCGCCGAGAGAATAGCCTCCGCTCAAAATGTCGAATTTACCCCTAGCCACTTCTCGCCTGAGAACTCGAGCGTGGCCACTGCCACCTCATCATCGACGTCGGCGGAGTCCGTGGGATCGAGTTTCTACGGTGGTGATCAGGTGGAATATGGAACGTTGGATCAGATGACAAATAATGGTAGTACTTTGTTCAACGGCGGAGATGCGTTGGAAAATTTGTGGAGTGTTGATGAGCTTAACAACTGGCTCACACAGCAGCAATTTATGTGATAATTAAATTAATAATTAATAGTTTATACACTTCGGAAAGGCAAACTATTTACTTTGTTTTTTTTTTAAAGGCAATATTTACTTTGTTTCATTGCTGTTTTATCTAACTAGGTGAATATCCATGTTTGTGATGAGATTTTATAATTTTATTTGAATTTATGTCGTACTTTACTTAACTACCTGATATTAAACCAAAATCAATTAAAATTCATTACAATTCCAAGACTAATAAACTTATAAGTCTCTCTTGGAGAGTTAAATTGAAAACGTTGACCCTCAAAAAACCAATAAATCTTCTTGTTGTTTTTTTCTTTCAATTTTTTTAAACATACGAGCAACACAATAACCAACAATAGACAAATAAAGCAGGAGAGATTTTTGCTTAGAGTTTCAAAAGTTTTTTTTTGTTTTTTTTCCTCGGCTGGTTTCTTACGTCTACCGATTGCTTACTAATTTTGCTTCTAATTAACATTTAACCCAAAAGCGAAAACAATTGGTAGTTCAAAACATCCGATAGGCGTTCAATGGATAATTGATGTATAATGTGTGTGTGTGTGTTTTTTTTTGCTTTCAAAAAGTTCCGGATCATAGTACATAATTTTTTTATTGGCAAGTAATAAGAGCGGATTTAAATCTCCTCCGACTGAAAATCGAATTAAGAACACAACTTTGTATTTAACCACTAGCTCAAAATGACCGGTGGTATGATAGGTGTGTTAAGTGAACATCCAATAAGTTATACCCTTATTAATTTAGTAATTAGTATAATCATTAATGGAATTAGAGAGCTGGGAACATCTAATAATTTAACTACAAGAAAGGGACGTACGTGAATGATGTCTCTAATTCCTGATCATGATTAGAAATATAGAATATTGATTATTATATATAATCTAACACATGTAACACTTTATCAAGATTATATATGTCCAGGTGAGATGAATGCAAATAAAATTCGTCTAATTAAATTTAAAAATAAAAGATGTTTATCAAAATATTTTTTAATAAAAAAATTTCAATACGTCGGGGTAGGATCACATATCCTCAAAAACCCTACTTTTAGCATTAAATATTAATTATTGGTAAAAAATTTAAAAATATCATTTTTTAAAAGTAGCAATTTTTGTTACTATTTCAAAAATATCATTTTTATAAACGTATATAAAATGTGCTTATAAAAATTTAAATTATAAAGGTTTATAAAACATGTTTATAAAAATTTATAAAGTATTTTCATAAGGTTTATAACATATTTAAAACCTCTTATAAACATGTATTATAAACCTGTATAAATTAAATTTTTATAAACGTTTGTAAAGTAGTATATTTGAAAATGAACAATTATTTTAAAAAAAATGGTACTATAAAAGTGGAACTTTTGAAAATTATTTTATTTGTTAGAATCTTATATAATAAAGTAAGGTTTTTTTAGAAGTGAGCTTTGAAATGCTGACATGTGGCAGATGATGTGTCACTTACATTTAAAGAAAAAAAAACATAAATAATTCATAATTGTAACATTTAATTCATCTTTTTATTTTGTTGTTCTTAATTTAATAATAGGTGTACTTCATTTTTAATAACCAGAAAAACTATAATTAACTACATAACTATAGAAAAAACATATGTGATATCTTATAACATATAATAAAGTTTTTTCATCAGGAGCCCTGAAAATTTTGGGACGGGTTTCCCGTTCCCTCCTGTACTGTCCCGAATTTTTCGTCCCATTCCCTATCCCGTTTAAAATAATTATCCATTCGAAACCATTTATTTTATTAATACGGGTATGGGAAGGGAATGAGTATTAGATCGTGTACCCGAATTACCCGTTCAAAAATGAAAAACTTGAAAATTCTATATATATTTTTTCAAATCATTCTGAAATTTTCTAGGACGTTCTATCATATTTCCTTTTGAGAATTATTTTCCAATTCACTAATTTTCTGTTTCTGTCCCATAGCCGTAGATTTCCGTCCTGAGTCCCAAAATTTTCAGGGCTGACATACCTTCATTCTACACATTTACATTTGAAGGAAAAACTTCTCAACAAAAAAATAAAAAATCCAACTACATTAAATAATTAAATACAATATACAAAAAAATAAAAACAAAAAACTGCAATAGAGATTCTACAACAATCTATAAATAGAAAGAACAAAACAACAATCTACAACACAACTCACTTTTATTACAACATAAATTTCCAATAGAATATATATATATATATATATATATATATATATGCATTACACTATCATATAATTTCTTTCACACAGTCAACCGGAACAAACTGCGTCTCAAAATCACACGTCCACTCCGTCAAAAATAGAACATCAACTACACAATCCGTTTTAGCACCGATCAAATACTTCAAGTAAATAACACTATCTTCAAAAATATGATTAACTTCTACCTCACTTATCATGATATGGATGACACAACATCAAGTACATTAACCGAAAGTTTAATAAACTTTATTCGGAAATCTATGCTATCACGTCGACCACATAACACACAATGCCTCGAAGTCTCTTTTGAAATTGAAGATTTCAATCCAAATGCATCAAGAAAACTATATGTTGATTTTGTAATTGAAGACGTAGAGAGAACATAAATCCAAGCTACACAAGAAGAATATGACAATTGTGATATATGTTTTGATAATCTACAAGGACCAAAAAATATTTTAACATTTAATTTTACATTCACAAATTTCATCACAAATATATTTCAGATTGGTTATACTATAAAATAACATGTGCTTAATTATTGTCGAAAAAAAATTCTCATTCACTATAGATATTATTATTCCACCAATCTTTCAATACAAAGTTATAAAACTACATGATATTTACAAAATAAAAATTAATATTTATCCACAAATTTTTACTAATAAATTTAATAAAATAAATTTTAAAAATTAAACATTAAAATTATCACAAATCCGTGCAACGCACGAACCTTATCCTAGTATAATCATATGCACAAGTGACTTGGAGTTATGGAGAAAGATCGATTTTTATAATAAAGTTTTACGTTACTTTTTCGAGATTTTTTAACTTAAAGAGAAGAACAATATTAACTTCTTTGGAATATTGGCATTTGGCAGTACAATTATCAATTTTTGTGAAATGGAATATTGGCCTTTTACACACGAATAATTGCCTTCTTGGACTATGTGGAATCATCATTGGTTTCGCTTTGTTAATCCTCTTATATATTGTAGAATATTTCGATGATAAATTATGTGGAAAAAAATATGAGAGACGTGTGAACGAATCGCACGTGCGAGCTGTTCCGTTTTAATTAAATGTTTAATTAGTGATCTCGCGCATACATTAAACAGATTATATATTTATGCATGTCATTATGTTGTATGTTCCAGTTACATCCTTTTTGGGTTAAAGTATTTTGTATTTCATTTTCGGAGAAAATAAACTTACATATCTTTAATATATTAAAACGAGAGTATTGGAGGTTTACGTGGAACCTCCGTGCTCTTTTTGAACTACTTTTTATTTTCTAGTTCATTAGTTTTGATGCTTTTGTTATTTAAAGATTTTGTTTTGTTTAAACTAACTAGTAAGTAGTAACATTAATAAGTTAATAGAAAATAAATAAACAGTATTTAATATCCCAATATATTATATTAATTTAATCATATTGTTTTTTTTAAATTAAATCATCATATCATCTACAAATTTATATTAAAAAAAGATTATGTGGAAGTCCGAAAAACATGATGAAAGAATGTTTTTCAAAGACGATGCATGTAATGATGCGACAAAAACCATAAAAAGTTATTAAAAGACATATATAGAGGGAATGGTCAAGTGAGGTTCAAAGAAAATGATGAGTTTGCGGAGTATTTGTATACTCCCTTTGTTCTTAAAAGAAAATATTTCTAGATTTTATTTTTGTTTTACAAAGATAGTTGTTTTAAGTTTTCAATGTATTTTTTATTAGTTAATGATGAAAATTTGTAAATTTCAAGAGAATTAATTGAATTTCCTGAATTACTAGTGGTTTAAATTTATAAGAAATTGTTAATTACAAAAAAATGATGCATTTATAGTGTTTTAATATGTTTTCTTAATATGTGTAATAATTTCAAAACAACTTTCTTTTAAAAACAGAGGGAGTATTTAGAAAATACTTTGATAGGAAAGAGAAGAAAAAAGTTGGTTGGAAAGTGAGTGAGACTAAGAAATATGTTTGAGAGAGAGAGACTACAGTTCGCGGTAGTATATGACCTAAGTGAAAGAACAAAATTAGATCCTTTTTCCGTGGAAAGAAAGTTGTATTTATAAACGTTACATGGCTCGGTGTCACGGGAATTTTTTGGAAGATCATGCAGCGCTCGACGATACCTCTCGCACACCAAGCCAGCGTTCTTCTTACAGGCCATGTTTGACTAGTTTCGCCTTGCCTTGGGCTCTTCAAGGATACGGTTCTAGTACGTGACCAGTTTGTGCAAGGATGACCTAGTTATTTCTCCAAAGTATGATTCACTATCAGCAACGTATACCCAAACTATGGGCTAGTCTTCCTTAACTTCAAAGGGTCTTACCACCTTAGGTCTTGCACACCTCTTGTTCGGAAGTGCAAATCCTGACAGTCTAAATGATCATGTGAAAGCGACGCAACGAGTCAGGAACTGTCGTATAAAAACAGTTGTAACACTATCTACCCAACAATGTGAATGCCCTCGTGCACAGGGGAAGTCCCTCATGATTGTCCGATGTGGCATTGCAGGATAACTCTTGTCCAGCCGTGCTTATAGTGAAACAAAAAGGCATTTGCCTCATGTTCCTTCTAAAAATTAAATTTAGAGCCTCCGATTTATAAAAAATAATATAATGATTTAGATCCATTTCTAATTAGATCCAATCAAATGTTTAGTTTTTAATTAAAAAATTATATCTACTACTACTTTTTTGTCAAAATTTCCAACATTCCGATCCACAATTACAACATTTGCTTTTTACCACGATTTCAATTCTTATTTGCAAAAATCTAAATTCTTTTGGTCAACATGAGCTTAATAACTTGGAAAGAACATCCATATTCCTGGTACTTTTCTATATTTTGAATGTTTTAAGTGTTTTTCTATCACTGTAGTTTTTTTTTTTGCTATCACTAGTTTTTTTAATACTTTATAATTATATAGAATAACATAATTTTTTTAATTCGCTTTAAACCTCCAAAAGTCTTCGCACGGCACTGCTCTTGCCTCCTCTCCATTCGATAAGTTGGTCCCTCGCCTTAGTCTCCAGCAATCAGCTTTCCATAAGTGTTTTGTGCATTTAGAGAAAGTAAAATTTACCTTACACGAATTTTAGTTAAAGGGTTACCGGGCTGTCTATTTACATGTTTGGCTGTCAAGGATGCATGGCTATCAAGATTGCATATATATCTGCCCGTCCCTGTTAATCCACTCATCCCCTAATTCTATTTTATCCATATAACATGGCACGAATAAAGAGTTTGAGAAAGGTGGCCATGTCCATTTTACTATTAGACCACTTATATCCTCCTAATACCACCCTCTCCAGATAAAATGTATGTCATAAATGGTGAATTCAGAAAAATATGGACTTATTTAACATCTCCTGATATGTTCTAGTTCTTGACCACACAGCATAATTCCCATATAACATGGCACGATAATGGATTTTAGGATAGATGACCTTTATTACAATAGGTACATGTGATGCCAAGAAATTCGCATAATCCAATAAAATCAATATGTATCTTTAATAGTTTGTTCCGTAGCGTTAAAAAATATTAATATATTGCTTTAATTAAACCAAAATAAAGTAATCACTCCATGCTCCATGGTGGGTGAACAAATTGATTTTGTATTATAAACTTCTCCTCGTGATTAATCCCTGTTTTGAAAACATAATTGCATCTTTGAGACCAACCACTGCATTATTATCCCCGAGACCAATCAATCTCAAATGTACTAATTAACAAAAAAGTTGAAAGAAAAAGTAAGAAACACAACAAAAGTCTTTGCTTAGGAACTTGTTCTAATATAAAGTGGAACATGTCACTAAAGGGAACCCTACATGCACGAGTAAATTATGGGATTTATTAAAATTAATTAAGGTGACAATAACTTAATATCAGTTAATTTATTCTCTATAAAGGCTACAAAAGGCTAATTATAGGCAGTTAAGACTTTACAAAGAACTAGTAATTTAGACAAGTGTCAAAAGCTTCATCGTAAAATATGAGTAGAGTCTATGAAAAGCAACCTCGAGAATTAGATAATCCATGGACATTGTAAATCTTTAATTATTGGTATTTTTTCACAAATTTCTGTCTTGGAAAAGTTGAATTAACGCGCACACTCACATGTCACAACGTATATGAATGAGCCATAGAGATCAGATTAGAGACATAATCTTGTCAAACTAGCAATAATGGTTATAGTAATCAGAAAATCAGTTGAAGTCTTGAACATGTAAAAATGTAGAATGTTGGATTTCAAAAATCTAATAAATTAGTATTACATATACACTGTATTACTGTGACACTGAACCATAAAATGGTTGAACGTCGACAACTGAAATTTACTAAATATTATTCATTATTCAAATCGAATAGGTCCAAAATGCCAGTTTGAGAAGGTACCCAAAAACAGCCCAAAACTAAACGATTGATCCAAACAAAATATGAGTTATGACCCCGCAAAATGGTTCACCTTGAAGAATATAAAATTATTCAAATTTTGATAAGCCGTTTGAAGAAAGTTTGAAGAGATACCCAATACCAGCCCAATACCAAATATTTGATCCATGCATGACCCAAAAGCACATTTATATTCTTATCATACCGCACTAGTAATTTAACCATCGTTAACTTACTTCATAATGAAATATCACTTAATGAAAATGGAAAAAAACATATTTCGGTACTTGCTTAAAGTTAATGTAACCACAGAGATTTCAAACCATATAAAACTTTTTTCAACTCCTAGTTCTAGTTACACAAATCTATTATGCCTAATTTTACCTTAAGCTTTGAGAGAACGTAGTTTTTTTTTTTTTTTGGTTGGGTTACCGTTAAAGGGCTTTCTTGAGAGAACGTAGTTAGACTAGAATATCATCAAACACAAACATTGCTATCTAAAAAACCTTCTCATCATCCTCATTTTTACATGTACGGAACATGTCTAAACGACTATCTTCAAGTCGTAGCGAATGCGCAAACTTTTTGTATTCGCTCCAAGTAAACGTTTGGTATAGCCGCGACTGATTCACCGCCTTAACCATCGCCGATAAGGGCCCAATCTTCGCTTGAAGCGGTGGTCCGGCGAAGTACGCAGTCGAGAGCCGGCTTTCTTTTCCGAATGTCAACGCTCTATGCCTTACGCTTATAAATCTTCCGTTCGTCATTACCTATAAAACCCAACGACTAATTTAAAAATAATTCTAAAATTTTAATCAAAAGGCAAAAAAAATAAGAACTAAAAAATGAAAAGAAAAAATTAGTAACATAAGTCGGGAAAAAACAAAGGGAAAAAACAAATAGTATTTGGTCTATGGTTTGGTTTTTACGTTTAGTGGTTTTATCATTTTATAATAACTAAAATTAAATAAAACTATCTGCAATTTAAATTGATTTCAGTTCGGTTTTTTTGTTTAGATTTTATGTTGATTAACCATGTAAATTTTGGTTTATTCAGTTTGATTTCAATCGGATTTAGTAAAACCGGTTTTGGTTCAAATTTGTTTATTCAGTTTAATTTGGGCTCCTAATTAATAAAACAATCATTTTATAAACAAATTTCGATTTGATTTCGGTCTAAATTTCTAAGTTTAGTTTTTTTTTTTTATTCAGTTATCAGATTGTTCTACCAAATAAGATAAGATGTTGTGCCATAAAAAATAGGAATTAATAAAGAAATGTAAATTTAAAAAGAAAAAAAAAAAACACAAGACACCGACCTGTAACAAGTCTCCTACATTGACGCAGAAAGCTGAGGGGTCAGGGGAGACAGGGACCCACATACCGTCTGAATTTGACACTTGGAGTCCACCTATACTGTTAGATCTGAGAACTGTTAAGATCTGAGGGTCGGTGTGTTCTCCGAAGCCAACCCTGGTCAGTGACACAGATTTATCAGAGAGTGTGGCTCCACCGAAATACTGATCGGACGGTAGATAATGGTTCACCCTCAGAACAGAGTCACTATCGACGGAGCTGATTAACCTACTGAAGGTGTGAGTTGGGACCCCAAGTCCCTCAGCCGTCAGATCTAAGATCCCACGAGCCAACTGCTTAACTGTTTCTATGTAACAATTCACTGCCGAGCTGTCAAAACATATATGTCACACATCAGCACTAGATTCATTTTTTTTGTGTGTTATAATTATAGAAATATAAGGAAAATAACCACGAAACCTTAATATTTCTACTTTCAGTAAAGTTGTTTCTCTTTTTTTTTTTTTTTTTTGATATCAATGAACAAAAATTAAATAGACAAGAATCATCATCATTGAGTTAAGTACGAAAAAAGCTGTTGAAAATTAAGTATGAAAAAAAATTACAACTATTTAAAAATTCATAGTCTATTTCAAATATGATAAAAATACCTGTATCATTTTATAATAGTTTGATTATTATATATGTAGTATAATATGAGTAATATACTAGATGTGCCATGTAGATGAGTAGATACACAATTATCATCCATACACTGTTATTGAGATAGACTGAGACTCTGTTCCCTAGCTTACTCCAGTTTTGATAAAATCCTCAAAAATAATTGAAAAACAAACCTATACCACTTGGAAAAAAAAACAAACAAACCTATACCTAACTGAACAGAGAAACGATGAGCTGTTTTTTTTATAATTATAGTTTATACTTTATACTTTATAGTAGTTTATAGTATCAATAAAGCTGGTATGAGATAACTGTCTTCTTTTACACAAATGTACTAAATTCAATTATATGCATACACTTATATATATATATATATATACAACATGCATTTTAAAATAATTAACACAAAAATGCATTTTGCCTACATTTATTATATAAAAAAACTCAACATAAACATGTGCATTGATCACATTAATATTTTCAAAGGTTCGTCATAGATGTACATGCATTTACATGAAGATTCAACAATGGGTTTTAGCACACGAAAAAAAGATTCAACTAATGACCGTAATTGTGATTTAGGCTTACGTTAGAGACCAAACTCGAACCGTATAACTGACAAATATACGTATAACATATTTAAATACGAACCTTGAGGAGAGCTGAGAGAGAAAGACAGGGTCGTTAGTGTGAAACAGCAAGTACTCGACCTCACCAGAGTCACCGTTGAGCCCGATGTCCCTAAACCCATACCGGAATGGCTGGTTAGCCGGTTTAACCGATTTCTTCTCGTGAGCCGGTTTAGCGAAGAAGTTAATGGACTCTTGCTCCATCCGTGAGATGATGGTTTGGTCAACGCCGTGGTTGACCACCTTGAAGAAGCCGAGAGTCTCACAGGCTTTGACTATCTGCATCGACACTCGTGATCTCTCCTGCGACATGTCTATTATTGGTATGTCTTGATCTACGGCCACGATTTTCTGGGACCCTTTCACCATTTTAGAGAGAGGGAGAGAGAGAGAGAGAGATTTTATGAGAGAAGATGATAACGAAGAGTTAGTGTATGTATGTGTGGATATATTTATATACACACAAGAGAGAGAATCTAGCGACCAAAATATGTTATCACGTGCATGTATTAGGCACCAACGGGTTAATACTATTATTGTTGGAATCTTTTAAATATATAAGGTAGATAATTAAAGAAAAAGAGAAATGCTGATGCTTTGTAAAAGTTTTGAGGTTTAACACATCGTTCATACTTGTTAACACATCAGAATTAAAACTTAATTTAGCCTTTCGGTTATTTTTTCAACTAATCTTTTTTTTTTGCTTTCTATACTTTTCTTACACAAATCATTTTTACTTAGGCACCAACGGGTAATTAATACTATTATTGTTGGAATCTTATAAATATATAAGGTAGGTAATTAAAGAAAAAGAGAAATGCTGATGCTTTGTTAAAGTTTTGAGGTTTAACACATCGTTCATACTTGTTAACACATCAGAATTAAGAAATAATTTAGCCTTTCGGTTGTTTTTTCAACTGATCTTTAGTTTTAACTTACTTAGGCACCAACGGGTAATTAATACTATTATTGTTGGAATCTTATAAATATATAAGGTAGATAATTAAAGAAAAAGAGAAATGCTGATGCTTTGTTAAAGTTTTGAGGTTTAACACATCGTTCATACTTGTTAACACATCAGAATTAAGACTTAATTTAGCCTTTCGGTTGTTTTTTCAACTGATCTTTAGTTTTAACTTATTTTTTTTGCTTTCTATACTTTTCTTACACAAATCATTTTTACTGCTGACCATTTTTACAACTTTAAAGACCATAAATACCCGACATGATTTACTAACTGATGGAAATTTCATCTATTATAATAAGCTGAATTTGTTAGATCTTTTGTGCTTGAATGTGTATATATATATTAGTCGGAGACTCGGAGTGCGTGTTCTCAATGTAATATTAAGTTATTAACCTCTAGATTAAGATATACTAATTCACAATTCGATTTCATGCCAGATTATTTCAACACACACCATTTTCTTTAAATTATTTTAAATATGAATAGTACTATTCTCCAAATATTCGTCGTAACCCTCTTTCACATATATATTAATTTGTATTCCTCGGGATATTCAGCTGATCGAAGACTTCTAGGCTAAAGTAGAACCGCAAATTCCCATTTGCAAAAGAAGTTGACCTCTTTACTATTCAATATGAAAATATTCATAATTTTTTTTATTACTTTCCTTTAATTGAATAAATAACAAGTAATCTATGTGAGATAATATAATAACCGACCGGTATAATATTATCTTACATAATTCCCAACAAAATACTTGAGTGATTTACAACTCAAAAAGTAAACATTGGCGGTGATATCATATAAAAAGGTTTATTCGATTATGATATGTTTATACTTTGTGGGGTTCTTGAAACTACAAAGATTTTGGTTATGCCCTTCTTTCAATAAACCAGAACTTTCAAAAGTCAAAGCTAAATTTGATTTAAAAAAAAATAGTTGGGTTTGAATTTGGTCGGATCAAGTTAATGGCAACCAGTGGTACCTTCCCATATATGGAACATGGTTCTTATATATATACAAATTTATTGATCACCAACTGCCACATTTATATTATAAATTGGTTCAGCTTTGTAGCCAGACTTTTATGGATAGCTTTATTGACTCGTATTATATTAATTTCAATATATAGTCCACTTGTTATAGTTTGAATGTATGTTATAAGTTATAACGATGAGATCGCCGCGGAACTAATGTGATCGATTTTTGGTTAAAGCAATTACAATACTGAATGATAAATAAAAAAATCATAGAAATGAGGGTGAATTTGGGTGAATAACCAAAACTAACCAAATGCTTATAGAGATAGGAAGAGATAGAGAGAGAAAAAGAAAAAAATTGGTTAGTTTGTAGATTATAGTTTGTTTTTTGGTTATTTACCAAAATAACCTCTCTTTTTAACATTAAAATAACCTAATTTTGATCATTGATGAAAAAAAACAATAGTCTAATATTTACTAATCAAATATTAATTGCTAATTGTATAATATACATTTTTTGTTGGTTAAATTGTATTAGATGCATTTACGTTATTTTTATATACCATTGTCGTTCTTTGAACACTGATATCATTCGTAAGAAAGTAAAAACAAAGGGAACACCAATATCATTCAAATCCTACATACTTACATTTTTTTTTGTTAATATATTTATTTCTCGCTTCAATCAGAATTCAAGCTTTCACGTATCATCCCTACGGCCCTACATGTTCAGTCTCCTTTGATGACTTTGCTCTCCCGATTTTATTGATATTATAACGATTAGATCCAAAGACGATTTTCATGTTAAAAAAAAATATCCAATAATTGTTTAATTATCATCCGTAGGAACACTACAATTTAAATATAAGTAACCGAACATTTTCAAAAGTTTATAAAAACAACTCAAATTTTTTTATATACGATATCACTGTAGAAAAGCAAGTAAACTATACCGTTTGAAAAAAAGGAGTAGAAACACTAAATTGTAAATCCAAACAACGTACAGAATGGCATGGAAATCACTTACATTTTAAAATATGAATTTTTTAAATGTGTATATATTAATAGAAGAGAATATATACAATTTGATACTAATTTAAATATTATTTTGAGACTATTAATAATTTAACCGGTAATTGCAATTTAATCATCCATACGAAAATGCAGAACATCATGAGGATCCGAATTTAAATCTTACACGTGACTGCAGTTAGCACTTAGCATATAGACGAATTGTGGATCTTGCAAAAATCTATCAAATAATCCTACCTTTTTTTTTTACCATTAAATATACGAGTTTCAAATTTTATGAATGTATATATTGAATGTGTTGTAAGTCAGAGGGCTGTGCCAGTTGATTCATAGGCTCATCATAGCGTATAATAATAATAAAATTGAGAGCCTCTCATGATAATGCATCAATTCCATCATTTGTATGTGTAGTTTTTTTTTTTTTTTGTTAACCTGTATGTACATGTAATAAATTATAGGGTTTCTAGAACAATTGTACCAAAATTTATATTATAATTATAATGAGGAGCACCTAGAAATCTATACTAAAAAGGGAAAATGCTTATAAACAAAGAATGAAAACCTGAGAGTCAGTCTCTGCAGAGCATAGGTCAAGAGATTAGGTGTTGAAATCACAATTACACTTCACTTTCCCTACAATAATTCGAATCACACTCGCGTCAAATCCACAAGTTATTTACAGAAGAACATGTAAATACGTCACACGTGGCAGTTGCACATGGAGCTGCAATAGTATATATTTGTAGTAAAAATGAGACTTTGACCAGTCAAAGAAACTGAATAGTTGAGTGTATCATAAGTTCATAACTATAAACAACTTTTATGGGTTAAAAAGAATTTGCATAGAATAAAAAAAAAATTAACAGTTATTACCTTTCATATACATAAAGGGATTATAATTAGGTAGAATTTAAAGAAAGCTGGTAGTTGAAATAGTATTTACTTTAGCCACATTTTACAATGATATAGCATAAGTTACAATATAATTAAAACAACTAACAACTAAGTGGTGATGGATTATCTCTTCGAGAAAATATGGCGCACCTACCTAGAAGCAAGACATCGACCGTTTATTTTGTTACTGCAAACACCAAATTTGTGATTTTTTTTAATAATTAATTATTCAATAAATCTTAAATATCAATTTTGGTGTATGCAGTAACAAATGCTGTTAATTTAATTTTTTCTCCTCTCGTTTTAATGTGATGGTTTTTCATATGCTGTGTGTAACATCTAGAGAAACTACCAAGAACTATTATATGATCCGAATGGAAACAAGAGAACAAGAAAAGAAAAAGAAAAAAAAACCTGGGTTAGATAACTTCCATGATGGGTTACACGAGACCTGGGTTCATTCCTCAAAACCTCAATTTTCTTTAACAAAAAAGAAGAACAAAAAAGAAGAGAACAATCGATTCAACTATTTTTTATGTTTAGAAAGACCGAAACAATTATTTTGTTTATATAATTTAATATAAATAAATAGCGTTTTCTATATATAATCGGATGTTCCGAAATCGAAACCCATAATAATTAATGTTGTCTCACGCATTATACCATAGTAGACTAGTGCAAAACAACACCAACTCACGAAATAATAGTGTCCAAATTAACGTACTTATAAAACGTTAAGTCGATGCATGGTGATTATATATAGTCGCATCACCCATTTACATGAAAATTGTGTATTGTGAATGAATTGTGTATTGTGAATGAATTGTTCAAATGTTAAATATAAAATTCCTATAATTATGAAAGTTGTATAAGGTTTTTAGTTTGAGTGGCGCAAAAAAATAAAAGGAATACAAATGTGAAATGGTTGCTCTACAACATACACTATGGTAGGTTACAAACCCGGTTCTAAGGATGTGCGAATGGTGCAAAGCATACGGTTCTCCCAAAATTTTCCTTCATTTGTTGGGTTCAAATTTATATAATTTTTTCTTCTGTATAATGACAAAATAAAAGAATCGGCAGAGTTCTGTAAAACCTAAGTCTAGAAGAAGATAGTGAGCTCACTGAGCTCCTGCTTATTGCTCAGAGTGTTACATTGCAGGATCGGTTTCAATCTAACGTAGCTTCCAGCTACCCTTTTTGGCTACATGAGCTCTTTGTTAATGAAGGCAAGGTTTTGTAATTGCTTTTTGCTCGCTGGTTTTAGATTGTATTGATCCTGTTATCTTGATGTATCTGAACCCTTTTCATATCTAACATTTACCCAGATGACAAAAAAAAAAAAAAAAAAAAGATAGTGAGAATGTGAGACTTATTTAAATCGTTATTTGTTACGTTTAGCTAAATGGGCCTAAGGCAATTGGTATTTTAGGAAAGCATTTTATTTTTTCTGCATTTATCTATTTTTTATTTGTTGACTAAAACAATAATAAAAAAGGCTCTTTCATAGTACAAGGCCCAACAAAACATTGAGCCACACATGACGCCCATTTAGGGGAATAAATATGTAATATGAAAAAACCAAGCTAGGTTTTTCGATTGATGTTGTGAATGACTTGTTCATGCGGCTTCCGTTGTTATAACGCCGCTAGGAACAGAACAGTGCCATATTTGGGGTCCTACAAAATCCAAAATCGGGCCCCTAAATAATATATAAAAAAAAAATTCAAAATTTTTTCTTTAAAAAAAAATGTAAAAAAATTATAGGCCCCATTCAAATATTTCAATTTTTACATGTGTATGTTCATACACGGCTCTGACTAGGAAAACTAAAATACTGTCAAAATGACATATGAGAATACAAAAATATGTTTCTTCGACGGTTCGACCAAAGACTTATCTCATGCTCAAGTAAAAAAAAATAACAATGTCACTTGTTGGGAAACCTATTGATCTCTCTCGAGGAATGAGGGGGTATTAAAGAAACACCTAAAGATCGATTTCATTTCATGCATATGAGTTGGGGTTTCCTAGTCGTAGAATCTATGAGATTGACGATGGTGTGTTTTGAGCGATAGTGATGTGGTATGACCGTATGACTGTCTTTGTATAGTATGTCCAACGTCTTCTCAAATAAATGAATTAAAATCTTTACCGGCTTTATATGGCCAAGTTATGGTTCATCTGCTGGAAAATTGATGAGACCATAATCCAAAGTAACCCGAGCAAACCGAGCAGAACCGGAGTAAACCAAGATTGAATGGGATATGACATCGTGTGTTTTCCTATATTAGTGGAATTGTCTCCCACTCTTTCACGTTTCATACTTGTTTAGTTGGCAGTTAATTTCTGAACATCTCTCTTGTGTATTTAAGAAACGATTGTCTTATGGAATGAAGAAGAGAAAATTGAAGTATCCTGTGTTTTTGTTCTTATTTTAATTGTTTTGATTTGTCTTATAACTGGGACATATCAAAAATCCGAGAAATGACTTTGAAACTCGGCTTCTATATGTATTTATTATGCATGCCAAGCTGTTGGCACTTGTCTTGTGTTGGTTTTTCTGGTAGGCCAGGTATTTCGTCAACTTACTTACTATAATGCAGTTCCAATAAAGATTTCTCCACGTGTTGCAATGTATGTGGTAAGCTGCAAATCATCCCACCAACAATACTATAGAAGAGATCATATCATAATTTGTTTTTTTTTTTGTTGGTCGGTCCACTTGTTGGAATAGATATCAAAGAATTAGCCTATCAAAGGGTAAAGCCATCCCACGTGAAGAATTTCAAAAAAAAAAAAAAATTATAGGATTGATTAACCTTAAACAATAAAAAAACACTCTTAAAACGAAGCGAGACTACTGACGTATCACGAGATTACATATATAGATCGGCTTTGTCCAAACAACCAGACTTGAAAAAGCCTACTAAATTTCGTTTATTCGATAAAAACCGATTCAGCATATCATGATGCACACGTCTCTCGAGTCTGGAGGGTCACATCAAATTTAAAATGGAAACTCTTGTTTTACATAGAGAGTTTCGCATTTCGTAGGACTTTGTTCAAGTTTTTTGGGCACTTTAAAAATTTGGGTTATATATCATATAATATATCTACAACCGTAAGTGTTTAACAGACCCACAATTATCCCATTTCATAAATTTCCGAAAATACTCGACCTAGCCGAAGTCCCATGTAAAAACCCAAAAAATGGTCACGTGAATTGTAGTTTTGTGAAAAAAAAAAAAAAAAAAAAGAATGGATCGCATGGAAGATATTAACGGCCACTGGAATTATAATGAAACACACAAAGAAACACCGCTGCATCATTGCTTCCACGTCTTTAACAATAATAAAAAAATAAAAGTAATTAATCGGGAGTTTGCCGTAATTAATGAATGATTTTAGCAAAAATATAATAATAAAATAATAAAAGTAATGCTTCCTGGAATTATAATGAAACACACAAAGAAACCCAAATTTGCAAAAAAACGCATCATATAAAGATTGCTTCCCCGTCTTTAACAATAATTAAAAAAAAAGTAATTAATCGGGGTTTTGCTTTGATTAATGAATGAATTTAGCAAAAAAAAAAAGTAATGCTTCCTAGTTCAAAAAACAGGAAAAATCAATCAATGTGAATTTGAAGTTTTAGATTGATTTTACCTGTTTGACCCAAAAAAAAAGGATTGATTTTTTTTACCTATAGCTCTTTGCGTGGTTTTAACATATGTAATGACGAAGTAATGCATACTTATTTGTTAAGATTTATTTTCATGCAGATCTGAATAATAACTTTTCCGCAGACAAAGTTGGTGTCATGCCTAATTAATTAGGCAGCCTGATCCTTCATAATTCAACTTAAAACTCATCGTTTTAATTAAGAAAAAAATGATTATTTGATAAAATTTGTATCGTGTGATCTCCTACAATTAATAAAGAATAAAATAAAAATTGAGAGAACAAATTTGCATTCCACTTTTGCGTGTTCGTAAGTAAGATATATTTTTTTGTTTTTTAAAGCGAAATGTCTCAAACTTTTGTGACATGTTTCACCAAAAATATGTTGAAAGATTAGTTTTTTTTTGAACAACGGTTGAAAGATAGTATTTAAATGAAATCTAAAGGGTTTATAGTATTTTGCATTTCAGAATTTGATTTACATTTTAAAGGAGTTTATTATTTAACATAATATTAAAAGAGAGAACTTAAAAGATAAAAGGGTTTATAAGGTTTCGTTCTAACAAGAAACTATCGAATGAAGATCGGAAAAATTAAAGAGAGGAAAAATCATGTTCTTTTACATGTTAGCGACAAGTTCTCTCTTCGAACAAAAAACAAAATTCAACCTAACCCTTATCAAATAAACCCAAAACGACAAAAAGACAATTCCGTGCATTTCTCTAACTCCGAAGATGTGTCCTAAAAATAGAAACTGAAAACGTCAAATATCCACGTGGAACTCCTCCACCAGTTAAAAAGCCACGCGGCAGTATCCGCGATATCCTCTCCGGAGTAAATATCCCGGCAAAACAGGGGAGACTTCTTCTGCTCTTCACTCAAGTCCTAAAACCCTATAAATAAATCACCTTCAAACCCAAAAACAAATAAATCAGAAACAAAAACATTTTTTTTTAAGAAATAAGACTTAACCATGGAGAGAAGAAGAAGCTTGTTGGTTTCAACAGTGATGGTGTTGTTCTTCTTCAACATTCACCATCTTCAGGTTATGGGTTGTTCCGAGCCGACGGCGTCCAACTGTACGGACCAAGACAGGAAATTATTGGAGTTTCCATTGAATTTGGAGTATCTTGAAGCTGAGTTTTTCTTGTTTGGAGCTTTAGGGTTTGGTCTTGATAAAGTCGCACCAAATTTAACAATGGGAGGGCCAAGTCCAATTGGAGCTCAGAAAGCTAAACTTGATCCTTTGACAAGAGATATTGTTTTGCAATTTGCTTGGCAAGAGGTTGGCCACTTGAGGTAAAATGTTTCCTTTAATTCGTAGTGTAAATAGTTTAGAGCTGTGACTTGTTTGATAATTATTTATCTGTCTAGGAGTCAGAGTATATAATTTTTTTACACAATTTATCCCCCTTAAAATAATTGTATTACTAGACTAGGGAATTGCTTTTATGGTTGGTTGAAAGAAGTAGTTTTTACTATATATAGAATATTCACGATTTATAAAATATCTTACAACATTGTTTATAACCGCAAAACATAAAGGAAATTTGTCACAGATTGTGGCAAATTTTAGATTTTCATAAATCCAAAAAATAAAAAAACAAGAAATGAATTATGTATTGATGTTTTTTTTTTCAGTTTAACCAAAAATATTTTCTAGGTAAACCATATTGATTCGTTTCTTGTAAATCGCTATTTATGGGATTAATATCTCACTTACCGACTTAAATTTCGTAGTTTTGAGATTTTTTAATACCAAATCGCATTGACCTAATCTTTAACAAAAACAAAAACAAAAAAATCACAGGGCAATCAAGAAAACGGTGACAGGATTCGCAAGGCCACAACTTGATTTGAGTAAAAAAGCATTTGCGAAAGTGATGGATGATGCATTTGGAAGAAAATTCATACCACCATTTAATCCTTATGCCAATTCTTTCAACTACCTCATTGCTTCATACTTGGTCCCTTATGTTGGTCTCACCGGCTACGTCGGCGCTAACCCTAAACTGCAATGTCCCGCATCAAGAAAGGTAACAAATCTTAAATACTCTCTTCCATTGGTAATATTCACATAAGTCTACTGTGTCTAAAGTTTCGTTTAATTACAAAGAAATGTTTGATATTTTTAAAATCTTTTGTTGAAAAAACAATATTTTTTGTAATTTTCCGCATTAAATATACAAATGATAACTACGCAAACGTTCTCTAGTTAGTAGCAGGACTTTTGGGAGTAGAATCGGGTCAAGACGCAGTGATAAGAACAATGCTATATGCGAGAGCGACACACATAGTCTATCCTTATGGTATCACTGTTGCGGCTTTCACGGATAAGATCTCAAAACTAAGGAACAAATTGGGGAAAGCTGGTGTGAAAGATGAAGGTTTGGTCGTGCCTAAAGTCATGGGTGCGGAAGGACAAGTGGCCGGGAATGTATTGGCTGGTGATGAGTCGTCGCTTGCGTTTGATCGAACTCCGGAGGAGATTCTACGGATTGTGTATGGAAGTGGAAACGAAAGTGTTCCCGGTGGATTTTATCCTAAAGGAGCTGATGGAGAAATTGCCAAGTCTTATCTGGTTAAGTAATGGTATTGTTGGTAATGAGGTTTTATATAGTTTTAGTTGGAGTTTAATTTCCTTTGTAATTCTTAGGTTTTTGGGTTTTATAGGAAAACTTAAACCAAATAATTGTCGTATTAATGTAAAAAATGTTGTGAGAAACGAGGATGAACTTTCAAGTTTCAGCAATATATAAAAAGCGCTTGAGAAATATGAAAATATACGAAAGTTATGTGAAGAGGAATTATTGAGCAACAAATAAACAATGGAATGCTGTAAGTCTGTAACATTATTAAACAACGTTTTCAAATAAACCAGATCTTACATCCGCCGCAGGTCGACGATTTCTGCAAAAGGGAATAGTCGTGATGAGGATTGGGTCGGAGGATTTCATCAGGTTTTGATTGGAGTTTGGCGAGTCTACGTCATCTGCCTCTGTTTTATCCCTTTGTTATCGTGTGTCAGACACGTGTTTTCGTTGTAGCTATCGCTATTGTTATCTCTTTCTTTTGAGATTCACGTGTTGGGCTTTATTTGGGTTACAACGGGGTCGAAAAACGGTCGATTAGCTTGCGGATTATTCATACACGCCGTAAACTATATGAAGTATATAAAAAATGAAAATACAACATGAACTAAAGAAATATAGTCGATTCCACCAAAATCGTATATTACGTTAATTGTAGCGTTAACGGTTGCTAACTAGGACGGTACGTGGAAGTTCAAAACAACGGTGTTTTGCAGAAAAACGGTCAATTCTCCTATAAACTAAGAGTTTGCTGATTATTCATACACAACGTATAATTCAATGTCTTAAACTACATGAACTATATAAAATTTTGAAAATACTACATAAACTAAAGAAATATGGTCAATTCTACCAAAACCGCACATGACATTAATTACAGCGTTAGCGGTTGTTGACTAAGACGACACATGAAAATTCAAAATGACATCGTTTTAGTAAATTGAATTT
Organism: Alliaria petiolata; assembly: GCA_020283515.1. Classification (NCBI taxonomy): domain Eukaryota; kingdom Viridiplantae; phylum Streptophyta; class Magnoliopsida; order Brassicales; family Brassicaceae; genus Alliaria; species Alliaria petiolata. Next base: position 64,275,993 of record JAHZTW010000003.1, on the reverse strand, counting down.
AAAACACCCAATACGTCATCGTTTTATTTCTGACTTAAATTTTATATAGTTCATGTAGTTTAAGGCATTAAGTTATACATCGTGTATAAATAATCAGCAAGCTCATAGTTTATAAAAAAATTTGCCGTTTTCCGATTATTCACCTTGTAATGCTTTTTAAAAAAAACTTGTCGCGGGAGAAAAAGAAGAAGAAGAAAGCACATGTAATTTGAGAAAACAGACAGCCAGATTTTGAGGCAGATTTTTGGGCCCATGGATTGGCAATTACTAAAATATCCTTGTCTTATCCGTTAGACCATTAGAGCATCCCAATGGTTGAGATACCCAATTGGGTATTTCATAAATATAATATTAGTTGTTTTAATATAATTTTATTAAATAATATTTTTAAATTAAAAAGAAATTTGAGCCAATCATCAAGTGACATGTTTTAATGGGTATTTCATATTTTTTTGTTGGAGTTCTCGAGATACCCTTCTCATTCTCTTTCCTCTCTTTTTAAGTTTTTATTTATATTTTAAATTGAGAACCCAATTGAGATACTCCTAATGAGGATGCTCTTAGGTTCGAGAATGAGAATGAGTCTAAGTTGTTTATTTCCCCTTTTTGAGATTAGAGTGGGTGTAATTTTGATTAGTCTCGAGTTTCGGGTATTTTTCTTTTATGTTTCGATTTCGATTCAGTTCTGCGTAGGTTCGGTTCAGTTTTACATATCCGAATTACCCAAAATTTATTTGAAATGTTCCAATTTTTTTAGATATTTCAGCTATTTCGGTTATATAGTTAAATTTTGTAAAACATTATTTAATTTTGACAAATATAATCAAAAATATTTTGGATATTTTAATTATTTCGGTTTAAACATAATTAATATATTCAATTTATAATTGTAATTTTAAATATTTTGATTATTTTCAAATCTAAATATAATTAATATTTTTGGATATATAATTATATTTTTGAATATTTCAGATATTCATTCGATTTTCGATTCGATTTAAATTTAATTTTGGTTCGATTTTATACTTTTCAATTCGGTTCGGTTAGGTTCCATGTAATTTGTCAAGACCTAATTTTGACTAAATGATCGTTGTTGGTCATTTACCGGACTGGGCCCTAAGAGACATTATAGACTTTTACCGTGCCTGGTTCAAGTGCCAAGCTGATGTAAACATCAGTACCACTTCAACCGTACCAGAGGAGAGAAGCTGCATTGGAGCCAATCCCGAGCTAAACAAGCTTGCATCCGAGGTTAAAGCAGCTGCCGAGTTTGAGTCCAAGCCTGAAACCGAGGCTTACAAATGGGATGTGACCATTTGTACTCTTTTTCCTTATCCTTGGTTTTATCCCAATGGGTTTTCCAGGAAAGGTTTTAACGAGGCAAATCGGTTCACAAGTTTTAACCCCATTCAAACCTCCAATGGAGTTAAGCCGGAACAAAGAACACTTGGAGCTGTTTACAAAAGAAGTGAGGACTTAAACATGAAGTGCCACCGTTCTATACATCAAGAAGAGCCTCCTGATCAAGCCAAGACGTTGCCGGTTCAGTTCAAATTGCAAGACAATCAAGCTAGACCGCCAGAACCAAGTAATCGCATGGTTGGACCAACTTATGCATTTCCGGATCCAAGTATGGGAACCAAGGAGATATATTCGACCAACACATTTTATTCATCCTTCCTGGAGTCCACTGAAGCTGCCATACGTCCTAAACCACCAGAAGAAGTCAATGACCGAATTAAATTCAAAGAAGAAGCCACAAAGAGAAGACTTTCCTTTCTCGGCCTTGCTCCTCTCACTTCCAAGGAAAGTCTGATCAAAGACCAATCCTGCCAGCTGATCTCGACCCTCCAACCCCTCAAGGAGATCCTCAACGTCCCTTTAATGAGTCAAGATCCCCAAGATCCGATCTCCCTTGATGGACACGCCTCCAACCTTCCAAAAGCAAGAAATCCCACTTTATGCCCAAACGACTAGTCCAAGATCTTCTACCATATTTTATGATTTCATTTAATTCTTGTTAGCATTTATTTCTTTCATTTAGAGCATTATATAAGCTCCCCAGCATTGTATTTTCGAATTACACAACTTTTATAAAGAAAAATCCCCTTTTATTTGCTTCAAAAGAAAGAGTTCTTTGAATCAATTGTTCTTGCGAGTTTTAAGTCTTTTTGTGGAATCAGAAAGCTTATAAATCGTGGAGAGTCTTGTTGTCCATGCGAGGAATAGCCCTTGGAAACTAGAGTCTCAAACCGTTGCTTGTGGAATCAAACAACAAACCGGCTACTATACCATCTCTATCGCTTCCATCTCGCGGCTAAGTTTTGAGTCAAGGTGTAAGGTTTTGGTGGATTCCGAGTCTTGTGTCATTGGTATCAGAGCTTAAACGCTCCTATCTCAGGTGTATTCGAATTCCCTTTCAGTTTTTGTTATTTCAATTCTGTTTCCTTTCTATTTTGTTTCATCCTTTCAAAAAAAAAAAAAAAAGTATTTTACCTTTTTGCTTGCCTGCTTGTTTCAATTTTATAAAAATCATAAAAACTCATAAAAACTTTTCGTCTTTTGCTTTACCTTATTAAGTCTCTTAAAAAGCCATAAAAATTATTTTCAGAATTTTGCAATCGATTTGGTATTTTTTAAATCAAGTTAAAATCAAACCGGCAAATTCTGTGGAATTCTCTGTTTTGTGTTGTTGATTTGATTTGGATACAACTTTGATTTCTCTTGAACTTTCTTTCAAGGTACATCCATGGAGAATGCACCAGTAGACCCTATGCAAGCCATGATGGTAATGATGCAAAACCTTACCGAGAGTTTCAATGCTATCAGAACCGATCTACAAGTCCAATCTGCTCGAATTGACAATACCAACAACCGCCTTGAGCTCCTGGAGACTCCTGAACGCCAAGATCCTATGCTGCCTAGGAGAAACGTCCAGCCAGCTGCTCCTAGGGTTCACAACGACCCTAACCCCATGGAGGAGCCACCTGACGTACAGCCACACCATGCACCGGATCCTATGCGAGTAGCTCAAGAAATCCTTAACCGGAGAAACCAAGCGGATTGAAATCGGCCATTCAATGATGAGAGGATTTTACCACCAGACGTTAAACTCATAGCTCCTACTTTTGCGGGAAAGATAGATCCAGCAGCCTACTTGGAGTGGGAAAGAAGGATGGAGCATCTCTTTGACTACTATGCATACACCGAGCCAAAGAAGATTGCCCTTGCAATTGCAAGTCTCATGGATCATGCATTAGCATGGTGGGACCGTGAAGTAGCTGAGAAGAGGAGGCTACGCTATCCTCAAATCACACGATGGGCAGACATGAAGTTTGAACTTCACAGAAGGTATGTACCACCTCATTACCATCGAGATTTGCTAAAGAAATTTCGTGCTTTATTTCAGGGAACTAAGAGTGTTGAGGAATACTATGAAGTGTTTGATCTCTTAAGAAGTCGCCTTGAGTTAGATGAAACAGAGGAGTCCTTCATGTCCCAATTCGTGGAAGGCTTGCAAGACCGGGTACAGAGAAAGGTGGAGATGCAACCTTACCATTCCCTGGCCGAGCTCCTCCATCTAGCCATACAACGCGAGCAGCAAATAAATAAGAAGACCTCCACTAGGACTAGGTCCAGCAACACTACTTGGAGTCAACCCCAGCCGCCACAACAACAAACCCAACCCCCATCAATAGACAAAGGAAAAGCAACATTAGTGGATTCACGTTTCAAATCCAGCGACCACCGTAATGATCAAGGTAAGTCTAGTACTTCACAGAGATCACATGACATGATTTGTTACAAATGTCAAGGCAGGGGGCATATGGCACGTGATTGTCCCAATAAAAGAGTGATGGTGATCACACCGGATGGATACGATTCACAAGATGAAGCCATACCCGAGGACACCAGTGATAAAATCACGATATATGCTGAAGAAGGCGAACTCTTAGTGATCCAGAGAGCCTTGAATTCGCAACCGGTCCTAGAAGAACATGAGCAACGTACGTGATAACTTGTTTCATTCCCGCTGTACAATCAAAGATAAGGTATGTCATTTGATCATTGATAGCGGTTCCTGTGCTAACATTGCAAGTGTCACTCTTATTGAGAAGCTAGGTCTCGCCACGACCCACCACCCGAGACCTTACAAGTTCAAATGGCTCAATGACAAAGAAGAGCTAAAAGTGTCTAAGCAAGTTGAAGTACCAATCTCCATCGGTCCTTACCAAGATCATATCCTATGTGATGTTGCACCAATGCAAGCTGGGCATGTCTTGCTAGGAAGACCATGGCAATATGACAGAGACGTCTCTCATAACGGCCGCGCAAATGAGTACTCGTTCTGCTTCAACAACCGCAAGTTTACACTTGCTCCGTTGGATCAAAAGGAAGTTCGTGTTATGCAGACCAAGACAAGGGTAAACACAAATGCTAAGGCTAGTTATTTTGCTATACAAGACCCTTTATCATTTAATCCCCCAGATATGATGCACTTGTTCTTTCCAAATGGCTTATGTGCAGAAGTAAAGGAGCAAAAACACAAAAACGTGTTGTACAAGGAGGAAAACGTGAGAAGAAAGGATGAAAACATGATGTACAACAAGGAGAAACCGCCCTTACCTGAGCTGAAACCAACATTGGAGCTTACTGCAGCCAAGAACATCTCACTCACGTCCCTACTACAGCACCTATTTCCAGAAAAATCCAGAGAACACCAAGGTAAGTTTCTAAGCTCCAAACCTTTTACAAGGACTAACTTACTTTGTTTTGGTGCAGATAATCTAGTTTCGAGGTCGAAACTTTTTCAAGAGGGAGAGTATGATGTAAACATCAGTACCACTACAACCGTACCAGAGGAGAGAAGCTGCATTGGAGCCAATCCCGAGCTAAACAAGCTTGCATCCGAGGTTAAAGCAGCTGCCGAGTTTGAGTCCAAGCCTGAAACCGAGGCTTACAAATGGGATGTGACCATTTGTACTCTTTTTCCTTATCCTTGGTTTTATCCCAATGGGTTTTCCAGGAAAGGTTTTAACGAGGCAAATCGGTTCACAAGTTTTAACCCCATTCAAACCTACAATGGAGTTAAGCCGGAACAAAGAACACTTGGAGCTGTTTACAAAAGAAGTGAGGACTTAAACATGAAGTGCCACCGTTCTATACATCAAGAAGAGCCTCCTGATCAAGCCAAGACGTTGCCGTTTCAGTTCAAATTGCAAGACAATCAAGCTAGACCGCCAGAACCAAGTAATCGCATGGTTGGACCAACTTATGCATTTCCGGATCCAAGTATGGGAACCAAGGAGATATATTCGACCAACACATTTTATTCATCCTTCCTGGAGTCCACTGAAGCTGCCATACGTCCTAAACCACCAGAAGAAGTCAATGACCGAATTAAATTCAAAGAAGAAGCCACAAAGAGAAGACTTTCCTTTCTCGGCCTTGCTCCTCTCACTTCCAAGGAAAGTCTGATCAAAGACCAATCCTGCCAGCTGATCTCGACCCTCCAACCCCTCAAGGAGATCCTCAACGTCCCTTTAATGAGTCAAGATCCCCAAGATCCGATCTCCCTTGATGGCCACGCCTCCAACCTTCCAAAAGCAAGAAATCCCACTTTATGCCCAAACGACTAGTCCAAGATCTTCTACCATATTTTATGATTTCATTTAATTCTTGTTAGCATTTATTTCTTTCATTTAGAGCATTATATAAGCTCCCCAGCATTGTATTTTCGAATTACACAACTTTTATAAAGAAAAACCCCCTTTTATTTGCTTCAAAAGAAAGAGTTCTTTGAATCAATTGTTCTTGCGAGTTTTAAGTCTTTTTGTGGAATCAGAAAGCTTATAAATCGTGGAGAGTCTTGTTGTCCATGCGAGGAATAGCCCTTGGAAACTAGAGTCTCAAACCGTTGCTTGTGGAATCAAACAACAAACCGGCTACTATACCATCTCTATCGCTTCCATCTCGCGGCTAAGTTTTGAGTCAAGGTGTAAAGCTTTGGTGGATTCCGAGTCTTGTGTCACAAGCCCAACACCAACAATTTGACTACATCAAAATGTCTCCACACAAATACAACATTGATTTCCCTCATTCGTCAAGACGTACTTCATTCCGGAAAGAAACATCTCAATGTTCATCGATGTTCTTGAATCAATAGTACTTGATCGATTCAATGCCTAAATCATAGTTCACATTCAAATCAGTTGACGAATCTCACATCCAAGCTTCTACCATCTATTCCAAGAACCTCATAATTCATAGTTTCTCATAATATATTTGTAGCAAAATGCAACCGCAAACGCCAAACGGAACTCTTAATGTGTTTTTAATGTGTTGTTAAATGTTATTCGTCGTTACACCTTCTATAAATTTGCTTTTCTTTTAATAGTTCTAGAAAGCAGAGAATTGGGTTTACTTAAAAAATCTATCTCCGCTCTATGAGCACTACACTGATGATAAGCGTCAACTGTTTCTTATGTATGTATACGCACCAATAATGATCACATATACATAAATAATGTGTGAACAGTGAACTTCATCTGCAATCGAAATTTCAATTATAACTGAAGAGGAAAAAACATATGTGAGTGGAAAAAAAAAAAAAAAAAAAAAAGAACATAATCTTAATTCTAAAAATATTTAGTCGTATCCACAAGAAAAGTGTGGCATGATTTTATACGACATCCAAAATGTGAACGCTTTTGGATCCGATGGAAAGTCAAGGCAACGACAAAAAAAAGCAAATCATTCCACTTTGCGTACTTATGTTATCTTGCAAACTTTATGTAGTAACGTATGATTTCAATCAAACATATATACACTTCTTCGTCATGATCAACTTGAGTCTTCTTCGTTACTAATAATGCCTAATGGATTTAATTAGGCTTCAAAAAGTAAAGTTGGCTGGTTGCGTTTGCTGCGTTCCAAAACGCTATAACCGTAACTTTGCATAGGAATAATATTGATTGGAATAATTCTACTTTAAAGTATCATTTTCAAATTGTTGAAACTTCTTCACCATTTTATTTCACTATACAATATTTCGATCATATTGAATTGACCACACTACTTACATTACATGTAAGGAGTGAGTGTTCGGTTCAAATTATTAAGTGGAAAAATACTGATTCTAAAATCGATAAAAGTATGGATTGGTTAGGTGCGGTTTACAATTAAATTTGAGTTGATCAACAATATTTTATTTTCTAAAATTAAATTAAATCTCCTTTTTCAATCAAATCGAATTCGGTTTTGGTTTTCACTTTTCAGATACACAAAACATTCTATTCGTATTAAAAAGTTCACTTAATTTTCAGGGTGTAATAACTTCTTTGATTCCATTCAGATCAGTTCGACTTATCCCCAATTGAATTACTCCTATCCTATGTTAGGATACAAGAACCACAATGTCTCAGCCAAAACTCGAAAAAGAAAACAAGACTAAAACTAATCTTTTACACAACAAAAAATACAGAAAACGAAAAAAAAAATAACTCTAATAAAGAAAAAAGCATTAGACACCAAAGCGTTCGAGAAACATTGGTTATTGGACTCGCTAGAAAAAGAAACAACATTGCATAGATGAAGAAGAAAGAAAAAAAAAGCCCTACTTAAAACTTAAACTACGACTTGCTCCATAATAAACTTACATGAACCTCAACCAATGATTCAAATCTCACGACTCCAAATTTGATAAAAACCATAAAGCTCTTCTGGCTCTTTTGTTCGAACTTTGAACCGTGTTGTTGTTGTTGTCAGTTTTTTTTTAAGAAACTACCTCTTTGGAGGTCTATCATCATCTTCATCATCACTATCCTCCTCTTCCTCAGCTGCTCCTCTCTTTCGTTTCGGAGGAGCCTCGGATTTTCCAGCACCCGAGTTATCGTTCTCATCGTCATCTGCTTCATCAATGTCTTCTTCCACGCCATTCTCTTCCGGCTCAAAATCACTCGCGTCCTCTTCATCTTCAGCCCGACCAACAGGCCTCACCAAGTACTCTGTTCCAAGATCCTCCTGCAAAGATTCCATACGACAAAACCCAAGCAAACATAAAGGTCTTATCAGTTTCATGCTTAAATCGACTTTTTGAAATCAAAAGAAGACTAGAGACCACAAAGATCCTGAAAGATAAGGACCACAAAAGGCATAGACTTTGGTAGAAAGAACATGAGAACCCAAAAGGCTAAGCAATCTCTAATCTAATTGTTTCACGAATCGTTAATTTTGAATTTCAACCAGAGAGATTGAGTACAGAGTTTTACTCTGTTAACTATGTTCCTTTCTACCTCAGACTCAGACAAACACTGTGTCAGAAAGTTTTACACAAATAGAAACTTCAAAACACTAAAAAAAGTGAACTTTTTTATTTAGGGGAAGAAAGTATAAACCCTAATTTGGGGATAAAACAGGAGAATTTCTAGTTACAGTATCAAAACATTCAAGGAAAGTTTATAGATTCTGTGAAAAGTTAATTAGGTTAAACAGATCCAGTCTTTCTTCACAAGAGATTCAGACTCCTACTAAGCTAATTAGTTGCAGAAAACCCTAGATCTACAATTTCATCACAGAGATTAAACCCTAAATCAATTTCAATTTCAAAGAGTGTATAAATTCAACCAAAACAAAAATTCACGAAATTGATTTATCTCAGAACCATACCTCATCTTCGCCGTCCTCGTCCTCGTCATCATCGTCGTCGTCATCGTCGTTATCGCCGTCATCGTCGTCGTCGTCTCCGTTTCCGTCCTCATCTCCTTCCTCATCTTCGTCTTCCGCTGACTGTACCGGAGGCCCACCCAAGGACTGCAAAACCTGCACATCATCGTCGTCATCTTCCTCCTCATCATCACTTCCGTCGTCGTCTCCATCGACTTCTTCTTCCTCGTCGTCGCTACCTTCTTCTCCTCCGCCTTTAACTTCCTCTTCACTATCGTCGTCGCTGAGAATCACGGTTTCCTCTTTGAACTCCTTATCATCATCAACTCCCGTCATCTTCTTCCCGGAAACAAGTAAAGATTTTCTCGAGAAAATTCGATTTTTCCTGGAGGATTTATTTTCTTAAGCGAAAGAGAGAGAGAAGGGTTAGAAGCTTCGACCAACAGCACAAAGCAGTACCGTCTTCAGAACTAGATCTTAGCCGTTGAATCTAAATTTGACGCGGATAGGTGACGTGGCTTTTGATCGGACGGTTTATATGATAGAACAATGTGGTTTTGATGAACAAGGGTTTTTAAGATGCCTGCAAGCGCAACAGCGGCGGGCCAAGTTGAATAAAAAAAAAAATTTAAGATTATTGTCCTTTTTTGTGAGAATCACACGTGCGACATGTGAGAAGATTTTTTTGTTATATTAAATTAGGTTTCTCATCGAATATTCTACTAGTCTCTAAAGCATTTTAATGAGACCCAATATGCTCTTATTAAGGCCCAATGGTTTGTAACTTAAAACAAAATATAAGGTGTAATTTGCAGTTTTGCACCCCCAAAAAATGAAATGATGTATATTTTTTTTTGTAAAATCTTATTTTATTTAATTGTAAACGGTGCATCCAAATAATACAAATGTATTATGCCAAAAAAAAGTATTAAAACCGAGAACTTTTTTTGTGTGTCTTCTTCATATCAAAACGTGCAACATGTCGTACCGATTTCATTACAAGGGGTCCAATGGGCTTTTCCGTAGTTACATTGGGTATGGGCTTCTCCGTCAGTACATAGGGTAGTAGTATCTATTTCGGTAATGTCAAAACGATAGTACTGGATACGATTTGTAACTTAAATCTGTACGAAGTTTTTAACGATAAGTTACAGTGATAAGCGATTGTAAAGTAGCTAGAAATTGTAAAAAACAGTTGTAAACAAAATGGATATAAAAAAACTAAGTATAATATTGTTGATAACGTTTACTGTTCCTTTTTGTGATTGATATTTATCAAAACGATATATTTTGTACTGCATCAAACCTATTATTTGATGTGTTTATTTTCTGTACTTTTTAGTTTGTAGCTATTTTTTAAATAAAAAAAGTTGGCAAAAAGAAAGCGCATCCTTTATGTAAACTATAGTAGTGCCGATGTGGACTAGAAGACACAATGAATTATTTATGTAAACTGTAAAGTGATCTGCAGCTTGAGTGTGAAAGTTTGAAAGTTTTGTGTTCATAATCTTTAAGTTTTGTATTTAAAAATCTTTAAAACAAATTTCTGCATTTCGATGTCTTGCTTGTTTAAAATTTCAAATATATTTATGTTTCAGAGTTTTATATATGTATTTGAAGGATTTGGAAGTTCGGATAATCTTCTGGATTTTTTGTTTTCTTGCAGATAGTTGCAGATATTTGTAACTGCATGAATCTGTGTTGAATATGGACAATAGATTTTGTTACGGGCTTATTGTCGGATAGTGAGTATTCTGAAAATTCTGGACAACCAATAACATGCTCATTGTGACAAAGTTAAAATATTAAACCGTGTGATGACAAAAGAAAAAATATATATTAGATCCTGTGAGCATAATTCAGGAAAATAAACATCTCATTTGTTTAACCAATTCGTGATTTAAAGTTGCTTCTATTGCCGTTTTCCTCTATGTGTAAGACTCGAAACGAGGAACTTGTTTTTACATTAATCAACAGTATTGATTACCTTTTTAAAAAAAAATTGTTTACATCTTTTTTCTTACCCAACACAAAGAGGATTGGTTAGAAATTGCGATATATTTTTTTTTAAATATGATGATTGAATGATTGAAATATTGAATCATATGAATATCATCAATTTATGAAAAGGACCTCTCGTATTGAACTTATCTCTCGTTGTTTTGCCCAAAAAGCAACAAAAACAAATAAAGGAAATTATTATTACGATGTATAAACTTTATGGAGGATGTGATTATTTAATTGGCTTTAAGAAAGAAAAAAATGCGTTAGGTGGTCATATTTTGTCAAATGAAATGTTTAAAATAACTCAAATAATCGTTTGCTTTATTTTACTTTAGATTTATCCTTTCTTTTTTTTTGGGGTCAATTTAGATTTATCCTTTTATTCTATAGATGTTGTGATGTCTCCACCATGTAACTCAGCAACTCGCGATGCTTAGCATTACAAATTAATTAAGGTAAAAGCAAACTACGGCTGAGCAAAAGCTAGCCCCTTGATTAACTACTAGTTTAAGACGCTAACCTCGACTATTGGATCCACATGGCAATGATTCATAGATGCGGTTCGTTGGAAAGTTATAGAAACTTTAATACTTGGGCCAACATTAATAACAATACGACATATATTTGTTGTTTTGTCCGTATACCATATACACAAGAAACTCTATAAATTAATAATGTTAGGACTTTGATATTTTATTAATTTATAAAGTTATTAATTTATCAGTTTTGAATAAAATAAAATATTTATTAATAAATAATTAAAAATAATATTTTCTTTAAAGTTTATAATATTTTTTCATTTTTTATTTAAAATTAAAAATAAATTGTAAAAATATTTCAATTTTAATAAATAAAAACAACAATATATTCATATTTTAGTAGATTATCATAGTTATATATTTGTATAATATTATTTTTATGATAATTATTAATTTATGATATTAATGGGATCATATATTTACATAGGTTTTTCAAAAAAATTATTATTTTATTATCTTATCGATTTATGCTATATTTTGAACCGACCCAACTCGAAACAAAAAAAAATTATTAATTTATCGAATATTAATTTATAGAGTTTGTACTGTAATATTATAAACATATACAGTATAAGTGAAAAGAAGTTGTGTTATATAGCAGGCATTTAAAAGATTTGAAGAGCATTGTATTTGAAGATAAGGCGTTGTTATTTATCGGGGTTAACATTAGCAGAGCCAGAGATGATGACACTCAGATATTTTGTTGTAAAGTTGATATTTTTTAGTGACGATTATTTAATTAAGTTTAATTACTTAAAAAAGACGTTTTTTAATGTTACTATCTAAGCTACTAGTTCATACGTTTCGATTTGAAATAGATCATGCGTAGCATAATATAGATAGAACCACTATCATATAATGTTCGACCAAAAAAAAGAAGAAGATAGAACCACTATCACAACTCGCATTAGATATGTTACACCTTAGACCTTAGTCTTACGATGTGATCAGGTAAGATAACGAATTACAGCTACTAGCTACTTACTCCCCATTTCACACAAATATATATTTAATTAAAAGCAATATGAGTTAAAGAAAAAAATTCAAAAGCATTATCGAAATTTTGAATTCAAAAAATCATTACAGTTACTTAGTTTTCCACATCATATGATTATATGACTAAAATTAGCGTGCCATATTTTATTATTCTTATCAACCAAACTAAATCAGAAATAAACCAGTTATATACTCTCTAATAAAAATTCAAAAGCATTATCGAAATTTTGAATTCAAAATCATTACAGTTACATAGTTTTCCATATCATCCCCCTACACGCCGATTTCGAAGCCCTCTTATGGGCGATGGCTTCTTTAATTAGGAGGGAAATTATATCTATGGATTTTGAAATAGATTGCCAATATTTATGGAATTTGAAATAGATTGCCAACAACTAGCAATGCTGGTTGAAGAAAAAGAGGATTGGCTTGCACTTTCAACAGAATTGGAAGAATTTTATTTTTTAAGATCTTTTTTTCATAGCTTTTTTTCCGTTTTATTTCTCGCTTATTAAACATCCGTGCTAACCGATTCTCTAAGAGCGCTCAAATACATGGTTCTATTTTGTCCCATGTAAACTCCTCTCTACTAGAGTGGCTAGTCTGTGAGACCAGCCTCTTTAAAATTTAATAGAATGCCTTTGTTATATATAAAAAAAAAAACATAGTTTTCCATATCATGATTTTTTTTTTGGTCGACAACCATATCATGATTATATGACTAATATTAGCGTGCCACATTTATTATTCTTTTTTTTTGTCATCGCCACATTTATTATTTGTATTACCAAAACATTCCAGTTATAAAATTAAGTTTCTCTCTTGTGTCTTTTTACCAATATATATATATATATATATTATTTTTTTACTTTTACCAATATTGTTATACTGTAGAAACAAAAAATTTACTTATATAACTAAGCTAAGAGAAGTATAAAAAACATACAAAAATAAATTTGATTGGACAAAAATAATAAATAAAATATATTGCGTGTAAATATCAGAAATGATTCAGTTATAAAAAAAAAAAAAAAAAATCAGAAATGATAAATAAAAAAAATTAACTTGGGGAATTAATAACGGATTTTGGTAAAGGCACCATCAATTCGATTATATATATATGAGACGTGCACTACACAGGCAAATCAACACACGCAGAGATTCATACTTAATATAACTGTTCTGAAATCCTCCATCTTTTACACAAAAAAAGATAATCATCAAATAATAATTAAGAGAGAATATGAGGAAGATGATGATTATGATGATGGTGATGGTGAGTGAAGCGAGTATCATAGAGCAGACATGCAAAGAGACACCAGACTTCAATCTCTGCGTGTCTCTCCTCGATTCCGATCCACGTGGCTCCTCTGCCGACACCTCTGGCCTCGCTCTTATCCTCGTCGACAAAATCAAGGTCTTTAATTTTCTTCTCCGATCTAGTTTCTTTCATAATATATCTAATTAGTTCAAGATATAATAAAGTTATCATGTTTGATATTCTTACAAGAATACGAGCTTAGATCAATATTTCCTTCAATTTCAGTATAGTATAAGCTTGGTTACTATGAAATCAATTATTTCAGTTCAAATTAAACTATTATGCTTAATTTGTTTATAAGAATGAGATCTTTGATTAAGATTTCCCTCACTTTCAGTATATACCACAAATTATGGATGAGCCGGGTTTATTTTTCGGGACTTGGGTGATTTTGGTGAATCAAAAACTTCGAAGCTGTTTATAAATGAAACATAAACCTACGGGGTTGTTTTATAATTTTTATATTTTCTTTAAAACCAATCTGTTTTAATTAATATTTCTTCTGTTTCATCTAAAAACATGTTTAAGGTTTTTAAGCATATATAAGAAAGTCACTGTAAAAAAAAAACATATATTAAAAAGTCATTTAATTTTCTATTTTTTTCCAAACTAAAACATTATTTATTGTCTACATAAACAAAAATTCACCAATAAGAAAACAAGTTTCAAAATATCATTGGTCACAAAACAAAAAAAAAAAAAATTAATTTTGCCTTGATTATTAAGAACATCATTTCATTTTGTTTTTAAATTCGACTTAAACATCAGTTAAAATAAAACAAAGGGGTATTGTTTCCATGTCTTACGGTTCCTTCAATTTCAGTACAGTATAAGTTTCGTTATTAAACCACCAATTATATGAACTTTATTAAATCAAAACTTAGAGGCTGTTTCAGTATAAAATAAAAATCTACAGGGTTATTTGATAAATATATTTTTTTTGTAGGGGTTGGCGACAAAGACCTTGAACGAGATCAACGGTCTGTATAAAACGAGACCGGAAATGAAACGGGCGCTGGACGAATGTAGCCGAAGATACAAAACGATCTTAAACGCTGATGTTCCCGAAGCCATTGAAGCTATCTCTAAAGGAGTTCCGAAATTCGGCGAAGACGGTGTGATCGACGCAGGTGTCGAAGCTTCTGTATGTGAAGGAGAGTTTAAAGGGAAATCTCCGTTGACTAGTTTGACCAAATCAATGCAAAAAACCTCTAGTGTGGCTAGGGCCATTGTGAGAATGTTGCTTTGATTTTTATCTTAATGTTAATAATACAAGCATGTGTTATCGGTGTTTGATGGGATTTTATCCTTTATAAAAATAAAAATGTAACAACTAAAGAATCTCATATCGAAGTGTTTTGTTGTATCTGCGCTAGATAAAAGAAATTTTGATGTTTAGCATCTCCGTAATTTATTTGGTTACACTAAGAAATTTGATAGTCGTCGCTAATTGTATACAATGTCTCTGTTTCTTGATTTTTGTCAATCTACCTTGTTGCACTTTTGTAACATTTCTGTTGGAGATTTTATGTTTATCTGGAGTAAAGATTTGAACTTTTTGGGTACCCATATGTTGCTAGGACATGAAATTTCGCTGGAATCTGGAAATCTATACATCAATTTTTGGTTTGTGTGGTTATTGTATTTGTAATTTGTTCTGTGTACTCATCTTGATGCAAAATAAGAGCCAACAGAACACTGATCATGGATTGGTATTGCTTTTGGAATGGTTTGAATGTTTTTTTTTTAAGTTTCACTCTAATTGTAGGCGCGGTGTGAGTGGCCTTATTCTTGGAACTTGGAGTAGTAGTTTGTTTGCTGGATTTGTCTCTGTCTGGAAATATGAATTGGTCGGTAGTGATCCATCAGACTATGGAATCCAGCATCATGATACACTTGCTGCCCCGTTCTCAGCTGAAAAGTTATGATGTAGCCACACATTCTTTGCAGGGAACAATAGCATCTTTTCCGAAGCATTCTTCTGAAGCTGTTCAGATCAAAGTTGTTCGTCACATCTCATGGTTTGGAAGGAATGTGGATTTGGTGGAGATTTTAAAACCTTTGTTGGAGAATTTTCTTCAGGTTTTTGAGCATCAGATGCAGTTTCCGCCTAAAAACGACTAGATACCACCAGTTGAATTTCAATGTATGCTCTCGCCTATTCACAGATTTATGTTTTATGTTTCTCATGATTCTATAACTGAGAGAAATTAAATCACAGGAAATTGTGCAAGTTTCTGGTGTAAATTTCGTAACAAGACCGTATCACATTTTGTAAAGTAAACACATACAGTATTGGAAAAAAACCCGGTTCCAACAAGCATTATGAACCTTTAAACCATATAAAATCGATATGTAGAGTATTGCCAAGTTTACGCGAGCATGTTCAATGCAAGGTTCTTATAAAAGTTTTTTAACCAAAAAAAATACTCCATCTGTTCTTTTAATTGTCGTTTTAGGTTGTTTCACACATATTAAGAAAACAACTAATTTTTCTGTTTTACCCTTTAATTAATATACTATTTTATTTGATATGATCAATTAATCAGTTTAAAAAGTAGGGTTAAAACTGGAAAATTTGTCATAAAACTGCATTATTATTTGAAAACGACAATTATTTGTAAATAAAAAAACAAGTCTAGAACGACACTTAAATAAAAACCGAAGGAGTAATAAAATAATAAAAAGTAAGAGAGAGGAGTAAGAAGTGGTTCTTAAGTTTCTTATTTAAGAACTGATTCTAAACTTTTAAGAAACTCATTTATTTATTTATTATTTTTTTTCAACAAACTCATTTAATGTATGTCATCTTCTAATTGGTTTAGATTTTTTTCATTATTTAATTTTTTTAAATACTTTTATAAGAACCTTGCATTGAACATGCTCTAAGCATCCTGAATTTTTTTTTACTAGCCTGATGAATTATGTAAAGTAGAGAGAGTAAAGGGTAACTAATTTCGAATGAAGCACGATGGAGAAGATGATGGGGCTAAGGCTGCACATTTGGTAAACGGATTTGATGGTATCTAGTCTCTTCAACCACTTGGATCTTTTTTTTTTCTTTATGCCTTACTTGTTCTTGATCTCTGAAACTGCACTGCCTGAGTTGTTGTCGATCTCTGATTTTCACCCGTGTTGTTCATTCATCATAAGTGTCCTTTGATCCTTTTGTAGCATCGTCGCCACAACTACTGGGCTCCTCACAACTGATGGTCAAGTTCTGCTCCATTCTAACTTCACTCTGGTTCTTGGTGACACCCTTTTTAAGTGGAACATGATTCACAGCTTTCTTCTCTCATGGAACAGAAATCACGGTTTTCTTCTCTCTTGGAACAAGATTCACGATTTTCTTCTTTCCGGTGGTCTTCTTGCTGATCTGTGGTACACTTAAAGTGAAATCTTCGATGTGTTTTAAGAGCAGCAACTTTTTGAGCTTAGGCTCCCGGATCCTACTGTAGGACAGACAATACAAGTACAACGCACCATGTCTGAAAAGGTAAAGTGTCCACTGTGGATTCTCCTCCTCTAAAGTGAGAGTGGTGGAAAAGATATCCTGGCCACAAAACTCAAAGGTCTTGTAGGAGCCAGAATTCCAGATTTTCAGCGGAACCGGAGGATCGTGAAAAAAGAACCACTCGGTGCTCACTTTTTTCTGCATTGTTGAACAGCTCTAGCTTCAAAGGGAGGGAAGAGAAAACTCATAGACTTAATCACTAAAAAGAAGTCCATCAGGCCTAACTCGTCAAGACGGTATGTGCATATGAAATTTCTTCCAACATGTATTTGGGGAAACGAGAGATATGAAGTTGTCAAGGCTGTTTGCTCACAACTAGCTACTCACAACCACATGGACTGTCATTCTGTGGATAGATATGTTTTGCTTAATCGATAGTTTGTGTTCACAAAGTAGCTGTTTTCTTGTAGTGAGCCATTTAGGGTGCAACTGGTTACAAATAAAAAGAATGAGTTGAATGAAAGAAATAATGATAAGTTGAATAAAAATGAGTTGAATAATTTTCCTTAGCTGAATAAGTTGAATGAGTTTTGTTCCTCTCGGTACTCTCCTTTTTTTATGAGTAACAAATTTGAGAGGAATAGACAATTTTTTCTCTAATTATGTGGGGCCCATTAAATTGTAGAGGAAAATAAATTCATCTTAAATGGTGAGTTGTGAGAGGAATCTAGTGGAATCAACTGTTCAATTCATTTTTGTTCCTCTAAAATGTCATCCATTTGCACCCTTAGAAAACTTGAACACAATTTGTGCAATGATAATTTTTGTATATAGCTCATTATACCTTTTTCGTAAACTTGTATACATACTTTTTAATTTACTGAGCTTATTAATTAACATGCAACATATAATTAATTTACAGAAATGTAGACATTGATATTAGTATAATAAATTAGTTAGTTGGACTGTTGGTAAGAAAACTTAGCCAAAACACTGTGTTTCCTTAGCCCAAACACTATCTGTTTTATCTTTCATCTCGAACATGATTATGATGGTTTCTCCAAAAAAGAAAAAAGAAACTAAAGTGAGTATGTCGGTTTCCACTCCATTTTAATACATTTCAATAGGTAGTTATTTTTTTTTTTTTTGACATGGGTAATTATTAGTTAATTACCACTAACTAATATTATTATGGCGTACACATGAACATGATCATACACATGAGTTCATAAGTGTTTTGTGATGTTTTTTTTGTTATAAAATATAACCAAAATTGTAATAAATGAAAACTCAATTCATAAATTTAGTATAAACATCAAAACACAATTTTTTGTTGGTAAATGCACACTTAATAGGATCGAAAGAAATTGAGAACAAACTCTACCTCCTGAGTCAAACATTGATTGTTGTGATTGGTGAAAATCAACAACACCAACATGTCCATCAATCGAAGCTGCCAATCAACCTCCCATTATGATAATCTATGAATATTGATGAGTTTTTTGTGATTGCTGGTAGAAAGCCTATAGGCCCAATCACTTAAAAGAAGCCCATCAGGCCCAACTCGTCAAGACAGTATGTGCGGATGAAACTTCTTCCTACATATTTGTGCAAACGAGAGATATGAAGTTGTCAAGGCTATTTGCTCACAACCACATGGACTATCATTTTGTCGATAGAATTTGACTATGTTTTGCTCAATCGATAGTTTGTGTTCGCTGAAGTATAAATCATCTTTGCACATTTTGATACAACAAACTATCTCATCTATCTATACGAGTGACCAAAGCAATATACCTCTTATCAATGTTTTCAAAACTGAAAAACATCATTATTACACTTGACCTCTGACTCTGAGTCTCTTGAATGATGTAGAGGATGACAATGATGCAACAAAAACATCAATGAAATCGATGATCAATGACACGGGAAGATGTTCTCTCTGGGAAAAGACAAATAGCACGTGAGACTTTTTCGAAAGCCAAAAAAATGTTGATAAAACGACAAGTTGTTAGTATATGAAAGTTAGAAAACAGCATAAAGTGTAGTTGAAAGGCAAGATTAGGCATGTCAATCGGGCTGGTCTGGTCAGACCCGACCCGAAACCCGTATATATATAAGTCCGGCCCGGCCCTAACAGAGTTATCAGATTATTTTGAGTTTTTCGGGCTTTTTTAAAAAAAATAAAAATAAATTTCCAATACAAAATAAACTAAAAGTAAAAGTATTTATTATAAATAAATCTAAATTGAAACAATCATCAATATGGTTTTGAAATCCAATTTAAATTAAAAACAAAAATTTGACTTTAAAAACTCAAATAAAATCTAATATTAAATAAATAAATGTTTAATCTAGATAGTAAATAATGTAGAATCTAGATGAGAATCTTCAAGATTGGAAGTTTCTTTTACATCTTCTAAATTCTTATCGCCATCAAAAGCTACTTATAAAAGATAAAAGGAAAAGTTTATTAGGTTTTGACATAATATAAAAAAAATTATTGAATGTTATAAATATTGTTACATGGATCACAAAATGTAAATCTATCCAACCAAGTGCGTATACAAAAATTAGTGTTTCAACGTGCTTTCGTAAAAAATATAAAGCTTTTCGGGTAAGTTCGAGCTCGGTCGGGCTTAAGACCAAAAAATCATTAGCCCAAATAGGCTCAGCCCGAAAGGCCCATTTTTTTTGGGCTTATATATCTAAGTCCGAAACCGATATTTTTTAAGGTCGGACCGGACCGGCAAACAGATAAGTCCCCCCTCAGTGCTAAACCCTCCTGGTGTGTATACATTAGAGGTAAGATCAAGAAAGTTTTGATTTTTTCGTCATTTTGATGTAATGTATAAGCTTCGAATGCGTTATTGCCTCGTGGTGTGTATACATTAGAGGTAAGATTAAGAAAGTTTTTGGATTTTTACAATTGCCTCTAATGTATACACACCAGGAGGGTTTAGCACTGAGGGGGGACTTATCTGGTAAGTATAAAGGTGATGCAGTGATTATTACGTTGGTTCTATGAACTTGACACAACAAAAATATGTTTTTATATTCTTTCTACAGGAACCGATCAATGGCTTGCAAACCCAGCACTGCCCCATGATATTCTAGAGGAGGCTGTCCCAGGGAATATCAGATGAGCTGAGCATTTTGTGCATGTCTTAAGCCGATTACTTCAGTACTTGGAGGGACGTCTGGATGCTGAGAACGTGGAGAAAGAAAGCACTGTTGGCTTTGTATCATCGCTTAGTTCTCAGGCTGGAATCGAGAAGAAGACACTCAAGTTCTGTTACGACCGTCTCCGCTCTCTCATGTTAACCCTTGGGATCACAGAGTCGGATGAGTTCTTGCCTATCCAGAGAGTGTGCGACTTTGCAACTCTTGTTGGGACATATGCACGGGGGTTTTCTGTCATCACCGAGCCTTATGATGAGAGAATGCCTCATATTCCAGATCCTATATTGCAGGTCAGTAAGTATGTGTTGTTTGATCTTCTTTCTTTTTGCTGTATATTGTTGTTCTGAAACAATGATCTCTCCTTTTGTTGCTTAGTTGAGCTGTCATGATGCGTCTCTGGCTATAAAACCGGTGTTTGATCGTTTCCAGTCAGTAGTGATTACATCAGGCACCATGAGTCCAATCGATCTGTATCCACGTCTTCTTGGTTTCAATCCTGTTGTTAGTCGAAGCTTTAAGATGTCAACGACGCGAGACTGCATCTGCCCTATGGTTCTAACTCGAGGAAGGTAAAAAAAAAACACGTTGTTGTTTGTCTTTTATGTAGTTTACCATTAGTGAATATGTTTTCTTGGTTTTTCAGTGATCAGCTTCCTGTTAGCAGCAAATTTGACATGAGAAGTGATCCTAGTGTTGTGAGGAATTATGGGAAGCTTTTGATAGAGATGGTATCTATTGTTCCTGATGGAGTTGTCTGCTTCTTTGTTAGTTACTCACACATGGATAGCATTATTGCTACATGGAATGAAACTGGGATTCTGAATGTAAGGTCTTTCTTTCAAATGATACCTTTCTATGTATTTGTGGTTGCTAATGTATACTTGTTTCCTACGGTAACCACTGCTCCTAATTTAATGTAGGAAATAAAGCAACATAAACTTGTCTTCGTCGAAACACAAGATGTTGTGGAAACAACGCTTGCACTGGAAAATTATCGCAGGGCTTGCGACCGCGGAAGAGGTGCAGTTTTCTTCTCTGTAGCCAGGTGAAGTCATGGCAAGAAATTTCTGCTTCTGCTTTCTTTGGTCGGAAATTTCAAAGACATTGATCAAGTTTTTTGTATTTGAACGGCAGGGGAAAAGTTGCTGAAGGTATTGATTTTGACCGTCATCATGGAAGACTAGTTGTAATGTTGGGAGTACCTTTTCAATATACATTAAGCAAGTAAGTTTTCCGGTTTCTTGCTTCCAGTAGTTTCATCATATGTGATAAGTGGGAGATGCTAATTTCAGGAAATTACTTGTACGATCGGAGTATTTGCATGATGCATTTCAAATAAAGGAAAGAGATTTCTTAGCTTTTGATGCCTTGGTAAAAGTATTGATATTGTGGAAATCTGGTGCAAACGTTTTCCCTATTTGTTACTACCATTAATCTTTTGTTGCTTCCAAAACAGAGGCAAGCAGCTCAGTGTGTAGGGCGAGTAATCCGGTCAAAGGCTGATTATGGGATGATGATATTTGCAGACAAGAGGTATGTATACATACTCCTTAAAAATCTCCCTCTCTTGAGTCTGGTCATTTAGGTTCTTGCTATTTAGTAAAATGTGATTCTCTCTAGTAAATGTGTTAGTTACTAAGGAATGGGAAGAAATTTGTAGAACAGAATAGAGAAAGATATGCTTATGTTGGTTTTATGATCTCACATCTCCTTTGCTTTAACTGATGTTGAAACTTGCAGATATAGCCGTCACGATACGCGGACCAAATTACCTGGTTGGGTACTTAAGCATCTGCGTGATGCACACTTGAATCTTAGCACTGACATGGCTATCCACATTGCCAAAGAGGTAAAACCTAAGATTCACCTATACAACTACGTATACAATGAGCATTGAGTGAGGATGTAGTAAGTTCAAAAAGTTTGGGGGGTTTTGTGCAGTTTCTAAGGAAAATGGCTCAACCGTACGATAAGTCGGGTTCTATGGGCGGCAGGAAAACTATGTTAACACAAGAAGATTTGGAGAAGATGACTGTCACTGGTGTGCAAGACATGGTTTATTAGACCCCTTTAGGATTTTTCTTTTGAAAAAAAGGAAAAGAACAAAATCTTCCGTTATGTACGTACATGTATAACACAGAGACATTAGAGCATGTGCATTTGAGACTTTAAAAGATCTAATAACATTATTAAAATAATAAATCTTAAAACTAAAGATCCAAAACTGATAAAAAGTGTCTAATATAGGATTTATTTTTGGGCTTTAGACATGTCTCCATAACTAAGTGTCTTAAAACATTAAACTTATTTAAATTTAATCAAAAAAATAATTTTTAGATACCCACTTTTAAAGTCTCCAATGCACATGCCCTTACATTAGCTAAATATTAGATGGTCTTAATTTTTTTATAAAAAATATTAAATGAGATGAAAAAATTGAATAGAGAGATTCAATGGTCTTCAAATGATTCATTTTCGTTGCTTTTTACTCGTTAGATGTATATCTCATTTATATTAGATTTCCTTTATTAGGCTCAAAATGAGTTGGATTTGATAGACATTATCATATTATTCTCAACGAATTTTTGAACATTCTCCATTTCCAGAATCTTCATCATCCTTACTTTTTATGACGCCCTCATCATTTGATTCAAACTCAATCTAGTCACCTAATCATAAGGAGTCAAGTCAAAACACCGAAACAAGAGCTAAAACACTGAAATACGCAATTTTGTATTTCAATGATCGGACAAACAACAACATATGAAAAAGCTCAAACGCGCCAAACTAAGAGCATCTCCCACCCTATTCCATTTTTAGCTCCAAGCTCTATTTTGGAGTAAATTCCTCTCCAACCCTACTCCATTTCTTACTCCAAAATGGAGTAAAAAATAGAGATTGCTCCATATTTGGAGCAAACCTATATTCTACTCCATTTTGGAGTTGAATTTTTTTATTTACAAACTGGTCCTTTAAATATTAAACATTTTTATTTTATACAATTTTATCAACACAACAATAATTATTATCTATATATATATATATATATATATATATTTGAACACAATAATTTTTAAACAATATAAAATAAATAATCATAAATAATTGAAAACTACAATTTTTATTTAAAAAGATTGCAAAATAAAATAAACTAAAAAATGCATTACAAGTGCTGAAATTAAAGATAAGAAACATAAACAAATCCGAAAATTTTAATAATCTCCTAAACCGCTTCCGGATCTACCGAGATCATTGAAAAAATGTTTAATTTATAATTTATAAAAATTTTATAAGAAAAAAAATAAATGAGATTAATTTGTAAATTTTAGAAGTAAAAGGTATTAGTAATAAAATAGAAATAGAATCTATTTAGAATATTCCTTTTTGGAGTAAAAAAAAGGAGTTATACATTGGAGCAAAACTCAACTCCATTTTGGAGTAAAAAATAGAGTTTTATATTGGAGATGGTCTAAGAGCATCTGCAATCCTACTCCATTTTTGGCTCCAAACTCCATTTTGGAATAAATTTTTCTCCAACCCTACTCCATTTCTCACTTCAAAATGGAGTAAAAATTGAGATTGCTCCATATTTGGAGCAAATCTATTATATATTATAGGTTCTACTCTATTTTGGAGTTGAACTTTTTTTTTTTTTACAAACCGGTCCTTTAAATATTATATATTTTTATTTTGTACTATTTTATCAACACAACAATAATTATTATCGATACACTATAATTTTTAAAAAAATATAAAATAAATAATCATAAATAATTGAAAACTACAATTTTTATTTAAAAAAATTGCATAATAAAATAAACTTAAAAATGCATTACAAGTGTTGAAATTAAAGATAATATTTTAAATAAAAAAATTCTATGTTTTTATGATATTATGTAACTTTCTTTTTTTCTATGTCAAAAAAATGTAACTTTCTTTTATTTAATAAATATTTAATTTATAATTTATTAAAGTTTTGTAAGGAAAAAAAATGGGGTTAATTTGTAAATTTTAGAATTAAAAGGTATTAATAATAAAGTAGAAATAAAATCTATTTAGAATATTCTATTTTGGAGTAAAAAAATGGAGTTATACATTGGAGCCAAACTCAACTCCATTATGGAGTTACTCTATTTTGGAGGAAAAAATGGAGTTTTACATTGGAGATGGTCTAAGGCTCATGAAACAAAACAACGATGTTGCATGATTTTGTTTGTCTTCTAAACACATATGTATGGTCTTCTGCGACCGCCGCCTCTATTGTTCTTAGTGGTTCTTCTCTGCAAATCGTCTTCGTAGTGTTCAAACGCAGTGTCAAGAGCCTGGCAGAGAAAACAAGTTAAGATAAAATTCACATGCCGGATTACAATGCAAGTTTGTAGAGCTGTCAAGTGGGCGTGTCCGCGTTCAAATGGGCATGTCTAAATGGACATTTGCTTTTTGCAGACAAATATGGTCACACCCAAAAGCGACCGTGTCCAAATACGACCGCGTCTAAATGGGTTGTCTGCGGTCGGTCCAAATTCAATCTATGTTTTTGATTCATTGTTTATTTTTTTTAGATTTTTGACAATGACTTCCCTGTTTGTTTTTTAGAAGATTATAATTTCACAATTTTGGCGAAAAATTACGGCTTTGCCGATTTTGTGAGTTTTTTGAAATATATAATTTTTAGGTTTGGCAAAAAAACGTGATTTTTTTGTGGTTTTAATGGAAAAACGTGATTTTGATAGTTTTGAAGGAAAAATGTGGTTTTGTCGAAAAAACGCTATTTTACGGGTTTAAAATGCAGTTTTACAGTTTTGCCGAAAAACGTGATTTTGCGGTTTTGATGGAAAAATATGATTTTATTGTTTTGGCGGGAATACAAAATTTTACGGTTTTGGTGGGAAAACGCAGTTTTATAGTTTTGACGGAAAATATGGTTTTATTGTTTTGACGAGAAAATGTGGTTTTGCGGTTTTGGCGACAAACCCCAATTTTGTAGTTTTGGCAGTAAAACACGGTTTTAATAAAAAAAACAAAACTGAAGGATTACCGAATAATCAGAGAAGCTAAACGATGCTGAGAAACTAAAGGTGAAGAACAACCATCCCAGTTTGTAATATCATATACTTTTAACACTCACTAACTTTGATGGTTGTTCCCAATTGTAGCCAATGACCTTTGGTTTTTCTAATTAGTCTACACAATTCTCCAAGTTCGTTATCCTTGTATTTGGCTAAGTTCTGCATATGTACGAGAAGGTTAGGATCATTCTGATTAAATCTGATCAGCAACTTATAACACTTCATAGACTGAAGAAGCCTCCTACGATCGATCAGCAACTGATAACACTTCATTGATCAGATTCGATCAGATCCCACCACTCCTTGGATTGCAGCAGATTCTCCATGAGCATGCCCAATGCTCATAATCACCATCAAACTTTGGAATGCTCAACTCTTTGTCACTCATTTTCCACTCTTTTCACTCACCTACCAGGCTTCGTATCAAGCTCCGATACCACTTAGTCAACACAATTCTCCAAGTTTGTTATCCTTGTATTTAGCTAAGTTCTGCATATCTATAAGTTTCCCAATACCAAACCAAGCATCTCAAAATTATTTTCATCGTAAGAGAGAACATACTTTCATCCGTACTGGTTTCTTCCCTTTGTTAAAGGCTAGTGCGTTTGGTCTCCAGTGTGTTGTTTATCAAGTTTCCCAAGCACTCATCAAGCTTCAGAAAGACAGCGAGTAATCATCATCAACAACTTCTGCTGATGCTACTGGCTGTGCTTTTGGTGATGTAAAGATATTCTGCTCTAAAATATTTTGCCCAGAAGTCTTTTTCAGTCATCTCGGGTGGGAACATAACTACCAAAGCCAGTTAAGATTTGTCGTTTTTGATGATCAAACCTATTAAGAGAGATGTCATAGTTTTGATGTCTTTGTTACCTTACTTGGAACATAGGTTATGAATGCCTGCCGAACAGCCGGCTTCTCAGAAAAAATCTGATAGCGTAAATGTAGAAATCATATGTGAGGAAAGAATCAAAGGACAGTAACATATTTAACAGATTAAACGAGCACAAAATGGAAAGCGAACTGAAAGGCTGTTTTATAAATGTTTCTTCTATTTCTTACTTGTAGTTTCCGATTTCTGAACACCTACTTTAATAAATTTCTGTCCCAATGTACCAATTGCAACTTCAACCCCATTCACCATATAAATTGATAGCACTTACATCAATGGAAAAACATAGTGAACCAAAGAGCTAACCTGAAAAATTATCTCAGGGGTTATGTTAAATGTCACTCTATTATGATACGATCCTCCCAAGGATTATTGCATTCTATAATTGGTAAATGATAAGCCTTATATTCAACGAGCCATGAAGCCAAGAAGAATAAGGAAATGACTCAAATGGTCGCACAGAAGTTGCAGAAGACTCCTGATATTCCACCAGACTCCTTAGATATGACGCACCAAGACGGATCAAGTTGTGATCGTTGGATAGTACACACCAAACAATCGGTTTGTTCAAAGAGAATAAATGGAATCACTTTTAAAAGATTTGATAAAAAGAAGATTTTGATTATTTTGATTGTCTTACAAGAGTATTTATAAGAAATATTTTGTAGAAAACTAGACAAATAAATTGCTTTGAAAATAACTGACTAAAACTAAATGAAAGGAATTAAAATGTGTTGAATAACTTTTGGCCTCCAATATGACTCTTGAACTCCATTTTCGTCACTTATTTTGGCCAGGAAAATAAATCCTTATTTTTGCACTTTCTTGGACTTGAATTAGACTCAAAGTAGGCTCGGCTTGATAGCTAACATACCCAAACGGATTCCGAGTTCCTCCTTTGTCCAATACTTCACAAATAAGTCTATTAAGCGCATCTTGTAATTCCTTTGCTTGTAATAGCTCCTGAATGGGCTTAGAACATGTGAACCAATTTGCCTCATCAAAACCTTTACTGGAAAACCCATTGGAATAAAATCAAGGATAAGAAAAAAGAGTACAAACTGTCACAGCCCATTTGTAAGCTTTGGCTTCACGTTCAGGTCTAAGCTTGGCAACTAGTTCAACCTCGGCAACAGGTTTTAACTCGGCAATATGCTTGAGCTCGTTGTCATGGTTGAGCTCGGCAGCATGCTTGATCTCGGCATTATGTCCATCTTTCCTGGCGCTTTCCATGATTGCATCAGGTACAAGCATTGCGTCCCCTGGTTCAAGCTCAATTTCCTTAGGTTCGAGCATAGCTTCCATTTGATCACCTTTGTTGCTTCTCATGATCGTATCATACCCCTCCTCTTGAAAAAGATTTTTCTCCAAATCTGTTTTATCTGCAACAAAAGAAACTAAGTAAGAAACATTGTAACTTGAACTAACGTCATACTTACCTTGGAATTATGATTGGCATTGTCACTGATTTTCTCCAAGAATTTGAATGGACCATTGATCATTGGCATCAGTTTTGGTTTCTTTTTATCTAGAACATGATCCTTCCTCATTTGAACTGAAACCAAATCACCATGCTTAAAGATCACTCTGCAACGCCTTTTACTTTCTTGCTTTTGGTACTGCTTGTTTCCTCTAGGCTCCAACCATTCATAGTAACGATGAACAGCAAAATCCATAAGCCACAAGCGTAGCCACATTTTTGATATTTGGCCTTCCATTTCTTCAGCTTGTATACCCTGTGCACTCACAACAAAGACTAGAAACACGAAATTATATGTGCAACAGGTAGTCCCATTCAAAGCAAACATCTTTCCTTCTCTTAAAACATCTAGAACAAGTTTTAATTGTTTAGCATGTTTATCTAAGTGTTTGCTATAGACCAGAATGTCATTCAAATAGACAACAACAACAATTCTAATGAATGATCTCAAAACATGATTCAAAAACCTCATCAAAGTGCTAGGAACATTAGCTAAGTCAAACGACATCACTAACCATTCAAGTAAACCATGTTTTGTTTTAAAAACATTTTTTCCACTCATCACTTTTTTCATTAGAGTTTTATGATAACCACTCCTGAAATTAATCTTAGAAATCACACATGAATCATGCAACTTACCAAGTATTTCATCAAACAAAGGAATGGGATGTCGAAACTTTACAGTGATGTTTTTGAGGGCTCTGCAGTCAACGTAGATCCTCCAAGTCCCATCCTTCTCAGGAACTAGCAAAACACGAACAGTACATGGACTCATGCTCTCTTTGGTGTACCCTTTCTCCACTAGCTTAATAACTTACCTCGGTAACTCCTTTGTCTCCTCTAGATTCGTCGTATAGGCTGGTTTGTTAGGAATGGATACTCCTGGTATAAAGTTACTCTGATGCTCATTTCCACGAATTGGTGGTAAACCACTAAGTGTATCTTCTGGAAAGACATCATCGAAAACCTGCAAAAGAGAAGTAACTTTACTCGGCAGCACCGGTTTAAAGTTAGTTAAAATCATAAGAGTTTCTTTGTAAACAAATAAAATCACAGACTGTTTAGAGAAAAGAACTCTCTTAACCTCACAAGATCTCACAAAGAAATTAGAGTTTCTCACGGGTTCACTCTCACAAGACTAACTTTAATAACTCTTGGCCTCCAATATGATTCTTGAACTCCATTTTTGTCACTTATTTTGGCCAGGAAAATAAGTCCTTCTTTTTGCGCTTTCTTGGACTTGAATTAGACTCAAAGTAGGCTGGACTTGATAGCTAACATACCCAAACGAATTATGAGTTCCTCCTTTGTCCAATACTTCACAAATAAGTCTATTAAGCGCATCTTGTAATTCTTTTGCTTGTAATAGCTTTTGAATGGGCTTAGAACATGTGAACCAATTTGTCTCATCAAAACTTTTCTTGAAAAATCCATTGGGATAAAACCAAGGATAAAGAAAAAGAGTACAAACGGTCACAGCCCATTTGTAAACTTTGGCTTCACGTTCATGTCCAAGCTTGGCAACTAGTTCAACCTCGGCAACAGGTTTTAGCTCGGCAATATGCTTGAGCTCGTCGTCATGTTTGAGCTTGGCAGCATGCTTGATCTCGACTCAGCATTATTTCCAGCTTTTTGGCGCTTTCCATGATTGCATCAGGTACAAGCATTGCATCCCTTGGTTCAAGCTCAGTTTCCTTAGGTTCGAGCATAGCTTCCATTTGATCACCTTTGTTGCTTCTCATGATCATATCATATTAGTCTGAAAGAAAAATAGTGAAGAAAATGGTTAGTAAATTTATGTATGTAAAAATGAAATGTCACATGATATACAACGACAAATGTATGTAAAAATGCAATGGAGTATGCTTTCCTAAAACGTCATGCACACGAGCATATTATATGTATCTTCAGGAATGTTAACAGATTCTATTAAATAAAGTTGATAGATGTGTCTGTCTCTTGTAATACCACAGAATCCAAAACTACCACCTGAAATTTCCTATATCAAATGTAATAAGTCCTCTTTTACTGAAAGTTATCAGCTTTGTCCTTCTTGTACTTAAAAATGTTTCCAAGCTTGCATGTTGGGGTTTATCGATTCTATTTAATTCTCCATGGTCTAGGAATGTTTTAATAAGAGTTTTCAACTTATCTTTTGGCCGAATATGGCTTAGAACCACCAACAGTGCCTTTGGAGTTTTTGTCAAGTGAACCTGTAAGGAAGTGAGAATCATCAGAAATGTAATCGTCTTCTTATTGAGAATCAATTACCTCAGCAACCCAGAAGAGAAAGATGAGTGAAACAGGAAGAGAACATGGCGAGAAAAAGAGATCCAAGAGGTTGAAGAAACTCAATACCATCAATCCGTCTACAAAGAATCTATAAATCCAGATGCATTCCATTGTTTCGTGCTTTCTGATCCACAGTAGAAAGTAACTGCAGCTCAAGTGCTTTTGTAATCTCTTCTGATTCAACTCCTGGATATAAACTTTGTCTAATTTGGATCAGTTTTGTAACTTGTTTCCCATATACATCAGCATGCAAAGTTGCTTACTGAACTTCCAACTAGAAAGGAAAAAATCAAAAGGCATCTAATCTATTCAAGAAGGCAGATGATAAAACTTATACAGTGGACCAGCTCTATTGTATAAACAAATTTATATCAGTTTTTATCTGCAGGCGAATAGGAAAAAACATTTCAGGCGAGAATAGATCGATTACAAATAGGGGGAACTCTAATGAAAAAAGATTTCAGACACAAAGTCTCGAGTCCTTAATATTGCTAACATTACAAGCACCGAAAATCAAGTTACAAGTACATAGGGGAAGGTAGAAGCCCTCTGAAACACCAAATTTTAACTTATACAAGGAATTGTAACAACCTTAACACCCGTCAACTTACCAAAGATGTCAGCTTTAGCAAGTGGATCCTTACACCAACAAAAGAAAACAGAGGAAAACAGAGAATAAGAAGATAGTCAAATTATCTCAACCGAAGCAAACACCATTCACTAGTTTACTTCTTGAGATCAATAGATGTTTGTTTCTTAGATGTTGAATTACACTTACTGCAACTGCACAGCTGGATTTTTTTTCTTAATTTCTAATGTTCACCATGTTCAATCATCGTAGGTCCTCCCATCCTTCTGTACCATCTTCGCCACAACTTAACCCCAAATGCTTATGGGTTATATAATAAGTTAACAACCAACCAATAAACTATCTAGCAATTTTCCTTTGCTTTCTTGTCTTAGGGTGATCAGGGTAAGGTCATTGAAACGGAGTCTGCTTAAGGTGGCTTCAGCCCATACCATGAACTGGACTTAAAAAAAGTCTGATGGTCGGTCACTATTACACTCCTCGTTTTCAGATTCCCGCTCATATATTACATTTGCTTCTCAAATTTTTGCTTAGCATCTCCACAAGTTGACCGTTCTTGTTTCATGCTTCTCCATATTCTTCATTTTCTTCAGTTGAAACGAACTCTGTGTTTCACTTTTGGACGGGTCTCTGAATCAAGAAGATTCTGAAAAAAATTGAAATGTTGAAGAAGCTTCATCTTGTCTTCTTTAATTTTCCCATGGACTTTCTCTTTGTTCTCACTCGCGCTCATAATCTTCTGCAGCTTCTCCTTTTTGCCTGTAAAATGCAAAAAGATAATCAGTGTCTGAGCAAGAACAAAAGACAATTATGTTGCCAACTGCTTTAGTCAAAAAACAGTAAACATCAAATCACTTGTGCTGCCAACTGCTAGTTTTCTATATAATCCGACTACCTCACCTTCGGATTCTGCGTCTATGGCTTCTTCATCCACTTTGAGATAAGCCTTGAGGTTCTCGTTCACCGACACAAAGACAGATCCAGCTAGAGCTTCTTCTTCTACTCCTCCTTTTAACACAACCATCATAAAATGACAAGAGAGAAACATAAGAAATAATATAAATATCACCTCAAAGGATGAGAGATTTGCAAAGGGTCTGATCTCTAACTCATGCGATAGTATAATCTCTGATGTTAATTTGTTTTCACACAGAGCAAACGCATGTAACCTGAGGGGGAAAAAGGGTTATAGAAGAAAAATGAAGAGAAAAAACAAAACTTTGGCCGTGTCCTCAAACTGAGTCACTGACCTTTCCTTTCTCTGTTCTCTTGCAAGTTGCAACTCTTCTCTTCTTGCTTAAGAGATTTCACAGTCGCCAGAATCATGTCCATTTCGGTTTCCACATTTCATCTCTCCAGTTCTGTGATCAAAGAGTTTTAGAAACAGAAAAAGAGGAGAATAGATCAAAGAGTTACTATTTAGAAACAGAGCTCTTCGGTAACAAATCATGACACACCGTGAAAGATCAAGTGTGAATGTTAATCAGTGATTAGATGATTGCTTTAGTTATAAAGTTACAGACAAAACTTGTTCATGCCTTCTCCATTCTTCTGTGTAATGTCTTTGTATGAAATCCTGTTTTCATCATTCATAGCAACATCAAGACTCAAGAGCCTTCTTTCCCCTCATGCGTGACTCTCATACAAAAGAAACAGGGTTTGCCAGACAAGCCTTGTTTTTACTTGTCTTTGACAATTAGTTTACAGAGGTTTCAGATTTTTTTTTTTGTCTTGTTCTGATTTGAATTGTTGATGACTCAACAAAGAGACATCCATAATTTAAAATCTTCTCACAGAAAACTGCTGAGAATAATTTTAACAACAGAACTGCTGAAAATCTTTCTCATAGATCGTTTACATAGAAACATGATTACACTTTTCTTCTCAGCAGATCCATCTCATTGAGCTTTATGAGGATCCCTTGCAGGAACTTGTCAACTATCAGGAAGAGCAACGCACAAATATTATATGTATTTTCAGGAATGTTAACACAATCGTTGTAACCAGCTTTAATAATATTTAGATATATTATTCATGTTAAGTTACCACATCAAATCAAGAAAGATAGAAAAATCAGATGAACTGGAGGTTGCACATTGATGAAACTTGGGGGAGAGCCAGCAGATTAGCTCGCAAGAACTCATTGTTGTTGTTGTTGCGCGCGACAAAACCAACTTTCACAGTTTCAAGACATTTCAACTTGCCCAAGAAATGTTTCATCTGTTTCAGCTCTTGAAAAGAACCTCCATACTCTGAAATCTCCAGCACCTTCACTTGACATGTCCATAAACAAGATAATATCTCCTCCTCCTCCTTCACAATCTTCCTCTTCTTATTCTTATGCTTCTTCTTCTTATGGCTGCAAGCGCATGCATCTCCGCATCTATTTGTTACTCTGTGCATAAGACCCTGAAACCAGAGACCAATTTGACAATGTATAATGGGCAACACTAACAACAGAAAAAGGAAACTGATAATAATACCTTGATGGCTAGAGTGTGTAGATTTGGACAACTCTTGAGCAGAAGTGGCATTACTTGCCAACCTTTTTCCTTGTGACTCTCGATAGATAAGTTAAGGAGTTTGTTGAACACCGGCATGGATTTACAGCAGAAATGAAACGCCTAGTTTTATGTATGTATGATCACCCAAAAAAAACAAAAAAAAACCATATACAAGTGAGACGAGAGACCTTGGTAGCTAGCAGTAGATTGATTCTAAATTTTATAATCTTCCACGACTCAATATAAGAAGAAGAACAAGTAGCGAAAAACTGACCTCGAGGGAATCGGGAGACAAGTGAAGGGTCGTAATGTTGCTTATACCCGCAACTAGATTTGTAACATCACCAAATATAACCTTTGGTTCACCATAAAAATATCTATCATCGTCGTCATTGTCGTCATCATCATCAGAATAATAATAATCATTAGTTGACTCCCATAACCTAAGACTCAGCCTGACTTCGACAAGCAAATCCAAATCAACGAACTCGTAAAACTTGGAGACGTAACTTGAGTAGTCAAGGTAGACAAGACTTGGTGCTTCAAAACAAATTAGTCCGTGAGCCAAGTCTCTATACTCGGGAGGGCATTTGGTAAAAACCACAAGTCGCCTGATGGATGCACTTTCCACGAAGGTACCGCAACCTGGCGGCTCCAGCGGATAATCGCCATCACGTATGAATAAATCTTCCAGCACAGGGCAGCCATCGACGAGCCGACTATAGGTGGGATGATCAAGCATATAAACTGATAACAGAGAGAGTGATTTGACCGCTGGGAGAAACACACGCCCGACTTGGAGAAAATATTCACCAGATATTGTGAGCTTAACCAGTGTGTTACTCGTTAACAACTCTGTTACTAACTCAACACAAGAGAAGGGGACGGCGTGCAAGTGTAGATCCATTAAACCGCGTCCCATTGCAGTCGAAACCCAACGGTTGACACAACGGTTAACACGAGAGTATTCATTATGTGCGTCCCGGCCATGGCCATATGTATGTGCACGACGCAGAGAGAGCTTGTTGATGATGGGAGAATTGCTTAACAGAGCAAACGTCTTGTCTACGAAATCTAAGAAGCGGTGTGAACCACTTGTTGCTTCTTCTTTGTTGGGATAAGAAACCACCGAGTCGTCAAAGCAAAGGGTGTCTACAAGAACCAGCAGATTCCTCCACCTCTTGGACAGAATCGATGTTGAAGCAGCCACTTTTGTCGGAAGTAAAGACAGGATTTTGCCAAGAATCTCATCTGGCAAACTGCTGATCGAATCTCTAGGAGAATCCATATCCAATAAATTAGAGCTTCGATTGTAGCTAAGCTATTCTACACATTAAAACAACTCGATTAGGATTTAGGGTCACAAGTATTGAATTTTTTTTTTTGTTGCAATTAAACAATAGAAGCGGTCCAATCTATAGTATGCAAAACCCAGAATCAAAGATGATCCTTTAAGGAAGAGAAAGTTTTTCGAGAAACTTACGATGCCAGAGGAGACGAGGAAGATTGAAAAGCTTTATTAGTGTAGAATTGATAATGTCGGTTTACTAAACCAAGTAGCTATTGTATTGGTTATCTTGGTAAACCAAATCACTCCTCATATATAAGAGAGTGAATATAATCGAGAATCAATAAGATCAATAACAGAATTGTTCTTCACTTCTTCTTCTTCATCGCTAACACTAACAAGCTTTTTACTTGACGATGGAATCTGAGACACCACGATGTTTGGAGGATGGAAGCTTTTTGCTTGACGATTGAAAAGATTGAAGATCTGAAAGCAAGAGAAAGAGAGGGAACGCAAACAAAAAATTACACACGACAAAAAAAACTTTGGAGGCTTATTGTTTTATCTAGGTTACCACGATTAAAATATGTTTTTAATTGATTTTACGTATATATATAATTTTCCTTTTAGTATATTGAAATATGTTTGTAAAATTTTGTAATGTTTTTGTCTTGCTAATTACTAACTTTGATGTATCAAGCTTTATATAATAAGATTTTAGCTATAGAGTTTTATTCGAACATATATTTGAAGTTTTGAGTTTATTAAGGTGAAAATAAGAGAAATACAAATTTTATTATATAGAGATGAGTAATAATAATTTTTTTCTTTTTAGGATTAGTAATCGATGTTTAAACTTTCTTAATCTCAATTTTTTTTATTTATCTTTTTGATTTGTTATTCTTTTTCTTAATTTATTAGTAATTGATCATACAATTTCCTTAATCTTAATGAAGAACACAAAATAAACTTTGTTTTTTCTTAATTTTCTTATTTACCTTTTTTAATTTTTTTTTAGTATTAGCAATCGATTATACAAATTTTTTAATCTAATTGGAAAACATGAAATATATTTTTTTTAAACTAATTTTTAGATTTATGTAAACGTTATGTTAAAATAAAATTGGTTGATTTTTGTAACATATGTCAAATAAATTTATCGATATGCTTGACATGTGTCCTTGTCATGTTAATTAGCAATTTTGATGCATTATTAAACTTTATATAATAACAAGATTAGGGTCCGCGTATACGCGGGTTTTTAGTTATATATTTTAAAACTCCTAAAAATAAATTGAAACAAAAAATGAAAAACAAAATCGAATTACTTGTGAAAAATTATCTTTATTTCATTTATATTTGTTTCCAACTAAATTTTATTAAATATTTCTAAATTTTGAGAATTTTGTATTCATATATGAATTGTGTTTATTTCTAATGATTTTACTACTTCTATATGTATTTATCCTAAAATTTTGATGAATTGATTATCATATTCTTACCGAAATTATATTTATTTCTTTAACCATATTTGACTTTCTTAATTAAAAAAATTATTACACATGTCGAAAAATGATCGAGTGACTCAGATACATCTCAATCATTTTAACTTCGTATGTGATCTGCATATACACTGGCTAATAATTAACTATTATATAACTCATTAAAAAGAAACTAAACATGAAAAAGTAGAAAACAAAAGTAGATCAAATGAATGACTTATAACTAACTATTACATAATCAATTAAAAATAAACTAAACATGAAAAAGAAGAAAAACAAATTAGATTAATTATGACCATAAAAATGTAAGACTAATAACGCTTACGCAAAACCACTACTGTAATGTAGTTTAATTTTTTTCCAATTTTTTTATTTAGTTTTTTATTTAATTTTGTAACATATTTTAAAATTTTAGAGTTTTTTATTTCTAGATATAAAATTTTAAAATTTAAAATTTAGAAATATGTTTTTATTTATTTATAAAATTTCTTTGATATAATTGAAAAACATAAGAGATACTTATTTGTCTTTTTTTTAAACCTTTAATTTAATTTTTCTTTTTGTTAATTTTTTTATTTACCTTTTTGTTGAAAAACATAAGTGATATTTATTTACTTTTTGTTTTTAGAACCTTTAATCTAATTTTTTTTTATTTTGTAAAAAACTTCTAATCTGATTTTCCTTTTTTTTTTAATTTTCTTATTTACTTTTTTTTATTTTTAATTATTTTTCTTTTAATATTAGTGATTGATCATACAATTTTCATAATCTAATTGGAAAGCATAAAAGTTAATTTAATAAAAAAAATTAGTTTCTAGATTTCAATCCTGTTTCAGTAGTGATTACATCGGGCACCATGAGTCCAATCGATCTGTATCCACGTCTTCTTGCTTTAAGATGTCAACGACGCGAGACTGCATCAGATCTATGGTTTTAACTCGAGGAAGGTATGTATGAGGTTTGTTGTTTGTCTTTTATGTAGTTACATTAGTGAATATGTTTTCTTGGTTTTTTCTTTCAGTGATCAGCTTCCTGTTAGCACTACATTTGACTTGAGAAGTGATCCTGGTGGAGAAGATGACTGTCACTGGTGTGCAAGACATGGTTTATTAGAGCCCTTTAAGATTTTTCTTTTGAAAAATAGGAAAAAGAACAAAATCTCCCGTTATGTACATGTAATTGATTACATGTATAACACATAGACATTACATTAAATATTAGATGGTCTTAAATGAGAATAAAAAATCGAATAGAGATTCAATGGTCTTCAAATGATCTGTTATCTCATTTATAGTATTAGATTTCCTTTATTAGGCTCAAAATGGGTAATTAATGGGTGATTCAAAATATTCTGGACAAGGATTACAATGCAAGTTTGGCTCTAATTCTTTAACTAAGTACCCGAAGAAACTAACCTTTTGCATTGGACGAACCAGTAAAGAAAACTCATGCTGGAGATCAGATTGCACCGACACTTTCATTGCCTGATAGTTTAAGTATCAATGAAACAGTACAAACTAGACCATATATATGTTTGTGTTGCATCGGTATGGGGAGATTTGGAACTACTGTTATAAGAAAAGCTTGAAGAATTTCATAGCGTACCTCGAGTTGTGAATAAGTCTTGGACATTGCATCCTTCAGCTTACAACCTGCAATAATAATAATAACATTTTAGCATAAACAACTTGTTTTTGGTGTAACGTAAGTTTGAATCTTTCCTGATATATGTTGTGGTTATTGGATAAGATTACCAGGAATCTATGTATATAGAAATAGAAAAAGAAAAAAAAATCTTACCTTGGTATAAAGATATGTGGTTGTTATGGGTTAAGATGACCAAAAATGTCTCAGTAACTCTTGTATCGATGTCCAGTGCTGCATATTAAAGAGAAGTCTCCACCTAATCAGTATATATAATAGAGCTTCTTATTACTTAGGAA
This sequence comes from Alliaria petiolata, assembly GCA_020283515.1. Classification (NCBI taxonomy): domain Eukaryota; kingdom Viridiplantae; phylum Streptophyta; class Magnoliopsida; order Brassicales; family Brassicaceae; genus Alliaria; species Alliaria petiolata. The sequence goes on along the minus strand of JAHZTW010000003.1, from coordinate 64,238,276 downwards.
ATTGGAAAATTTAGAAGTTATGAAGATAGCATCAGGACGTGACTTAACCAAAAAGCTATTCTACAACTTAGATACAGATAACTTGTGGCCAAATCGGGTGAAAACATTATTCCACAATATTATGTCTTTCTCTAAAAAAAAAACAGAGCAAAAGCCAGTAGATACCAGCAAACTAATAAAAGGATGCAGATCATATAGTCCTGATGGCCACATGTTGTTGCTCTGGCACCACGACCACGGTGGAGTACATGAGCCTGACCATGTATATCAGAGTAATCAAGCGTTTCATGCTTTAGTGAGATTATAGTTGTTTACTTAATCAAGCGTTTTTTTTATTTAAATATTTGCAAGCTTTTTTTTTTTTTTTTAAACAAATATTTACGAGTTATCTGCGGATATTCATAAACTTAAGCGGAACAGATGCGAGTCAAATATTTTATTTTTAGAAATTTTGCAGGACGGATCAAAGCGGGCCAACACAAATTATAACTCGTAGCGGGGTGGGTCAGGCGGGGTGGGTCAGGCGGGGCGGATCCGACCCGCAACCCAGACCTAGCCCCTAGTCGTAGGATTTGAGGCTCCCATCTCTTTTCCTTTTGCTTTACCAACATCCGGATCTTTTGTTACCTTTTTTATTCTCGATATGTGGCTTTGGAGTTGGTCAAGGCTCTGCGAGTTCTTTATGGTGGTCATCACCACCAGTCATATTGAAACTTGTGAGGAACACATGTGGCTGCTCTGTCTCCGCCTCGTTTAAGGCAATACAGAGAAAGATCATGGCATTGAAACATGAATAACCTCCAAGGCTCTGCGAGTTCTATGGTGGTCATATTGAAACTTGTGAGGAACACATGTGCCTTGGATATTCAGACTTGTTCGGTGATTTGCATATAGCCTCCTCTATCGCCGAGGGAAAAATCAAAAACTCAAATCGCCGAGAGAACACCAAATGGGGTTTCTTTCCTAATTAAACTGAACACCAAAACTTTGTACAATGTGGTTGGTCATTTGGTCTTGAATCTCCTTCACAAGAACATTGAACTTTCTATCCCTTTTCATATGTTCATGAAACTGGTTAGACCTTGTGCATCTTTTGTACATCGTACCTTTTCTTTATCAAGAGATAAATATTGCAGGTTCCTACCATCTTTAGGACTTTGAACAAGTTAATAGTTTGGTCATCATTTAAACTTGAGCAAAATCCAAACGAGTAGAACTCCCTAAAACTAAACAGAAATACATTATATCATTTCCCTCAAACTAAGGAACAAAAACACATAAAATGACAAGGATTACAATATTATTTTTAATATTTGTATGTTCAAAAAATTTCCCAAACCTACTTAAAGAATTCTGAATGTCTTGAACCATGTTTTTTTCGCACTTGGACATAAAAACATCTAGCGACAATAGCAACAAGCAGATCTGCTGGACATCATAAGAGATGTATGGGCGTGTGAACGTCAAGTATTGAAAGGCACCAGCCAAAAATCGTTACTGAAACCCATCATCTCTCTTTTCTCTTCACCACCATCTTTTAATGTTCGACACAACATACGCATCATCGACATCAACTTCAAACCTCTTATTTGTCCTTTAAATCTTTAACACGTTGGTAAAGCACCATTACAATAATCAATGAACTCAGAAGTCCAATCAAAGTTTTCTCTATAAACTTTTGGTAGCTCTTGGATATCAGCTTTGTAAATGACACATCCAAGATCTTTCACTACGAAAGGAAACAAGAGACTTTTGCTAACTTTCTTCTCATTAGAAATATGCCAACGTTAATATGCTGCTGCATCAAACAAATATAATTTAGTTTATTCACATTAAATATTTACGCTTGAATGTTTAAAGTTTACTTACATCTTTACTTAACCAAAATTGTGGCTCAATAAGCTCGGAAGAAAAACTGTTTGTCTACATTAATGGTGCCCAAATTCATTGTTATAGTTCTCCAATCAATCAATGCAAGTGGTTAAATGAATATTGATAAGAAGCGATAAAATAATTTTGGATTTTAATTTTTATTTACTAAAATATATAATTTCTAATTAAAATCTGGTCATAATAGCCTTTTTGTGTAGTTTTCAAAGAATTAAAAAACTAATGTATATTTCAAATTCCAAATCTTAACTAAGGTATTTTGCCAATTACCTCTAAAAACTTTGTTTTTCTTATTTATTTGTAAAAAATGATTACCAGAAGGAAGTTTATCAATCAGATATTTGTTTTTTGTTCAATGTGATTGATGTGCGTCATATGCATTCAAAGTTTCGAAAACTAAGAAACTTCTTCTAAATCAACCAATTTAGCTAAACTCATTTGGATCCATATTAAAATAAACCAGACCTTTTATGGATTATTAATTAGGTTGGTCAAAATAACTTTTTTTTTTTTTTTGCTAAAGGTTATATTTTGAATTTTGTATTCTCAAAAGTTTTTTCGAATCTTCATATATTTAGAGTCATTTTTATCTATGTGGAGAATTGTTGGAACTCAATTTTAATACATGTTGTGCTGATATATTTTTGAGCAACTTTCCAAAATATTCCTGAGGGAATGACCGGAAAATGAGAACGATAAAGGTATCGCCGCGAACACTATAATGAAGTGTAATCATATGTCAAAATAGAGTTTGTTTGAATAATAAATACTTGTCCAAAGTTTGTTACTTCAAAAGTACAAAATGGACTAGTGGATATTGTGGAGGAGTCCTAACAAGATTAAACATCTTAGAACAATTGAAGAGACAATTGTAGAGACGAGTGAACCTATGCTAAACTACATGCACGTGCACCGAGACGAGTTGAGAGTGGCTCGGGTTTTAGGTATGGGTTCGTGGTAGATGAGCCTTGGTTTAATAACCTTTCTTTTGCATCAAATTTTTATTTATGTATTTGATTACTATATACTTTTTGACTTTTTCCTTTCTAGTTGGAAGCTCAGTAAGCATATTTGCATGCTGATATATGTGAAGGATAATGTATATGTATCACACCTTCTAATGGGGAAACAAGTTACAAAACTGATCCAAAACTGATCTAAAACTGATAAAGTTTACATCAAGGAGTTGAATCAGAAGCAGGTCCGGCCCTGAGTTCAAGCAGAGCAAGCATGGGCTTGCACCCCTCTTTTAATATAAACAAAATTCATCCAATCATAAATATCTGTTTAGTCTAATGACATATTTAGGTAATATCTTTTATTCGGTCATGAGTTCGAACCTTTATGTTCAATTTCTTAGTTATGAAACGGTCCAATTTTTTTTTATAACTTGCGGCCCATTATAACTCAGGGCCGGCTCTGATAAGAAGAGATTACAAAGCACTTGAGCTGCATTTACTTGACTGTGGATCAGAAAGCATGAAACAATGGAATGCATCTGGATTCACTTTGGAGTTCACTTGACAAAAAACTCCATCCACTCACGGACAAGCTGAGACCTGATCATAGACACGATCATCACTGTTAGTTGGTTCTAAGCCATAATCCGGCCAAAACAGATATTCTCCAGAATTCACAAGGCTAGTTTAGACTTTTACATAACACGTGCGGCGCTAACCACACGTGCTTGCGCTTGATTCTCGTTCTCTCGCATTCGATAACTACTAAAAAGATTCTTCGATCGCCACACAAATAAATGCCACTGCTCCTCCGACGATTCCTTTCTCCCTCCGTCGTCTCCTCCTTCTTCCTCCGCCGCTCAATGGCTTCCAAATCAATCTCCTCCGATCCAATCAACCCGTCAAACACCCGAATCGGGTGGATCGGAACCGGAGTCATGGGCCGGTCAATGTGCGGACACCTAATCAGAGCCGGATACTCCGTCACCGTCTTCAATCGCACCATCTCCAAAGCCCAAGCTCTTCTCGACATGGGAGCGAAGCTAGCTGACTCGCCGAGCTCGCTCGCTGCTCAATCCGACGTCGTTTTCTCCATCGTTGGTTACCCGTCCGATGTCCGCCACGTCCTCCTCGATCCAAACTCCGGCGCTTTGTCCGGTCTAACTCCAGGAGGCGTCCTCGTCGACATGACTACCTCAGAGCCTTCGCTAGCCGAGGAGATATCCGAAGAAGCTTCCTCCGCGAACTGCTTCTCAATCGACGCACCTGTTTCCGGCGGAGATCTCGGAGCTAAGAACGGGAAGCTAGCGATATTCGCCGGAGGAGACGAAGCCACCGTGAAACGTCTAGATCCGCTGTTTTCTCTGATGGGCAAAGTGAATTTCATGGGGACAAGCGGGAAAGGGCAATTCGCGAAGCTGGCGAATCAGATCACGATCGCTTCGACGATGTTGGGACTCGTGGAAGGGATGATCTACGCTCACAGATCCGGGCTCGATGTGAGGAAGTTTCTAGAAGCGATCTCGGCCGGAGCTGCGGGATCGAAGTCGATAGATTTGTACGGAGACCGGATCCTGAAGAGGGATTTCGATCCAGGGTTCTACGTGAACCATTTCGTCAAGGATTTAGGGATTTGTTTGAAGGAGTGCGAGAGGATGGGACTGGCTCTGCCTGGGTTGGCTCTTGCTCAGCAGCTTTACTTGTCTCTCAAGGCACACGGTGAAGGTGATCTCGGGACTCAAGCTCTCATCTTGGCTCTCGAGCGCCTCAACAACGTCTCTGTTCAACCAACTGTCTCTTGATTGTGGGCTCAATCTACTTCTGTAACATTTTCTTATTATCTTGTTGTAGATTTTATGTTGGATCTTGAGAAAAAGATTCGAACTTTGGTTGTGTGCACAGATGTTGCTAGAACATTTACTTTCGCTGAAATCAGACTCGTTACTGCATTTATTATAATTATGAGGTGAATTTGAAGAAGTTTGTAGGTTAAGCTCTGAGTCGGACTCGTTACAATCCAAGATACGTTCTCATGTTTGTGTAAGTTCATTTACGGATAAGAAGTGATTTGAATAACTGTGGCGCTTATACACAACTGAAGAAGTTTGTAGGTTAAGCTCCGAGTCAGACTCGTTACAATCCTAGATACGTTCTCATGTTTGTGTAAGTTGAGTTACGTATAAGAAGAGATTATAACAACTGTGGCGCTTATACACAACGGTGAGTTTTGCGTTATGAGTCTCAACTCTTGAGTCGCTCTTTGGTATATGATGAATTATGATCCATCAAATCCCCTTGAAAGCTTGACAAAATTCTTATACTGTCCATATTCATTGTTTCGTACAGTTTTTTTTTGGGGCGTTTGTGTGATATAGAAACCAATTTGACATGAGAAGTGATCTTGATGTTGTGAGGAATTATGGAAAGCTTTTGCTAGAGATGGTATCTATTGTTCCTGATGGAGTTGTCTGCTTCTTTGTTAGCTATTCACACATGGATAGCATTATGCACATGAGTAACCAATTCCAAGAATCATGTGACCTTAATCTATTCAACGCAAGATCATCACAAACCTTGAATAAAACAGGGTAAAGTGAAATGATCTGGTCTTGTTGACTCAAAATGTCTAAGCATCTGCTTGTAGAGAGAGAAAAAAAGAGATTATCTATGGTTTTGGGAATTTATTTTTCAGCTTCTGCTTTCTTTTACTATTGGTTACACTTTACAAGGGAAGGCAAATGTGTAATTGTTTTCTGCTGTCACATTTCTTTTTGTCCATGTCATCATTTATAAAAAACCATATCATCATTTATAAAAACCGTATCATTTTTTTTTTTTCTTCTAGTATATCATAACTGTTCCCAACTTATGAACTGTTGGTGTTGGATCTCATCAACAAAATTCGGTTCATAAAAATCCAAAAAACAAAAATCCCCAAAAAAATGCAAAAAAGTAAAAAAAAAAAGTCAAAAGTTATAGCTTGCGATTGAAAAAAGTTTGAAATAATGAGCTAAATTCACATTGTAAAAAGCTTAAATTAGAAAGCCAATTAACTTAATTATATGGGCTTTTTTTTTGTTCCAATAGTTTTAGATAGACAATAAGTATCACTTCTAATTACTTCACTGCCAAATGTCTCCTCATTTCTTAACCAAAGGACCAAGAAAAGACTCTTCGAGTTGAATGTGTTAGGTAGAGGCGTAGAGATATGGGCCCTTTATTTTCATAGTTATTATTATTACCGAAACAAATATTTTATGTGAATTAGTTCAACTTATAAATATTTTTGTTTTCTCAAATTATACTTTCTTCTAGTTTTAAAACGAAGATGCTGTTTTGACAAAAAAAAAAATTAAAGCCAGACAAAAAAAAGAAGAAGATGCTTTTCCTTCCTTTTGGAGCTTTATGCAACGTTCTGGGTTTTTAAAGTTTTTAGTATAATCTTTTTTTGACACATATCGAAGAAGAGGCTGAACCATTTTCACCATCGCCACTCTCTCTCTCTCTCTCTCTCTCTATTCCCTTTTCCGCCGCCGAAACAAATGCCGCAACGGCCATAGGGTTCCGACCACTCGACGGTGAACTCTTTTGTCGGTTACAAAGCACCTAAATAAAGTATTGTAAACTCGATTTCTTCAGATCTCCATTTGCCGAAATTCGCATGTCGAAACTTTTTCTAAAAAGTTGAAGGAAAGAACAAAACAAAGCTCCTCCAGCTTCAGGATTCGTTTCCAGGAGCTACATTTTCTCCGATGTAAGCTTAATCTAGCTTTTTCGACATCAAAATCATCTTCGTCATTGTCTGTGTCTCCTTGACTTGGGGGGGGGGGTGTTAATATGCGCTTTGGTGCTAATTTAAAAGTAGATTAGTGTGGGTTTTTTGAAATTAATTTCTATTTTGTCTTCAATTTCTTGTGTCGGCAAGATTACTTTACCTTGTTGTCTTTCCTAATTTAGTAAGCTACTTTTTGGACGATGCAGTTTTTTTTTTTGCAGAAGACCTTATCGTTCTTACTCATTCAGGAAAATTTTCCCACATGTTTTCTTTGTCGTTTCCTTCTTTTAAACCTTTCTTAGGAATTTATCAGATTTTACCATGAATTTATTAGGGTTTATTTCGGATCTGGTTCGGTTGATTTGTCAAACACGAGCTCCTGATAAACTCAGGTTATGTCGTTTTTTTTTGGTCGTAGAAGTCTGTATTTGATAGATACTAAGTTTAATTTGGAGAAAATAGCTCACTTTACTGATTCAAATACTTAAAATCTTATCTTACTATCACAATGTGCATGATTGAATAGATTGCTATGGACCGACGAAGTTGGCCTTGGAAGAAAAAGTCATCTGATAAACCAACCTTAGTGGTTGAATCTGCAGCTGATACTTCTCATTCTCAACTTGAGAAGGTATAAACTTGCTCTGCCTTTTGTTTTGCTCCATTTTACTTTTTGATGAAACGATGCATATATATATTGGAAAACAGGATGCAATTAAGAAGCCAAAGTATGTACAAATCTCCGTGGAGCAGTATACTCATCTCACGGGTCTGGAAGAACAAATAAAGACGTACGATGTTCAGATCAAGTCTTACGAGAGCCAAGTCGAAGCTTACGAGGAGAAAGTCAAAAGCTTTGAAGAACAGATCGAGGCTTATGATGAGCAGGCTCAGAGTTATGCTGAACAGGTGGAGAGACTTAATGAGGATAAGGAAGACTTGAATGAAAAACTTTCTTCTGCTAACGAGGAAATAGCTACCAAAGAGACTTTAGTGAAGCAACACTCCAAGGTTGCTGAAGATGCAGTCGCAGGTATTATATATACAAAACGTTTTTTCTTTACTACCACTGCCATTTTCAGACTAGAGTTTTATAGCATTTTTGTTTGGTGGTGCAGGTTGGGAAAAAGCTGACGCTGAGGCTTTGACATTGAAAAACACACTGGAATCTGTTACTCTCTCGACGCTCACAGCTGAAGATCGTGCGGCGCATTTGGATGGCGCGCTGAAAGAGTGTATGAGGCAGATACGGAACTTGAAGAAAGACCATGAAGCGAACCTGCACGATGTGGCTTTGACCAAGACGAAGCAGATGGAGAAAATGACCATGGAGTTTGAGAAGAGGATCTCTGACTATGAACAGGAGCTTCTAAGGTCTGCAGCGGATAGCGACGCCTTATCAAGAACTTTTCAAGAACGTTCCAACATGCTAGTGTATATCAGCGAGGAGAAGTCACGATGCGATGCTGAGATCGAGACTCTCAAGAGCAATCTAGAGATGTGCGAGAGGGAGATAAAGTCTTTCAAGTACGAAGTCCATGTAGTCTCTAAAGAGCTGGAGATACGCAACGAAGAGAAGAACATGTGTATTAGATCTGCAGAAGTTGCTAACAAGCAGCACTTGGAAGGTGTAAAGAAGATAGCTAAGCTGGAAGCAGAGTGCCAGAGACTGAGAACTCTTGTGAGGAAAAAGCTGCCAGGACCAGCTGCACTTGCTCAAATGAAGCTTGAGGTTGAGAACTTAGGCAGAGACAGCGGAGAAACACGGCTAAAAAGATCTCCGAGCAAGGCTTCTTCTAGTCCGTGCAAGTCTCCGAGGGGATATTCATCTTCCGGGTCTGACTTTTCTGTCGACAACTCGCAGAAGTTCCAGAAAGAAAACGAGTTTCTAACAGAACGTTTACTCGCGATGGAAGAAGAGACGAAAATGCTTAAAGAAGCTTTAGCAAAGCGGAACAGTGAGTTGCTGGAGTCTCGTGATCTTTGTGCTCAGAGCACTTGTAAGCTTCAGATCCTGGAAGCTCATCTGCAGCAAAACAATTCTCAGAAGTCATCACTTCTTGAAGTGTGTCCAAATCTGAATTCGAGCAATCCGTCGAGTTCAGTCTCTGTTTCTGAAGATGGGAATGATGATTCTGGGAGTTGCAGTGGATCTTTGTCAACAGCTCCATCACAGCAGACCAAGAAAGACAAGGAGATGGCGGCGGCACTGGAGAGAGTTGAAAGTGTTAGTAGTCATGTGGAGCTTATGGATGATTTTCTTGAAATGGAGAAGTTAGCTTGTTTGCCAAATCAATCCAGCAGAAATGGTAGTATGGATTCCAAAGATTCTTCGGGTGATCGAAAGTCAGAACTGGTGAATACCGAGGCTCATACCGAAATCGAGGACTCTGATAGAGGTAGTAGTCCGGTGGTGATGGAGTTCAGATCTAGACTATCAAAGGTTCTTGAATCTGCATCTGCTGATGCTGACTTAGGAAAGCTTGTGGAGGATATAAAGAGCATTTTGCAAGATGTGAATGCTTGTATGGACCAGGACAAGCCTTCTGATGTGAAGGTTCATCCTGAAGAAGAGGCTGGTTTATCTCCAGAAAAAATCTCGTTGGAGGATAGTCATTTGGCAGAGCAAAAGCTGCAGAGCGTCCACCAAGATTTGAAAAACGCTGTTTCTCGGATTCATGATTTTGTTTTGTTGCTAAGAAAAGAGGTAAGGGCAGGTGAGGACACGGCTGTCGATGGAAATGGTTTCCTTGAGCTGATCGAAGGATTCTCGATCACGTTCAACCACGTTCTAAGTGGTGAGAAGAATCTGGACGATTTCGTTTCGGGTCTTGCTAATGTCTTCAACGAGGCAATGGAGCTAAAGGTGTATTTTAGAGGTCTTGCTTCCTCCGAGGTTGAGATTGTGAGTCCCGATTGCATAGACAAGGTTGCGTTACCCGAGAGCAAGGATGTAGATAAAGATTCATCTAAAGAAATATATCAAAATGGGTGTGTCCACAACGAGGCAGAGGTTCCTTGTGATGAAAACAGAGTTTTGAGGTGTGAATCAGACTCCAAGTTACAGGAAATAGAAGAACTGAAATCAGAAAAGGAAAAGATGGCAGTGGTTATCGAGGAGCTTAAGTTTCAGTTGCAAGAATCTGAGCAGCTGTTAGCTGACGTTAGATCGCAGTTTGATTCAGCTCAGAGGTCAAACAGCTTGGCGGATACGCAACTCAGATGTATGACCGAGTCATATAGATCGCTTGAAACACGTGCAGCTGATTTAGAGATCGACGTGAGCCAGCTTAAGGAAAAGATAAGGGATTTGGAGAATGAGCTTGAGGATGCAAAACGCAGCCACCAAGAAGCTATTATGAGGTGCCATGAACTTGAAGAACGTATTCAAAGGTGAGTAGTATCAGCTTTAAAAGAATATGAAAAGAGTCTTAGATGTTCCCAATGATCCAGTTTAGTGTTAAGTAGGCTATATGTTTATTTACTTTTTTACAGGAACAAAGACACTTCTTTAGTTGCTGAGGATGACGAAGAAGGTGATATCAAGACCAAACAGGTAATGTTTTAGCAATGGTTCTCAAACTATATTGTTCAATGCCAATCATGTCTTGCTTCTCATTGCTCATATGTCCTCCTCTTATTTAATGCTCATTGTTCACAACACTATGCAATCGGTAGGTGCATTTACATAGTTTATCACACATACACAAAACCAAACACAAGCATACACATCTGTAGACTCTGCACGCGTTGACTCCTGAATACTTATGAGTTTGAAGCAGAGAAAGAGAGAGGAAACAAAAGAAAACACTAACATGAATATATATGTACAGGAGAGAGAGTTAGCTTCAGCAGCAGAGAAGTTAGCAGAGTGTCAAGAAACCATATTTGTGTTGGGGAAGCAGCTGAAGTCATTCCGGCCACAACCTGAACAAATGAGGTCACCACAAAGACAAAGTGAGTCCTATTCTGAGGATGAACAAGGCACCAAGAACTACGAAGGAGATTCAACCGACACTTGGGTTAACGAGGTCCCTAGGTTTATGGAATCTCCTAAATATCCTTCTGACTCAGAGACTAGCGATTTGATGAGGTCAGGTTCATCAGGCAATCCAACCCCAGAGAAACCCTCCAGAGGAATCAGCAGGTTCTTCTCCTCCAAATCTGGATATTAGCCTTTGAAATAAAAGAGAAGAAGAAGAAGCTGTGTATGTGTACATGATGATATGTGATCAAATAACTCAGAGAGTTGTGAGCTCTTTTTTGTCAGTTTTTTCTTTTCCTTTACTAGAGGTAATTAGTTACCTCCTTATCCAACGGCGTGTGCATTTTAATGTTGATGTTTTGTTATTGAATGAATCAGTCAAGGATGTAACATTGCCTTCACTCAACTATAACTGTATCTTTCACCAAAAAATTCAAAAAATATATTCGAGAAAGTTCTAAACTATCCGTTACCAAAGTGGAACGTGAAAACATATTAAGACCTATGAACTAACCTCATAGTCAATCTTTAGTTTACTAATTGTTCAAAGCATGAAATATAATTTATCTTTTTACTCTTTTGTTTTCTAAAGATGAGATTTTGAAACTAAATACTTGATCGATGTGTGTGCTTATTACTTAATCTCTTACGATTTAAAAAAAAAAATGAAATAGATGGAGAAAACATTAGAAAAATCATACACAATTCTGTAAATCAGGAAATTCACGATAAGAAAAGAACTTTTGGAAAAGAATATCAAACAGATGTCACTTGATGCTATCAGTCATCTTAAGGTAGGCATGACATTTTTCATTGGAAATGATTAATTTGATTTGTTTGTACTTTTCTGATATAAACTTTAATTTTTTTTAGATCTCGAAGAGCTACCGAAGAAGTGTTCATTAACAGTTTTGATAACTTTCCCCATTGAAGACATGAGGAACATTCAAATATCCATTGGTCAGAGGCATGTCATTGCTATTCACGTTCATATGGCCTATCCATCTCAACCTCCCTTTGTGAAAAGCATTACCAAGATAAGTTTGGCTAGTGTTTTATTTATATACATGTTCAATGTTCTGTATTTTTATAATAAGGTTTTGTTCTTTTAATAAGTTGATGATTTTCATCAAACAATTGATCTAGCCTTAAATGTAGATTACAAAGGACTCTCACATTTGTCATTCACTCGCTCTTCCAGATTTTCACTTCATTGGAGTATGATCCGGATTCCAATCTATCAGAGAAAGCTAGTGATTTATTCTACTGATTTGATATAGCTCTTTTTATAGATAGAGATTATGTTCTCTTGGTCTTATATATATTTTTCTAGTAAAAGTTACTAAAGAACTTGTCTAATATTTGGATTTTTATGCTAGAATCTTATGTAAAACTAGGTGTGTAAATATTCTGAATTTTTGAATTTATTCTCTTCGCTTCGTATAGCATTTTTAGAGATAGAGATGATGTTCTCTTGAGCTCATATAGATTTTTTAGTAAAATTTAGTAAAAAACTTGTCTATTGTTTCGATTTTCATGCTAGGATCTCATGTAAAACTAAGTGTGTAAATGTTTTGAATTTTTGGATCTATTCTCTTGGCTTGGTATAGATTTTTTGGAGATAGAGATATGACATGGATGTTTGGATTTGAAAAACCATTTAGTCGAATATACATGATTTGAACCCTAAAAAAACTAACTTTGAAATTAAATATTGTAAACCTCAAACCGCCAAGTGTTAGAAGTTGGAATCCGACACATATTTATCGGAAATCTGTCAAAATCTATAGAAAATATAGATAAAGTATCTAATAAAAAATGTGTTATGATACACTAAACATACAAACTTGATAAACTTTTCAAAATTCAAATATCATAAGCTTAAATATAAGCACATTTTCGATAGAAAATTTATCAAAAACTTATAATTGTTACAAATTGATCGTTTTCAAAAAATTTATCTACTCAAATGTTTTTGACGTATTCACTTGTTTGAATGTACTCAATAAAAGCAAGTGAAGTTTTTGTGCATTTTCAACTAAAACTGTATCTTTCACCAAAAAATTCAAAAATTATATTCGAAAAAGTTCTGAACTATCTGTTACCAAAGTGGAACGTGGAAGCATGTTAAGACCTATGAACTAACCTCATTTTCAGTCTTTGGTTTACTAATTGTTCAAAGCATGAAAACTTCTTAAGAATGTGCAAGACTAACCGAACATAATCCCAATGCAAACTTAACCGAACATAATCCAAACAAAAACATTAACATAGGAAAAGAAATGTTAAAAAAAAAAAAACATAGGAAAATGTTTTTTGGTTCAAAAAAACATAAAGGAAAAGGTTTTACAAACTCAACCAGATGATTTTTTGTCGAAAGCTTTTTTCATTTCCACTATTTCCGCCTGAAGAAGCTTTACAGTTTCTCAAGTGTGATCAAATTCTCGTTTCAAGTCTTCCACACCAACGATCGCCTGACCAGTAGACTTAGCATTCACTTCCATGGCATTCCAAAGCTGTTTGAATTTGCCATTGGTCCTCATCGCTAAAAAGGCATCTTTGGCCGAGGCGATGCCAATTCCACTGACCGTGAAGACACCGGCCAGCATGGTGTGCGCGTATGTGTTGGCCAAATCCAAGGTGGCTTTGTTAACGTCTTCTTTTCCATAGACCAATGGCAGAGAACTCTCCTTGTTCCTTTGGCTGTACCGGACCAGCCGGCCCTTGTAATTCTCGGTCAAGTTCATGAACGCCACGACCCTGCTAGCATAACTCGGTTTCTTCTCGCAGCTCTTCTTGGCCCAGAGGTACACATGCCGGCTTATGGCTAGCTTACAAGCCTTGTACCAAACGACCACATGGGACGACTCATCACCGGCTCCTCTTTATTTTTATTATAAGGTTTTGCTCTTTTAATAAGTTGATGATTTTCATCTAATAATTGACATGAGGGTATTGTGTGCCTTAAATAGAGACCACAAAGGATTCTCACCTCTATCATTCACTCGATCTTCCAGATATTCACTTCAATGGGGTATGATTCAGATTCCAATCTGTCAGAGAAAGCTAGAGATTAATTCTCTTGGCAATATAGCTTTTTCAGAGATAGAGATGATTTTCTCTTGATCTTATATAGATTTTTATAGTAAAAGTTACTAAAAAACTTGTCTACTATTTGGATTTTTATGCTAGGATCTCATGTAAAACTAGGTGTGTAAATATTCTGAATTTTTGGATCTATCCTTTTCGCTTCGTATAGCTTTTTAGAGATAGAGATGATGTTCTCTTGATCTCATATAGATTTTTTAGTAAAATTTAGTAAAAAACTTGTCTACTGTATGGATTTTCATGCTAGGATCTCATGTAAAACTAAGTGTGTAAATGTTTTGAATTTTTGGATCTATTCTCTTGGTTTGGCATAGATTTTTCGGAGATAGAGATATGACATGGATGTTTGGATTTTTTAAAAACCATTTAGTCGAATATACATAATCTGAACCCTAAAAAAGCTAACTTTGAAATTAAATAAACGATTTATGATTTCGTTTTAGGGTTATATACTCTATTATTCAAAAAGATGTGCCTATTGATTCGTTTTCTTCTATATCCCTGGACGGATTCATATTGTAAACCTCTAACCGCCAAGTGTTAGAAGTTGAAATCCGACACATATTTATCAGAAATCTGTCAAAATCTATGGAAAATATGGATATAATATCTTAAAAAAATGTATTAAGATAAACTAAACATACAAACTTGATAAACTTTTCAAAATTCAAACATCATAAGCTTAAATATAAGCACATTTTCGATAGAAAATTTGTCAAAAACTTATAACTGTTACAAATTGATCGTTTTTCAAAAATTTATCTACTCAAATGTTTTTGACGTATTCACTTGTATGTTTTCTTATAATGTCATAGTTGTTTGAATGTACTTAATAACATCAACTGAAGTTTTTGTGCATTTTTAGGTAATGATATATATTGACACTTAAATAATTCGGTTAACGAGGCTAATACATCTCTAATATCTTATTATGGGTCTCGTTTACTTATTTTGTGGGCTTACTAGTGTGTTAGCAGTAAAACCTTATTATTGATCTTGTATTTAGCTTCCTCTTCCGCCTTGCTCGGTTTTCTTCGTCCCTCTTCCTATCTTCCACCTCTTCCTATCTTCCTCATCTTCATACAATACGGTTGGGTACACAAATTGAGTGATAAGTGGAAATGTATGTTCAACCAAAGCCTCATGTTTACCAGAGGTGTTTACTAGAAATGAGGCACATCATCATCACTTCCGCTGAAACTTTCAAGTATCCCCTTACACCAATTTTTGTACTGTGACTTGATAAGAGCCGAATAAACTTCTCACCATTTTCTTCTCCCGAACCCGTAATAAAAAGATTCGAAATGCAAAAAAAAATTCTATCATTGTTGATTGTACCCCAATATTAGTCACCATGAACAGATGACTCTTATCCTTCGATGTGTTGATGTTTTAGCAACTTCAGCTGAGATAGAAGATTTTTTTCTCACATTCTTGATAGTTGATGATACATCTGGAGAATGGCTTTTTCGAGAGATTCAGAATGTGTTGGTTTCTCTGGATTTAAATATTGATGATGTGAGGGGACAAGGGTATGATAATGGGTCCAATATGAAAGGAAAACATAAAGGAGTAAAAAAGAGATTTCTTGATGTTAATCCACGTGCATTTTATACATCGTGTGGTTGTCACAGCCTTAATCTTGCACTTTGTGATATGGCCACCACTTATGAAAAAGCAATTTCATTTTTTGGGGATAATCCAGCGTATTTATTGTCTGTTTGCATCTTCAACCAAACGGTGGAAGATATGGTGGGAGGTTTGACAGTTAAATCTTTATCGCAGACTCGGTGGGAGAGTCATGTTGAATGCGTCAAGATCCAAAAATAAGAGATGCTCTAATTTATATAGTAGAAACTAGTGATGATCCGAAAACACAAAGTGATGTGAGTGTCTTGCGACAAGTGAAACTCATGGGATTGGAAATTATGAATTCTTGTTGTCTATGGTGATTTGGTACAAACTTCTATTTGCTGTTAACGCCGTAAGAAAAAGCTTGTAATCAGAAGACATGAATATTGAAGTTGCTATTTCTCAGTTGAAAGGACTATGGAAATTGAGGCCATATTTCAAAATTATAGGGATACATGTTTTGAGAGTGCAAAATCAGATGTTAAAGAAATAGGAGAATTTATGGAAATTGAGGGCATATTTTCCCCAAAAAAGCGTGTCATCAGAAGAAAAAAGTTTTTTTGACGAGAAATCAGAGATAGTTGACGAAACTGTGAATTTATCTCCGGAAGAGAGCTTTAGAATTTCGTATTTCCTACAAGTCATGGATCAAACTCTTTATTCTCTTGAGACAAGATTTGAGCAATTTCAGAAGTATGAACAAACATTTGGATTTCTATTTGATATAGAGAAATTGAAGTCAGCAAGTGATGATAGTTTGTTGGCATCTTGTACCAATCTTGAAGCGTCTTTAAAGCATGGAGATCATTATGATGTTATTGGGGATGATTTGTTTATTGAACTAAAAATTCTAAAACAAGCTTTACCAAAAGATTACAAGAGACCCGTTGAAGTGTTGAAGTATTTGAAAGGAATGGAAGAGTGTTATCCAAACTCATAGACTACTTATCAAATATTGCTGACGATTTCAGTTTTAGTTGCCACTGCTGAAAGAAGCTTTTCACAATTGAAGTTGATAAAGTCTTATCTGCGATCAACTATGTCACAAGAGAGATTGAATTGTGTAGGTATCATATTTATCGAAAAAGATTTACGTAGGAACTTAGATTACGAGAGTTTGGTAAAAGAGTTTATTGGGAAAAAAAAGATTATGTCTTAATTAGTTGTTTTAGATTATTGTTTTGTTTTGAATACTTTTAAATTTAGATTAGTATTATTATTTTAATAAATTAAAAGGCTCATTTTTAATATTCGCCTTACCCCTCTATAAACCTTGGCACGGCGCTGAGCTTGAAGCCCGAGAAATAGGGCCACGGTAGATATATATACTTTTCACGTTATGGTTAGTAACTCAGTTTGGTTTGGTCCCCTAATTACTATTTGTATTACAGTTATGCAGATATCACCACTCATTTAGCAATCATTCAATAAACTATAAACTATCCCTTAAAACCTATCTAGCTGAAATATTTTGAAACTTAAAGCGTTGCTTGGGATCCAAGTAACCACTATATTCAAGGATCACTTAAATGTGCAATGTGGCCGTGAATGCCACCGGAAATACGAACTTGGTATAATATCTGGCGTCATACATAGTCGATCGATGTTTGCTTCACTTCCACGATATCGTGTTCCCTACTAGCTCTTTCCAGCTTTGCAATTATACATAAGAAGATGCGATAAAACTCAGAGAACTAATTTTTAATTTGCAGCCTCTGTTTGTTTCTAGCCAAAATTATCTGTCTTTTGCTTAACCGGTTTTAACCAAAACAACCCAAGTGTCAGATAGGTTAATCTCGAAACTTTATTATACAAACAGATGTGTGCATTGTGCATGTTGCTGTCGATTAGGTTCCGACACCCAAAGGCCAAAATGTAATGTTATACTCCATTTTATTAAAAATACAAGTTTTATCACATAAATTGTCCAGACATACATCTTGTGACATTAGAATGTGGCATCTTCAATTTATTAAAACAAGAGAAACCGAAGAAAAAAAAAAAAAAAAAACTATAAGGATTTAGGCTCAAAGGCGTAGTAAAACGTAACATGTAAATTGGTATCATTCATCCTACCCCCAGGAATTGAAATGTTGATTGTTTCAATGAGCTTTCAGCAAAAGTTGTTCCACAAATCTGTGAGGCTCACTTCTGCATCTGACTCGAACCAGTAATCTGTTTTTAACTGCAAAATACACAAACAAAAAACTCGTAACTTAAACCACAACATACACGACGAACACGAGACTGATCCAAAACCCATTTTCTGTAGATCTATTATACTTACATCAGTATCTGAAGTTACTATTTTCAAGGAAGGAGTGTCCACTCCAGATGCGGCATTTTGATCAGACTCGCTTGTTTCCATACTGTCTCCTTTGTATTTGCTGCAACCACGTTTGTTTCCAAGATCAATCAATATAGAGAAAGATCAAACACAGAGAGGGAAAGTGAGTGAAAATATTGTTGCTAAGTACCTTAAAAGGTAGACATCGATCGGCCCCATCCTACTCCTAATCACCATCCGGTATTGTCTTTGCGGAAAACTCATCACCTAAACCGTAACAAAAAACAGCTGATTCACTTTGTTGACACACTACATTACCCCAACTGTACAGGAAGCATTGAAAAAAACACAATCACCTCTTCATCAGGATATGGAACTTCGATGTAACTAGCTGTAGGAGCTTTAATCGCCAGTTGTGTCTGGTTCTGTATCAGGAACTACCGGTTTAGTATTTCAAAATAGTTGAAGAAAGACATAAGATGATTTTCAAGAACTAGTTGAGGGAGGACCTGAAACCGTGGGAGGCTAGTTATATCTTCCTCTGTCATAAACATGTACCTGTTTATTTCCATCGATGATGTTAGCATAAGTTCTCGTGTAATAATACAAAAGATGAGAACTCAAATTAACTGACTAAAACCTTCTACAATATTCATCTTCCTCCAAGGATCTCAGAGCTTCTTGTCTTTCCCTGGGGTTATATAACACGACAACATCATAAACCATGTGGGGAAGGAAGATTCTGAATAAGGGATAAGCCTCCAAATAGATATAAGAACATAAGAAACCAACCTTATAAGGTCATCCAAGCTGCTTTCCTCAGATTGCATACTTTCTACTTCTAACTGAAAATACGTAAGAGATGTAACTGGTTATTTAAATGGAGATTTGAAAACAAGTGTGTGAATTAACTAAATGTTCAGAGTTCCAACGCAGAAAAAGCAAGAACATCTCATATCCTCGACATTTGCGTTAAAGAGCACTGGTTGTTGTTTAGACGGAAAAAAATGAAATCACGGATTCTTTCTTGAATATGTGATAGTTTATTCCATTGTAGTAAGTTCTACGACAAAGAAGTTTGTGAAAGATTAACCTTAAGCCTAGCAATTTGATCTCCCAGGTTGTTCTGTCCAAGATTGTCAGCACCCCTGCATCAATGGTGCAAACCCAAGGGTCAGAAGAGCTTAGGCTTAAATTACGTTTGCTCTGTATCAAAGTAAGAAACGATTCGTGTAATTTACTTCCAGCGGATATGGTTCTTTGTAGTTTTCTCTATCAATCCAATTCCTTCAAGAACATTAGTAATATCATATATCCTTCTCTTTTGTACCTGTTAAGAAGAGGAAACATAAGCACATAAGAGGAGATTCTAACAAACTGATGAAGATACACCTAATGACTTCAGTTAGCAGCAATGATTTGAGTATCAAACAGTTAAAGGCAAGGGTTATAAAGGTGCGTTTTAATCGACAATGAAGCACAATTAGATCTTTTTTTTTTTATACATTTTGCATACCTCCAAAACATCTGCACAATAGTTGAGGTCAAGTGATCCATCCTCAGCTTCCCGGATCAAATTGACGAACTTCTTTGTCAACAAACCTGCGACACAAAAGACACAATGAATAATACCAATTACCTCTGTAAAGCAAACATAGCTATATGTGATTGCGTCGTTGCGTTCATTACCTAGAGAACTATCATAACGGCAGTTATTAGTAGCTACGTTCATGCCACCGTTTTGCGCTTCTGCACACACCCAACAAAAATAAATCAAAAACAGATTACATTTTAGATATCTGAGATTGAAGCTAGAGAGATCAGAAAGAGCAGATACCTCGCTTCCCAGGCTTTGGCTGTTTAGTACCCTTTGGCTTGTTCCCACGTTTAACGTCTTGAGGAGATTCTTGTTTCACTATTACTTTAGCTATATCTATTGTTTCTCCAGGCATGTTTGGACTGGAACCAAGCTGGATACGATGATTCTTTCTGCTCTTCTGCTGCAAGAAGATAGCATTTACTTTGATGTTAACCTCAACAAGCATAAGAGAGAAATCATGTTTTCGTCAGATTCACAATCACCCAGAAGAAAATTGTATGTAGCCGCAATTAATAAGCTCCCCCACAAGTTTCAGAAATTCGGGAAAGAGAATGCCAAATTTGTAATTAGAGATCCATTGTACAGTGAAGAGAATTGAAAAAACTAGAGATCCAATTTTGGATATGTTTCCCTTAAAAGACAAACTTCATTCAATTTTCTTCTCGCGAAATTTTGGGATCAAAGGGGATAAAAAAAAACCTAGCTCCCGAAATTAAGTCAATAAAACGAAAAATCTATCGGAAACTGGAGCGAAACTGAGAAAGCAGAGACTCACAACTTTCTGAGTGATTGGCGAGT
Organism: Alliaria petiolata; assembly: GCA_020283515.1. Classification (NCBI taxonomy): domain Eukaryota; kingdom Viridiplantae; phylum Streptophyta; class Magnoliopsida; order Brassicales; family Brassicaceae; genus Alliaria; species Alliaria petiolata. The sequence continues at coordinate 64,218,242 of JAHZTW010000003.1, read as the reverse complement.
AGGAGTCGTCCCAGTGAGGTGGAATTTGCGGAGATTGTGAATTCGGAAGCGGCTCGGAGACGGAGAAAGGCCGATTCGTGGAAGAAGGATTCGACGAGGAAGAGTAACGCGGATCGGTGGGGGGGAGAGATTGGAGTAGCTCGAAGCGGAAAGGAGATCGGTGGTGGTTGTAGAGAGTCGGATCTTCACCGGAGTTCGATGTCGCGGCCATGTGTCCGTCCGCCAGGGGGAATCTCCGGCGGCGAAAAGAGGGGTAGAGTAATTTGAAAAGCGAATTTTACGGAGGGAATCTTCGTCTAGGTTTTGTCGGAGGGAAAAAGGAGAAGCGAGAGACGAAGAAAGAAGAGGGAGATTGGAGAAAAGAGCAAGATGGGAGAGAGAGAGAAGAGAGGAAACAGCGGGAAGAAGAGGAAGGGTGAAACGGACTTTTTACTTTATTAAAAATAAATAATAATTAAAAGAAAATCGAATTATAGAAAAAGAGCGGTGGGCGAGAGACTTGGGGTTGGAGAGTGTGTTTCGAATTCTGCCTTAGCCGCGCCTAACTTCTTCCGCTTATTATTATTCCCTTTTTACTACTATTTGGGCTTCAATTGGTCTTCATTGGGCTTCAATTGGTCTTCAATTGGGCTTCAATTGGTCTTCAATTGGGCTTCAATTGGGCTTCAATTGGTCTTCAATTGGGCTGCAATTGGGCTTCAATTGATTTGATTTGTGTAAACGTTACCAACACGCGCCGGGGCTGGTTTTCTAAGAATGCAGAACCGGTTCAATCACAAAATAAATCGACTAACATTTGAAATATAACCGTTACGAAACGCGTGTTGTAAAACGCAACGATACATGAAAAACATTTTCTCCTACGATTTTATTTCCACAATTAACAAATTCTCGCTCTCCTTTTTTTTCTTTTTCTTTTGAAGAATTCTCTCGATCGAATCCGTTTAAACTCTTAAATTAGTAAGTGTTTCGATCTCTGTAAATCGTGAATTTGCTTTGAGTATTTCTAAGTTTCGTATAATCCTTGATCGCTAGTTTGTTTTAGGGTTTCCAAGTTTTTCTTATAGTTCAATTTTTTTCCTTTTTGTCGTGATCTTGATTAGAGTTTTTTTGTTCCTACAAAAGCTTGATTCCGCATGAAACTGGTTGGGTTTCTCGCTTGTCGTCGAGGTACGTCTATGTCTCTGTTAGGGTTTCTATATTTCGTGTAAATCGTTCTTATGTTGTACTGTTGGCGATTTTGATTTCGTGTTTTCAATTTTCCAATCGTTCTGAAGTTTAAATTTTGCGGTGATTTTGGTTAGGGTTTTGAAATCTCACTCCGCGTGAAACCATCGTCAAGGTATGTTTTGTTTATGATTTTAAAATTCATCGCATCTGCTAAGCTTTCTACAAATCCAATGGAATTTGTCTAGTCTTTACCAAACCCTAGCTTGTTTATAACTACCTCAATACATTCCGTTAGTAATTTTGTATGATTTTGAAAGTTTTTGATCCACATACATCTGCTAATTGAAATGGAATTGTCTGGGCTTTTGTTCTTGTATTTCTAAGTGTTATCATTTTCTTAAAAAAAGGTTGTGAAAAGAATCTGTATCTTATCACTACATTCATAGATTTGTGTTTATATATCTTAGATTTCAGGAATCCCAAATGGTTTCTTTCAGCTTTATGCTCTGTTCTTCTCAATGGTGTAGGTTTTGGCTATACGAGTGTTGAACCTCGCAAATCTTTATTCCCCAGGAAACCTCTTATAAATTCATTTTTTCTTGTATAATGTTTCACAATCCCCGTAGTTAGTTTGTGTCTGAACATGGGTTTTGGTTTGAAGTACAGATTATAGTATCACTTGAAGCGGGTCATGAACATGATTATGTTGTATCTGAATATTGTTTCTATTTTATCTCATCAGAAACAAAGAAGATGCAGCGGATGTCGCTTCACAATATCAAAAAGAGAGGATAAGAACTGAAGAGACAAAAGCCTCCCTTGTTGAAGACAAGAAAAAAAAGGTAAGATTCGTCTGTAGCAGTATCATACATAGGAGGAAACTATCAGTTTGTATGCATTTATGTTTTCTGAGGTTACAAATCATTTTATATTTTCATGGTTTTGGCAGAGTGATGCTATGAACATTTCCCTTCAGTTAATTTCCGGTTTTCCTAAACGTTCAGACTTTAACTTTTGCAGTGATCTTTTCCGGTTTTGTTTTGAAGCTTCACTCCGGGTGAAACCGTCTTTAAAGGTAAATTCTCTGTCTATGTTAGAGTTTCCCTTTTTGTTTCCAGCATGTTTGTTTTTTTTTTCCGAATTTCTCTGTTTGAGGATGGATTCGAGCGAGGACAAAACACATTTGTTCAGTTTCTTTGATGTCTTAAGATTTTGAAATCAGGATTTCTTTTAACTGCTAATGTTCTACCAATTCTTGTTTTTTGGATATTGTTTTGGTTTTGTTTTTCACTTCAAACCCAAAAGAGATCATAGGCAGACACTAATCTAATAGTGTTCTGTCAGATTCTTGTTTGGGAACATTGTCCCGTTGCTGTCTCTAGAAGAAACGTATACCAACACCCTATAGTAAGATTGTTAATTGGACCGATAATATGGGTTGGTGGTAGTGCATGTCTACGGAAGGATGTTAGGGGATGGAAAATAACACCACACGGCTTGAAAAGTCTTAAGGCAAAAGAATGGGAAACAAATTCCTTACTTTACAACCCACGGCTTAAGAAAATCTCTATTTCGATTGTTTGGATGGAATTATAACGACCAAAGGCTTGATGGAATGGAGTATAACGACCAACGGCTTAAGGAAGAGTCTTAAGACAAAGCCGACAAATTGAAAACAGATTCCTACTTTACTACCCAAGGCTTACAAAAGTCTATAGACAAAGACAATGGGTTGGTTATAAGACTTGCTGGATGGAAAAACTATCCACATCCACGGCTTAGAATAGTCCTTTGACAAAGACAAATGGATCGGTTTTAAACATGCTGGATGGATAAAATGTATGTCCAGCGGCTTGGAAAAAGTCCTTAGACAAAGATTATGAATCGAGAACCAAAACGACCAAACGGCTTAAAGAAGTTTTAAAACGAAGGCTATGAACGGAGAACTATATATGTTCGATAACCACAAGGCTTAAAAGTAGAAAAAGACAAAGACCGAGACAAAAACAGGTTCTTTTACTCACGGCTTAGGAAAAAATGACTAATGACTTAAACAAAGACTTGTTGGATGGAAAAAACGACCAACATCTTAGACAAGACTTAAAGACAAAGACTATGGGTTAGCTTTCAGGTTGTTGGATGGATAGAACGACGACCAGTGGCTGAAAAAAATGTTGAGATAAAGACAATGGGTTGGTCTTATGGAAAAAACGACCAGGGGCTTTGAAAAGTCTTAGGAAAACAAATTTATCACCTCACCACAAGGCTAAGTAAAAGTCCTTAGACAAAAGACTATGAGTCGGTTTTGCACTTGTAGGATGGAGAAAAGGACGAATAAATGACTTAAAGAAGGCTTGTTGGATGGAAGAAAACACCAACGGCTTAAAGAAGCCTTAAAGACAAAGGCTATGAACCGAGAACTGTTTCTATTCGATAACCAGAAGGCTTAAAATGTAGAAAAAGTTTGTTGGTCAAGGTTTGAGTTTGTTGGATGGATATAGCAACCAATGGCTGGAAAAAAAATCTTAAGGCAAAGACTATGAACTATTTCTTTGCAATAACCACTTAAAAGCTTAGAAAAGTCATTAGATAAAGACAATGGGGGTTGGTTTTCCACTTGCTGGATGGAGAATTAACGACCAGAGACTGAAAAAAAAAAAATCTAAAGAGAAGGACTGAAACGAAACAGGTTCTGTTATTACGACCAATGGCTTAAAGAAGTCTTAAGACAAAGAGTAAATCAGAGAAACTGATTGTTTACTTTATCACAGGGCTTTAAAAATCTTTGGACAATGGACTGAGTTTCAATCCGTTTGATTGATAAGAAACGACCAACGGCTTAAAAAGGTCTCACTCAAAACAAAGATTATGACTGGAAAACAGATTTCCTTACTCTAACTCTCTCGGCTTATAAAGTGTCTTTAGACCAGGATTATAGATGAAAAAACGACCCAAGGCTTAAGTAAGTCTCATGACTTAGACTACGAATGGAAAACTGATTCTTTACTCTGCCGCAAGGTTTTAAATAAAAGTCTTTAGACAAAGACTATAGATAGGTTTTATATTCTTAAATTGGAAAATACGATCAACGGCTTACAGAAGTCACTAGACAAAGTTCTTGACTTTACCCACCACTGCTTAAAGGTTTTTAGACAAAGTCTATCTTTTGATTCATTGGATGGAAAATACAATCAACAATTTCAAAAAGACTACGCATCAAAAACCGATTGTATACATTGCCTTGAAGCATCTACGTGATGTAAAGACTAGTTAATCAAGTCGTATAGACACATAAATGAACGATTGTCTATACGACTTGATTAACTATCAGAGATGTTTTGAAACAGAAGACTCAAGGACCACGACATTAATAATCCAAATTATCGTTATTTTAGTCGTATAGACACATAAATGGAAGACCGTAATAAATCCAAATTATTAAGTCTTCAGAGATGTTTCGGAAACCGAAAGTATCGTTATTTTACATGATTCATGTATTCCTTTGGTTTCACTGATGTGTAAAGCTCGATGGTCAAAACCTAAAAATATCAAGGCCAAGATAATTGAAAAGGGTAGCAGTTGGCAAAACTCAAAAGAGACATCGTGGTATATGCAATAGGATAAGGAATCATTTGGACAGTCAAACATGGGTACGAATACTAAAATATTCAGGTTTTAATGTTTTATAGTCTGAATTTTTAGGTTTTGGTTGTTTTCTATTTTGATTTTTGATATCTACGTGGTAATTTAGGTGATATATAATGTTGTAAAGTTTGGGTACACACAGAGTGTTACCAAATATCTGATTAAGAACAGAAGGTATGCTAATTTTGGGCTTCATCAATCTTATCATATTCTCATCAAACATGGCTCATTTGATGATCTGAAAGGTTGGGGAGGGGGGGGGGGGCATTTTACTTCTTGACAAGGTTATTGTTGTATGCGCCGGAGTAGAAGGAATACATATTCTAAGTCTTCATTTTCCAATCTCGCTTCTGCATATAAAACCAAAAAAGCTTCACTGCAATTATTTCTATGTACTTGAATCTCTTTTTCTCCTCCTGCAATTATTTTGGTGATGTTAGTGATGAAGTTTAATAATATTTCTAGGTGAATGTTATTGCCAAGAATGTAATCAGTTGAAAAGTATCCAACCTTGAGCCCCGTAGTCTGGCTTGGACCTTTATATGATGGACGGACCCATGTCGATAGCCTTAGCTTCTATCATATAAGTAATTATAATAAAGCCACAATATTTGCAACAGTTTTCAAAGGCGTTGTAGATAACAAGTCAACACTTCTTGTCAAAACTTTTAATACCTTGCTTAACATTATTAGTTTATACAAATTTTAATGAAATAATATAAAAAATAGAATTTTAAATCACTAATTAAAAAAAAAAACATATATATAAAATATCAAAACACTACAACAAGTTTTTCCATTATAAAATTTTAGTAATTTGTTACCAACACCATATTATTTTGTCCAACTATTTTGAAACAATATCTTATGGAAAAAACAACGTAAAATTGTAAATACAATAAACTAATAGAGTGTTAGAATTTATGGGACATTCTTTTGTAAAACTATTCACTTTCTTTGAATGGTTTGAATGATAATAATATGAACATTAATTGATGTGTCATCTCTACATCGACCGAAAATGATGATGTGGCACTCATATGGAGAGAGTTAGCCAACTTTTATATAATAGATTACTTTGATTTCAACTATAGATACAAACATAAAAACAAGACAACAATAGCTTTTGTTTCTTCTGTTTTTGGTTAAGGTCACTTTGATTTCGACTATGGATACAAACCTAAAAATAAGAAACTCAAAATACAATGGATTAACCCAAATGTTATACATACTTGAAGACCCCTTACAAAACTCTTGAAAATTAAGGTTTTCATTCCTTTTCAAACTAAACATAGAACGTAATTTAGGTCTTAAGGTCATAAAACATATAACTTGAAGGTCTTAGAAATACAAACGTTATACTTACTTAAACCAGATAAAAAGTAGACCAAAGAGAACAACAAGAGAAACAACCACCACAATCTTCATCTCCACGTCAATTGTAATCCCATTTTTCTTCTTCATCTCACCAACTAACTTCTACAGGTTGGCAATCTTCTCCTCTGTTTGAACTTGTTCTCCTTGAGCTGATCAATTTCCTCTTTCGCCTTACAAAAGTCATCCAGGTAGATGAGAAATTCCATTTTTCGGCTATGTCTCCATAATTTGACTGAAGGGTAGTCAACTCCTCCATTATTGCCTCGTTCCACCACTTTCGAATATGACAATCTCCATCATCTAACATCCGGCAAATATAGAACCTCCTTTCAGGGTCGATCGCTGAATGACAAGTAACAATTATTGCCGGACCTCCACATAAACATTGCTTGGGAATTCCATATTCATTTTTAGCATATGTATATAATCTCACGCTGCCACTTGAAACAAAAGTCGAAGGCTGACTGTAGCTGTAACGGCTCATGTCTGTTCCACAAAAAAGAAACAAATCACACAATTTTCTAAATTGTCAGTAAATAAATATGCCACCAAACATACATATGACTAAAACAAACATACCTCGAGGACTAAAACAAACATACCTCAAGGACTAAAACAAACCTAACATCAAACAATCATTCTCTCAAGAATAATTAATTTGCTATCAATATAACCCGTCCATATAACAAACATTTGACTCACACAAATCTACCACAAATATTTGTATTAAATCTACCATCATTATAATGTATACTTAAACAACCAAAAAATTCCAAAATTACATTCTCTCACCAAAAAACTCAGTAACGCTCTCATAATGTCGTCAATCTCGTCTGAAACCAAGAAATCGCCGAGAAAATTATTAGGGTTTCCCCTCTCTAAAAGGCGATTCCATGCCAAAAAAGTTTTAGTACACCTGATGAAGAACAATGAACCTTTGCCGGAACTCTCGCCTGCCGTCAGGAAACCCAGAAATCTGTCCGAGAAGATGAACAGTTACTCACGTAAAATCCGAAGAATCCAGTTTTTGCTTGACTTTCTCCTTCTTAGGAGCTAAACAAATGGAAGAGAGATGTCGCAAGAAGAAGAAAACTTACCCAGTCGCTGTTGAAATCGGAAAATTCCAACCTCGTGCTTGTCGTCGTCGCCGAAAGAGAGAGGTCGGTTTTTTTTCTTATCGAGAAAGAGGTAAAAAATTAGGATTCGGTTTCTTTTGGGTTGTATACAAATTATTTAAATTTATTATTAAAAGTAAGTATACTGTAACATTAAAAAAAAACAAGTCTACCATCATAAACGCAAACGCCAATCTCAAACACCGATAATATTCGCCAATCGTAAATGCAGATCCTAAATTTTATTTGCAAACGTCGATTGTAATTTAATTTAATTTTTTTTATAATTCCCACAATATTATTTTATTATTCAAATAATATTATTTTATTTAATCTTAAAATAAATACATAATGGCAATCTTGTAAATAAAAACTATTTCAAAGTTTACTAGCACGCTTAGAGCATCTCCATTAGTAATACTCATATAAGTGTCTTAACAATTAATTATTTAACCAAATAAAGATAATAGAAAAAAAAATTAATTTAGCTACCAATTATAATTAGCCACGTAAGAGATATCTCGGGTCTTTAGTGTCTCTCGGTAGACACTGATCTTTACTCATTTCTAAGTTTTTAATATTTTTTATTCTAAAGACCCGCACATATTTGTGCGTTGTAGATGGTCTTACAAAATTCTCTTAAAATAAGAGTATTCAAGTCAATACCATACTTTACAAAACTACTGTAGGTAATTTTTTATTTTAATATGATAAAGCTATTAAAGATTAAGAGTATCTCAACTTTATTACAAATTTGATTCCAAATTCTATTTTGGAGTAAAATTTACTCCAACTCTNAGAAAACGAAGAATCCCCACTCGAGTTCGTGAAAAAAGAGACGAAATGCGACAGATATAAGAGAAGCGGTCGGAAGAGACGATACGACGACGGCCGGAAGAGACGATACGACGGCCGGAAGAGACGAGGTTTTGCCGAGAGAGAGAAGTTTCGCTGAGAGAGAGAGGTTTCGCCGAGAGAGAGGGATTTTTTTCTGTAACTATTGTTAATGACGTGGATTAATTTTTTTTATCTTAATGAGGTGGATTAAACTAATTTTTAATTAATCATTTTTTAATTAAAAAACTCAAATTAATCAAGGGTGTTAATAGTAATTACATAAAGGCACAAAATATCTGAGTAATTTTTTAAAAATGTATAACATACTAATAATATTCCAATCTTTCTATAATATTTGAGTAATTCTTTTTTGTTTTATATAAATGATTAAAAGGCCAACCAAAATTTGGTTCTTCTGACTTGACATGCAAATCTCAGGACCGACTCTCGATTGAAACAAACTAATATATTCTTGTTTCAAATTAGTTGAAAGCGCACATATTATTTTTGAAAAATTAAATCATTTTTGCATCAAAGAATAAGGATACGTTTGCATCAAATGAATTTTTTTTCTTTTCATCTTGACTAATTTTCATTAAAAACACAAGATAGGATACATTGATGAAATTCTAAAAACCGAAAGATAAAAACTAAAACATATGAAACAAAAAGGATAAAAGCAATTGAAACCTAATCTCTAACTGAAACACTGAAGCAGAAGAGAAACCACAAACAATCCCAAGAACATGTTAACACCGGAGAAGAACCAAATGATTTAAACAGGCTAAAAAGATAAGGATACGTTTGCATCAAATGAATTATTACATAAATGAGCAACATGCATGCAGTTGGGCCAACTTAGTTAAGTGCTTTGTTTCATGCCTTTTCCTTTTAAATATTCAAAGCATAAAGAATAGAAAGAACTATGTGTCAAGAGGAGGAGATCTTTCGCTGTAGAATCGAGCAACAACCTGATTCTCAAGAACCGCTAAGGCTTCGGAAGAGTTGATACATATGGGTGTCTTGTATTGAACTGTCGAACCACCTTGGGAGATGAAATATTCCGTGAGAGAATTAAATGTTCCTTGTTGCACCACATAAATCTACTGATTTTACCACATAATTTTACTGCAACTTTTTTTTTTTTTTTTTTGAACATTTCTTTAATTTTACTGCAACTTATTGAATTATAACATCAATTGCAACCCGACTTTAAAATTGGTGACGTGAATTTAAATTAGAATGAGTTATGGTTGATTTACAATTTTAAATTATGTTATTTGTAAAATAGCTTAACTCAACTCAAATTTTAAAATCATGAAAAATATGATGGATTAGAGTCTTAACTTAGTATTTGTTTTTCTTTTCCAACTTTTTTGTTGTTTTTTTTTTGCTTTACTTTTGCTTTATTTTTGCTTTATTTTTGTTTTAAATAATTTTATATTTTCACTAATTTTTTTACCATAAACTATATATTATATATCATATTGTTTTTTCTTTTGTTAATGTTCATTGCCAAATACATGTACCCTCAATATGACACCGATGTGTAACATATCAGCGTTCTCTCGATGAGCCACGGCCTACCCCTTGGCCTGCCCGACCGTGTTCTGGATTATCTTATGCAAGAAACCCTTCTCCACTAACGTCTATAATTAAATCAAAAGGAATTTGGTGTCATTAGGATCTTAAAAATATAAAGAATTTTAAATAATTAAAATAAAACAATAACAGTATATAAGAGAAAACATGAATATAACCGAGTGTTGCAGAATTGAAGGTACTCTAACCATCTTGGATATTCAAACTGCGGGTAAGAACTGTCGAGTCTCTATATCGTTGCCTACGATGGTTAGGTTGATTTTCCTTTCCCCAATGATAACGACTACACTGTAGATGCCTTTCTTCACATGTATTACATATCGAGTTTTGATATTCTCCAGTGCAGCTGCGACGCCTCCTTCATAGTCTTGAACTTTCCACAGCCATCCTTGCAAAAATTGGAATCGGTTTGCTCTACGACCTTTGTTTTGAGTCGTAGAGCAAACCAATTCTATATTATATGAAATCGGTTAACTCATTTAGTTAGTTTAAGATTAGACTATATAATATGAAAATTGAGTCAACTTTCATATTATATAGTCTAATTTTCTCTAACTAAATGAGTCAGCCATGGTCTAACAGCTTCCTAAGTTAGGAAGCCTAACCATATTTTAGTTAGATATGATTGATATACTCTTATAGTCAGTTTAGATATGATTGATATACTCTTATACTCAGTAAGAAAACAATTTTAAGAAAGGATATTGGGCCTTCAAAAAACGTATGATTTCCATTAGTAGTATTGGTATTAGGACCGGTCCTGAGATTCATGGAGTTTTAACATTACATATTAATAATGTAAATTTTGGAAATCAAGACTAATGTTTCGTTTGGTTATGTTCAGGACCGGTCCTGATTGGTGTTTGATGAGTTTTTTTTTTCATATTGCATTGGCTTAGTTTAAGATACTATTTTGTAAAAAGCATTTTGAACCAAAGATCTATATATGTTCAGATGTTTTGAATATGATCGCATATTGCTTTTGCTAGCATGATTTCGATGGATCTTAGTTTGAGTTTGGATTATTCTACATGGATTTTAGGATTTAGGCCGAAATTACTCTAAAGTTAACATTATAGAATAAATACTTTGAACTATCTATATTCTTGGTTTTCACGTGTTACCATCTCAGTCTGGCGACACATATACTATAACAAACTCATTCTCTGTAAACCATTTTTCCTAATATTCATTGAATAAATTAAGAAAACCGAATCTTGCATCTATAGTTCGAAATTCTCGTCAAAATATCCATTTTAAACAGGATTTTGCATCCATAGTTAGCAGTTCTCGCAGTGCCGTGACTTATAGTGGCCTAAGGCAAAAAAAATTATCATTTTTAATGTTTTTTTTATTTTTTTTATACATGTGTTTTTCTATACATCTAAAATTTATAAAAGTATAATTTTATGGTTTTTAGTTTAAATGAAATTAAGAAAACATATACTTTTGTTAAGAAATTTTCCAAACATTATAAATCCTAAAATTTAATCACACAATCTATAAAAATGGCTAAAACTAAACATAAAATTAACTCAACTAACTAAATCAAACGATTTGTATAAAAAATGTGGCCCTTAAGTTAATAGATTTTTTGGTGGCCTAAGGCCATTGCCTTTTCTAGACAACGGCTTTGAGTTCTTGCATGAATTCTGAGGAACATAGATGAAACTAATCTTCTATTTTTATTCCAATTTCCAAATATGACTCAAAAGATCTATTAAAAAGACAAAACTTAAACCATAAGAAAGGGAAACTTAAACCATAAGAAAGGGAAAGCAAAACTAATCTTCGTTTCATGTCTTTTCCACGACTTTTAAATATTCAAAGCATACAGAAGAGAAAGAACTATGAGTTACGCGGCATCAAAATGTCAAAACGATTCATTACATAAAACCAAGAGAAAAACGTAATTAAGTGCTTTGTTTCATGTCATTTCCAAGAATTTTAAATATTCAAAGCATACAGAAGAGAAAGAACTATGAGTCAAGAGGAGGAGGTTTGTCGCTGTAGAATCGAGCAACAACCTTACTCTCAAGAACCGCTAAGGCTTCGGGAGAGTTGATACATATGGGTGTCTTGTATTGAACTGTCGAAGCACCTTTGGAGATGAAATATTCCATAAGAGAATCAAACGTTCCTTGTTGCACCACTCTTATCTCTAGAGCTCCAATTGTTCCATCTCTACTCCTTTTCTTATAGAGAGCATCAAATGATTCTTCTAATACAGAGCAACATTTCACCAACACCTTTTCATCAACTTCAACATCATCTTTGCCGCCTCTAGATTTGAGTTCCCAATAGAAAACGTAGTGACCTGGAAAAGTGGAGATATCTGCATAGCATGTGAATCCCATCAACATTAAATCCGAAGACTCATCAAGAACAAGGGTCACACGAGTCAACGCCTTTAAAAGGTCCTCTTCTGTTGTTGTCTCTACCTCGACACTTAAAACCGTATTCTTTCTGCGCACGAATCTAAATTGAGGTGCACTGTTGTAAAACCCAGTAACCTGTAGGATATCTCCAATTCGATATCTGTTTAAACCGAAACTGTTAGTGACCACAGGTTCATAGTAGCACCCTAATTTGACGTCCACAAGATCAACAATGCTGCCTATGTCACCCTCATGGTCAATAGGTAGAAACTCGAAGTAGGAGAAGTTGGGCAGAAATGTGTAAGAAACACCTTGTGGTTTGCATAGAGGATCCACGTTCACCCCAAACAAACTTTCAGAAGACCCATATATTGTGGAAATTTGGGGAAGTTTGTTGGAATAAAACTCCAATATTGGAATGTAATGAGCCATTTGTCCTGTGAAAATGGCTTCAAGAAACCTGGCTTTGGGCCAAAGCCGTGTGATGATACCTTCCCATGACTTGTGGCTGCATACTTGTTCAATCACATCCGCTAATTCAGGATTAGGTCTTCCGAGGATGGCCGAAACAGAGCTTCTGCAGTTAAGGTCGGTGATCCACTCGCTAACATGACCTGATCGGATATTACTACACAGCTCCTTCCAGTAGTTTCCAAGAAAATCAATGGCTCGGACCAAGGTAAAAGCAAAAGCAGCACCAATTCTCACAACCTCGTCTCTCTGACAAAGCCCGCATAGAAGATGACAATACAAGCTTTGGCTGCTGTCTGGACACAATATGACACTATCAGGGCTTGTGCACTCAGACTTGCATTTTGATGGACGGTTTTTGAAATAGTTGCTCATGAAAAAGCTTGTAAATGCTGGAGAAATGGGTAAGCCAGATAGGCTTTTGGTTTCCGGATTGATGTAATGAAACTCCATTGCCTTTCCCTGCCCGGCACCGATGTCATTGGTATGCCTACAAAGTATAATCGGAACGAGATGGGTCTTAGTGGTGGAAGTTTTTTTATTATCAAAACATTTCTGAAATTTTTTTAATTATTTGTTTTGGGGAAAATTATAAATACAAAAAAATACCATTGTATGATACTATTTTAAAAAAGTACTACTGTTTTTGTCAATTTACAAAAAATACCATTTTAATAAAAGTTTATTTGAGATCCATGATTCGATCGAAAACATCATTGTTTCTGTCAATTTTCAAAAAACAAACTCCCGAGTTAAAAACTGTAAAAGCTAGATTATGATGGAGGAGGATGTGAAGCATAAAAATATCTCGGATCGGATCATGGATCAGTTAAAAGTTAGAAGGAAACAACGACGAGTAGGATGGAAGACATAAAAGTATCTCGGATCGGATCATGGACTCCGGATATTAGAAGGAAACAAAGACCTAGTGCTTTATGAAATTTTATAAACAATTTTTATAACATGTTTTATACAAGTTTATAAATATGTATTTTTATGCATAATCCTTCAAAAATGTATAGAAAATGATACTTGGGAAAATAGATAAGATATTAAATAGTAAATTAATAAGATGACTTTAATAACTAAAACTCTACAAGAAACTATATAGATGAAGATTATATATGTATAATACAGTGTACATTGAGATATATATACCTATGCACTAAAAATTCCAAACCATCAGTGAGTTGCATATATCGTAAATCTTAATAACTAAAACTCTACAAGAAACTATATAGATGAAGAATTGTTCAAAAAAAAAAAAAAACTATATAGATGAAGATTATATATGTATAATATATATATATATATATACCTATCCACTGAAAAATCCAAACTATATATCAGTGATAGGCCTGGACCCTAATCAGATATTCGGAAATTTTTTTTTCAGTATGTGTGATTTGCTCAGTTTTTACCGGATATTTAATTTTATGATTGATTTGCTACGAAAAGATACATATATCCGAATTTTCGGATATCCGAAAAATTTACAGATATTTGCGGATATTTACGGATGTTCAGTTTGATCTTTTTAATAAAAAAGTTTGAAAATGAATACATTTATATGAAAAATATATTTTTTTTATCTAAACTATCAAGTAAAATATTAAAATAATTATAAAAATAAAATAAAAATTCAAAATTTAATTTCTAAAAAAAAAAATTCATATATTTTTAATTTGTTAAACTTCAATATTAAAATAACTAATATAATAAATAAAATTCACAAAAACATATATAGATATATAATTTTAGTATTTGTAATTTGCTCCGTTTTTAACGAATATTGATTTTTAGTATTTGCTTTGCTCCATATAATTACGAATATCCGGATTTTTCGAATCGAATCAAAATAAATAACGGATTGAATCGAATTTAGCGGATATTTTGACCAGCCCTAATCAGTGAGTTGCATAATCCTTCAGAAATATATAGAAAATGATACTTGGGAAAATAGATAAGATATTAAATAGTAAATTAATAAGATAAAAATGGTATTTTAAAAAAAATTCCAAAACATTATTTCAACAGCACAACAGCAGAAGCAGCAGGAATTCAAAAAAAAANGTTCAACCGGTAGATTTGCTGCATGTATATAAAAATGTATTACCTTCGGAGGAATCTAGTAATAGGTCCACCCGAAATAACATCTGAAGGCTCTCCATTCGCGACACGTTCGATATAAGGCTTCAAATCATCATAGCTCACCACGGGAACGTGTTTTTTGAAAAGTGTTTTATCAGAGCTTCCATGGAGAAACTGTCGGAGATACTCTGTGTTGGCATTAAGTGTAAGTATCTCCTTCAGTAATTCGTCTTGTGTTTGCTCTGCGTTCGACGTTAACTCTTCCAGATCACTGAACTCGAAGCTTGAACTCATTTTTCTGTTTTGATCTCTATTTCACTTCAAGTAAGAGGTTCTTTCTGTAAGATTCTAGAAAAAAGACTCAAGAGTTTCTTTTGATTCTATTTGATCTGATTTTATTTGTGTATATTAAATTGCGCTTTGTCGTAACTTGGGGGTGGGTGGGGATTTGGTACGTGGGGTGTGAGATTATTAAAATTTAGAATTTGAAAATTTTATTGTTATTTGTTTAATAATTTTTTGTTATTAGCGTGATGATTTTTTTTTTTTTAAATTCATATTGCTGTGATGATTTTGTAATTACATTTAAAATTTTATGTTATTAAAAAATAAGTATTTAATCATTTTGTAATTATGTTAAATTTTAGTGTTATTAAAACAATAATTCTTTATATTTTAACTCATCAATCACAACTTTCAAAATACATTAGGCTTATCCGTATATTGTATTCTCGGAATTTGGATAACAAAATTAAAAAATTATTTTTTTCCCAAATAAACATTTTCTTTAATAAATTCGAAGAAAAAATATAATCATACAAAAAAAGATTGAATAATGATAAAATATATAAAATTATTGTATCTTAAATCTTAAAAAAACTGATATTACATATATTAGTCATAAATGATGAAAGGTGAAACAATAAATAATGTTATCACCTCTTATCCTTTTTATAAACAAATAAACACCTTATTTGAATCTATAATATATAGAAAATTTTATCAAAAATCATTATTTTATAATTATTTTATCAAAAAATGAATTTTTTTTATAATAAAAATATTTGAAAATCCACGAATTTGGTATGTATTCAATAAATTAGAGTGAACATAACTGTTAGAATTTATAAATTTTTTTAAAAATTATTAAAATCTCTATAATTTTAAAATTTACAAAAATTCTTTAAATCTACATAAATCAGCTTCTCAATATTCCTTTTCCAATTAGAAAATTGTGTGAATCGATTCAATAACATTTGCTAATGTCAAATACATTAATTTATTTCTATCTTAAGAAATAGAACAGACTACTAGAAAAATTGTGTGAATCGTTGTGACCCTATATGTCATAAAAAATTGATATCTTTAGATTAATTTGTATATATAAAGGCTCAAGCAGACAAAACGATTTAATTTTGTGAATATTTTAAATTACACGTTAGAACTTATAAAATTGTGTGAACCAAATATTGTACATTAATTTATTTATATCTTTAATAGATAAGATCTGAAATGATAAGATCAAAACGTTATCATTATTTTTAGGCATATTCCACGTATATTTTTAGAACTTCCATGTATTTTTAGGCATATTCGAAAACTTCCATGTATTCCATAAACCATAATATTTACATATTAGAGAAATTGAAAAAAAAATGTCAGAAGAGTGCATGCATGTGAAGAGTCGGGCCCAACTGTCTAAAGGCTAGTTACATGTGCTACAATGAAAAACAGAACACACGCGTAAGAGAAAGAAAAGAAGGAACACACGTGGAAGCCTGAAAGAGTAACACGCCAAATAGATTTGGACGCGAACCGGTTATCCAAAATTTTTCTAATATTTGTAATTTGTTTCGTTTTTATCAGATATCTAATTTTATGATTTGATTTGCTCCGAAAATATACGGATATCCGAAAAATTTAAAGCTATTTACGGATATTTACAGATATTTGCGTATGTTTAATTTGATCCTTTTAATACAAATAAAAAAGTAAAAATACATAATTTTTATGAAAAATATATATTTTTATCTAAATTATCAAATAAAATATTAAAAAATAAAAAAAATAAGAAAAAAATAAAAATTTAATTTATAACTGAAAGAATTTTCTATAAATTTTTTTTTAATTTGCTAAATTTCAGTATAAAAATATCTAATATATAAATAAAAATTCACAAAAATTTATATATACATATAAGAATTATATAATATATATATTATTATTTATATACATATATATACATATAACGGAGCGGATCGGATATCCGTCTCTTAAAATTTTAGTATTTATGATTTACTCCGTTTTCAACGGATATTGATTTCTAATATTTGTTTTGCTCTATCTAATTACGGATATCCGGATTTTTCGAATCGAATCGCCGTGAAACTCTGATTCTGTCGAGGATTTGATTAATCCAAACGACAAACTTTCATCGATCACCAGAGCTTCACCTTTTGCAACACACCCAGAGCCGTGCCTACCGCAACAGATTTAGAAAATGTTGAGGGCCGCATTTTTTTTTTTTTTTTTTTTTTTTTTTTGCCACATTTTCAAAAACTCCACAATAGATTAAAGACATCATCCATGGTTCGACGAGTGGTTTGGAGCAATTATTATTTGATTTGTCTTTTGCATATATTTATTTAGCTTTTGTTTTTCTATTTTTGTTTGTTATTTAGGATGTTTTGTATATTTACTCAAATATAGCTCATATATATTCAATTTTTATATGTATAGTTTATCAATTATGTTCCAATTCGTCAAAATGTTTTTGAAAAATAGATATATAATTAACTAAAAAATAAAAAGTAATTATGACTGAAATAGGAATAAAAAATTAAATATTTAAAAATATGTGAAAACATTTCATTAAAGCTAAATAAAGGAAGAAAAAAGGAAAAAAAAAACTAAACTAGTTCTATTATAAGTGGTTTTGCATAAACATTCTAATTTTATTTTTTTAATGTTTACAAATAATCTACCTTTTTCTACCTTTTTATTTTTCAGTTTAATTTTAACGGGTTATGTAATAGTTAATTATAAACCGCTGTATACGCATATTACAATTTAATTGAGAAAATAAAATATAGTTAAAAAATAAATATAATTTGAATAAAAATATAAGATAATTAATTCGTCAAAGTTTTTTAACAAATAAATATAGAAATAGTAAAATTATTAGAAATAAACATAATTAATATATGAACCTTCAAAATTTAGACTCGTAATAAATTTATTTGAAAAAGTAAAAGTAAAAGTAAAAATAAAAATTTTTTTTTTCACGAATAATTTGATTTTGATTTTCATTTTTTGTTTGTAATTTATTTTTACAAATTTTAAAATATTTTATTATAAATTCGCGTATTTTCGGGTTCTAATCTTATATACTATAATAGTCATGAAAAGTATCATATTTATTAGAATAATATTTTGTAAGAAAACGTTAGATTTTTAAAACTTGTTACTTATCTACAAAATTGCAATTATGCATAATTTAATATATATATATTTAAAAAAATAATAAAACATTATTTTAAATAATTAAAAAATATATATAATAAAATAATAAAAATATAATAAAAAAGGCATTGCGACCGGCGTTTGGGACAAGCATTTGCGATCAGCGTTTGGAACTGGGGTTTGCAATCAGCGTTTGCGTTTAAAATCATGGTAGACTTTTTAAGATTTTTTTTTTAATATTACGATAGAGTTATTTACAGTATAAAAATAATACATCATTGGTGGTAAATTTATTTTACAATAATCCTGTAAAACATAATGGCCATAGACTTGTTTTTTAACTAAGTTGTATTAAATATCAAGACCTTAAAATTTAAGTTATAGTTCTATGTTTAGTTTGAAAACGAATGAATAACCTTAATTTTCTTGAGTTTTGTAAAGGTCTTCAAATAATATGTATAACATTTGGGTTAATCCATTGTATTTGAATGTCTTAATTCTATGTTTGTTTTGTACATATAGCCAAAATCATAATGATCTTAACAAAAAAAAAATTAATTAAAACAAATGCTATTGTTGTCTTACATAGCCATAACAAAAGTACATGTTACTAAACTTTAAAGATATTGAAACATCATTAGAACATCAGTTTCATTTCATAGACACACAAAAAAGAAAACAGGACATTATCAGTTCTCCCCACGAACACGACCATGTGCAAGCAATTTAGAAACAATATTGTGTTTTTCGAAGGTACAAAATCATTTTTTGCCCATCTCGGGTAAAATAAGTCTACCATATCTATACTATAAAAGCTGGCTAACTCTCTCTAGTTGAGCGTCACGTCAGTACTGGAGAGAGCGCCACATGTCTTTATAGAAAACCAGTAAAATTATTTTTTATTCAATCGTTTCTAATTCTTTTCATCTTTCCTAAGTCCATAAATTTCATTAACAATTACTTCCAGAGTTAAATGTATGAAACTGAATGATGAATTCATTTCTTATGCGTCTTTTTAGATACCTTTTATGTGGATTTTTATTAAATATTTTATAGAAGTTGTTGTTTTTGCCAAAGAATACCAGTCTCGTTGCAAGGAGAAAGAATCAAAGAAGTTCAAGTTTAATTGGGCCTGATGACGTATTATAATTGTAATCACAAACTTGCTCAATCATATTAGGTTCAGATATCATTAAATTTATTGGGTTTTAGTATATTGATTGTCAATTTCAAATTGTATGGCTCTCCCTGTTATATGTTATTCAAGTTTTTTTTTTTTAAAAGGGCTATGTTATTCAAGTTTTTGTTTCGGAGATGTTTTGGAAACCGAAAGTATCGTCATTTTATATGATTCATGTATTCCTTTGGTTTTACTGATGTGTAAAGCTTGATGGTCAAAACCTAAAAATATCAAGACCAAGATAATTGAAAAGGGTTGCAGTTGACCAAACTCAAAAGAGACATCGTGGTATATGCAAGAGGATAAGGAATCATTTGGACAGTCAAACATGGGTACGAATACTAAAATATTCAGGTTTTAATGTTTTATAGTCTGAACTTTTAGGTTTTGGTTGTTTTCTATTTTGATTTTTGATATCTACGTGGTAATTTAGGTGATATATGATCTTGTAAAGTTTGGGTACACACAGAGTGTTACCAAATATCTGATTAAAAACAGAAGGTATGCTAATTTTGGGCTTCATCAATCTTATCATATTCTAATATGCTTGCATCTGTTCATATCAAGCTCATTTGATGATCTGAAAGGTTTTGGGGGGGGGGGGGGGGGACATGTTACAATATCTTTTGGATTGAGAAATGTCTAAATTTGAGAGTTATATGGTACTTCTTGACAAGGTTATTGTTGTATGCGCCGGAGTAGAAGGAATACATTTTCTAATCTCGCTTCTGCATATAAAACCAAAAAAGCTTCACTATGTCCCATGTTTATATTAACTCAGGCTTA
Organism: Alliaria petiolata; assembly: GCA_020283515.1. Taxonomy (NCBI): domain Eukaryota; kingdom Viridiplantae; phylum Streptophyta; class Magnoliopsida; order Brassicales; family Brassicaceae; genus Alliaria; species Alliaria petiolata. The sequence goes on along the minus strand of JAHZTW010000003.1, from coordinate 64,198,128 downwards.
ATTATTTCTATGTACTTGAATCTATTTTTCTCCTCTTTCGGTGCTGTTAGTGATGAAGTTTGATCATATTTCTAGGTGAATGTTATTGCCAGAAATGTAATCAGTTGAAAAGTATCCAACCTTGAGCCCCATAGTCTGGCTTGAACCTTTATATGATGGACGAATCCATGCCGATAGCCTTAGCTTCTGTCATATAAGTAATTATAATAAATACCACAATATTTGCAACAGTTTTCAAAGGCTTTGGAGATAACAAGTCAACATTTCTTGTCAAAACTTTTAATACCTTGCTTAACATTATTAGTTTATACAAATTTTAATGAAATGATATAAAAAATAGAATTTTAAATCACTAATTCAAAAAATATATATATAAAATATCAAAACACTACAACAAGTTTTTCCATTATAAAACCTGCACGTATGCGCGGATACTCTCCTAATTAAACATAAAATTCTACCACAACGCAGCAATAAATCTACCAATTGAAAACTATTTGAGTAGTTACAAATTTTTTTATAAATTTACCACAATTATTAGTAAATCTACTGATGTTTAACAAATCTACTAACACTACAAATAAATCTACAATCAATTCTCTGAGTAACATATGAACAAGTCTCTATCAATAACTCTACCATCATTAATAATAAATGTACCACTCCAAAATAAAGCTACCATCAAATAACATAAACCTACCACCACACCAAACACCATTTTCATCGCTGATAAATCTACCATCAAAAATAATAGGTCTATGAATTCATAATTAATCAAAGACAGAAAAATCTACAAATCCAATAATAAATCTACTAAAAAAGTTAACTTTTCGGGTTTTAAGTATACCAGTCAAATACAAATCTGCCATCATTAACATTAAATCTACCAATCTAATCAAAAATCTACATTTCGATAACATCTCTACCGTCTCGTAAAAAACAAGTCTACAATTAAGTTTACGGATTTTTACTAAATCTACCGTTCGTTTACTAAATTTACGAACATAAAAAAAATATACGAGATATTCTTAAGTTTACGAGATATTCTTAAGTCTACCGTAATTAGACCGGTCAACTTTCATAATTTGGTAGACTTTTCGTTGACTACGTGACATATAACAATAATGCCAGTTTCGTAATTACAATTTTATCAATAAAGAAAATAAGGATATAATCGGATTAAAAAATTCAAAGGAAAAATTAGAAAGAAAGGATACATTATCTCTAATCTTGGGCCTTTATACCTTTACATTCCATTCTCGATAAACTAGGCTTTAGATTAATAGAAATCCAATTGTACCCTCTAGATTAATAATTATTTTTTTACGTATTTATTAACATTAACAAAATAATTATAATACATTTATTAACCCAAAACATCCAAAATCGATTTTTTCTCAATTTTTAGGTTGATCTTATTCTTACTCTCGACAAAAATCGATTCTTCTTTTTTTTTTTTCCATCGTGGACAAGGACTTATTGTAGTAAAGCAAACAACAAATTCGATAAACGCATCATAACACGTGTGAAATATACCCAATATTTTTGGTTTCATCGAGAATATTTAGAGTTTCAGTACTTGATGCATTGTGAAAGTATTCAATACTTTTTGGTTTTGACGATTGACTTTCGCAGAGATGTTAAAAATGAGAAACATAAAGGAAAGTGAAGAAGACGGCGTGTATAAAGAGAGAGGATCGTGTTTTTCTTAATTCCAAAACATTTAAATTGACAGAATATGTATTCTACGTAGTCGCGGAACATAGAAAAACCGCATAAAACACGTTCTAAACCTTGCAAAACATTTGTATTAGGCAGAATATCTATTCTACGTAATTGCAGAACATAGAGAAATTGCAGAAGATACAGTCTAAAACTCACAGAATATTTAAATTACAGAATATGTATTATACGTAGTCGCATAATATAAAGGAACTGCAGAAGACACATCTAAAACTAGCAAACATATCAGAAAAGATTTTGTAAATATTTTTTGTTACATTTTTGGAATAATCTAAAAAATTTCATTCCTTAAATAAATTTTATTTTCTTAAAAATCATTTTTGAAAATAAATTAGATATTAAAATATATGATTTTGGGGTAGTTTAGACCTAATTGTGCCTATAAAATTAAAGGTGTATAAGCACAAATTTAGAGATAAAGTGTCTTTTATTTCTAATTTTCCCAACTTCAAAAGACTATTATAGTTATTAAATAATTCTAAGTCTATATTAGTCTAAATTCAACATTTCAAGTCTATTTTAGTATAAATCCCATTTTTATGGCTTTTTCTTATAAATTTTAATAGGATGATTAGGTACAATAGTCTTGGAAAGCACCCTATTGACTTAAACAATGCAAAATTTTGGAAATTATTTGAATAGTCTTAGAAAGTTTTTAAATCCTATTACACCCTTATTTCGTTGGTGACAAAAACATAATTACGAAACTGCCATTACTATATTCAACCACGTAGGCAAAAATAAGTCTTAATTTATAGATTTCTTATGAATTTGTAGACTTAGTTGGTTGATTTAAATCTGAGAAGCGGTAGATTGTTTTGGAGTGGTAGATTTTTTTTCCGAATGGTAGATTTATGTTTCTTGATGGCAGATATAAATTAATTTTTGTAGATTTACTGCTGGAACGATAGACTTGTTTTGTAGATTTGTTGTGTATGACGGCTGATTAATTATGTCGTTGTAGATTTAATATCAATGATGGTGGAGTTGTCAGCATGCATATGTTTGTCGTGGTGACATCAGATCTAGTTTGTTCGATGGTAGATATATTTTGGATTTGTATATTTATTATTGGTAACAGTAGATTTATTAATAGTAATGGTAGATTTATTCAATCTTTGTATTCTTCGTAATTGCAGAAATAGTTTTCTTTAGATAAATTTGTTGGTAGCATGTTGCTGTGAGTTGTTCAATATGGTAGACTTATTTTATCTGAATGTCAAATGTTTCAAATACAAGTCAAGAATTTGGTCTTGATAATGAATTAAGTAATCGATTCGAAATGCTCTCTCTAATATTAATATGATATACTTATTTTATAGTTATTTTAAGAAAACATAAAATGATGTTCTAATTATGTTCTTCAGTTTTTGATTAAGACTAGATGAATACCCGCGTGTACACATATAATTTTTTAAGTATAACTTTTTAATAATTTAATAATTTAGTAGTTTGATAAATATTTTATAAAAAATTATTGATAATCATGTTATATATAATTTAAAACTTTAGTAATTTGTTACCACAATACAAAAAATCATGTGTATTGTATCATTTATTTTATTTGTTAATATCATTTATTGATTGATGCAAATTCAATTGCATCATTTAATTAAATGACCCTGGAAGTGGTGACTATAATCATTTACATCATTATTATTTAATTGATGTTAATATGTATCATTTGCAATAAATGATAATAATATTTGTATTATTTATTTTGCATCAATTAGAATAAATGATATTAAAATTTGCATCAGTTAGAATAAATGATATTAAAGTTTACATTAGTTAATATAATCGAGGTAAGCATTTGCATCAATTAATATAAATGATGTTAATATTTGTCTCAGTTTTAACAATTGATGTTATATATTTATATCATATATTTTAGTTGACACTATTTAAATCAATACTATAATAACAAAAGAGACTCTCCTGGTGTTGACACCTCAGCTTTTTTGTGTTATGAGAAGCTGACACATCAGCAAAATAAAAAACCATCAGAACATTTTATTTATACACATCAGCTACTTCAATTGTTTAGAGAACGGACACCTAAAGCCTAAAATATTTCAATGAAGACTTTTAACATTCTGTCGTTCCAACTTCTTCCAACTTCTGTCTTTAAAACAAAAAATACAGTGTATTGAGGAATATTTCCATATTTATGATATATGTAAATCTTAGGGAATATGTATAAATTCCTAAAGAGATTATGATAGTTTAGCCGACCTAACTCTTGTACAAATAGTTCTCTTTGTCATTGTCAATAAAACAAGCTAGTTTGATATCCAATTCTAAAATATTCTCGTTGAATATGTAGAATATTATATAATAGGAATGTATTATTGAATTGTTTGTGTTGATTTTACGAGATAATAAGAATATATATATATATATATATATATAGTGATTAACATTAACATATTGTTAACACTAAATAATGTAAATCTTCCTAATCCTTATCACAATAGGATATTTATGAGAATATTCTTCGGTTGAGCTTCACAGGCTTTACTCCATAAACGGCCTTTGACAGCCCACAATACTTGGTCCGCAAGAACACATCTTGCTTCCCAAGATATCTCCAATACTCCCCCGCACGACAAAGGTGGGACGCGAAACGCAAACTATGCAATCACAAAGCGGAACACCTATGTCGTTGACACTTGTCGAGGATGGACAAAACATGTCAACTGACTCCTCCGGATTAAACTTCAATCTTCATAGGGATGAAACTTCAACTCGTCTTTGGTCTTGATAAAAGAGGGAAAATAACATCCCGTGGGTGCAACTGCAACTCCACAAACAATTGTCCTTATCTCGGACAATCCATCAATCGGACTTAAAAAAAATGACCTAAAGAACACGAGCGTTCCAACTAGAACTCCCTAAAACCATAACCAAACTCCCCCGTAATAGGAGAAACCAAAAAATCTTGAAAAATTCTAAACTTTAGAATAAATCTAGGAAAATAAAACTAATAATAACCCGTGAACCATAACCCTTAACCAAAAGATTCTCTCAATAACTCTCAATTCTAGCATCGAACCAATAAAAAAACTATAAAAAAACCCACTTAATATAAAAGAAAACCAAAGCTCGTAAGCTATAAAAGTATAACTTCAAAATCCAAAACATAAATTAAGTATAAAAACCAAAATCCTAAGGTTTTTTTTTTTTTTATAATTAAAAACCTATACAGACAAAAAATCTACTCCTCACGTTATCTTCATCATCGTCACCTCTCTCACCATCTTCAACGCCAAAGATCATCACTTCCATCGTGAGATCCTAAAACTTGTAATGCGGAAGCTTTTAACTTTGATCCACAAGGATCGAATGCTCTGATACCATGTTAAGTTTCCTGAGCTTCCAACCCAAAACCAATTGGCAATGAGTGAATTGGCCCAAGTTACTTATATATTAGTCAAGATCCCTTCCAACTTTCAATATGGGATAATATTACACACACTCTCTAGAGATTAAGACCTCATAGCCCATTATGGGCCGGACAACGAGAGTGTGCGGATCGGGCTCTGCTACCATGTTATCAGAGCTAAAAGACCTAAAATTCTAAAAGCAATTGTTCTTTGCATTCGTTCTTCTTCTTCATCGTAGTTCGATCTCTTTGTTCTTCGTCCGTGACGATGTCCGATTTGTCTGCAATCACGCCGACTTCAACGGGTTCCGTGGAATCAAGATCTGAGATAGTTTCTCAATCTCCATATACGTTGTATGGATCCGACAATCCTGGATCCATGATTACTCCGGTTATGTTAACGGGAGAAAATTACAACCAGTGGGCAACGGAGATGCTCAATGCCCTCCAAGCAAAACGTAAGACATGTTTCATCAACGGCACGTTGCCAAGACCTTCTCAAGATCATCCGGACTATGAAAATTGGGTGGCAGTGAACTCAATGATCATCGGTTGGATACGTGCTTCAATTGAGCCAAAAGTAAAGATGACGGTCACATTCATCAATGATGCGATTCAGCTATGGAGCGAGTTGAAGCTTGGAAACAAGGTGTGCCTTCATCAAATCAAAGTCAGTCTTGCGTCGTGTCGTCAAGATGGTCAAAGCGTTTTCGAATACTATGGCCGTTTTGTGTACTCTTTGGGAAGAGTTTGAGATTTATTGTCCGTTGCCGATCTGTACGTGTAGTGCGACTAGAGAGTACGCAAAATAGAGAGCTGATGAGAAGGTCCATCAGTTCATCATGGGACTCGATGATGCTCGTTTTGGTAGCCTGTGTACTACCCTTATCGGTTTAGATCCATTACCGAATGTTGCAGAGGTGTACTCCAAAGTCATCTGTGAGGAGCAAAGGTTGTCCACTTCTCGAGTTCGCGAACAACAACAAGATGTGGTGGGTTTTGTAACTTGCCATCTCGATGCGTCTTCACAGTCCGATTCGACAAGTGGTTCTCGTTCGGATACTTCAATTCTTCGTTCTCGCTCGATGTTGTGTTCTCATTGTGGTCGTAATGGGCATGAGAAGAAGGATTGTTAGCAAATCGTTGGCTTCCCCGAGTGGTTCACTGACCGATCTAAGAAGAGTAATGGTGGTCGTGGTGGTCGTGGACAAGGCAGAGGACAAGCTACAACAGCTCATGCGACGAGTTCTAATGCCTCCGCTTTTCCAGAATTCACCGACGAACAGTGGAAGATGCTCACTCAGATGATTCAAGACAAGTCCAGCTCCGCTAATTCCGACAAGTTGTCTGGTAATAAGAATTTTGGGGATGTTATACTTGATACGAGAGCCTCTCATCATATGACTGGGAAGCTCTCTTGTCTAGTTAATGTCGTGGTTATTCCACCATGTTCGGTGTGTTTTGCAGATGGCAGCAAAACGTTCGCCATGCACATGGGAGTGTTCCCATTATCGGACAAAGTCTCGTTCACTAAAGTTCTTTATGTGCCGTCGTTGAACTGCACATTGATTTTTGTTTCTAAAATTTTGAAACAAATAAACTGCTTTGCCATGTTTACTGATGCAATTTGTGTTTTACAGGACCGTTTCTCGAGGACTCTGATTGGAAGCGGTGAAGAGCGTGATGGGGTTTATTATTTGACGGATGTGGCTACGGCAAAGATTCACTCAGTTACGGCAGCTTCTGACCGGACCTTGTGGCATCAGCGTTTAGGGCATCCAAGTTTTTCAGTGCTTTCGGCTTTACCTTTATTTTATTGTTCTTTATCTTCTGTTGGCTCTAGTCCATGTGACATGTGTTTTAGAGCCAAACAAACAAGAGAGGTTTTTCCCGATAGTTATAATAAAGCATCCGATTGTTTTTCTTTAATACATTGCGATGTTTGGGGTCCTTATCGCGTTTCATCTTCTTGTGGTGCTGTTTATTTTCTCACCATCGTTGATGACTACTCCCGTGCTGTTTATACTTATTTGTTGCTGGAAAAATCTGAAGTTCGGAGTGTTCTTACGAATTTCTTGAAGTACACGGAAAAGCAGTTTGGCAAAACAGTTCAGACAATTCGTAGTGATAATGGGACAGAGTTTATGTGTCTCTCTTCCTATTTTCGAGAGCATGGGATCATCCATCAGACATCTTGTGTGGGAACACCACAACAAAATGGTAGGGTCGAACGCAAACATTGCCACATTCTCAACGTTTCTCGTGCCTTGTTGTTTCAAGCACATTTGCCGATCAAATTTTGGGGAGAAGCAGTCTTAACAGCGGTTTATTTGATCAATCGCACGCCTACATCCATACATAATGGACGATCTCTGTATGAGCTGCTTCATGGTCATAAACCTGACTACACGCAACTACGTATATTTGGCTCAGCTTGTTATGTTCATCGGGTTACTAGAGATAAAGATAAATTTGGAGAAAGAAGCCGCCTGTGTGTTTTTGTGGGATATTCCTTTGGTAAAAAGGGCTGGAAAGTGTTTGACATTGAAAGGAACGAGTTTTTGGTATCTCGTGATGTCATCTTCCGTGAGGATGTGTTTCCTTTTGCCAATCGAGGTTCGACCGTTCCTTCTTCTTCTTCCATATCTCCTTCGGCGGTTTGTGATGAAGATTGGATTGCTTCCCCCTCGCCAGTTGTAAGGGGGAGTACTGATGTTGTTGCAGTTGACTCTCCGGTTGAGTCTTCAAGTACTCCAGTGGTGTCTCCGGTTGCGTCTCCAAGTCCTTCTGCTGTGTCTCCACCGATTGACACAAAACCGCTTGAGTCTCATTCTTCCGAGGCTACTCTCGTCGATCCCACTAGTGATGGTGAGATCTTAGCCGATGTTGAAACTTCTCCGAGTGCCATCTCTCCTGCGCCTCTTGGTCGAGGTCACGGAAAGTCTGTTCCCTCAGTCTGTCTCAAATATTTTGTCACATATAATGCGACTTGCGACCCGAATACCCATCACGCTCTTCCCAACTCCACGTCATTGTCCTCTTCGGTCCAAGGTAACACTTTGTATCCCTTAACTAATTATGTTTCGGATGAAAAATTTTCTCCACAGCATAAGGCGTTCCTAGCAGCAATAACAAATGGTGTCGAGCCGAAACATTTTAAAGAAGCTGCTCAAATCAAAGTTTGGAACGATGCTATGACTACTGAAGTTGTTGCCTTAGAACACAAGCACAAGTGGGACATAGTCGATTTGCCACCCAATAAAGTCGAAATTGGGAGTCAATGGGTTTACCGGACCAAGTACAATGCGGATGGGTCTATCGAAAGATATAAAGCTCGTCTAGTCGTCCAAAGAAATAATCAAGTAGAGGGAGAGGATTACAATGGGACCTTTGCTCCGGTTATAAAGCTTACGACGGTGCGTACGCTTCTTCGCTTAGTTGCGGCTAACAAGTGGGAGGTTTATCAAATGGACGTTAATAACGCATTTTTACATGGAGACTTAAATGAGGAGGTGTACATGAAACTTCCTCCAGGTTTCCGTCATACACATCCTAATAAAGTGTGTCGTCTCCGGAAGTCCTTATATGGGCTTAAACAAGCTCCACGATGTTGGTTCAAAAAATTATCCGATGCTCTTCTCAAGTTTGGGTTCGCACAGGCATATGACGATTACTCTCTTTTTTCTTACTCTCGCAAAGGTGTTGAGCTTCGAGTCTTGATTTATGTCGACGAGCTTATCATTTGTGGCAAAGATGGGTACATGGTACATAAGTTTAAAGATTACTTGGGAAAGTGTTTTTCCATGAAAGACTTGGGCAAGCTCAAATACTTCCTTGATATTGAAGTTAGTCGTGGCCCATAGGGTATTTTTCTTTCCCAACGCAAGTACGCTCTGGATATCATTGCCGAAACAGGAAATTTGGCTTCTAAACCGGCTCCCACTCCTCTTGAACAGAAATAACAACTTGCACAAGATGATAGTCCTGTTCTTGACGATCCGAAGCCGTACTGAGGTTGTTGGGACGTCTAATTTATCTCACGCATACACGTCCGGAGTTGAGCTACTCAGTCCATCTTCTGTCTCAGTTCATGAAAGCTCCTCGCGAAGCTCATTGAAATGCAGCAATTCGTGTTGTGCGCTTCCTTAAGGGTTTGTCTGGTCAAGGTATTTTCCTTAAAGCTGATGCTGACTTGTCTCTCACGGTGTATTGCGATGCCGATTGGGCTTCTTGTCCGTTGACTCGTAGGTCACTTAGTGCTTTTGTGGTTCTTCTTGGTGGTTCTCCTATTTCTTGGAAGACAAAGAAGCAAGACACGGTCTCTCACTCGTCTGCAGAGGCCGAGTATCAAGCAATGTCAGCTGCTTTACGAGAGATTAAATGGCTTCGAAGTTTGTTGAAAGAATTGGGTGTTGAACAGTCTGCGCCAACTCGTCTTTTCTGTGATAGTAAAGCCGCTATTCACATTGCAGCTAACCCTGTCTTCCATGAACGGACAAAGCATATTGAAAATGATTGTCATGCCGTTCGTGATGCCGTCCGTGATGGTCTAATTGTTATCCAACATATACGTACCAATGATCAGCTTGCGGACGTCCTCACCAAGGCTCTTGGTCATGTTCAGTTTGATTATTTACTATCTAAGTTGGGCGTTCAAGACCTTCACGCTCCAACGTGAGAGGGAGTATTGAGGAATATTTCCATATTTTCGATATATGTAAATCTTAGGGAATATGTATAAATTCCTAAAGAGATTAGGATAGGTTAGCCAACCTAACTCTTGTATAAATAGTTCTCTTTGTCATTGTCAATAAAACAAGCTAGTTTGATATCCAATTCTACACAGTGCACTTAGAATTTAGAAAAGTCACTCACTTAATTCATAATCCTCTGTCCATATTCTATCTTCTCCTCACCTTCTTCTCTTCTCTTTGGATGTTTCGGATTCAACTTGCATGTAGTGCCCCCTTTCCCAAAGACTCTTCACTACGATCTCTCTCAATTAGGAATTTCGGTAACGATAACAAAGGTAAGCCATTGAAGCAGCTTTTCGGGCCAACTATGATGGGAAGACTATGGACTCACGGTGCTCCATTCACGCAGTCGCAGAAGACGCTGATGCAATTCGGTTTTTATGACTTCGCCGACTGAAAATAGATGAGTGAAGGCCTCACTGTGAAGCCAATTCAAAAACAGGTCTTTTTAGTCACATGTTGGGTGCAAGGTATGTTTACACAAAGCATGAGACGTTTTTTTTTTGCTAAAACGAATCAAGAGACTTTGGGGGAGCCATTGACGAAAGAAGATTTTACGGAGTTTGCTACTTCATTCTTAAAATCAATGAGGCAATTGAATATGGGAAAAAGCTCGATACTTGTGTTAAATTAGCTTGGTTCTCTGAAATTCCATGGAAATGTGGATTTTACAAGAATAGTTCTTCTTGTTGAAACAATCTCTCGGAATTAGTATTGGAGGAACTTCAATTATTGTTGTTAAGTTACATTTGAGTTGTTGGTTTTCATTTTAGAACAGAGTTTTTATTGCAAGTCATAGACTCAAAGAACAAAGTGAGAATAGAAAAAATATGATCTAACGTTCTTACAATCAACATGCATAATTTTTGCGAGCAGTTAGAGGCTTCCTCTTGGAACCATTTATTCTACTCAATTAATGATCATGCTTTTCAATATGTTGTATTAATCTTCAGAATGTTGTGAATGGCAAGAGAATATTGGAGGAAAAGTGATCTACAAAAGAAAAAGTTCAAGTTATGAGATCTTTTGCCGTTTATACTCTTTGATGTCTTATGAATGTTCATAGTCTGCTCCGTATTAAGACATTGCTATAATCGGTATTAGTCATTATGGTTTTTATTTTCTATGAGCCGAATCTGAGTATGGTTTGACTGTTATTTATGTGTTATTGTAGCGAAGCTTGGGATTTATGTGTTGCAGCTAGCCGAAACTGAACTTTCTAAAGTTGGAACTGAGATATGTTACCTTCCATCTAAAATAACTTCAGTATCTTTTCCAAATACGTAAGTAAGTTAGTCTTATTTCTTCTGTATGTTCATTCGGCATTACTTTGGTTGAGAAAACAGTCAAAAAATTTAGATAGTCATAATGCCAAGTTATAAGGCGTTGTGAATTGTGATAGTCTATAGACTAGATTTGTTTCATTGTATATTTTATAATTTTCAAGTATACTAATACTACTAACCAAAAGAAAGTGGTGAAGAAGTTGAAAAGGATAGCGGTTAATAAAATACCAGAAAGAAGAGTTTTTGTAGTATGTTTAAGTAAAGCCAACAAAGACAAGAAATATGGATGGAATAGATATAGATGCAAAGTTGTACATGAGTAAACGCTTGATTGGGCTGATAAAAAGTTTGCAGAAGAATTCAAACAAGACAATACATAGCTCCACAACTAATCCTCAAGTAAGGCTTCTCTTTCTATGCTGATATAAGGTCTTTCATTCGTAATTTCGTATTGCTTTCAAACTCGCCACTGGACATTTTCTTTGCACTCCAAAAGTTGGAAATGGTTAAAACTAAGACGAGGTAAAGAAAGCTCCATAAACCGAATAGTTTTTTTCTTTTTATCAAGTGGTTGAAATAATCTTCTTCTCTGCTTGACTTTATAATCACATTGCTCTTATGAGGGAACTCCTAGGAAAAATGGTTTCTGTCTCTTTATTCCTTGGTTATAGTTGCTTTGATTCTTTTGATTTGATTAGCTCTCATTGAAGGCGTGAGATCAAATGATCTATTTGACAGACGTTATGATCTGAAGAAGATCTGAAGATTGAATTAGTGGCCACTATATTATTTATTGATGGATAGCTACAAGCTTTCGGGAGCAGAAGCAAAATTATTAGTGAATTTCTCTATCCATCCTAAATTTGAGTTTGAGAAATGATCAACTGGTCAACAGTGTTTGCAATATCCTTTGTTGACTCTCAGGACACTGAACAATGAAGATCATATTCATATATATTGTCAGAAGAGTAATTTTCATATCAAAGATTGAAAATTTGAAAATGTTCTCTCGTCTTATTTTGCTTATAAATGATAATGAACTTTTTATTTTTTTCATTCTTTGCTTCGTTTCAATTTAAATAAAATTGGTTTGTTTGTGGCAAATATTAGTTTGTAACCATCGGTTTCATATAGTAATGTAACAAATTGCAATATTTTAGCTTACTAACAAATTTTGGCAAGGTCATGTTCAATGCCCGTAGTTTTACGTATGATCCCATTCCACATATCTAGGTCATACTTTAAAGTTCAAACCATATTTTATTTCGATTATTTGTTTGTTTTGTCTACTATAATAAGTAACTGTTTAGTTATAAACTTAAAATTTTAAAATAAATATAATTTGTTCAAATCATAAAAGAAGAGAACAAATCAATCCAGGCTAAAGTATATTCCTTAAGTTGTTTTATATTTGTTTTAAAAACTAACAAATCAAATAGCAGTTTAAGTTTTGTATATACTGTTATTTTTTGTGGTGTTTCAAGAATATAAAAGTTTTAGTTTTTGATCTGTAATTTTTTTTTCTAATAAAAATAGGTTGGTTAGTGTTTTTCGTTTCTTAAAACAAAATTTAACCTATGGAAACAAATATTCTAATTATGAGTTTACCCAAAAAAGATTCTAATTAGATTAACAAAAGAAAAAAAACAATCTTTAATTAGTCATCTATGTGAGATAAGTTTACTTTTCAATAATATATTTTACTCTATATAATAATCATGTAATTTTTAATAATAGTTTATTTTGATAAAGTTTAAGGTATACCGTATATTATATGTAAGTTACCCTACAACAACAAAAAATTATATAAAAAAAAAATTGTATGAAAAAAGAATCCAGCGGCGTAGCGCGGATAAATACCTACTTATAAATAAATGATATTAAAATTCATGTAAATTTTAAATTTTGTGTTAGTTTTTATAATATTATCAATTAAAGATAACTAATCATTTTGTATTTATTATTCTAAGAAATATATGTAAATACATATGTATGATTTAACATATAAAAATATATGGTGTTGATCTTTTATAGAGGAGAAAACTAGTACTCTTCATCCTTCTTTAGCAATGTGAGACAAATAGTTGTTTAGTTAAAATTTTGTTTGCATCACTTTTTAGTGTCAATTTTAATAAGTGATTCAAAATAGAGTCAGTTATTTTTTTTGACACTTTATAAGTGATGCTATCCGCTTTATTTTTATTAATTGATGCTAATTAAGTTAGTATTAGTATCAATTGTTTTAATTGATGCTAATCAGGTTAGTAATAGTATCAATCGTTTTTAATTGATGCTAATCAGGTTAGTATAAGTATCGATCTTTTTAATTGATGCTAATCAAGTTAGTACTAGTATCAATTTTATTTAATCAAGTTAGTATTAGTATCAATTGTTTTAATTGATGCTAATCAAGTTAGTATTAATATCAATTAAAAGAATTGATGCAAAATTATATATTTAATGTCAATTTGTAATAAGTGATTCTAAATAGCATCAATTATTTTTTAAAAAAATTATAAGTGATGCAATGTAATGTACACTTTTTCTTGTAGTGCCAACACCATATTATTCTGGCCAACTATTTTGAATCAACATCTTATGGAAACAACAACGTAAAATTGTAAATACAATAAATTAATAGAGTGCTAGAATTTATGGGGCATTTCTTTGTAAAACTTCATCTTGAATCCTATCTGAATACAATAATTTTCTTATTAAATTTGATGCCGAGTCAAAATAGTTTTTTCCACTAAAACCGCAAAATCACATTTTCCATCAAAACCATATTTTTTTGTCAAAATTATAAATACTCGTTTTCCCGCCAAAACTGTAAAATCATGTTTTTCGTTAAGACCATAAAAAATATAAAATCACATTTTCCCATCTTTTCGGCTAAAACTACAAAATTGCGGTTTTCGCCAAAACTTGGAAAATTGTGTTCTCGTTAAAACCGTAAAATATCGTTTCGGTCAAAATTCCAATCGTGTTTTTTCGACAAAACCGATAAACCAAGTTTTTTATATCGAAAAGATAAATCTGCGTTTTGGCGTCAAACCTAAAAAAAAATGTATTTAAAAAACTTGTAAACTACAAAAAAAAATATTTTATTTTTGTCACAACCACATTTGTTTTTTCAAAATATCTTTAAAGAAGTATGAAAAGTCATTGATTTAATTGATTATTTGTTTTTTTTTTCATAATACATTTAAAGAAGAGATGAAAAATTATTGATTTAGTTGAATTGTTTTAAAGGGTGATGTGTCACAAAGATATGTGCTGATGAGTCATCTTCTTGTGAGGCACACTCAATTATTATATATTACTAGTGGTTGGTCCGCGCTTCGCGCATGAGTTTTTTTGTCATTAATCTTTAGTTGTATTTTTTCCATAGTATAATTATTCTACTATTGTGTTGATTCATTATACATTCTCTATTCTTTGGATATATCTTCTAGTTCTTATAACATTTGCTCACGTCAAATCTTGATCTATGCTCTCTTACTTTCATTTTGCAGCAGGATTTTTTATATATATATTATTTATGTTTTTTTTAAATGTTATTTAATACTTGGTAATTCTCGAATATTCGTATGTGTTTGATGTTATGCCCATGTTTTGATTTATTTTCTTACTCATTGTGTTGTGTTACTTAAATTATATGAAAATGAATTTGCATATTTCTTCAGGTAGAGTTCGAGTTAATTTCGAAGCGGACAATTGAAGAGTGTTTGTATTAGTTTTGTTTGCCCTTTAGCTAAAGGGCAATCACTGTAATGCATGATTAATTTTTAAAATTAATAACCGGTCACGTTTCTTGTTTTATGGTATTGAAATTTGTCCCAATTATGTATTGTCAAATGTAAGAGGACGAGGTGGAAGGAGAAGTGAGGAATAATAAGCATGATTACTCAATTTTATTTTTTTAAGTTATTTTGTTAAAAATTAACTAATCATTCATCAATTATACTAATTTTACGTTTCATTCTATACATATTTTTATTAGAGTATGGTATTTTTAACAACTTAATTTTACTTATTTATACCTTAATTTTACTTATTTATCTTTTTATTAGATGTTAAGATTTAGAAACTTATATTTTTCTTTATAAATTTAGTTCTAGGATAACTTATATTTTTAATTGTTAGAAATTTTTTGATATCGTAGTTTTTTTATAATATTACCGATACAATTTAACCTAATTCGTTATAAATTTAGTTCTACGATAACTTATATTTTTAATTGTTAGGAATTTTTTGATATCGTAGTTTTTTTATAATATTAGCGATACAATTTAATCTAATTAAATATTTATAAAAGTTGAAATATATTAGTATAACCATTTTTAAAAAACTTTTTATTATTTATTTCAATTATATTCATATAATTTTTTGGTTTAATTTACAATATGAATGGTGTCTTTTGGAATTTTTTTTATAATGTTAAAACAAAATGTATAATTAGTATGTGTATTAAATTTGAAATTAAAAAAAATTAAATTAAAAAATATGATGTGGCAACGATGTGGAGGATGAGGTGTCTTCATGAGAAGAAAGAAAAGCTAACTTTATATGTATAGATAGATACTAGGAGAATACCCGTGCATACGCGCGGGTTTTATTTGTGAATACTTAATATGTTTTTAGATTTTCATTATCAATATTATTTTACATCTTTTTATTATATTTTTTTGATTTTTTGCTGATCATTCTTTTAATATTATATATATATATTTTATAAATATTTATTTATTCCCCATGATTCTTTCATTTATCTAAATTTCAATATTAAAATTTTTAAATTTTGTTTTTGAATTTAACATTTTGAGTTTTTTTTTTCCACATATATGTTATTGATTTCATTTCTTTTTCCGTTTTTTAACTTTGTATACTTCTACATGTTTTCTTTTCTTTTTTTTGGTCATATTTTTCTTTCTATTTTTATCATTAGTTATCTCATCGATTATTTATTGAGTATCTTTTTGTGGTTTTTACAATTTTATTTAAATAAGTAGATATTAATTCGTTTTTATATTTACCATACATGGAAAATAAATCATGAGTTAGACCAACAAGAAGGGAATGATGTGTGAGCATTGGAGAGACAATATTAGAAACCAATAAAAAAACAAATTTTGAATAACATTGAAAAATCAAGAGTTATATAAAAATAAAATAAAATATCCAATTTTTATTTATTTAATTAGAACATAAAATGTTATTTAACATTCACGTAGTATCTAGTCAATAATAAAAAAAAAAACTATTCACTTTCTTTGAATGGTTTGAATGGTAATATTATGAACATTAATTGATTTGTTTAAAAAAAATTATAACTTTAAATTATAGAGAATGACATGTGTCATCTTTACATCAACCGAAAATGATGATGTGGCACTTATATGGAGAGAGTTAGCCAACTTTTATATAATAATATAAATATATTAAAGAATCATTTTTATTAGAAATGTGCTGATGTGGCATGATTATAGAAAGTTTTATTTTGCTGATGTGGATGGCTTTAGGAGCCCCAAACTTTTTCTTTTATTTAGTATAGATTACTTTAATTTCGGCTATAGATACAAACATAAAAATAAGACAACAATAGCTTTTATTTCTTCTATTTTTGGTTAAGATCACATTGATTTCAGCTATAGATAATGGACTACCTAAACAACAATATCATTTGTTTCCTATGTTTTTGGTTAAGGTCACTTTGATTTCGGGTATGGATACAAACCTAAAAATAAGAAACTCAAAATACAATGGATTCACCCAAATATTATACATACTTGAAGACCCTTACAAAACTCTTGAAAATTAAGGCTTTCATTCCTTTTCAAACTAAACGTAAAACGATAATTTAGGTCTTAAGGGCTTAAAACATACAACTTGAAGGTCTTAGAAATACAAATTTTATACTTACTTAAACCAGATAATAAGCAGACCAAAGAGAATAACAAGAGAAACAACCACCACAATCTTCATCGACGTGTGTAATCCCATTTTTCTTCTTCATCTCACCAACTAACTTCTCCAGGTTGGCAATCTTCTCCTCTGTTTGAACTTGTATCTCCTTCAGCTGATCAATTTCCTCTTTCGCCTTACAAAAGTCATCCAGGTAGATGAGAAATTCCATCTATTTGACTATGTCTCCATAATTTGACTGAAGGGTAGTCAACTCCGCCATTATTGCCTCGTCCCACCACTTTCGAATATAACAATCTCCATCATCTAACATTCGGCAAGTGTAGAACCTCTTTCCAGGGTCGATCGCTGAATGACAAGTATCAATTATTGCCGAACCTCCACTTAAACATTGCTTGGGAATTCCATATTCTTTTTCAGCATCAGCATATAATCTCACGCTGCCACTTGAAACAGAAGTCGAAGGCTGACTGTAGCTGTAACAGCACATGTCTGTTCCACAAAAAGAAACAAATCACACAATTTTCTAAATTGTCAGTAAATAAATCTGCCACCAAACATACTATACATATGACTAAAACAAACATACCTCGAGGACTAAAACAAACCTAGCATCAAACAATCATTCTCTCAAGAATAATTAATTTGCTATCAGTATAATCCGTCCATATAACAAACATTCGACTTACACAAATCTACCACAAATATTTGTATTAAATATACCATCATTATAATGTACACTTAAAGAACCAACAAATTCCAAAATTACATTCTCTCACCGAAAACTGAGTAACGCTCTCATAATATCGCCAATCTCGTCTGAAACCAAGAAATCGCCGAGAAAATTATTAGGGTTTCCCCTCTCTAAAAGGTGATTCCATGCCCAAAAAAGTTTTAGTACAAACTGATTGAGAACAACGAACCTTTGCCGGAACTCTCGCCTGCCGTCACGAAACCCATAAATCTGTTCGAGAAGATGAACAGTTACTCCCGTAAAATTCGAAGAATCAAGTTTTTGCTTAAGTTTCTGCTTCTTAGGACAAATGGAAGAGAGATATCGCAGGAAGAAGAAAACTTACCCAGTCACCGTTGACCCCGGAAAACTCCAACCTCATGCTTGTCGTCGCTGCCGAACGAGAGAGAGGTCGGTTTTTTTTCTTATTGAGAAATTGGTAAAAAATTAGGACTCGGTTCTTTTGGTTTGTATACAAATGATTTAATTTTATTATTAAAAGTAAGTCTAACGTAACATTAAAAAAAAAATCTAAACAAGTCTACCATTATAAATGCAAACGCCAATCTCAAACGTCGATAATATTCGCCAATCGTAAATGCAGATCGCAAATGTTGTTTGCAAACGCCGATTGTAATTTAAAAAAAAAAATTATTATTCCCACAATATTATTTTATTATTAAAATAATATTATTTTATTTAATCTAAAAATAAATACATAATGGTAATCTTGTAAATAAAAACTATTTCAAGGTTTACAAGTATTTTACTAGCACTCTTACCAAATTCTCTTAAAATAAGACTATTCAAGTCAATACCATACTTTCCAAGACTATTGTAGGTAATTTCTTATTTTAATATGATAAATCTATTAAAGATTAAGAGTATCTCAACTTTATTACAATTTTGACTCCAAATTCCATTTTGGAGTAAAATTTGCTCCAACCCTTCCCCATTTTTAACTCCAAAATGGGATAATGCCATTTTTTCTTCTAAATATGGAGTAATCTTATTTTCTACCCCATTTTGGAGTTGAACTTTTTTTATTTATAAAATAGTCTTTCAAATTTTAAATAATTTTAATTTAAGAATTATAAATAATTATTTTGATAATATTTTTTTTGTGGTGATTATAAATACTTAAATACTATAATCTCTAAAATTAAAATACAAATAACATATATTCAATAGAAAACATAATGACATAAACATAATAAATTTAAAAATATATAAAAAGTACTAAAATTAAAAATAAGATCAACTAAATTTAGTATAACAATAATTAGTGACTTAATGAGTTAATAATATGGTAAATCGCTTTCGGATCCACTAAAGTCACTAAAATATTGTCCGAATGAAGCAGATTGAGGCGGATATTGTTGTTGTTCGGCTCTTTTTCATGAAATCCGTGTTTGTTCAGTCTAAACATATACACGAAGATTCAGATTTTGTATCGAGTTCAAGTTTTGGAACAAACACGATATTGTTGAAAGAAATTATTTTTTCTTTAATTTATGAAAATTTTGAAAGAAATTAAATTAATAAGTCAATTTGCAATTTCTGAAGACAATGTGTATAGTTAGCAATAAATATTTAAAATATTCTTTTATAGTAGAAAAGGGAGTAATATATTGAAGAAAAATCCAACTCCATTTTAAGTTGAAAATAGAGTAATAAAATGAAGATGCTCTAAGAAGTTGAAACGGTTTAACACTAATGGTTTTTAAGTTGAACATTGTTTTATGGGAAGTTTACTCAGATATCATAAAAATTAGGTGAAATGACCAGTTACATACAAAACTTTTTTTTTATTACTATCATATTTCGCCTATATTTTCTATACCCAACGTGTACTTGTTACATGTTATAGGAAAAAAAACGTAATTACAAAGAATGTCATTACTTTTTAATTCCACATCAGAAAAAACGCGCCGCCACGTCAGAAATCGCTGACGTGTATTAATGAACTCAAGCCGTAAAGCGCTACAGTGGGAATCGGCTGAGTTACGGTATGTTGCGGCTGATTTAAGAAAAATGGATGAGTTATGAGCTAACGGCTGACTTAAGAGATAACCCAGCCATAAGTTACGGCTGAGTTAACGAAATATGTCTGAGTTATGAGAAAACGACTGACTTACGAGATAACTCAGCCATAAGTTACGGCTGAGTTATAATCCGATGGTTGATTTGTCAAAATTTGGCTGAGTTATTGTTTCGACACGGCTGAATTAACTTTATCCGGCTGGCTGAGTTATTGCTTCGTTACGGCTGATTTTCGTGTAAATGTCATAAATCAGCCGTAATGAGCTGGGTTAACAAAAAAATCGGCCTAATTACCGCTGATTTAGTAGCGAAAGATTAATTACTACAATAGCATGTTTTGACGGCTGACTTATTAAACGATACGGCTGAGCTAAAGATTTTCAGTTGAGTTACGGCTGAATTTGGCAGCCGTTTTTTCGTTTTTTAACTACTGTAATAGTATTCATGTTACGATTGACTTAAAGTTTTGTTTGATGGTTGGTTTAAGACAGTTGATTTACGTGTTCGTTTGGTGGCTTACTTGCCACTTCATCAATTAAAAAATGACGTCGGATGCATATTTCCATGTCATCATCAACAAAGAAATACAAAACGTCGTCTTCCTCTTTCTCGTCGTCGTCATCGTATTTCTCGCCGTCGGTGTTCTTCACATCAACAGAGAAATACGAAACGTCGTCTTCGTCTTTCTCGTCGTCATTGTTCTTCACCTTGTTCTTCACATCAACAGAGATATACAGAACTTAAATTTTGAACATCCAATTCGTCATCGTCTTCCTCGTTCTTCTTCATTTTCGTTCATCCTTCTCCGATATATGATGGATCTGGTTTCGGTAATTGTGGATTGTTTACGGCTAACTTATGGATTGTTTACGGCTGACTTATGGATTGTTTACGGCTGACTTAAGGATTGTTTACGCCTGACTTATGGATTGAAAACGAAGAGTCGACTCGAGAAATCGAAGAGTCCCCTCGAGAAAACGAAGAGTCCCCACTTCGGTAATTGTGGATTGTTTACGGCTGACTTATAGATTGTTTACGGCTGACTTATGGATTGTTTACGGCTGACTTATGGATTGGAAACGAAGAGTCTACTCGAGAAAACGAAGAGTCTCCACTTCGGTAATTGTGGATTGTTTACGGCTGACTTAAGGATTGTTTACGGCTGACTTATGGATTGGAAACGAAGAGTCCACTCGAGAAAACGAAGAATCCCCACTCGAGTTCGTGAAAAAAGAGACGAAATGCGACAGATATAAGAGAAGCGGTCGGAAGAGACGATACGACGACGGCCGGAAGAGACGATACGACGGCCGGAAGAGACGAGGTTTTGCCGAGAGAGAGAAGTTTCGCTGAGAGAGAGAGGTTTCGCCGAGAGAGAGGGATTTTTTTCTGTAACTATTGTTAATGACGTGGATTAATTTTTTTTATCTTAATGAGGTGGATTAAACTAATTTTTAATTAATCATTTTTTAATTAAAAAACTCAAATTAATCAAGGGTGTTAATAGTAATTACATAAAGGCACAAAATATCTGAGTAATTTTTTAAAAATGTATAACATACTAATAATATTCCAATCTTTCTATAATATTTGAGTAATTCTTTTTTGTTTTATATAAATGATTAAAAGGCCAACAAAAATTTGGTTCTTCTGACTTGACATGCAAATCTCAGGACCGACTCTCGATTGAAACAAACTAATATATTCTTGTTTCAAATTAGTTGAAAGCGCACATATTATTTTTGAAAAATTAAATCATTTTTGCATCAAAGAATAAGGATACGTTTGCATCAAATGAATTTTTTTTCTTTTCATCTTGACTAATTTTCATTAAAAACACAAGATAGGATACATTGATGAAATTCTAAAAACCGAAAGATAAAAACTAAAACATATGAAACAAAAAGGATAAAAGCAATTGAAACCTAATCTCTAACTGAAACACTGAAGCAGAAGAGAAACCACAAACAATCCCAAGAACATGTTAACACCGGAGAAGAACCAAATGATTTAAACAGGCTAAAAAGATAAGGATACGTTTGCATCAAATGAATTATTACATAAATGAGCAACATGCATGCAGTTGGGCCAACTTAGTTAAGTGCTTTGTTTCATGCCTTTTCCTTTTAAATATTCAAAGCATACAGAATAGAAAGAACTATGTGTCAAGAGGAGGAGATCTTTCGCTGTAGAATCGAGCAACAACCTGATTCTCAAGAACCGCTAAGGCTTCGGAAGAGTTGATACATATGGGTGTCTTGTATTGAACTGTCGAACCACCTTGGGAGATGAAATATTCCGTGAGAGAATTAAATGTTCCTTGTTGCACCACATAAATCTACTGATTTTACCACATAATTTTACTGCAACTTTTTTTTTTTTTTTTTTAACTAAATTTTTTTTGGGAAATTGGGCTCTATAGCCATATTGGGAACACCCATTAAACAAGTAATCATATTAAACTATTGTTAGAATATTCTGTGTATAATATGTATTAATGACCAAACTGTCTTCGTTTATCAAATAATTTTTTTTAGCTCTCTCTCTCATACTCTTCAATAGGTGGACAAATCTTGGTGAAAAAACAGTAAGCTCTACGGTTGTTTGACTCTTCTGTCCACAACAAATTATAACCCACTTCTCTCAAGACTCCGTCTCCGCCTTGGCATCACATTCTGCGATTGTTGATGGAGGTCATTGAGCTGAAACGGTGGCTCGCGACGACAGAGATTCGGCTCGAATTCATACCGGGAATTCCAGATTTCGTCTCCGCCGCGCTTCCTCCCTCGCAATCCCCCACTTCAACCGAACCATCTCCGTCCTCCAAGCCCCATGCGCCTCTTACCCCTCGCCGTCCAGCGATCACCTTCGAGAAGCTTCACGGCGTCCGAAATCGAATTAATCGCTGACTCGATTCTTAACGCCGTTGATCATGAGAACAGGACCGAAGAGCGGGTCTGTGTCAAGATCGCTCACGAGTTTCGAACAAAGATGTGGTCTCGGTTCGACCCTACAACTGGTGAAAGTGTTTCCCTTTTTTTCTAATCCTCATTTGATCAGTCGTGTTAGTGATATTTTGCTTTCCTATTTGATTTGGGGGGTGATTGATTTTCCAGAAACTAGCTCACAAACACTGTAACTATTTCAAATTAAGACTGTAATTTGGCTTTTGCTTATAATTGTGAGTTTGATTTCTCTTGGTTAAAGATATGTTTGTTTATAAAATTCATCAGCTTGGTAATATGTTTACTTTCTTCTAAGACAGCAATTGTTTAATATCGTGTGATAGCTTGAGAAGGAGATTATGCTGGTTTNGCTCGGACCAAGGTAAAAGCAAAAGCAGCACCAATTCTCACAACCTCGTCTCTCTGACAAAGCCCGCATAGAAGATGACAATACAAGCTTTGGCTGCTGTCTGGACACAATATGACACTATCAGGGCTTGTGCACTCAGACTTGCATTTTGATGGACGGTTTTTGAAATAGTTGCTCATGAAAAAGCTTGTAAATGCTGGAGAAATGGGTAAGCCAGATAGGCTTTTGGTTTCCGGATTGATGTAATGAAACTCCATTGCCTTTCCTTGCTCAGCACCGATGTCATTGATATGCCTACAAAGTACAATCGGAACGAGATCGGTCTTAGTGGTGGAAGTTTTTTTTTATTATCAAAACATTTCTGAAAAAAATTTATTATTTGTTTTGGGGAAAATTATAAAAACAAAAAATACCATTGTATGATACTATTTTAAAAAAGTACTACTGTTTTTGTCAAATTTCAAAAATACCATTTTAATAAAAGTTTATTTGAGATCCATGATTCGATCCAAAATATCAAAGTTTATTTGGAGAAGGATGGGAGGCATAATATCTTGGATCGGATCATGGATCATGGAAACAAAGACCTAGTGCTTTATGAAATTTTATAATTTTACAAATTTTATTAACAATTTTTTTATAAAACAATTTTTATACAAGTTTATAAATATGTATTTTTATGCATAAATAATCCTTCAAAAATGATACTTGGGAAAATAGATAAGATATTAAATAGTAAATTAACAAGATAAAAAATGATATTTTTTTTAAATTCCAAAACATTATTTCAACAGCATAATAACAGCAGAAGCACCTAATGATCAAAAAAAAAAAAAAAAAAAAAAAACAGCAGAACCACCTAATAAAATATATTCAATTATCTAATAGATGGTCATCTAAATCATTTTTCCGATAGTACCTACCAAACCAAATTAATTGAAAAGTTCAATAAAAACACTTAAGAGAGAAGGATTTACTTGGACATAACGAGAGAGTGTATAGCCAAAAGGTATCCCAGCTTCTCAATGTATTCATTGTTCACAGGAAATATCTTTTGTTTCCCCCCTGAAGTTCCGGAGCTAAAAACACATCAAGTTCACTATCATTTTAGTTCAAGCAACCATCACCTTCAAATCAAAGCTATTTGAAATATTAATCATGTTTATATTACCTTCGAAGGAATCTAGTAATAGGTCCACCCGAAATCACATCTGAGGGCTCTCCATTCGCGACACGTTCAATATAAGGCTTCAAATCATCATAGCTCACCACGGGAACGTGTTTCTTGAAAAGTGTTTTATCAGAGCTTCCATGGAGAAACTGTCGGAGATACTCTGTGTTGGCATTAATTGTAAGTATCTCCTTCAGTAATTCGTCTTGTGTTTGCTCTGCGTTCGACGTTAACTCTTCCAGATCACTGAGCTCGAAGCTTGAATTCATTTTTATTTGATTATGATCTCTCATTCACTTCAAGTAAGAGGTTCTTTATGTAGCAGTACGTAGTATGTAAATTCTAGAAAAAGAGCCAAGCAGACAAAAAGATTTGATTCGATTTGATCTGATTTTATTTATTTGTATATATATTAATATTAAATTGCGCTTGTCACGCGGGTAGGGGAGGGGTGGGTGGGTTTTGTGGGGGGGTGATCGGTGGGATTTAAAAAACATTTTTAGTGTGGTGATTTTGTAATTTTTATTTAATTTTTTGTGTTATTTAAAAAGTTAAATATTTAATTATTTTGCAATTATGTTAAATTTTAGTGTTATTATTTATTAGAACAATAATTTTATATATTTTAACTCATCAATCACAACTTTCGAATAATTAGGTTTAACCATTGTGTTTTCAAAATTTGGTTAAATTATTTTTTTTTATAAATAAACATAGATGATTTTAGGTTGGAGACAATTGCTCTCTCCTCTCTCGTGAGACGTTTTTCAGTTTTTTGTTCAATACAAACAATACTTTATTATCATTAATTCAGATTTATTATGTCAATAAAGATTAAAAAATTCAGATTTCTTATACTAATAAAGATTAAAAAATTAGATTTGTTATGGCAATAAAAATGAAGAAAAAGCATAGTCATACAAAAATAGATTGAACAAAGACAGAATATACAAAATTATTGTAAATCTTAAATCTTAAAGAGACTGGTATCACCTATGTTCGTCCTAAATGATGAAGTATAAAACAATGAATAATGCTATCACGTCACTATTATCTTTTTTATAAACAAATAAACACCTTATTTAAATATATAGTATATAAGAAAATTTTATAGAAAAACATTATCTTATAATTATTTTACCAAAAAATAAAAAAATATTAATAAGAATACATGAGAATCCACGACAATCAATAAAAGAATGTTGTATGTATTCAATAAATATGAGTAAACATAATTGTTAGAATTCATAAAATTTTTTGAAAATTATTAAAATTTCTATAATTTTAAAATCTACAAAAATTCTTTAAATCTACATAAATCAACTTTTTACTATTCTTTTTACAATTATAAATTGTGTGAATCAATTCAATAACATATGCTACTATCAAATACATTAATTTATTTCTATCCTAAGAGATTGAACAGACTACTAGAAAAATTGTGTGAATCGTTGTGACCCTACAAGTCACGAAAAATGGCTCTCTTTAAATTAATTTGTATATATAAAGGCTCAATCAGACAGAACTTACAAAATGGTGTGAATGCACATTAATTTATAGGCAATTTTTAAAAATACTATTAAAATAAGGTTTTTTTTTCCAAAAATAGCATTACTAAATTTTTTCTTCCAAAACTATCATAAATGATATTTTTTTAAAAAATAACCACAAAACTAATAGTAAATCCTAAACCTTTAAAATTAAACCCTAAACCCTCAAAAATAAATCCTAAATTTCAAAACTATATCCTAAATCTGAAATACTAAACTCAAACTCAAATATTTAAATTATAAATTTTTAAAATCATTTTTAAAGTTTATGTTATTTTTGAAAAAATATCATTTTATGGTATTTTAAGAAACAAAAACTTAATAATAGTATTTTTGAAACAATTATTTTAGTAATATTTTAAGGTATCTCTATTAATAATTTATTTGTATCATTAATAAATAAGATCAGAATCTTAAAGAGATAAGATCAGAACCTTAAGTGATAAGAACAGAGAATCAATTACTACTGTACATCAAGCATCTACATCAAGGCCGTAGTTTTAAAATAATTTGGGGGACAACTATCCAAAGATTAGTTGAGATAAGGAAGTCGAGTCAAGTTTTGCTTTTACTTGGTAGCGTTTTAGAGTCGAGTCACACCCACTCAAGTTTTTTTCCTTTCATATTTTACTTTTAAATTTAATCAAACATGCTTGATGTTTCAAAGTGCTGATTAATATAATAGATGTCTCTAATCTAATATATATATATACATATATGATAGAACACGTGTCAAATTTATTGACTTCTCTTCCTCTCGTGTACATTTTCTCCACAGTTCGCTTTTTTCTTCTTTCACTTATTCGTATTTTTTTGTAATAATCTTGAAAAGTGTCATATTTGAAAAGTTGTTACTTATTTTAATCTACGAAATTGCAATTATGTATATATAATAATTTTTTTTTAAAAGATAAATAATAAAAAATTACTTTTAATAATTAAAAATATATATAAGAAAATAAAATAAAATTAAACGCGATAAACGTTTGTGATCAACGTTTGGGACTACGTTTGCAATCAATGTTTGCGATCAGCGTTTGTGTTTAAACTTACGGTAAATTTTTTTGAATTTTTTTAATGTTACGTTAAGATTAGTTATAAAAAATAATACATCATTAATGGTAAATTTATTTTACAATAATCTTGTAAAATAGAATACAATAATCTTGTAAAATAGAATGGCCATTTTAACTAAGTTGTATTAAATTTTAAGACTTTAAGACTTCAGTCATAGTTTGATGTTTAGTTTGAAAACGAATGATTACCCTTAATTTTCATGCGTTTTTTAAGGGTCTTCAAATAATATGTATAGCATTTGGGTTAATTCATTGTATTTAAGTGTCTTATTTCTATGTTTGTTTTGTACCTATACCCAAAATTATAGTGATCTTAACCAAAAACATATTAATTAAAAACAAATGCTATTGTTGTCTTACATAGCCGAAACAAAACTACATGTTACTAAACTTTAAAAGTATTGAAACATTATTAGAACATCAGTTTCATAGACACAAAAACAAAAACGAACATGACATTATCAGTTCTTCTCACGAGCACGACCACGTCCAAGCAATTTAGAAACAATATTGTGTTTTTCGAAAGTATAAAATCTTCTTTTACCCATCTCGGATAAAATAAGTTTACCATATTGAACATAAAACTCTACCACAACATGCAGCAATAAATATACCAATAGAAAACTATTTGAGTAATTACCAAAAAAAAAAAAAATTTACCACCATTATTAGTAAATCTACATATGTTTGGGGGGGGGGTTATTGGGAAGCTGATTTATGTAGATTTGAATTTTTTTTGTGGATTTCAAAAGTATAGAGATTTTAAGAATTTTCAAAGATTTTTATGGATTCTAACAATTATGTTCACCCATATTTATAGAATCCACACAAAATTTTTATTGATTGTCGTGGATTCTCGTGGATTCTTATTAAAAAAAATTCTTCATTTTTTTTGTAAAGTTATTATATGATATTTTTCTAGAATTTTTTTATATACTATATATTCAAATAAAGTGTTTATTTGTTTATAAAGAAGATAATAGTGACGTGATAATATTATTCATTGTTTCACCATTCATCATTTAGGAGGAACGTAGGTAATACAAGTCTTTTTAAGATTTAAAATTTTACAATTATTTTGTATATATACTGTCATTGTTCAATCTCTTATTGTATGACTATGCTTTTCTTCATTTTTATTGGCATAACAAATCTGAGTTTTTTTAATATTTATTGGCATAACAAATTTGGTTTTTTAAAAATATTTATTGACATAACAAATCTGGGTTAATGATAATGGAGTATTGCTTGTATTGGAAAAAAAAACTGGAAAAAGTCTCATGAGATACGAGAGAAAGATTTCTCAAACCTAAAATTATGGGTCTATGTTTATTTGAGAAATAGATAATTTTTTTAATTTTGTTATCCAAACTTTGAGAATACAAAGGGTAATTCTAGTATTTTGAAAGTATTGATTGATGAGTTAAAAGGTAAAGAATCATTGTTCCAATAACACTAGAATTTAACAGAATTGCAAAAACATGAAATACTTGACTTTTTGAATAACACAAGATTTTAAATAGAATTACAAAATCATCACACCAATAACAAAGGATTTGAAAATAATTATAAAATCATCACAACAATAACACAAGATTTTGTTAAGAATTTAAGAATCATTACACCAATAACAATGAAATCTTCAAATTCTTAAAATCTTTATAAATCAATCCCCCCCCCCCCCTCTCCCTCTAAATAATCTACCAACACTACAAATAAATCTATAATCATTTCTCTGAGTAACATACGAACAATTCTCTATCAAATAACTCTACCATCATTAATAATAAATGTACCACGCCAAAATAAAGCTACCATCAAATAACATAAATCTACCACGACATCAAACACCATTTTCATCGCTGGTAAATCTACCATCATAAATAATAGGTCTACGAATCCATAATTAATCTACCATCAAAGACAAAAAAAAATATACAAATCCAATAATAAATCTATTAAAAAAGTTAATTTTCGGGTTTTAAGTATACCAGCCAAATACAAATCTATCATGATTAACATTAAATCTACCAATCTAATCAAAAATCTACCTTTCGTTAACATCTCTACCGTCTCGCAAAAATAAGTTTACCAATTAAGTTTACGGATTTTTACTGAATCTACCGTTTGTTTATTAAATCTACGAACAGAAAAAGTTTACGAGATATTCTTAAGTCTATCGTAATTAGACCGGTAAACTTTCATAATTTGGTAGACTTTTCATGGCATACGTGGCAGATAATAGTAATGCCAGTTTCATAATTACGATTTTGTCAACAAAAAATTAAAGGTATAATCGGATTTAAAACTTCAAAATACTGTTATAGTTATTAAATAATTCTAAGTCTATATTAGTCCAAATTCAACATTCAAGTCTGTAAAAACCTCATTTTTTATGGCTTCTTCTTATAAATTCTAATATGATAAAGCTATTATAGATTAAAAGCATCTCCAACTTTATTGTAAAATTGTAAAGTTGGAGTAAAATTTGCTCCAATCCTACCCCACTTTTAACTCCAAATTGGGATAATGCCATTTTTTCCAAATATGGAGTAATCTCATTTTCTACCCCATTTTGGAGTTGAACTTTTTTAATTTATAAAGTAGTCTTTCAATTTTAAATAATTTTACTTTCAGAGTTATAAAAACTAATTTGATGATGATTTCTTTTTTTTTGTTGATTATAAATACTAAAACACTATAATCTCTAAATTTAAAATACAAATAACATATATTTAATAGAAAATATAATGACATAAACCATAATAAATTTAAAAATATATAAAAAGTACTAAAATTAAAAATAAGATAAAATTAATTTAGTACAACAATGATTAGTGACTTGATGAGTTAATAATCTGGTAAATCACTTCCGGATCCACTAAAGTCACTAAAATATTGTCCAAATGAAGCAGATTGAGACGGATATTGTTGATATTGTTGTTGTTCGGCTCTTTTTCATAAAATCCGTGTTTGTTCAGTCTGAACATATACACGAAGATTCAGATTTTGTATCGAGTTCAAGTCTTGGAACAAATTTTTGTTTTTTCTTTAATTTATGAAAGTTTTGAAAGAAATTAAATTAATTAGTCAATTTGTAAATATTGAAGACAATGTGTATAGTTAGCAATGAATAATAAAATAAAATAAAAAAGAATATATTTAAAATATTATTTTTGTAGTTGAAAATGGAGTAATATATTGAAGAAAAATCCAACTTCATTTTAAGGTGAAAATGGAGTAATACATTGGAGATGCTCTAAGAAGTTGAAACGATTTAACACTAATGGTTTTTAAATTGAACATTGTTTTATATAAATGATTAAAAGGCCAACAAAATTTTTTGTTGCTTCTGACTTGACATGCAAATCTCAGGATCGACTCTGGATTGAAACAATGAATATATTATTGTTTCAAATTAGTTGAAAGCGCACATATTATTTTTGAAAAATTAAATCATTTTTGCATCAAAGGATAAGGATACGTTTGCATCAAATTATTTAAACAGGCTAAAAGGATAAGGATACGTTTGCATCAAATGATTTATTACATAAATAAAACCAAGAGCAACATGCATGCAGCCTGATTCTCAAGAACCGTTAAGGCTTTAGTTAAGTGCATTGTTTCCTTTTAAATATTCAAAGCATACAGAATAGACAGAACAATGTGTCAAGAGGAGGATATCTTTCGCTGTAGAATCGAGCAACAACCTGATTCTCAAGAACCGTTAAGGCGTCGGGAGAGTTGATACATATGGGTGTCTTGTATTGAACTGTTGATACATATGGGTGTCTTGGGAGATGAAATATTCAATGAGAGAGTCAAACGTTCCTGTTGCACCACTCTTAGCCCCAATTATTCCATCTCCACTCCTAAATCTTCTATAGAGAGCACCAAATGAGTCATCTAATACAGAGCAACATTTTACCAATACCATTTCATCAACTTCAGCAACATCTTTGCCGCCTCTAGATTTGAGTTCCCAATAGAAAACGTAGTGACCTGGAAAAGTGGAGATATCTGCATAGCATGTGAATCCCATCAACATCAAATCTGAAGACTCATCAAGAACAAGGGTCGCACGAGTCAACGCCTTTAAAAGGTCTTCTTCTGTTGTTGTCTCTGTCTCGACACTTAAAACTATATTCTTTTTGCGCATGAATCTAAATTGAGGTGTACTATTGTAAAATCCAGTAACCTGTAGGATATCTCCAATTCGATATCGGTTTAAACCGAAATTGTTAGTGACCACAGGTTCATAGTAGCACCCTAACTTGACGTCCACAAGATCAACAATGCTGCCTATGTCACCCTCATGGTCAACAGGTAGAAACTCGAAGTAGGAGAGGTTGGGCACAAATGTGTAAGAAACATCTTGTGATTTGCATTGAAGATCCACGTTCACCCCAAACAAACTTTCAGAAGACCCATATATTGTGGAAATTTTGGGAAGTTTATTGGAATGTACTGAGCCATTTGTCTTATGAAAATGGCTTCAAGAAACCTGGCTTTGGGCAAAAGCCGTGTGATGATACCTTCCCATGACTTGTGGCTGCATTCTTGTTCAATCGCATCCGCTAATTCAGGATTAGGTCTTCCTAGGATGACCGAAACAGAGCTTCTACAGTTAAGGTCGGTGATCCACTCGCTAACATGACCTGATCGGATATTACCACACAGCTCCTTCCAGTAGTTTTCAAGAAATTCAATTGCTCGGACCAAGCTAAAAGCAAAAGTAGCACCAACTCTTACAACCTTGTCTCTCTTACATAGAAGACGACAATACAAGCTTTGGCTGTTGTCTGGACACAATATGACACTATCAGGGCTATTGAGTTATGGATATCGGTGGTTATTATTGATAGCAGTACTCTGCTTATATACACAGAGGGAGAGAACGATGTACAACGGTAAGGAATATACAGAAGATATACATAAGTAATTACAGGCCTAATTTAGAGTTGTCTTGAGCTGTCGCATATCATGTTTCCTTATTCTATCACACCCCCTCAAGACGGACGGCCAGGTGAGAGTCTGATCTTGACAGCTAGTGTCTGAAACCGAGCCCGGGAGAGAGGCTTTGTGAGTGCATCAGCTAATTGATCAGCAGAGGTGACATGTGCGACTCGTAACTGGCCACTCTGAACGAATTGTCTCACAAAGTGATATTCCAATGCAATATGCTTCATTCTTGAATGGAAAACTGGATTGGCATCTAGATAAGTGGCACCAATGTTATCGCAGTATATAACCGGTTTGGTGGTGACATTGATGCCCAGTTACGTGAGTAACGATGAAATCCAGCAGAGCTCAGTGGTGGTGGCGGCAAGTGCACGGTATTCTGCTTCGGTGGAAGAGAGTGCAACCCCCGTTTGTTTCTTCGAGGACCAAGCAACCGGATGACTCCCAAGATAGACCACATAAGCGCTTGTAGATGTGTAGTCGTCTTTGTTGCCTGTCCAGTCAGCGTCGGCGAAGGCATGAAGATCCGGCTTGTTGTTGTCGTGCATTTAAATGCCATGATTCATAGTGCCTGAGAGGTATCGGAGGATGCGTTTGACAGCCGACCAATGCTCCGTTGTAGGACGATGCATGAACTGAGAGACCTTGTTAACTGCAAATGAAATGTCAGGTCGGGTAAGGGAGAGATACTGGAGGCTTCCGGCTATAGTACGGTACTCGGTGGCATCATCCAAGGCGGTTCTCGAAAGCAGGGTAAGCGATGAGTTGGCCTCCATTGGCGTTGAAACTGGTTTCGTATTTGTCATATGCGCTTTGTATAGTAAATCTGCAATGTAACGGTTTTGCGTGAGATGCAAGCCAAATTTTGTACGAGTTACTTCAATACCTAAGAAATAAAAGAGATCACCCAAAATTTTAAGTGAAAAACGAGTAGAAAGGGAATCGATAAACAAGGGTCGCACGAGTCAACGCCTTTAAAAGGTCTTAATCTGTTGTTGTCTCTGTCTCAACACTTAAAACTATATTCTTTCTGCGCACGAATCTAAATTGAGGTGCACTATTGTAAAACCCAGTAACCAGTAGGATGTCTGCAATTCGATATCGGTTTAAACCGAAATTGTTAGTGACCACAGGTTCATAGTAGCATCCTAACTTGACGTCCACAAGATCAACAATGCTGCCTATGTCACCCTCATGGTCAACAGGTAGAAACTCGAAGTAGGAGAGGTTGGGCACAAATGTGTAAGAAACATCTTGTGATTTGCATAGAGGATCCACGTTCACCCCAAACAAACTTTCAGAAGACCCATATATTGTGGAAATTTTGGGAAGTTTATTGGAATGTACTGAGCCATTTGTCTTATGAAAATGGCTTCAAGAAACCTGGCTTTGGGCAAAAGCCGTGTGATGATACCTTCCCATGACTTGTGGCTGCATTCTTGTTCAATCGCATCCGCTAATTCAGGATTAGGTCTTCCTAGGATGACCGAAACAGAGCTTCTACAGTTAAGGTCGGTGATCCACTCGCTAACATGACCTGATCGGATATTACCACACAGCTCCTTCCAGTAGTTTTCAAGAAATTCAATTGCTCGGACCAAGCTAAAAGCAAAAGTAGCACCAACTCTTACAACCTTGTCTCTCTTACATAGAAGACGACAATACAAGCTTTGGCTGTTGTCTGGACACAATATGACACTATCAGGGCTATTGAGTTATGGATATCGGTGGTTATTATTGATAGCAGTACTCTGCTTATATACACAGAGGGAGAGAACGATGTACAACGGTAAGGAATATACAGAAGATATACATAAGTAATTACAGGCCTAATTTAGAGTTGTCTTGAGCTGTCGCATATCATGTTTCCTTATTCTATCACACCCCCTCAAGACGGACGGCCAGGTGAGAGTCTGATCTTGACAGCTAGTGTCTGAAACCGAGCCCGGGAGAGAGGCTTTGTGAGTGCATCAGCTAATTGATCAGCAGAGGTGACATGTGCGACTCGTAACTGGCCACTCTGAACGAATTGTCTCACAAAGTGATATTCCAATGCAATATGCTTCATTCTTGAATGGAAAACTGGATTGGCATCTAGATAAGTGGCACCAATGTTATCGCAGTATATAACCGGTTTGGTGGTGACATTGATGCCCAGTTACGTGAGTAACGATGAAATCCAGCAGAGCTCAGTGGTGGTGGCGGCAAGTGCACGGTATTCTGCTTCGGTGGAAGAGAGTGCAACCCCCGTTTGTTTCTTCGAGGACCAAGCAACCGGATGACTCCCAAGATAGACCACATAAGCGCTTGTAGATGTGTAGTCGTCTTTGTTGCCTGTCCAGTCAGCGTCGGCGAAGGCATGAAGATCCGGCTTGTTGTTGTCGTGCATTTAAATGCCATGATTCATAGTGCCTGAGAGGTATCGGAGGATGCGTTTGACAGCCGACCAATGCTCCGTTGTAGGACGATGCATGAACTGAGAGACCTTGTTAACTGCAAATGAAATGTCAGGTCGGGTAAGGGAGAGATACTGGAGGCTTCCGGCTATAGTACGGTACTCGGTGGCATCATCCAAGGCGGTTCTCGAAAGCAGGGTAAGCGATGAGTTGGCCTCCATTGGCGTTGAAACTGGTTTCGTATTTGTCATATGCGCTTTGTATAGTAAATCTGCAATGTAACGGTTTTGCGTGAGATGCAAGCCAAATTTTGTACGAGTTACTTCAATACCTAAGAAATAAAAGAGATCACCCAAAATTTTAAGTGAAAAACGAGTAGAAAGGGAATCGATAAACAAGGGTCGCACGAGTCAACGCCTTTAAAAGGTCTTAATCTGTTGTTGTCTCTGTCTCAACACTTAAAACTATATTCTTTCTGCGCACGAATCTAAATTGAGGTGCACTATTGTAAAACCCAGTAACCAGTAGGATGTCTGCAATTCGATATCGGTTTAAACCGAAATTGTTAGTGACCACAGGTTCATAGTAGCATCCTAACTTGACGTCCACAAGATCAACAATGCTGCCTATGTCACCCTCATGGTCAACAGGTAGAAACTCGAAGTAGGAGAGGTTGGGCACAAATGTGTAAGAAACATCTTGTGATTTGCATAGAGGATCCACGTTCACCCCAAACAAACTTTCAGAAGACCCATATATTGTGGAAATTTTGGGAAGTTTATTGGAATGTACTGAGCCATTTGTCTTATGAAAATGGCTTCAAGAAACCTGGCTTTGGGCAAAAGCCGTGTGATGATACCTTCCCATGACTTGTGGCTGCATTCTTGTTCAATCGCATCCGCTAATTCAGGATTAGGTCTTCCTAGGATGACCGAAACAGAGCTTCTACAATTAAGGTCGGTGATCCACTCGCTAACATGACCTGATCGGATATTACCACACAGCTCCTTCCAGTAGTTTTCAAGAAATTCAATTGCTCAGACCAAGCTAAAAGCAAAAGTAGCACCAACTCTTACAACCTTGTCTCTCTTACATAGAAGACGACAATACAAGCTTTGGCTGTTGTCTGGACACAATATGACACTATCAGGGCTATTGAGTTATGGAAATCGGTGGTTATTATTGATAGCAGTACTCTGCTTATATACACAGAGGGAGAGAACGATGTACAACGGTAAGGAATATACAGAAGATATACATAAGTAATTACAGGCCTAATTTAGAGTTGTCTTGAGCTGTCGCATATCATGTTTCCTTATTCTATCACACCCCCTCAAGACGAACGGCCAGGTGAGAGTCTGATCTTGACAGCTAGTGTCTGAAACCGAGCCCGGGAGAGAGGCTTTGTGAGTGCATCAGCTAATTGATCAGCGGAGGTGACATGTACGACTCGTAACTGGCCACTCTGAACGAATTGTCTCATAAAGTGATATTCCAATGCAATATGCTTCATTCTTGAATGGAAAACTGGATTGGCATCTAGATAAGTGGCACCAATGTTATCGCAGTATATAACCGGTTTGGTGGTGACATTGATGCCCAGTTACGTGAGTAACGATGAAATCCAGCAGAGCTCAGTGGTGGTGGCGGCAAGTGCACGGTATTCTGCTTCGGTGGAAGAGAGTGCAACCCCTGTTTGTTTCTTCGAGGACCAAGCAACCGGATGACTCCCAAGATAGACCACATAAGCGCTTGTAGATGTGTAGTCGTCTTTGTTGCCTGTCCAGTCAGCGTCGGTGAAGGCATGAAGATCCGGCTTGTTGTTGTTGTGCATTTAAATGCCATGATTCATAGTGCCTGAGAGGTATCGGAGGATGCGTTTGACAGCCAACCAATGCTCCGTTGTAGGACGATGCATGAACTGAGAGAGCTTGTTAACTACAAATGAAATGTCCGGTCGGGTAAGGGAGAGATACTGGAGGCTTCCGGCAATAGTACGGTACTCGGTGGCATCATCCAAGGCGGTTTCCGAAAGCAGGGTAAGCGATGAGTTGGCCTCCATTGGCGTTGAAACTGGTTTCGTATTTGTCATATGCGCTTTGTATAGTAAATCTGCAATGTAACGGTTTTGCGTGAGATGCAAGCCAGATTTTGTACGAGTTACTTCAATACCTAAGAAATAAGAGAGATCACCCAAATCTTTAAGTGAAAAACGAGTAGAAAGGGAATCAATAAACCGTGAAATGTGTGCTTGACTGTTGCCCGTGATGATAATGTCGTCGACGTAGACAAGCATGTAGAGAAGAACATTATTCTGGTTGTAGATGAACAAGGATGCATCTGCAACTGATTTCTTAAATCCAGATTGAAGAAGAAACGTGCAGAGCTCGTTGTACCAAGCTCTTGGAGCTTGTTTAAGACCATATATCGCTTTTGAAGTTTGCAAATAGCCTGCGGATTGTCGCTGTCTTGGAATCCGGGTGGTTGCATCATGTAGACTTTGTCTTCAAGATGCCCTTGAAGAAAAGCATTGTTCACATCGAGTTGACGCATAGGTCATTCCAGTGTGATAGCCGTACTAAGAACAACTCGGATGGTAGTCGGCTTGACAACTGGGCTAAATGTTTCTTGGTAGTCAATTCCAGGCCGTTGGGTGTAGCCTTTTGCTACAAGACGCGCCTTGTAACGATCTATAGACCCATCTGGTTTCCTTTTAATTGTAAACACCCACCTGCAACCAGCAATATTAGACATATTAGCTTTGTTAACAAGATCCCAAGTATGTTCACGAATATGCGAATTGATCTCAGCGTCCATTGCTTTACGCCAATGAGGATTTTTTAGAGCTTCAGCAACAGTTCGAGGAATGGTTTATGTGGCTTGGGAGACTGTTGTGTGAAGATTGAGCTTCTGAACTGGTTTCTTTGTCCGTTTGCTTGTACGTATCGGAATTGGAGGAGGAGCAGGAGGTGGTGGTGATGCGGCAACAACCGGTGAAGGAGAAGCCGCAGGTGATGCATTTCCTTGCGTGTTTGTGGTGGCGTAGAGTCCGAAGAAGGAGCTGGTGTAACAGAGGTACTCTGTTCTGGGGATTGTGTATCCGGAACCGGTGGAGATTCAACAACATGCTGAGGAACCACTGTAACTAATGGAAAAACAGACAATGCAAGTGCAGAAGTTTCATTAGATGCATCAATGTGAATGGGTGTTGAAACTGAAAATGGGAAAACTGTTTCATGAAATACAACATGACGTGATGTATAAATCCGGGAGGTTGCACGGTCAAGACACAAGTAAGCGCTCTGCGAGATAGAATACCCGAGAAACACACATGGTGTTGATCTCGCATCAAGCTTATGTGATGCATATGGGCGTAACCAAGGAAAACAGAGAGAGGCAAAAATCCGTAACTTTTGATAATTTGGAGCATGACCGTATAACCGTTGAAAAGGATTTTGGAAATCAATAATTGGTTTCGGCATGCGATTAATTAAATAAACAGCCGTACCAAATGCATAAGTCCACTACGTTCGCGGCATCGACGCATGAGACAGTAGTGCTAAGCCCGTTTCGACAATGTGTCGATGATGTCTTTCTGCGATACCATTATGCTCAGGCGTGTGCGGCGGACTTGTCATATGCAAGATACCATGACTCGAGAGTAAATTCCGTAGACCAATATATTCACCTCCATTGTCGGTATATAGCGTTCTGATTTTGAGTGAAAATTGATTTTCCACCAAATTCTTGAACGTTGTAAATACATTAAAAACTTGAGATTTTTGTTTTAAAGGATA
This sequence comes from Alliaria petiolata, assembly GCA_020283515.1. Taxonomy (NCBI): domain Eukaryota; kingdom Viridiplantae; phylum Streptophyta; class Magnoliopsida; order Brassicales; family Brassicaceae; genus Alliaria; species Alliaria petiolata. The sequence continues at coordinate 64,159,992 of JAHZTW010000003.1, read as the reverse complement.
CAACCATGTGTATCTGGTAAAATGATCCACAAAAATCACGTTATAATTAAACCCGTCGATTGAAATAATTGGTTATGTCCAAACATCAGAAAATACAATATCAAGAGGCTTAAACGATTGTAAAGTAGAAGTAGAAAAAGGCAACTTGTGCATCTTATTAATAGAGCAAGCAGTGCATGGCTGAGCCATTAAAACATTTGAAGAAACTGGCAACTGAAATTGAGAAACTAATTTTTGAAGAATAGATAAAGCTGGATGTCCGAGGCAAGAATGCCAATCGGATAAAGATGTTTTGATAGTGGATGCAAAGCAAGAGATGGACGTGTGGAAGACGGAAGCTTTGGCCACTCATAAGTGCCATTCTTAAGCTTGCTTTCCAGACCTGAAAGTACGTTGGTGTAAATGTAACAGCCACACTATTAGTTGTACATAATTGAAAAACAGATATGAGATTTTTATCAAGTGATGGAACACATAAGAAATTATTTAAAAAGAAAGGACGAGTGTAGGAAGAAATAGTCGAGCAATCACCAAGAAGCACATCATCGCTGCCACCGTAGGGATTGTGAGCCGAGAGATTTCCAAGATCTGCCGTCATGTGGTGTGAAGCGCCAGAGTCAACAAGCCAGATAGAGGAATCAGAAAGCATGGCTACTTTGGCACGAGGATGCCAAGGCTGGATCTGTGGAGATGACTGCCATTGCGGAAAGCTTTGAGGTTGTTGCGGGTACTATTGTTGCCACGGTTGTGGAGAGGATGTACCACGAATGATGCGAAAATCAGGGCAATATTTAGCACTGTGCCCGAGCACTCCACACGCCTGGCACTTCCCAAGATACGGTTTAGAAAACTGTTTCTGATTTGTATTGTTGTTATTGTAGAATCGAGGCTGAGAGGAATTGTCGTTGGAGCGAGTATGGTAGAAATTTTTTGGATTGTGGTTCTTGCGTAAGCGAGTATCGGCGGCATTAGCGACGATAGGAATAACAGAGGAGGAGGAATCAGTGCAGAGGATCATGGCTTCTCGATTCAGCAGACGTTCATACAGCTCGGTGTATGAGATCGGATTGTTACGACCACTGATCGCATCAATCTCGGTGAAACCTTCAGGATCCACCGGCTTGCCAAGGAGGGAAAGGTCGTATGCTTTACCTTTCATAGCACATAGATAGTCATCGATTGATTTGCTGCCTTTGACACAGGTTTTAAGCTGAAACTTGAGCTGTCGAATGTGGCCACGTGTAGGGTTTCCAAACGCGGCAGCGAGACTGTCCCACACCTCCTTCGTGGTCGTTGCTGTGGAGACAAGAGTCTGAGTGGATTGGAAAATTGCACCAATGAGTGAACTGTATAGAAGTCGGTCTTGCCGCCTCCAGGGTGCATAAACTGGATTTGGAACCAAGGCTCCATCAGCGAGAACAGTATAGGCTGGAGCTGCACTGGAATCATCAATAAAATGCTAGATTTCATGACCCTCAAGGAGAGCACGAACTTGGGAGCGCCACATGAGATAATTTTGATGTGTAAGTTTGGTAACACTTGCATGTTAACCGACAATAGCGTGCTCTGTGGATCTTGTGTGTTAAACACAAACGTTCGTTCAGCAGTGGAATCTGAGGCCATAATTTAGAAGTAGAGATCTGAGAAGAATTGATTTAGAGACAAAGAGAGAAGGGATCGAAAAAAATAGGTTAAGACCTATTGTGCTCTGATACCAAATTAAGTTATGGAAATCGGTGATTATTATTGATAGCAGTACTCTGCTTATATACACAGATGGAGAGAACGATGTACAACCGTAAGGAATATACAGAAGATATACAGAAGTAATTACAGGGCTAATTTAGAGTTGTATTGAGCTGTCGCATATCATGTTTCCTTATTCTATCATTGTGCACTCAAAACTTACATTTTGATGCACGGTTTTTGAAATAGCTCATGAAAAAAACTTGTAAATGCTGGAGAAACGGGTAAGCCAGATATGGTTTTGGTTTCCGGATTGATGTAATGAAACTCCATTGCTTTTCCTTGCTCGGCACCGATGTCATTGGTATGCCTACAATACAAAGTACCTACAATCAGAACCAGATCGGTCTTAGTGGTGAAAGTTTTTTTATTATAATAACATTTCAGAAAAAAATTAGGAAAATTATTTTTAAAAAATACCATTGTATGATACCATTTTATAAAATGTATTTTTTTTTTCAATTTTCAAATTTACCACTTTAATAATCGTTTATCCGAGATCAGTTCGGTCCAAAATATCACACAGTTTCTGTCAATTTTTTTTAAAAAAAACTCCCGAGTTAAAAAACTGTAAAAGCTAGAAGATGATGGAAAACATAAAAACAAGTGCTTTGGAGAAGAATGGGAGACATACAAATATTTCGGATCGGATCATGGATCCTATTGGGGTTACTATTATGATAAATTTAAATCTTAAAAGATAAGTTTAATTTTCTTATTGTGATAAGGACAATTTTCTAGATTAGAGGTGATTGTTTAGCCGACCTACTTATGTATAAATACATTTGGTTGTGAATGTTAATAAAGCAAGTCAGTTCGATATCTAAATCTAGTATCAGATCTTACGATCTACTAAAACCTAAAAATCGTTCTCTCAATCTTTTGTTTTCAAAGTTATTTCTTCTTTGATCGTGTATCATGTCGGCTGAGGTTACACCATCGTCTACTCCAACGCCTGTGGCTGCAAAGGTTGACGAAACCGTATCAATTTCGTCATACCCGTTGTAAGCATCTGATAATCCCGATGTGATGATTACTTCAGTTCAATTGAACGAAGATAATAACGACGAGTGGTGCTCGGAGATGCTTAATGCATTTCAAGCTAAACATAACTTGGGTTTTATCAATGGTACATTGAAGAAACCTGGAGACGACAGTACAAACTTAGAGAATTGATTGACTGTTAACTTCATGATTGTTGGTTGGATCTGTGCATCCATTGCGCCAAAAGTTAAGTCCACAGTGACATATATCACTGATGTTCACTTGTTGTGGCTGAATCTTAAGCAGTGTTTCTCAGTGGAAAACACGGTACAAATTCATCAAATCAAGGCTCAGCTCGCTTCGTGTCGGCAAGATGAGCAAACAGTGTTAGAATACTTTGGTCGGCTGTCTACTTTGTGGGAAGAGTTACAAATTTACAGACAGTTCATGTTTGTTCCTGTGGAGGAGCAAAAACAATCGAGGCTGAACGAGAACACAAGAAGATTCACCAATTTGTATTGGGTCGACGACTCCATATTTGGAAGCATCTCTACCACGATAATTAGTACTGATCTCCTTCCCTTGCTTGGTGAAATCTACAACAAATTATAACATCGACTTTCATCTTCTCGTAACGGGATCAAAACCAAGAGGTTGTTGGGTTTCTCGCGCGACGTGTTATCTCAGCAACGTTTGCTTCTGCCTCTCTTCAACAGAATGACTCGTCATTCTAGTCAAACCAAGCGGAGGGACATAACAAAGCAGACAATTCAATTTTGCGATCTCGCACTCTTTGTTCTCATTGTGTGGCAGAACAGGACATGAAAAGCGTGATTCCTGGCAAATTGTGAGATTTCCAGAGTGGTACACCAGGCCTGCTCAGAGCACTGGTCGTGGTAAAACTGGTGGTGGACGCGGTAGAGGAGGCCGTGGTGGCAACAACGGTGGTCGTGGACGTGGTCAAGCAACTGCCGCTCATGCTACAAGTTCCAATTCATCCTCTTTTTCTGAGTACACCGATGATCAATGGCAGTCCTCACCCAAATGATTGAAGAAAATTCAGGAACTAAAGCTTCTGACAAGTTGTCTGGTAAGATTGATCTTGGAGATGTTATTCTCGATACAGGTGCATCTCATCATATGACGGAAAATATGTCTTTGTTAAGAATATCTCACCATGTTCAGGTTGTTTTGCCGACGGGAGCAAGACTTTTACGCAAAGCAAGGGTTCTTTTCCATTTTCGGCCAAACTCAAGTTGTCAAGTGTTCTATACGTTCCAGATTTGAACTGTATCCTGATTTCAGTTGCTAAATTGTTGAAACAAACGAGCTATTTTGCAATATTTACTGGTTCGGTTTGTGTTTTACATGACCTTTTTTAGGACGCTGATTGGAACCGGTGAAGAGCGTGATGGTGTGTATTACTTTATGGATATCGTCTCAGCAAAGAGTAATCGAGCCGTTGGATCTTCAGATTAAACTTTGTGGCATCAACGTTTGAAACATCCGTCGTTTCAGCGTTTTCGGATTTGTCAGTGCTTTCTAGTTCTTTGAAATCAGCTAGTTATAGTCTTTGTGACATTTGTTTTAGAGTTCGTGAAGTATTTTTTTATAGTGTGGATAAAACAATATAATGTTTTTCTATGATTCATGTTGATGTTTGGGAGCCACATTATGTACCTTTCTTCTGCAGTGCAGTATATTATTTTGACAATTGTGGATGATTTCTCTCGTACAGTTTGGACATATCTCTTGCTCGAAAAGTCAGAAGTCAAAGATGTCTTAAAGAAGTTTCTTGCTTATACGGAAATACAATTTAACAAGCATGTTAAGGTCGTACAAAGTGATAACGGTACATAATTTATGGTGCTTTCCTCGTTTTCCAAAGAATAGTGCGATGTACACAGAAGTGGTTGCTCTTGAACAAAAATATATTTGGGATTGGTAGTCAATGGGTGTACAAAGTAAAGTACAATGTGGATGGGTCTGTGGAACGTTATATGGCTCATCTCTTCGTTCAAGGGAATAGTCAGATTGAGGGTGAAGACTATAATGAAAAGTTTGCTCTGGTTGTCAAAATGACTACTGTTCGAACATTACTTCGTCTTGTTTCTGCAAATCACTGGGAAGTGTACCAAATGGATGTACAAAACGCATTTCTTCATGGTGATCTTGAGGAAGAAGTCTACATGAAGCTTCCTCATGGATTTTGCCATACTCATCGGAACAAGATTTGTTAGCTCTGAAAGCCTGTATGAGTTTAAACAAGCACCACGTTGTTGGTTCAATAAACTCTTTGATTTGTTGCTTAATTTTAGCTTTGTTTAATCTTATGATGAATATTCTTTGTTCTCTTATTCCTGCAAGAATATTGAGCTTCGCGTCTTGATCTATGTCAACGATTTGATTATTTGTGGCAACAATTTGATTATTTGAGGCAACGATCCTTATATGCTTCAGAAGATTAAGGAGTATTTGGGACACTGTTTTCTATGAAGGATTTGGGTAAGTTAAAATATTTCCTTGGTATTGAAGTTAGTCTCGGGTCTGAAGGAATTTTCATGTCACAACGTAAGTATGCGTTGGACATCATTACAAAAACATGTAATCTTGGTTCAAAACTAGCTCCTACACCACTTGAACCAAATCACAAGCTAGCGACAGTTATAGGTCCTCTTTTTGACGATCCGCAAAAGTATAGAAGACTGGTTGGACGCTTAATTTATCTGTTGAATACTCGCCGAGTTGTCTTATTCATTCCACATTTTGTCACAGTTCATGCAAAATCCCATAGAAACTCATTGGAATCCAGCACTTCGCGTTCTGCGTATTTTGAAGGGAACTCCGGGTCAAGGTATTTTGCTCAAGTCTGATTATGATCTTACTCTTACGATCTACTGTGATTTGGATTGGGCGTCGTGTCCGTTAATTAGACGATCACTTAGTGCCTTCGTTATTATGCTTGGCGGTTCGCCAATCTCTTGGAAAACCAAAAAACAGCGTATTGTTTCACATTCTTCCGCAGAGGCTGAGTATAGATCGATGGCTGCAGCTCTGCGTGAAATCAAATGGATTCGCCGCATGTTGATAGGCGTTGGCGTTGCTCAAACTTCACCAACACGGTTCTTCTATGACAGCAAAGCGGCTATCCACATTACGTGAACGAACGAAGCATATAGAGAATGATTGTCACGCAGTGCGTGATGCGGTTACTGATGGGCTTATCGTTATGCAGTACATTCGTACCGATTCGCAAGTTGCAGACATTTTGACGCAAGCACTTGGGCATGTTCCATTTCAAAAATTAGTGTCCAAGTTGGGTTTTCAAAATCTTCACGCTCTAACTTGAGGGGAAGTATTGGGATTACTATTATGATAAATATAAATCTTAAGAGATAAGTATAATTTCCTTATTGTGATAATTTCCATGAACGAACGAAGCATATAGAGAATGATGCGGTTACTGATGGGCTTATCGTTATGCAGTACATCCGTACCGATTCGCAAGTTGCAGACATTTTGACGAAAGCACTTGGGTGTGTTCCATTTCAAAATTTAGTGTCTAAGTTTGACGTTCAAAATCTTCACGCTCTAACTTCTTGAGGAGAAGTATTGGATTACTATTATGATAAATATAAATCTTAAGAGATAAGTATAATTTCTTTATTGTGATGAGAAAAATTTTCTAGCAAGTTTTTTCGACAGTAAAAGAGGTCTTCGCCAGGGATGTTCATTATCGCCATACCTCTTTGTGATTAGTATGAATGTACTATCTAAAATGCTGGACAAGGCTGCTTTGAATCGCCAAATTGGATATCATCCTTACTGTCAGAATCTTCAATTGACTCATCTATGCTTCGCAGACGATATGTTGGTTTTTGCAGATGGAACAAAACGTTCAGTTGAGGGAATTCTGACTGTTTTCAGGGAGTTTGCAGACACCTCAGGTCTGAATATCAGCTTGGAAAAATCAACATTATACATGGCAGGAGTTACAGATTTGGTAAAAGACACTATCCGAGACCAATTCCCATTCGATTCCGGAGGTCTTCCGGTCAGATATCTTGGGCTTCCTCTTTTAACAAAACGGATGACAGTGAGCGATTATAACCCTTTGCTTGAGAAAATTAGGAGTCCTATTAGTTGTTGGACTCCGAGATACCTCTCTTTCGCAGGCCGACTTCAACTAATTGGCTCGGTAATCCACAGTCTCACGAATTTCTGGATTTCTGCTTTCCGTTTGCCCAAAACTTGTATTCAAGAAATTGAAAAGCTTTGTTCGGCTTTTCTCTGGTTTGGGCCGGAATTAAGCCCTAAGAAAGCTAAGATTGCATGGAGTGAAGTGTGCAAGCCTAAAGAAGAAGGTGGACTGGGTCTAAGACCAATTTCAGAAGCTAATAAGGTCAGTTGTTTGAAGCTAATATGGCAGATTTTATCAGCTCATTCATCGTTGTGGGTTAACTGGATTCGACTATATTTAATTCGAAAAGGCTCGTTCTGGAATGTTAAGGATTCATCATCTTTAGGCTCTTGGAGATGGAAGAGATTGCTTAAATACAGAGACATTGCGAGGGATTTTGTTAAGGTTGATGTTCGAAACGGAGCTACGACGTCTCTCTGGTTTGATGTGTGGTCTCCGATGGGAAGATTAGCTGATGCTGTTGGAGCTCGAGGATATATTGATCTGGGCATACAAATTAACTCTTCAGTTGAGCAGGTTATTGAGAATCATAGAAGAAGACGACACAGGGTGGAGAGTTTAAATCAAATAGAAAATGCCATTGAAATGCTAAGACAAAGAGGTCTTACGCAAGAAAAGGACGTGATCATGTGGCGAAGAAAAGGGGGTAAATTCAAACAGAAATTCAACTCGAAAGACACTTGGAACTTAATTCGTGAGGTGCATGATGTTCAGGCTTGGTGGAAGGGGATTTGGTTCTCATATGCTACGCCTAAATATGCGTTCATCTCATGGTTGGCAACACACAATCGTCTTTCTACAGGGGATCGTGTTCTCTGTTGGAATATTGGAGCTGATACATCTTGCGTCTTCTGCAAATATCCAATAGAAACAAGAAATCATCTATTCTTCACCTGCAGCTTTTCAGAGAATATATGGGCCAGCCTGACTCGGAATCTACTTGCATCGAAATACACAACTCACTGGGACGGAATCATGGAGGGGTTGCTTGACGATTCAAGAGACAAAACCCATTTGTTTCTACTGCGATACGCTTTCCAGATTGCTATACACTCGATTTGGCGTGAACGGAACAATAGGAGACATGGCAAATCTCCTACACTCTCACAGCGTCTATCTCAACGCATCGACAAGCAGATACGAAATCGACTATCATCTATGCGGGACATGGGTGACAAAGATACGAAGACGGCATGGAAGCGTGGTTTGCTTCTAGATAACATCTATAGGACCTTAATCACAAATGTAATCTAATTTTTTCTGCAAATCTCAAAGCTAGAGGCACATTGTTGTAAACCCGGTTTTTTTTAATTAATTTGACATTCAATTCAAAAAAAAAAAAAAAACAATTTTCTAGATTATAAGTGATTGTTTAGCCGACATACTTATGTATGCATACCTATGGTTGTGAATGTTAATAAAGCAAGTCAGTTTAATATCTAAATCTACAGATCTCATATATATTGGCCACCTCTACCTATGATTTAAAAGTTAGAAGGAAGGAAAGATCAAAAGGAAACAAAGACGAGTAGGATGGGTGACATAAAAATATCTCGGATGGGGTCATGGATCCCGGATATAAATATTTTGTCACCTCTACTTCTGACCAGTTTATAATTTTACAAATTTTATAAACAATTTATATAATATTTTTATACATGTTTATAAATATGAATTTTTAGAAATAATCCTTCAAAAACGTATAGAAAATGAGACTTTGGAAAATGGATAAGAAATTATCGCCTTCTTCAAGACCTCTTCTCATGCCTCTCCTCCTCATCTACCTCCTCTACCGCCACCTCCAGCCATCCCAAAATCTCCAAGGTCACCTCCACCGCCACCCATCCCAAACCCTCCACGGTCACCCCCAAACCCTCCACCACCCCCACCTTCGCAAACCCTCCTTTTTTGGAATTTTCTTTTTGGTGGCACATACACAATAATCTGTAAGAAATTGAGATTATAAATTGTGAGATTGATTTTACTAGTTAAGCACTTGTAATCTGCAAGAAAGTTAGGATCTAGTACACACCTCCTCGTCTGAAAGGATCGATTCATGCCAAGTTAACCATAAGCCATTAATAATAGTTGTTATTCATGTCAAGTTAATTTATCTAGGAAAATATACAATGAAAATATGGAAAAAGGTAAAAGAGATATTTAATTATTGATATTTCCATGTATGTGTTAGTGGTATATGCAACTACCACAACATATACCACTACTAAGTCCAAAGCCATAGTCTTCATGATATTTCTCCAAACATCAAACACAGTAGCAAACAAGTTTATCAGAATAAGCTCCCATGCAAAAACTGACAAACGTATATGTGTTTCCAACACATGACATGTTGCAAAAAGCATGACTTTTATGGATCTGATTAGTAGACGGGATCTAACACCAATATTAGCTCCATGATTACAACTCTTAACTTGCAACAAAAGCAAGTATATATTAGAAGTTTCTTATTTTTTTTCACATCATAAGATATTTTTATAAAAATAAATTAAAAAACCTTATATATCTATTCATCACCCTAATTAATGAGATGTAATTATTTTTAAAATTTATGGATTTAAAATTGAGGCCTTGATTGACTGTAGACGAATCCAAGTGTACATGTGCCACAGACGATCTTCTCATAATTAACTTTAGCTTTGGTTGTGATCTCGCCAAAGACCATGACCATGTTGATCTTGGAGCATTTACAAGCAACTTTACTGTGTAAGTCTTTTTCAAGGCAGGCATAGAGAACTGCATCAGAGATATGATCACAGAACTTGTGCGGGGGCCGGGTGTTCCTCGTTAACAAGACTCAGATGTGAATAGAAAACTTTCTATTTGGCTGCAAAGAATAGAATATAAACTAGCCTTTTTTGGATAAAATTTGAATATATTAACAAAAAGTAAAGAGTTCGGTTACAAGAGCTGTTACATTAGCCGTTACTGTTAATTTGAATATAAACTAACAGTTGTAGAATCATGAAAGAAGCATCATGCTATGTAAAAAAAATAGTCTTAGTCACCATGTCCTAAGAGCTTCTTAATATTATGTATTTCAAATAACATATGATACAAACAAAAAGAAATAATGGAATTAGTCAAGAATATTATAAATGACAAAAATACTAGAAAAGAGGATTCGAAAGTCATAATTGAACAATGTTCAGCAAATTAAAGAGGTTCGAGTCTTATCTTTAGTGAGTCTTATCCTTGTGATTCGTTTCTCATGCTACTCATTGATGCATATGTAATCTTTTTTTTTTTTTTGCCAACAACCTCAAATCTTAAAACGGTTCAGAGATCCAAACCGGTAGAATTGAGTTTATATATACTATAGGATGAAGGTAGTCGCGAGCACTTCGTGCTAACTTGTCCGCCTTCTGGTTTTGCGCGCGTGGGATGTGCGAGAGAGAGAAAGAAGAGAACTCCTTCCTGCTTGTCTCGTATTCCTCCAGATGTAGTGAGAATGCCGGCCAATCCTCAGGTTTTTCTAACTCTGCGTGTAGTGGGGATGTGCTTCTTCGTACCTTTCTTGCACCCAGTAGGATTCCTTCTATGCCAGCCCCATTGCAGTACCACCCCAACCCAGCATTAACTGCTGTCTCCTTCCAAGAACCATCTATTTGATATTGTAGTCCGGTAAATGATCTTGTCTGTAAGATCTGAGTCCTTTGTGGTGAATGCACCACTGCCTCATCCACTTGGGCCAACTCCCACCCCAGTGCTTCCGCCTTTGCTAGCCTAAGTACTTCCCGAGGATCCCGATCTATATTTAAAAATAATTTATCATTTCATGCCTTCCAAATATACCATAATAACCACGGATAAACCGTCATCTCCCCATCATTAGGTAGGTTCCAGAATAAATGTGACATATTAGAATACAGTGCATCTGTTGGGAACCTATTCGGGGGTGTGGGAATTGCTGATAATGCCCAGACTTGATGAGTCGGGGGGTATTCAAATAATGTATGATTTATAGTTTCTTTTTCTGCACCACATCTGCCGCATTGAGGATCGCAATTAATACATCTACTGCATAGACGATCCATGACTGGTATGCAACCCGAAAGTATTTGGCATAGAAAATGTTTCATTTTTGGTGGACATTTAACCTGCCATGCATAGTCTTGTAAACTACTTATATTCGGACCGTATGTCCTCTCACTATCCCCGTTTGAAGGGTATTCTTGCTGTGTTGTATATTCAGACTTGACCGTATACCTTCCCGACTTAGTAAAACTCCAGCTCAATAAATCCGGTCTACTTTCCTTTGTAGTGGGAATCCCTATAATTAAGGGTATATCCTCTGAAACAATTAATTGTTCAAGTAGTGGTAAATTACACATCGCGGTTTTATGTAATCTTATCAAGCGAGAATCAAGTTCTATGTGTGGTTTTTTTTCAACTTATTATAGTATTTTTTTAACTGTAATTAAGAGTAGTTTAAAGGGATAATTGGCAAAATACCTTAGATAAGATTTGGAATTTGAAAAGTACATTGGTTTTTTAATTTTTTGAAAACTACACTTATTGATATGTAAGAAAAACTATTTTGACCAGATTTTGATTAAAAAAATACATATTTTAGTAAATAAAAATTAAAATAAAAAAATATTTATATTGTGATTTTATTAAAGAGAAAGATATCTAATTATTTAATAATTCAAAATTTTATAATTAGATAAATCTTAGTATTTGAGAATTTATCTCTACAAAAAAAAAAAAAAATACTCAACATGATAAGCTAATAAACCATCGTAGTATTGTACTAATTAACTACAATACAACATTCAGTCAGTGTCGTATTGTATACTACTTGTCTCAGCATGAGAAACTCAAAACTCATTAGGATGAATTGTGTTATCTAACCCAATTAACAAAATGAGTTTAGCTGCAATTAGACATTGACTTATCTCTGAGTATTCTCCACTAATTGATAAAGTCAAGGGCAGATTCACTAGTTGGACGGTAAAGACTCTATCGTATGCTGGGAGGCTCCAACTCATTACTTCAGTGATCTACAGCTTGGTCAATTTTTGGCTCTCGGCATTTATTCTCCCTAAAGGTTGCATTAAGGAGATTGAAAAGCTTTGTAAACGCTTTCTGTGGTCGGGAGACATTGCCAAGCGTTCCGCTTCAAAGGTTGCTTGGAAATCTGTGTGTCTTCCCAAGCTTGAAGGGGGTTTGGGTCTGCGAGACTTCTCAATCTGGAACAAGGCATTGAGTATGAGACTAATCTGGCTACTATTCTCTAATAGCGGCTCCCTGTGGGTAGCGTGGAATAAAGAGCATCGCTTGAGACGCTCGAATTTCTGGTTATTGGACGTAAAAGGAACTCAGTCTTGGATCTGGAAACATCTACTCTCTCTTCGTCCTCTGCCAAAGTTGTTTTTGGGCTGTGACATTGGAGATGGTTTAACAGCTTCCTTCTGGTGTGATAACTGGCTCAGTCTTGGGCCCCTAATTGATTTCATTGGGAAACAGGGACCTCGTCAAATGGGTATCCCTATCGATTCATCGGTTTTTGTGGTTGCCTCAGATACTAATGGTTGGCGCCTCCCTTCAGCAAGATTCAGAGTGCCTGCGATCCAATCTTTGCGAACAACCTTGCTTGCAACATTGTCTCCTAACCCTTCTAGAGGACCTGATGTCTACACGTGGGGAGAGGAAGGCTCTAGAGTCCCTCGTTTCTCCACCAAGAAAACTTGGGATCTTCTAAGACCAGCAGCTACCATGGTTACTTGGGCCCCATCAGTATGGTTTAAGCATTTGATTCCGCGCCGTGCCTTTCACTTCTGGGTTTGTACTCTGGATAGACTGTCGACCAAATCAAGATTGTCAAGCTGAGACTTGCGGTTTCTGTAACTCCATGTTGGAAACCAGGGATCACCTTTTTCTGCATTGTGAGTACTCGGCCAAGGTATGGAACCTTATTCTACCTCGGCTCAAGCGTCGCGATAACCGTTTGTTTCCCAACTGGCAGCACCTCTTAGTCTGGATGCAGGCTCCTCATCGATCGGTATCCAAGACTCTCAAAAGTCTGGTCGCTCAATGCACAATCTACCTACTTTAGAAAGAGAGGAATAGCCGCAACCACAGCAACTCGATCCTGTCTCCAGAAGCGGTATTCAAGCAAATTGATCGCTGCACTAGAGATTCTCTCCTAGCTCGCCTCTCCAAGAAGCGCTGCAATGGGCTTCTCTCCCAATGGTTCACCCATGCATAGTTAGCCGCTCGTAGCTCCCGCTATATCTTAGTTTCAATCTGGCTTTTTATTTTTTTTTGGGCCCCTGAAGCTTCTTGATCTAAAACATTGTAAATTACTCTGATTCCTTTTGGTAATATATTCACATTTTATCCCTAAAAAATAATAATTAGATTTTGACTTTTGTACACAACCTTAACCTACGATGCAGCATATGCAAATTGCAGTAATATACAGGGAAGCAATCAAATAGATAAAACTTTTCAATCAAATCTAGACATTGCTTATATGCTCGAGTCTTCAACTTTCTCAGAAGCCGAAAAAGAGTGTCATGTATACGGTTTTAAAATGTTTCTTTTATTTTTATTAAATAATTTTAAAATTATTATAAATTCTTAATTGGGTTAATTTAGTTATTTCATATGTAGCTAAGTGTAATTTTCTAAAAAAAAATTAAAATGGTATAGTTTTCAAATTCTAATCTTGTTGGGAGGTATTTTCCCAAATTTTCTCTATTAAAGGACTTAAAAATACGATTTAGATTCATAAGAAATAGAAAGAAAATCCCTTTTTGGTAATTATTTTATAATTAAGAATAGTTTAAAGGGAAATTACTCTTTTTATTTTTAAATGCATCTCACATTTCATATATGATTATGTTGGTTCAAATTGGTTCGACTCGTGAGTTATCTAATCCGGAACCAACCGGCTTACATGGACAAAAACAATTCCTCGAGCACGAACATCTTTTGCAAGGTTAATCAGCTCGGATATTTAAAGTCATACTCAGATATCAATATATTATTAATATTATAAAGCTTGTCTCTAGAACAAGTTTGCAGAAAATGATTACTCCAGAGATTGTGTGGCACATTCGCACTATATAGACAATATTCAGATTCAGACATTAGTACATTACATATGCAAATATAATCGGAGTCCGAATTTACGCATGATCCTCCATTCGGATAGTTTAGTTCGATGCATTTTTTGTTGCAGTCTATGATGTCTCCACATGGACCGATCGGGATAATCGTATTTATTATATCTGCCGTCATAAGAGAAATTTCTTCTGCCGTAGGAAACACATCCTTTCTCGCAAGAATCTCCTCATGTCTATATATATATATATATATATATATATATCCCATGCAAATACACTCATATTATCGTTGATTGAATCAAAATCGGTAATTCTTTTTTTTTTCAAACTTGTTTTTCAGTACATGCTAGAGATTACCCCACTTTGACCAATTTATATATATAGTCAACATTTTTTAGATGGTATTAAAGAAAAATATATAATACTTTTTTTTTTGTTAAGGGCCAAAAAGATATAATACATAATATATTACCATTATATAAGGAAAAACGAAAAAATTATCTCCCAAGTCATTTCTTAACAGTACTAAAGATAAAGATTTGGGGTCAATTAGCATGATGATTGATGACTATATTGGATTCTTTATGAAAGAATCTCCTATATATTAATTGAGAAACATTCTCACAAACCCTTTAATTTACAATGATGTCATTTTGCTGATGTGTCACACCACATTCATTCTCACATATCATTTAATGTCATTTAATGAAATTAATTATTAAGACATTTTAAAAAAGGAAACGATTAAAAAAATACTAATTTTATATTTGGAGAATTGAACTTAAGACATCGAAGATAACATAATAAGCACATAACCACTTTCACAAAGACATTTCATATGTTTTCCAATCAGTTTCCTTTAGATATCTATAAATTATTTTAGCTATTAAAATTATAAACTATTTACATTATATGCCATTATCTACCTTTTGTTTTTTTGATATAACTACAAAATATATATAAGAATTATTATGCATCATTAGTAATAAAAAATATAATAAATTTATCCATTAAATCTTTTTTGATATATAACCAGAAAATTTATATAAAAAATATTATGCATCATTAGTAATAAAAAAATAGAATAAAATAAACGTACTATTTATTCCAAAAATATGGAATAATGGCCAACAAAATTATTATTATTATTAAGCGACTTAATTAAGAACAATTTCATTAAGTCACAAAATAAGTTTAGGGAAACAAATCGACGAAAATATATTCCTTGGCTGTCACTTTCATTAAGTCCCAAAATAAGTCTAATTTAATTAATTCTATTAAGTACGAATTCATAGACTACAATAACACTTACCAAAATCGTGACCTATAATTTTTATTTATTATGTTTTCATTATGTAAGGAAAGTTATTAGTTGGTATGATGTAAATACCACAATATAGTAAGATAATAATATATTTCAAGTTTAATTGATAAATGCTTTTTGGACATAACATTAAATACGAGCCATTAATTACGATCCCATATAATACGATCCCATAACATTAAATACGAGCCATTAATTACAATATCACTTGCCTAATACTCCCTCCATTTCACAAAGAGTGTCATTTTAGAGTTTTTCACACATATTAAGAAATCTACTAAAAATTCTATTTTACCCGTTATTAATACACCAAATACATATCTCTCTCTAATTAATACACTAAAACTACAAGGTTAAAACTGTATTTTTCTTCAAAATTCTGCATTGAAAACATAAAACGACACTCTTTGTGAAACAAAAATTAAACCTCAAAATGAGACTCTTTATGAAATAGAAGGAGTAATATTTATACTTATTTCCATTAAGTCTGATTCAAAATTTAATTCTATTAATTACGATCTCATAAAACCATTTTCTTAATCTACTATATAAATTCTTCTTCTATTACCACTTTTACTCATCATTTCAGAAAATAAGTATTTATTCAAGCTTTCAATCTTTTAGTTCTTATGGCATCTTTTAGTTCCGTTTCTGACCTAAAACCTTTCAAATCCATGTGAAAAATCAAGGCGAAGATCATACGTCTTTGGAAACAATATTCCTCTTCAACAAAACTAAATATTATTTTATTAATCTCGTTGATTAATAAGAATTTAATGAAAATTTGATATTAAAATAATTAGAAATTATTATATTTTAAATTCAAATTCACTTATCCGAAAAAATATAAANCAACTACTTTTAAAAAAGTAAAATAAAGCATTTAAATACAAAATGCCAAGAATCAACACTATAATATCTCCTGTTGTTGACACATCAGCTTTTCTGTGTTATAAGAAGCCGAGCTTTTCTGTGTTATAAGAAGCCGACACATCAGCGAAATATTGAACTAATTAGAACATTTTAATTAATATAGGTCAGTTTAAATTTTTACACATCAGCTCTTTAAAACACAAAATTATAATAACACAAAAAACACGACGACTTCCTTCGTTTTTTCTTCCCCACAACGCCGAGCCTCGCTCAAAACCACCACCGTAAAGGTTGGGAAAGTAAGAGTCTTGGAGAAAATAAAGAAGCTTGGGGAAAACGTAAGAGAAGAAGAAAAGAAGGAGACAATGAAGGAGTCTTTGATGGGACTTGGAGTAGAGAATAGAGAAGCAATAAGATTATGTGTATGGATCGATCACCATAGAGGTCGTTGTGAATATCTTGAAGAGGTTCTCTCAAAGACTGTTGTGGCTCGAGGCCAAAGACCACGTGCCCGAATCAGATACATGTACAGTACGCTTGCTTTTATTTCCCACCTCACAATAATCCAAGTAAATTCTCTCCTTTACAACCGATCAGCTAAGAAAGGCGGATAAAGATTATTAGTATCCACGGCTAATACACCCAGGAAGAAAGTCTATTTTGGTCCACTGAGTTCTGTTTATTTTGTTATTGCTTTGCAATTATCATGATTGATTAGATTATTCAATTGTATGTCATCAGTTATATGGACCATAGAAAAATATCAGTGAAAAGTGTTTAATCAAAGTGAGAATAAAAAGAGTTTGATTTAGCAAGCACTAAAAAATTTCCAATAAAAATTATAATTTCAGTTTGAAAGACTTGTAGAGATACGTGCATGTGTATTCAGTTACTGTAAGATTTTAGCCAACTTTGATGATAATTTTTACTAACCTTTCTTTTTTCAAAACTAATAAGGTGGAGTTTAGGAACACGGATTCTGGGTATATATATATGGTGTTCAAGCTACCATATGTATCGCAGTAACCAAAATTTAATTACTTAACTTGAACTGAGTCAAAAAAAAATTCAACAACCCAAACCATGGGATTGAGTACTAGGGGGTGCACATGGTTTTAAAAAAGTAGTTGTTTGTTCATCCATCAAGATGGCATTCTCGATAGACTATCAAAGCCACAATTATGATAAATCACAAACATTCCTTACGTAAATATATCTCTATTTTTGAAATACACACGCCATAGTTAAATAACATATACATAAAAAACTTATGATAGATAATATTCATATTTTTCAACATAAATATTTAATTTGACTATAAAAAATAATTTCTCATATTAAAAAATATAAAAAAGTTTTTAAAAATATCATGCAGCGTAGCGCGGATAATTACCTAGTTAAATACTAAATTTATTAATAAAAAAGTTTTTGGTCGATTCTAATCTCAAAAATCATGCCACATCATCATATACTCATATCTTCTGTACTGCTTTGTACTATTCTGTATTGACCAAAAAATTTACTCTATTTCATATTCTCTATTGTGTTACTCTCATATTATAACCAGATTAAATATCACAATCTTACAAAAAAACAGATTTTTTTTTGTGTCAAACAAAATTTGTAATTTAAAAAAACGGACATGAATTTCTTAACTTGATGTATAGTGTTGCTAATGAACAATATGTCGTTTTATATATAGAATAGAATGTCATACTTTGTTATTTACTATGTTGCTAGGTGATCGGTCCGCACCGTGTGCGGGTTATAAAATATTTTATATATTCAATATATAATTAATATTGTATATTGAAGTTAATATATTTGTACATAATTAACTATGTATTAATAATAACATTATATGAATATTTAATAATAATAAAATAACGATAAATCAAATGAAAAATGTTATAGATTTCAATAGAAATTGAAGATAAAAAAGCCACTAATCAAGATTTTAAAATAATTTCGTAGATAAAAAGTGTAAATATGATAACTAAATAAACTGAAAAATATTAAAACATATAATAATTTATTTAATTTTTATGGTTGGCATGCACGCATGTGCATGTATAATTTTTTTTTTTATAAACATAAATAGTTTTAATATTTAAATATTGATTAATTTTCTTATATATTATGTAAACAGTATTTTTTTACATATACAGTTTTAGTGTTTAACAAAAATCACACAAACGTTTCATATCGTTTTGTGTCTTTTGAATCTGATTTATTTTAAATATTTTTATTTTTTCTATCGTTTAGAGTGATATATAATTGCAAATTTATAAATTATATTAAATAATAATTAAATTCTAATAATATGTCTTGAATATTATCTATACTATGCTTTCTTTTCTCCTTACACAATATAATCTTGCCAATATATATATTTTTAAGTATATATTTTTCTTTGACCTATTGCTAATTAAACCAAAATGAGTTTTACAATCTTTACTGATCCTAAGAGCGGGTAGATGGTTGGTCCGCACATTCGTGTATACCAACCACCTCAGTGCTATTAGGACAAATAGAGATTTAAAAAATATATATAAATTGTTTAATAACTAAAATTAATTAAAATTGGACTGTAATCGAGTTTAACAAAATGCATGCACGACAAGTTCGCATGTGATTTTGACTTTTGGATAATAAATATTTATATCCACACACATATTTGTGGAAAAATCGAAATATAACTTTTATGTGTTAAAAAAAACAAAGTATATGTTTTGTAATATATATTTTTATAATGTATAGTTGAATTTTAAAAAGAAATAAATACGTATATTTATGCATATAAGTATCAGTTAAAAATAAATGAATTGTAATATTTAGGTGTTGGTTATTTTTTTTTATATTTTCCGCAAACGTTATGTTTTTACACGATGCAATTTTTGGCGTTTAAGAACAATCACGAAAACCATTTCTATCGTTTTTTATTTAATAAAAATTTCTTATTTTTTAACATTTTATGATATATGGTTTCAAATTAAAATTTATATTAAATATTAACAAAAATTACAAAGAATGTTTTAAAAATTTAAAATATAATATTTAACTTTATCATGAAAATAAATAGAGTACATTAGATAATCTATCAGTAATTTACTTTTCAATAAAAATTATAATAAATATTTATTATAAAATTTGTGAAATCATATTATATAAATTCTTTGGTAGCTCTCCGCTCATCTCTTCGTCCAATTTTGAGGAATTGGTTTGATGAAGAAAATAAATTTTCTTATGGTTGGCTTGCAAGCATGTGTTCATTATAAAATTTGAGCCGCACATGCGTTTATTATAAAATTTACTTCTTAAGATTTTTAAATGACTCCGTAAAACAAAGCACGAGAGTGTTACGGAAAAACAAAACTCTAGAGATTTATTTTTATTTTTATTTCTACTTCTTATTCATATTTGTTTTATCTTATTAATTTTTTTTTAATACGGTTACAATTTTTTTATTTATGATCTCAAATTCTCGATCTACAATAAGACTGTATAAGTATGATATAAAGTTTTGATTTTTTTTAAAAAAATATAAAAATGTTATAAGGTATTTACTATCATATTGGATAATATATTATCATTTTTTATATAAAAATATAATATATATTGGTTGTAAAAATTTTGTAATCATATTTTATGCAATTTATTATGAATATATGTAAAACAAATTGAAATCATATTAATTATTATTTTCTGTTAGTTTAAATTTATTAATTTTAGTGTTTTAATCTAGTGTATTCATGTTTTAATTTCATAATTTATTTAGTTTTAACTCAACCAATCAAAACATTTTGTTTATTTTAGAAAATTTGACATGTCACATTTACATGTCATCATTAAAATGCACTAACTTTCATTGTGGAAGTGACAAATAAGCATTTTTCATTAAAAGTGATTCTCAAATAATAGGAAGTATGATCCGATACTATTTAGTAAAAATAAATACAAATATATTTCTTTCTGTTTTATGTAGAACCGCGTCATTCTATATACTTGTGTGCGTTGTCACTTAATTAGTTACATATTTGTTTCTTGCATGGTTAAAAGGTAGAATTCAAATTGAAAATTTACAAATCTTCACAAACTGTACTTCCTAAAACAGTGAATAATATAAAAGAGAACAAAATCCAACATACAATACAATATATAATTTCAAATAAAATAGAACACTCTTTTACTAATTTCTCTAAAATACAGCAGAGTCGTATAAATTGGATCACCGGAGGCGGCATGAAACCGTGATTCAGTAGAATAAGAAACTGTAAAATCGTATAAAATTGATTAGAAAATTGTATAGAATTGATTAGTTATGCACTTTGCAAAGTCATCTATTATGACATTTCTATTCACAAATGAGAAAAAAAAACGTTTTCCAATATAGTTATATTCTATTATACAATCTGATATTTTTATTTTCTTAAAAGAAACGTAATGAACATACATAAACAAATATGTAACTAAGTGATTATGCATGCGAGTGTATATATAATATATACAGAATGACACAGTTATACATAAAATCCAAAAGAATATGTTTGTATTTATTTTACTAAATAGCATAGCATGGCTTAGTAAATGGCATAGCATAGTATTGTTAGTGTTGTGCTGACCGATTTGAGAAGAACCGTATACATTGTAATTTATACACAAAATATCACAATTGTTGTAAACTAATGCTCTTTCTACATAGAAATTATGCTTTCTAGGAGAGAAGCATAAAGATTTTAAGAGAAAAAGGATTCTATAGAGAGAGTAGAGAGAGAAAGAGGAAGAGGGATGAAGAGAGATGAAGAGCTTTTCATTTCTTCAAAACTTATGTTTTTACAAAGAGTAAGGACATTTATTTATATAAGTTTGAAAAGTTTGGACAGATCTTATCCATTCGTTGATCTTATCCACAAGTTCATCTTATCCACAGGTTCAACTTATCCACTTGTTGATCTTATCCACTCGCTGATCCTATCCACTCGATCTTATCAATGATGGAGAATGGATAATCATAAACTATTTTTAACACTCCCCCTTGATTATCCATTATCATTGAAGTGTTGCGTACTGCCTCGTTAAAAACCTTATCATGGAAAAATTCAATGGGACAAAACCATGACGAGGGAAAAAGAGTGCAGTAATGCTTCTCCTTGAGTATTCATCACTGTGAAGTTGCGCGCTGCCTCGTTAAAAACCTTTCCATAGAAAAACCCAGTGGGACAAAAACCATGGCAGAGGAAAAGAGTACAGCAACAGCAAACTCCCCCTGGAAATGATGGATCTCATCTTCTCTTCACAAATCTCGTAGATGCCGCATTCCAATACTCTGAACATGTTTCTTGAATGTTGTAGTAGGAAGCGCCTTTGTGAAGAGATCAGCTGCGTTGTCACTTGAACGAACATACTGAATATCAACTTCTTTATTCTTCTCGAGCTCTAGAGTATAAGAGAAAAATCTTGGAGGGATATGCTTCGTTCTATCGCTCTTGATATAACCTTCTTTAATTTGAGCGACACAAGCAGCATTGTCTTCAAATACTTTTGTTGGTTCTTTATCTGTGATTATTCCGCTTGCTTCTTGTATATGATGAGCTATGGATCTCAGCCATACACATTCCCTGTATGCTTCGTGAAGCGCAATAATCTCCGCATAATTTGAAGAAGTGGCGACCAAAGTTTGCTTCTGAGATCGCCAAGAGATCACAGTTCCACCAAATGTTAAAACATATCTAGTTTGCGATCGAGCCTTATGCGGATCAGATAAATATCCTGCATCTGCAAAACCAACTAGACCAACCTCGGAGTTTCTAGAATAATATAATCCAAAATTAATCGAACCTTGAAGATAACGGAATATATGCTTTATTCCATTCAAATGCCTGCGCGTCGGTGATGAACTATACCTTGCAAGTAAGTTAGTAGCAAAAGCTATATCTGGTCTAGTACAATTTGCAAGATATAAAAGTCCACCTATAGCGCTCATATAAGACACTTCAGGACCTAATATTTCTTCATTACCTTCACAAGGCCGAAATGGATCCTTGTCAACATCGAGTGGTCTATTGACCATTCGAGTACTCAAAGGAGTCGCTTTATCCATACTAAAGCGTTTCAACACCCTTCTGGTGTAATTTGATTGATGCACAAATATTCCATCTTGGAAATGCTCTATCTGGAGCCCAAGACAAAACTTTGTCTTTCCAAGATCTTTCATCTCAAACTCATCTTTCATGTGAGTTCTTGCATCATCAATCTCCTTTTGAGTTCTAATCATGTTCAGGTCATCAACATACACAGCAATGATCACAAATCGTGATGCGGATTTCTTTATAAACACACATGGGCATATCGCATTGTTGACGTAACCTTTACTCAACAAGTACTCACTTAAGCGATTATACCACATGCGTCCGGATTGCTTTAATTCGTAAAGTGATCGATGTAGTTTGACCGAACATAGCTCTTTAGATGCTTTAGGCATCTTGGATCCTTCATGGATCTTAAATCCTTCAGGGATTTTCATGTATATGTCACTATCAAGTGAACCATATAGATATGCAGTCACAACATCCATGAGGTACATCTCTAAATTCTTAGAGGCCGTTAGGCTTATTAAGTACCTGAATGTAATTGCATCCATGACCAGAGAATATGTCTCTTCATAATCAATTCCCGGTCTTTGAGAAAAACCTTGCACCACAAGGCGAGCTTTATACCTTGTGACCTCATTTTCTCATTTCTCTTTCTTACAAAGACCCATTTGTATCCGATCGGCATTACATCTTCAGGTGTAACAGCTATCGGTCCGAATACGTTCCGTTTAGTAAGGGAGAATATTTCATTCCTCATGGCCACTTGCCATTTATCCCAGTCAGGCCTTCTCTGGCACTCTGACACGGAACTTGGATCTACATCATCATTTTCATGATCGATCTCATTGGACACAGAAAAAGAGAACATTCCATCATCATCTTCTATTTCACTTCTAGCCCATAGTTTTCCACTTTGGGCGAAGGAGATGGAAATCTCATATTTTTCTGTTCTAGATTCGTCTTCAGGACGAATCTCTTTACCAGGTTCTTCTGGAACCGGTTCATATATGTCTTACAGACATATATCTTTACATGGTTCTTCAGGAACCTTTTCACAAATGTCTTCAGGATATTTGACACAAATGTCTTCCGGACATTTGGCTTTATGTGGTTCTTCTGGAACCTTTGCTCCCAATTTCTTTCTTTGTCGGGGATTTCTATCTTTTGATCCCATAGGCCTCCCGCGCTTCAGCTGAACCCTCAGTTCATTTGCTCTACTTACATCAATATGTTCTTCAGGAACATTTACTCTTGATGGAGCATTAGTTGCGGGGATATGGGACTTCGTTACCCTCCTCGTATCTGTGAATGCATCAGGTAACTGGTTTGCCAAACTTTGCATATGTATAATTTTCTAAACTTCCACCTCACGTTGATTAGTAGGAGGATCAAGATAAGCCAAAGAGTGTATACACCAGGTGATATCATTTGGTGATTCTCTCAATCCTCCCCCTAACGCAGGGAATTCACTTTCATCAAAATGGCAATCGGCAAACCGTGCCGTGAACATATCACCAGTTACCGGTTCAAGATACCTAATTATACTTGGTGACGAATACCCGACATAAATTCCCAATCTTCTTTGTGGTCCCTTTTTTGTTCTTTGGGGTGGCACTATAGGGACATAGACCGCACACCCAAACACACGAAGATGGGAAACATCTGGCTTATGGCCAAACGCTAACTGTATGGGGGAATATTCATTATATGCACTTGGCCTTACCTGGACCAATGCCCCAGCATGCAATATAGCATGTCCCCACACAGTGATTGGAAGCTTTGTTCTCAAGATTAACGGGCTGTCAATCAACTGCAACCGTTTAATCAAAGACTCAGCCATGCCATTTTGTGTATGTACGTGCGGAACCGGATGCTCAACATCGATTCCCAAAGACATACAATAGTCATTAAAGGCCGCTGAAGTGAACTCACCAGCGTTATCAAGCCTGACTTTCTTTATGGCACAATCAGGAAAATGCGCTCTCAACCTGATTATTTGGGCAATGAATCTTGTAAAAGCCATATTTCTTGTGGTCAAAAGACACACATGTGACCATCTGCTAGATGCGTCAATCAATACCATGAAATATCTAAATGGCCCGCACAGTGGGTGAATCGGCCCACATATATCACCATGTATTCTCTCTAGAAATACAAGGGATTCATTCCCAACTTTGGCTGGCGAGGGCCTACTTATGAGTTTTCCTTGATAACATGCCTTACATGAAAACTCCCCCGATTGAAAAATCTTCTGGTTTTTGAATGGGTGGCCACTCGAATTTTGCATAATCCTTCTCATCATGACTGAACCAGGGTGGCCTAACCTTTCATGCCACACTCTAAAAGTGCTGGTAAACTTCTGGTTTACCGCAACATGTGATTCAGCCATGGTTATCTTTGTGCAATATAATCCCGAGGACATCATTGGTAATTCTTCCAACTGATGTTTCCTCTCCGTTGTAATGCAAAGATATTCAATGCCATTCTTATTAACAGTCTCAATATGATATCCATTTCTTCGGATATCTCGGAAACTTAATAAGTTCCGCTTAAACTCGGGGGAGTATAATGCATCTTGCACTACAAACTATGTACCCCTTGACATTGAAAAACTCGCTCTTCCAGAGCCTAGTATAATCTTTGCAAAACAAGTTATAGTACTCACGCTTCCGGCGGAGACTTTCATTTTGAGACAGGAGAAATACTTTTTATCCCTAAGGATTATATGTGTCGTAGCACTGTCTGCTAGACATGTATCTCCATCCTGAATCTCAAATTGTGACATCTTCTGTGCCACAATACTTATAAGAGATGCAATAATTAATCAAAAACATCAACTTATAAAAAATTAGTATATTATATCAAAAATCTTTTGATAAACAAAACTCTACATATACTTTTGTTTACCATATATACTAAAAACCTGATCAAGTTATGTTATTCAGATCTTTTGTGATTCGGCATACATATCGGCGAAGTGTTTTGGCGTACGACACATGCGTACCCAATAACTTTTTATGCCGCATCTATAGCAAGCGATTTCACCTTGCCTTTTTACGTCCCAACCATCATCATTTTTCCTCTTTCGTCCATCTCACTTACTTCAAGTGAATAACTCAACATTCTCTCCTAGGAATGGAGTTAACCCAGTTGGACGAGACTGATGGTTCATCATCACGAGTTTATTATTGTTAAGCTACCAGTTAGATTTACATCAACTCCGAGCTTTGGGGGAATTCTCTCTCTTGGAGATTCAACCACTCATTTCCAAAGATCTTCAGGATCTTTACTCGTGATGGATTCATCTTATAAACCATCATAGATATGGTGGCGTAAAAAGATCATGACTTTCGCCTTATCTTATATAGTGTCGTTTCCGACATATTAATAGTGCTCAAGAGATCATTTCTCTTTAGATGCAACCTTGCATCTTCCGCCCAAGACATATAATTATTTCCACACAAATCAAGGGCGGAGATCTCGAGCTTTGCCAAATTTAATATTATTACTGAATAACAAAAACTTAACCCATTTAAATTTATTTATAAAATTTGGACATAATAACGGCATAATAAAAGATAATAAAATAAAGCAATATGAGGAGGCAGAGCCTACCATTCAATTGCTTGCGGAGGAGTTTTTAAAACTAGCACTTCAAAATATATAAATTAAATGCATTGACATAAATTAAATAAGGAGGAGGTGTTATCCTTCCACTCCATAAACATGATCTGAGGAGACATAGTCTACAATGTGATCATTTTTTCGATCGTGAAGGCAGCGCCTATCATAACGATCGACTCGGAGAAGGCATAGCCTATCATCCCGGCATAACAAATAAATGGGGAAGCCAGAGCCAATCTACCCGTAAATAATAAAATTTAAAATAAACTTGGATTGAACACAACTAAATCATACCTTCTTGGTATACAGACAGATCTGGTATACAGATGGATCAAGAGACGATCGTGATGATAACGTGTTGTAAACTAATGCTCTCTCTACATAGAAACTATGCTTTCTAGGAGAGAAGCATAAAGATTTTAAGAGAAAAAGGATTCTAGAGAGAGTATAGAGAGAAAGAGGAAGAGGGATGAAGAGAGATGAAGAGCTTTTCATTTCTTTAAAACTTATGTTTTTACAAAGAGTAATGACAGCTATTTATAGAAGTTTGAAAAGTTTGGATATATCTTATCCATTCGTTGATCTTATCCACAAGTTCATCTTATCCACAAGTTCATATTATCCACTTGTTGATCTTATCCACTCGCTGATCCTATCCACTCGATCTTATCAATGATAGAGAATGGATAATCATAAACTATTTTTTTTTTTTTGTCGACAGCCTCAACTCTTAGAACGGTTCAGAAATCCAAACTGGTGGAGTTGAGTTTACATAATCTAAATAAGGAAGGTAGTCTCGAGCACTCCGTGCTAACTTGTCTGCCTTTGTATTTTGAGCGCGTGGGATATGCGAGATAGAGTAGAATGAGAAATCCCTTCTGCTTCTCTCATATTCCTCCAGGTGTAATGCGAAAGCCGGCCAATCCTCTGGTTTAGACACCATCTTCACCAGCTCGGAGCAGTCCGTGACGAAGGCCACCGCAAATCGTCTTGCATCAAGCATGCAATGCATAGCCCAGATCAATGCTTCCAATTCTGTATGTAATGGAGAAATGCTTCGTCTTACATTCTTTGCCCCCATTAATGTTACATCCGTGCCAATACCTTGACAAAACCAACCCAGGCCCGCATTCGTGGTCGTATCCTTCCAAGACCCATCTGTTTTACATACCAGTCCCGCGTAGTTTAATGGTACAAATACTTCTGACCGTTGTTGAGGGTCTGTCTGAATGTCCTCTACATGTGCCAAGTCCCATGATCTGGCCTCCGCCTGTACCACCTTAAGTATCTCCCGGGGATCCCGCTCTATATTTGAGAACAACTTATCATTTCGTGATTTCCAGATATACCGTAGAATTCATGGGAACATCGCCATTGTATCATCTTGTGGTAGCTGCCAAAACAAATGTGCCATATTTGAAAATAATGCCTCTGTTGGGAACCCATTTTGCGGTGTAGGGATTGGCGATAGAGCCCAGACTTGGAAAGCCGGTGGGCATTCAAATAACATGTGATTTATTGATTCCCGTTCTGCACCACATTTTCCACATTGTGGATCACAATTGATACCTCTGTTACGCAAACGATCCATAACCGGAATACAACCGGATATTATTTGCCATAAAAAATGTTTCATTTTAGGCGGACATTTTATCTTCCAAACTTGACCTTGTAGACCACTCACATCAGGACCATATGCTCTTTGTATTTCGCCACGGGAGGGACATTCCTGCTCGAGCTTATATCCAGATTTCACCGTATATCTTCCCGATTTCGTGTAGTGCCAATTGGATAGGTCTGGTCGTATCTCCCTTGTTGTTAGAATACCTAAATCATAAACTATTTTTAACAACAATTTGTTTTTTCGTTATACATAATTAATTATAAAAGGTTTGTTTGATATGGCTATTAAAAAACTAGCATTCAATTGCATTGCATACGTCATGTGACAATATTATTTGTTGGATCATCTCTTTTTCTATTTTTTATATGGTTAAAGGCAGATTGGATTTCAAAATCTAATAATGGGTCAAAGCGGTTTCTGAGTGAATTGTGCAGATCTATATTCTTTTGGATTCAATATATTTGAAACAATATCCAGAGGCATTGGAAGATATTCAATTCTTAGGTTTATTAATGAAAAGTAGGTTATTTCTATTCAATTTCATTAGCGACTGCTTGCTTCTTTCTAATCGATGAATTCTCGGTTTAATCTTGTGTTTTTATTGTCGTTTTTTTCGGTTGTTTTGTATTAGTCTTTGTCTTCCGATGTTTTGGGCTTTTGTCTCTAAAATTTATATTCTTTTGAAAAATCGCTGGTTTTGTGAGTTTATGACTTTGTATCTCTCCTTGTATTTTACCTTGTTTCTTTCTAAGGTTAATAACATATCAGATGGAAAAACAAAATATGGTCAAGGGCCTAACAATGTACATATGACCTATGAGAGATATTACAAATTTGATATCTAAAATAATTTAGATAACTAGATAGGCTAAAAAAAAATTAAAGAACAAGAGAACTAAATTTTATTTCAATAACTCCTATATATAGCCCAACTACTAAAACTTATAATTACTGAAATTAAAATATATGGCATCTAAAATCTCCATAGATTTCTTCTCTAAAGAACTAATAGTAGCTACAAGAAAACATCATGTTTTCCTACAGAAGATATCATAGCTAATTGGTAGGAAACAGCTATTTACTTCGATTTTCCTACGAAAATCAGTGGTAGGGTATCTCTCGTTGGAAATCGTTGGTGGTAGGAAAATCGAAGGAAATTTCCTAGGAAAAGGGAGCCGTAGGAAAGGTCGTTGGAAATATTGGTAGGAAATTGGAAGAAATTTTCTTACCGATTTCTTACCAAAAAATCGGTAGAAAAATTATTTCCTACCAGCTACCTACCAATAATATTTAACCTTTTTTTACGATAATAATAATAAAATTATTTTAAATAATTTGAAAAATTAATTAATTTCTAAATTTATATATACTTGGGTTTATAACTCAAACCAACAAAATTCCAAATTGGGTGTGGCACAAAAGAGTGTTATTGCTTATAGACACAAAAAAATTAATTAAATTAGTTTATTAATAATACTATTTGTAATATACTTTTTGTAACATTTCATTAAAGGTTCAAAGGCCATTACACGGTGAAATTGAAGGCCCATAAAAAGTCTCTTTTAAGCCTAATCGCTACCTAAAGAGATACCGATACATAAGAAAGAAACTGTGAGATGCCACGTAACTCCGCTGTTGCACATCACCGGCCAAAATTCCAATCATCTTAAACAACTCTTGAGTTGAATCTCAACTCCTTCAAATTCCACCATCTAAACTCATTTTGATTCTTCATAGCTCCTCAAAGAACCACCATGATGTGACAGAAGGCGCCGACGATCAGAGGTGGTGAGCTCTGTTGGACCAACCAGGCACCGAGGGTCAGTGGTCGTGAGCACGGTGCGGCGAGGATGGAGGAGCAAGGACGAGAGCGGCGAACACGGAACCGGCGGTGAGCATCGGAATGGAGCGTTGACGGCGATGAGATCTGAAAAAAAAAGGTTAGATCTGAAGAAGATGAGGAGGAGATGAAGAGAAGGAATTAGACTAAAGAGAGAAGAATCAGAGGAAGAAGGAGAAGATAAGACTTACAGTGGAGGATTAAGGAGAAGAGAAGACTTCCGACAGAGGCGTGTGCGATCTGAAGAAGACGAGGTGGGAGAAGAAGATATTAACAATAAGAGCCCAAGTGTGGAAAGAAGAAATGAAGCAGTTGTCAAAAACGACATAGCTTCATCAACGGACCTTAAAGGCAAAGGTAAAATGGGCCAAGAAGAAGAAGCCCAATTTGAAGCAAAGATTAAGCCCATAAAAGATCATTTAATGTTTGAAACAGAGCTTCAACGGTCTGAAGCTAATAAAGCCAAAGACTGCAAAAGCAGTGTACAAAACCTCAAACGCGTGGAGAAGAAGAAAACAGAAACCGTTGCGAGCGATGCTTATCTAGTAAAGCTGGCAAATCGTTTTGAGACTCTTGGATCCTTAAATGTAACAGGATGATGACAGCTGTTACATCACCTTAGGGTTTTCATATCTTTGTATAAGTACTCGCTCAAACCCAATTGTAGAAGTTAAGTTGAAGAAATAAGAATCAAATATTCATCTTCCCCTTCAAATCTATCTAGTTTTACAAACTTCTTTATGGTATCAGAGCCATGGCCGATCAAGCCTTGGACTCCTATGTTCCTCCTTCTCTAAACATTATCAACTCAGTCACGGTGAAGCTCACGGAGCAAAACTACATCCTATGGAAGTTCCAGTTCAAGGCATTCCTCAACGGCAACAGCCTCATCGGCTTTGTCACCGGTGCTACTCCACGACCACCTCAGACTCTTGTCGTTCCCGGCATCAATAACACGGCGACAGAGATTCCAAATCCCGAGTTTCGCACATGGTTCAAAACGGATCAGGTTGTCATGTCCTGGCTCATCGGGTCGTTCTCAGAGGATATCCTTAGCTTTGTGGTCGGCTGCACCACCGCTCATGCAGTATAGGCAACACTGGCATGACATTATAATCGCCAGTCTTCCTCCCGCTTGTTCGAGCTGCAACATCAACTCCAAACTCTGAAGAAAGGAGACCGGCCAATGTTAGACTTCCTGAAACAGATCAAGGCCCTTGGTGACCAACTCTCATCCATCGGTCATCCCGTCTCTGAAAGGATGAAAGTCTTTGCCGCTCTCAAGGGTCTATGACGTGATTTTGAGCCCGTCAAGATAAGCATTGAGGGTTCCATGGACACTTTCCCAGCTCCAACGTTCGATGACATAATACCTCGTCTATGTGCATCCGCAGATCGCCTTCAAAGTTACACATCTGAGTCTGATATCTCTCCCCATCTGGCCTTCAACACGGTCCAAACTGATCCTTTTGTGGCTTATTACGCCAACTCCTACAACAACCGAGGCAGAGGCCAGTCTTACAACAACCGTGGAAAAGGAAACAGAGGCGGCAGATGAGGCATTCAATACACAACTCAAGATCGTGGCTTCCACCAACAAGTAGTCATGTCTCCTGGTTCTTCAGCTTCATCTGACACTGCAGAGAGGCCAACATGTCAAATCTGTGGCAAAGTGGGACATCCTGCAATCAGGTGCTGGCACAGATTTGACAATAGTTATGTGGAATATTTGCCTCAGGCTCTTACTGTAATGCGCATCACCGATGTGACAGACGGTTCTGGTATTGAGTGGTTCCCTGATACAGGTGCTACAGCGCACGTGACAAACTCAGCTCAACATCTCCGTCAGTCTCAGGTCTACACCGGTTCTGATGCAGTCATGGTTGGCAGTGGAGAGTTTCTGCCCATCACTCATACCGATTCTTCCTCTCTTCCATTGACTTCAGGTAACTTACCTCTAAATGATGTGTTAGTTTGTCTCTCTATTGCAAAATCGCTGTTATCAGTTTCCAAGATTACAAAGAATTACCCTTATTCCTTTAACTTTGACTATAACAACGTCCGTGTGTATGATAAGGGAACCAAGCAGCTTCTTCTTCTGGGAAGAAACACTGATGGCTTATATGTGCTCAAGGACCCGAATCTGTGTGCTTTCTACTCATCAAGACAGCAAGCTGCTAGTGGTGAAGTGTGGCACAGGAGATTAGGCCATCTGAATCCTCATATTCTCCATGATCTATCTGCAAACAAGCTTATTTTCATCAATAAAAGCACCAAGTCTCTCTTTGAAGCGTGTCAACTTGGGAAGAGTCATAGATTACCGTTTTTGCATCTACTTTTGTAGCTTCTAGACCTTTAGAGAGGGTTCATTGTGATCTCACTAGTTGTTTCTGTTCAGAATTTTCGGTATTATGTAGTGTTCATCGACAATTACTCTAGCTTCTGTTGGTTCTACCATTTGAAATTGAAATCAGACTTCTACTCTACCTTTGTCAAGTTTCAGTCTTTGGTTCAAAATCAATTTCAAAACAAGATCGGGACATTTCAATGTGATGGAGGAGGAGAATTCACAAGCAATGTCTTTCTTAAGCATCTTTAGAAAAATGCCATTCAACAATATATATCGTGTCCTTACACGCCTCAGCAAAATAGAATTGCAGAGAGGAAACACAGACACATAGTAGAACTCGGTCTCTCTATGATGTTTCAAAGCAAACTCCCACAGAAGTACTGGGTTGAAGCTTTCTTTACCGCAAACTTTCTGAGTAATCTGCTACCACATACAGCCTTAGCAAATTCTCGCAGTCCTTATGAGTTGCTACATGGTAAAGCTCCAGTGTATTCATCTCTTCGAGTTTTTGGATGTGCTTGCTATCCTACTATGCGAGATTATGCTTCAAACAAGTTTGATCCGAGGTCCTTGAAATGTGTTTTTCTTGGTTATAATAAGAAGTACAAAGGCTATAGATGTCTATTGCCTACAACAGGCCGGGTCTACATAAGTCGCCAAGTCATCTTGATGAATCAGTATTCCCATTTGCATACATGTATTATCATCTGCATCCGAAGAATCAAACAACGCTTGTTTCAGCGTGGACTCATAGTTTTAGGCCGAAAAAAGCAGTTGATGACTCTGAAGTACAATCTCAGCACTCACCTTCTACATCATAAACTGCATCTCCCTCAGTAAGTCCCCTGCATCAGCAAGCTCCTCTCTTCACATCTCAGGACTTTCCTCCTCTACCGACCAGAGAGTCTACATCTACATCAGCAACCATGCATCTTGTGCCTACCACTCTTGAAGGGGATAGTACTGGTTGTACGTCAGGCTTCGATCCTGGTTCTATAGGGAATATGTTGTAGGTGGGACAGACACAACTGCAGCAGCTCCATCAACGGTGTCATCATCTCAGACTGCAGAAACTGCAGGTCAAGCTTCTCATCCCATGATCACTCGGTCAAAAGTTGGGATTACCAAACCAAATCCTTGATATGCTTTGCTGTCACACAAGGTTGCAATTTCAGAACCACACACTGTAATTGAGGCCTTGAAGCATCCAGGATGGAACAATACAATGCAAGAAGAAATTGGCAATTGTACTGAGGTCCATACGTGGTCTCTAGTTCCATACACACCTGATATGCATGTGTTAGGCAGCAAGTGGGTCTTCCGAACTAAGCTAAATGCGGATGGAAGCTTAGAAAAGCTAAAAACTCGGTTAGTTGCACAAGGGTTTGATCAGGAAGAGGGCATAGATTATCTGGAAACTTATAGCCCAGTTGTACGAACTGCTACAGTCAGAATACTCCTTGATGTTGCGACTGTTATGCAATGGGAAATTAAGCAGATGGATGTCAAAAATGCTTTCTTACATGGAGACTTAACCGAGACAGTCTATATGAAGCAACCTGCAGGATTTGTTGATCAAGACAAACCAGATCACGTATGTCATCTCCATAAATCCCTATATGGACTAAAACAGTCTCCTAGAACATGGTTTGACAAGTTCAGCAACTTTCTGTTGGAATTCGGATTTATCTGTAGTATCAAAGATCCGTCATTGTTCGTGTACTCCAAAGGACAAGACATCATTATGTTACTGCTATATGTTGATGATATGCTTCTCACTGGGAACAACTCATCTGCTCTGGATAATCTTCTAAATGAGCTTAATAAACAGTTTCGAATGAAAGATCTTGGAAGAATGCATTACTTCTTGGGGGTTCAATCAAACTTCCTTGACTCCGGTTTGTTTCTGTCACAGCAGAAATATGCAGAAGATCTTCTAGCTGTTGCAGGAATGAGTGATTGCTCCCCAATTGCAACACCATTACCAATCCAACTTAACAGAGTTCCAGATTAAGATCAGCTCTTCCCAAATTCGACTTATTTTCGAAGCTTGGCAGGTAAACTTCAATGCATCACTCTTACTCGGCCTGATATTCAGTTCGCAGTGAACTTTTTGTGCCAGAAGATGCATGCTCCTACTCTCTCTGACTACAATCTGTTGAAGCGTATCCTACGGTATGTGAAAGGAACAGTTACAATGGGGCTTACGTTTCACAAAGATACTGATTTCAAGCTACGGGCATATAGTGACAGTGACTGGGCAGGATGTCCACACACAAGGAGGTCTACTGGTGGCTTTTGTACATTCCTTGGCTCCAACCTGATCTCTTGGTCCTCAAGAAAGCAACAATCCGTGGCAAGAAGCTCTACGGAGGCAAAATATAGATCCTTTTTCCGAAATAGCCATGGAACTGACTTGGATATGTGTTGTCTTGCGGGAACTTGGAGTTCCATTAGAGGTAACTCCTGAGCTGTATGGTGATAATCTCTCCTATGTACATCTGACAGCAAATCCAGTTTTTCACAAATGCTCGAAGAATTTTGAAACGGACTACCATTATGTTCGAGAAAGGGTGGCTCTTGGTTCCTTGATCGTGAAACATGTCCCAGCTCAACAGAAAATAGGGGACATCTTCACCAAGTCCCTACCGTTTGAAGCCTTCAGCTCTTTGAGATACAAACTTGGTGTAGATTCTCCACCTACACCAAGTTTGAGAGGGCATATTAACAATACGAGCCCAAGTGTGGAAAGGAGAAATGAAGCAGTTGTCAAAAATGACATAGCTTCATCAACGGACCTTAAAGGCAAAGGTAAAATGGGCCAAGAAGAAGAAGCCCAATCTGAAGTAAAGATGAAGCCCATAAAAGATCCTTTAATGTTTGAAACAGAGCTTCAACGGTCTGAAGCTAATAAGGCCAAAGACTGCAAAAGCAGTGTACGAGACCTCAAACGCGTGGAGAAGAAGAAGACAGAAGCCGTTGCGAGCGATGCTTATCCAGTAAAGCTGGCAAATCGTTTTGAGACTCTTGGATCCTTAAATGTAACAGGATGATGACAGCTGTTACATCACCTTAGGGTTTTCATATCTTTGTATAAGTACTCTCTCAAAACCAATTGTAGAAGTTAAGTTGAAGAAATAAGAATCAAATATTCATCTTCCCTTTCAAATCTATCTAATTTTACAAACTTCTTTAGAAGAAAAGAGGGAAGGAGACAAAGATGAAAGAAGAAGATAAGAAGAAGAAGCGTAGGAGGGAGAAGAGGAAAAAAGAGACGAAGAGGAGAAGGAGAAGCGAAGGAAGGATGGAGAAGACAAGAAAAGATTTACCGTCTAAGAAGAAGAGGAAGAAAGAGAAAAAAAAGGAAAGATTTGTGTCCGTTGGATATAGTTTTATCAATGGTCGAGGATAAAAGTAAAGTGTGATCCTCATCTCTAAAAATTAACCAATGAGAAGCCATCTTTTTAATATGTATTTTGAAAGTTTAAATTAAGGGACTAAGTTAAATAATTGGGATTTAAATATTATTTGCAAAGTCATTTGATGATATATTTCACTCATACTTAATTTTATTAGTAAAATTTATATATTTTGGTTTTATAATTTTAGATTTAGATTTTATGTTTGAGTGTAAAA
Source organism: Alliaria petiolata (assembly GCA_020283515.1). NCBI lineage: Eukaryota > Viridiplantae > Streptophyta > Magnoliopsida > Brassicales > Brassicaceae > Alliaria > Alliaria petiolata. Next base: position 64,124,604 of record JAHZTW010000003.1, on the reverse strand, counting down.
TTTAGGGATTTAAATTCATAATTTAGGGTTTGAGATTGAAGTTTCAGGATTTGAGATTTTGGGTTTAGGATTTGGGATTTGGGATTTGGGGTTGTGATTTAGAAAATGATTAGATTTAAATATTTTTAAGTGTGGATTTTGAATTTTTGATATATATACAATGATTAATTATGTGTAGGGTTTAGAGTTTAAAATTTAGAATATGATTTATATTTGAAACTTTTGAATTTTGTTATAACTGTTGGAGAATATGTTGATTTTATATAAGTTTGGAAAAACATAAGCTAAGTAATGACAAAAAAATGTATGATTTTTTATAAGTGTTGCATTTTTTTGTATATAAGGGTTTAGATATAAGAGTTTGGAGTGGTTTTTTAAAAGGTTTGGTTATGATTTTATGTTTATGTTTAAGAATTTAAAGTTTAAGGTTTAAAGTTTATGATTTATGGTTCATGGTTTGAGTTTAGGGTTTAGGGTTTGTATTTTGAGTTTAGGATTTGGGGTTTACAAATTAATATCAATTTATTATTATTTAAATATATAGTCTGTAGGAAAGTGGTAAGAAATTACCTACTAATTTGCTACTTTATATTTAAAATTATTATTTATAATCTACAAATAAAGTTTGGTAGGGAAGTGGTCAGAAAATTTTGACAATTTTCCTACCTTTCTTATCGTCAAATATTTCTAACCAATTTCCTATCAGTTTTTTACCAAATTTCTAACGAACATCAGTTTCGTAGGAAATTGGAAAGAAATATTTGATCATTTTCTTACGATTTTGATCCGTAGGAAAATTCTTACCAATTTCCTATCACTCGTATTTTTCGTCATAATTTCATAGAAAATTGGTAATAAATTTTTCCTCCCAAAATTTTCGTAGGAATTTTGCTAGGAATTAGCCATGTTTTCATGTAGTGTAGAGCAAAATAACAAGTTTTATTTTATGTCAAAAGACTCAAGGCTATAACAATGTACAGATGACCTAAGAGAGATATTACAAAATTGATATCTAAAAGAATTTAAATAAAAAAAAAACTAGATAGACTAAAAAAATTAAAGAACAAAAAAACTAAATTATGTTTATTTCAATAACTTCTATATATAATTTCAATAACTTCTGAATATGATATTGTTGTCCTAGATTTTTTTTTAATTAAAATTTATCATAAAACTAATATCTAGACGTAATTAAAAATAGAGTTAACTTAATAATCGGCAACGGGTAGATTTTTTTTAGGAAAATTGCAATTTCATAAGTTGCTATTACAAAAAGGTACCGGCAATTTCATAAGTTGCTTTGGGTGATCAAAATAGATGACAAAATTATGTATGAATTGACTGTTACCGTATATAGTCGTTGTTAGAACTTAAAAAGATTTTGTACATACCTTTTTTTTCCTCCCCTCCGTGGGAGTGGAACGAAGTGGACACATGTGTAAATGCATGTATATTAGTGGGCGGCATGTGTGTGTTTGTATAATATATTACAAATTAACATATGTATATGCGTAAAAGGGGATCTACGGGGAGAGAGTAGATGACAAGAGAATAAAGGTAAGACATGTGAGAAGAGGCCTTGTATTGCGGCAATATCACGAGGGCCACTATGAATGTGGCTTTATAATCTCGATCTCTTGGCTTCTCCTACTTGAACTCTAGCTTCTAACCGCACCTTCTCCGAGTATCTTTACCACTTTAGTATACATTTTTTTATTTTAGGCATTAATCATTATCTCCCATTGTATTATTAGGCCGAAACCTTAATAGATTTTTTCTTTGCCGTCGAGAATCAATTTCAAGTTTTGATATACATTCTCTAAAAACAACTCAAGGTGAATTTATTGAGCTACTTTATATTTTTATTTATTTCCATTTCATATCTCCCATCTTGAATACTATCTGATCAGTTATACCAATACTAGTATGCAATTACTAATCGACTAATTTGTCTATAATTACTAATTAGATAACCATTTACATTTAGTTTTGACCAAAATAATTGAATAATTTTTCATCTCAAATCGAACTGGTAACATTAATTAAATGAGCTTTCATGATTTATATATACGTATATAGTGAAAAAGTGGAATATATTAAAATTATTTTTTAATTCCTATATTATACGGTGGGAGTGAGAACTTATATGTATGTACATTATAACCGTTCACTCATATACGATACATGTTTCTCCATCTTTTGATAAAAAAAAAAAATAATATACTCTTGAATCAAGCTAGTTTATCAAATACGTCTATCCTTTTAACTTTAATAAAAGTAACTTTAGATTCGTTTTTTTTCTTAATTAACTTTAGATTCGTTTGCAAATGGCGAGTGGTCTAATAAGATACGGATGTGATGAAAATGCTGACTTGCCTTCACAATAAACCTAAAGTACTGTTCATTATATATTTTAACCATGGTCACAAAGCCGTGCCAACATTATCACTGCCATAAGCGATAAAAATTGAAATGTCATAAATTTATAGAAATAAAAACTGTTTACAGTAATAAACATCATTGAAATCTATCGTAAAAGACTTATAGAGGTTAACTGATGAAAAGGATTAAAAATATCTTTGTTAATTTATCCTAATTTTTTAAACAATTAACAATTGTTCTATAATTTTTTAGTGTTTAAGAAGATTCATGGTTTCATCGTAAACTTATAAAGCTATTAACAAAACCATTTTTAAAAAAAATGTTATCAACTAATAATAAAAAGATGCTCTTAATTTTTTATAAATTTTTGTCATAAGCGAATGCTTCATTTTTTTAAATGTAGGCACGGCCTGCATTGTCTCTTTTGCTTCATGTCACAATAAAACGATGTCCGAGTTATTCGTATATTTGTCTGTATGGAAAATCTAGTGACATTTATTAATGTTGGGTTTAGGTTAATTTTTATTTTTAACATTTAAATGTTTTAACTAATATAAATGTAAATAGGTGTGAGAACAAATATAAATTCGAGACGAGAGTTTGGAATGGGATAGTGTGAGAACAAAGTGGAAATGAAAAACCGAAAAATTTGTCTTTGTTAATTAGCCCTATTAAAAATAAGAAATGAGAAGAAATAGGATGCAAACGGGATATGCTCGATCCATTCTGGGAAATGATTTTTAAAATAAATATCTATATGTTTTTGTCTAACTTTACTTGCATATTTGATTTTTGTGGATTAAAGTTATACATTATATAATATTTTAAATATATAACTGTATTCCGCGGAACAGTGAAATTTGTGTGTCCGTCTCATTCCAAACTGGATTTGATTTTTTTTTTTTTTTTAAATTCTTTCTTAAACCTATTTTTTTGGTGGAATCTTTAAGATTTAATTCTATGGTATTTTATTAGGTATTTTAGAGTATTACTTATCTTAGCATTAGTCCTAAAAATATGGAAAAAGTAAAAGACAAAGAGAACGGTGGCCAACTCCATTACTACATTGCTAACGCTAATGATACGATTCCGTATAATCAAGAATCCTATATGTTTGTAGTTGATGTCACCTACTCCAATAAAAATAAATTAATTTGTTTTTTTTTTCTAGAACGAGAGTATATTGCCACTACACCAAAATCTAAATCTGGATCTGTGTCAACGTTTTGTATGGTTGGATGCGAGTAGAACTATCAACTATTATGCGCTTCATGAATATTAAATAGAGTTGGTATAAATAACCAAATTCTATATCAATATGTATGGATCAGTTATATGTAACAGTTTGTTCCCACTGGATCACTTTGTCTTCTCGGATCCCTTCCCACCAAAAACACAAGAGAAAACACAAGCAAAACAACAAAGACTCTCTCTCTTCTTTATCGTATATTCTATATATTATCGACAGTGTAATCTAATTTCCACTGTATTCGATATTCCCTCTTCTCTTTCATGGCTCCTCTCACTTTCTTGCCGGACCAAACCAAGTCGCAAACGCGTTTATCTTCAGACTCAAAGAAGAAGAACAGAAAGAAAAAAACGCCTCCCCCGCCGCCTCAGACGCAAACCCTAACGCAAAGGCAAAAGCTGAAGCAGAAGACGGTATCATCATCATCATCGTCGTCGTCATGGAGCCAAATAAAGAACCTCTTGAGTTGCAAACAAATCGAAGGGCCACGAGTGCACGACCCATCAAAGATTACGTCATCATCTTGTGGCTCCTCTCTATGTAAGTTCAGTGATGTCATTTACGGTAACGCCCGTGTGATTCACCGCTCCGATCACTCGCCGGAGAGTAGCAACCTAGGTCAAGATACTGTGTTGTTAACCCGAAAACCCGTCACTCGTGGATCTTCTTCTTCAGTTAGATCCAACGGCTGTGGTGCTTACACGTCAAATTCATCTTCCAAGTCGATGCACTTTAGAAAACTCTCCGGTTGCTATGAGTGCCACATGATTGTTGACCCCAGCAGGTTCTATATTTTTTTATCTTACTTTTATTATATGATTTTTTAAATTAAATACTTGCATACTATAGTTACAAAGAAAGAAAGAGAGAGATTAGTTAACTAGTGATGTGTTTATATGATTAATAATGTTAGGTATCCAATATCACCAAGAATATGTGCATGTCCACAATGTGGGGAGGTTTTTCCTACGCTTGAAACATTGGAGATTCATCAAGCAGTTCGTCATGCTGGTATGTTTTCATTTTAATTTATCTTTTTTTTTGTATATATATAACTGGTACTATATAATTCGGAGCTCAAACAGTCCAAATTTGTTATAGGAGACTTTGGTAGATAACCAGGCCATATTGATTATTGAATGTGAAAATTTACACACACAAAAATGGTAAATAAATTATGCATATTTTTGGGCGTGATTTTGAACAAAAATCGTGATACTTACATGTAAAATAGATGTTACGGGATAGAATAATATATACGCTATTTCAAAACAAAAAATAGAGATAACTAAATGAAACGACATATTCACCGAAATAATATTTAGTCATTTGCCGCAATTACTTACTATAATCATTATGCCATTATGGATCAGACATATCACATGCATATATAAAGAGTTCAATTGAGCTCAATCCTTTTATCAAATATAAAATTATTTGTTTCATCTCGTTTGGATTTTTCGTTTTACTACTTTCAAAAATATTAAAATACTACTTTGGTCGTTTGTCTTTTATATTTCTTTTCTCGTAATTGGGGCCATAAATCTGGCATGTCATGTCGTTGTTTTTGGATATGTAATTATGTATGCGCAGGCAGCAGCATATTTGTTTTATAAACGAATGGTACTAAGATTAGAATATTTTATGTCGTAATCACATATTAGGCGACAAACAACTTCATTATCAATTATCAACATTAATCTACATATGGTTCTATTTTCTTTTTCTATGTTTGCTGTCTTTTATAGAATATTTTATAAAAAATTGACATAAAGTTTTAGTGTTTTGTTCTAATATCGTTTAATTTAAAATTTATAAATATAGAAGCGAAATTTAGTTTATACTTTATACCAATCGTATCATAGATATTAGAGGCTCATAAATAAACCAAATCAAACGAAAAAATCTATCTAAACCAAGATAAAATTCAATTTTATTTACGTGGAATTTCTCGACGAATCAAATGGAACTGAAATAAATAACTGAACAATATCGGAAAAAAACAAACCAGATAAAGAAAGTACTAAAACAAAAAAAAAAACAGAAAATACGAATAGGCAACCAAGTGATATGGATTATTGGTTTCAATTTGAGTAAAAATTATTATTTTTTTCTAGTTTTGGAATCGATTCCCTCAAAAGTGGAATTATCTAACTATTTTTATTTAACCAATCGAAATGGTTGTAATGTTTTAGATACATTAGAAAATATGGTGAGTGGGATACTCAACGGATGCACTTACCATAGAGAGATTAGTTGTAGTAAAAATCCGGATTGCACATGATTATCAAAAAACCAAAAGAAAACGAATAGGCTTTGAGGCTTTTAGACATTGCCTAGATGGATTCTTTTATCATATGGAATTTTATATGGGTCACGTTATATTACATATAAAAACATTTTGTAATGATTTTTGCATATAAGGATTTTGTAATGCTTCTATGAATCTTGGATTCCTTCCACTTGTGGTAGATTTAAGGATATCCATCTCTATATCGACAAAAAAATAATGTAAAGATCTTTGTAATGTTGTTAAATTTTGATAAGTTTCGGAGTTTTCTTTTTTCTTGTATTTTCTTATAACAGTGTCGGAGTTGGGCCCAGAGGATTCAGGGCGAAACATAGTGGACATCATCTTCAAATCTAGCTGGTTACGAAAAGACACTCCAATCTACAAGATCGAAAGGATATTAAAAGTCCACAATACTCAGCGCACGATTCAACGCTTTGAAGATTGTCGCGACGCAGTCAAGTCCCATGCACATGCCTCCACCAGAAAAGAGCCACGATCAGCCGCCGACGGCAACGAGCTCCTCCGGTTCCACTGCACCACCGTTTCTTGCTCCCTCGGCTCCCGCGGTTCGACCTCCCTCTGCTCCAACGTCCCTGGCTGCCGCGTCTGCACCATTATCCGCCACGGCTTCCACGCCAAAACGCTGCGTTTAGGAGGTGGAACCAATGAGATCAAGGGCGTGAGAACCACCGCGAGCAGCGGAAGAGCACATGATGCGTTGAGGTGCTTTGACCAGCGGAGGGCGATGCTTGTTTGCCGCGTCATCGCCGGAAGAGTGAGGCGCGTGCAGAGCGACGCGCCGGAGGATGATAATGGTTCTGGCTTGTATGATTCTGTTGCCCGTGTCGCTGGGGTCTACACAAACCTTGACGACTTGGTTGTGTTTAATCCCAAATCCATACTTCCTTGCTTTGTAGTTATCTACAAAGTTTCCGAGCCTTAACAAAAAAAATTGGAACTTTTCAAGATTTGGATTTGTAAGTCTTTTAATTAGTGGAATGTGTGAAACAACGGATTGTAATTTTTAGGAGAGAACAAAAAAAAATTAGCATATTAATTATGGCCTAGTCAAGAGTGAAAGACTAGTGTCTCCATGTCTTTACGTTTCATTCTATGATTTCAATTTGACGTACATTAATTACTTGTTCCTTAAAAATATAACAATTACTTTTTTTTTGTGGTTACGAGGAAGAATTATGTACTAACGAAAACTAAACATTCTTGTCACTAAAAATGTTTACAATGATCAAAGAAAATCCAAAATGATGATGACTGTCGATTATGTGACTCGTTTCCACATGACAAGTCATCTAGCACGTACTTGAACATCACAACTTGACCACGCCACTTTGGCTGATATATAACATTTTTTTACGTTTTTCTTTTGTTTGGTGATAGTCAGAATTTTAACCCTAAAATAACTACTGCAAATGCACAGCAATGTCGTAGTATTTAGGAATCGAATTCACAAGTTCCAAAAGTTACACTACGATTCTTAATGAGTGAAACTAAGCTAAGACAAAGATGTAGTTTGTTGTTTGCAAGGTAAAACAAAAATAGCAAGTAATAAACGGATTAAAGTCAATAAAACGAAGTGCTAGGTCAAAGGCAATTCGCAGGAATTCAAAGATCATGAACCAGACAATTATTCAGGGAATGGGTTATGAACCGTTCTAGAACTCAAAACACGATTGTATAATCAATCCACCGTCGTGGTATCAATTACTTTGTCTAACAACCAAAGTATCTAAAATGTCGTTTGAACTTAGAATTCTAGACAAGCATTAATTTCGAGTTTGATATGTTCACAAAACGCCTTAACATCAGCTTTCGTTGGCTAAGGACGTTTTGCTCATCTATGTTCTTTCGGGATTTTAAACAAACACTTTTGATGGGTTAAACAACCTAAGATCAGAAACTAGGTAGCTAATCAAGTTTCAGCAATGAGATCAACAATAGATGAAGAAACCACAAGATAATTCCCTATCTATGTCTAATTCAATGATTCATAAATTCCTTTGAAAACCCTAAACCTAACTATGGATCTACTCAGACATGGAAGCAGAGAACAAGCAAAGAGATGAAGAGAAATTCATAATCAATAAATAAGAAATCCAAAGGGGTTCAGAAATCTTCTCCAAAGATGCAGAAACTCGTCTCCTCAAGCTTACAAAACACAAAAACAAAAAGTATGAATAGAATAAAAAGCATGGCCTAAACAATAGCCAAAAATAAGTATATATATAGCTCTAGGGTCGAAATAAGTTGAGTTAGGGTGATTCCAGGGCAAAACATGAAGTTTCAAATTGCCTTTTTTCGTCTGAGGAGTGGACGGATCGATCTGATGTTGGAGTGGTCGATCTAAAAAGCTCCTGGAATCGTCCATATATTGGATCGATCGATCTAAAGTTAGAACGATCGATCTAATAGTTCCCTGGACTTTTTCTGCACATGCTTCATCTTCTCGTCAGGCTGGACAGTCTTCACGAAAACTGGCATAACTTTTGATCGCACCGTTGGATCGACATCAAACCACTTCCAAATGAAAGCGAACTCAACGTTCTATGTGGTGACCAAAATGCAGCTCAATCCATCGGTGGGAAGTGCTTCAACGAAGGCCAAACTTAAGACGTCTCTGCATGGTTCTGCATCTCCATATGCTCGTTTGTACCCAAAATGACTCATTTTCTTCCAAAGCGACTTAAAACCTGAAAAGACTCGATAAAACACTAAAAGACTCTAAAAACATTAGGTTAAAAATGTTGACTCGGAAAACCATTGAAAACATTAGGTTAAAAATCCTAAAAACGCAATACATCAACTCCCCTAGACTTAGTCTTTTGCTTGTCCTCAAGTAAACTACTAAGAATAGAGTCGAGGTTTGAAAACAGAAACTCACCATATCTCTAGAACTCTATCCTGACCAACACTCTTGAATCCACATATCACATAGCCAACATTAGATAGTATTTCAGCATACTTACCACGAGCTTAGCAATCTCCCAAATACGGTTCAAACCCCTTTGAGAAATTCGAAACCTCCATTGTTGACCCCTTTAATCAATTAAGCGTGCGGTCTCATCGAGGGAGTATCGATCAAAGAACTTATAGATTCTTTCCCTTCTAAGCTCCTGAACACACAGAAAGTATTTGCACAATCTCTCTTATTTTCTCTTCCCTTAGTCGATTTCTCCCTACTTTTCTAGGGTATCATTTTATTTTTTTCTATCGATTAATTTTCTTTCTCTTTTCTATAGATCAAGAACGGTGCAACTCACTTTTGTGTTCCTTGTGAGGAGACGCTTTCATGAGTGTAAGCTCGCCTTCATAGTCCTTTTTATGGAACTCAGACTGCCGTTCTTAAACTTAGACTTCTTTATTTTATTATTTTAGGGAAGATCAAAGAGAGATTGTGACAAAACTTATCTTTAAAGTGCTGGAAGAGGAATCATGTTCGATGTATACCAAGCCCCAAGATGAGAAAAAATAAAGTTCATTTGGGCGGAGCCAACAATGAATCTTTCGAACTCTCCAGAAATCTGAACTTTCTCTGTTAGATTGATCCACTCACAGCGTTCTACCTAATAAAATCTGCAATCAACTGATGTGGCAATGGTCCTTCAAGTGTTAGTACAAAATACTTAGTTCCAAGAAAAGCTCATAGTTTCAACATAGTCTTGACTCAATAAAACAATCTTGGACTGACTCAAGAAAAACATCAAAATGACTCAAGAGAAAGAAAAGAAAGAAAATGGTATTAGTTATGGATGAACATCCTCCCCCAGACTTAAATCACACTGTCCCCAGTGTGAAGAAAGCAAGAACACGATGGTAAGGATGAAGAAACAGATAAGGTATGAGAGAACTTACCTGTTCGTGGTCGAATGGGAGGTGAGTGTGGATCTGGGCGTTTTTTTTTTTTTTTTTTTTTTTTTTTTTTGGCTTTTTGTTTTTTTAAGAGACCTTAAACACTTAAAACCAAAACTAAAAGTTAGAAAACTAAAGAAAAACTAAAGAAAAACGAAATATATACACTTTCCAGTGGGTTGCCTCCCACTAAGCGCTTGTTTTAAAGTCTATAGTTTGACTTCAGAGCACATATGTTAATCATGAGAATCAAAAGGTTGAGCCAATGCACCTTTGGTCCTTCTCTTGTTAGGGCAAGAAACAAAATGTGCAAAATAGCACGCATTTATCCAATCCCAAGTGACAAAATTCACATCAATGAAGTCTACTACTAATGTAGCATATATCTTAGAATCTCTCTTGATGGTGAGATGCTCATGAGGATCAAATGCATTTGGTGGAAAGATAAAATCAACTTCAGGTCTAAACGAGTTTATCACATAATAGTCAACTTCATCTCCATCAATCATATAGAATACAACATTCTCCTCTCTAGAATCTATCTCAACCTTAGGGTTCTCTATCTCATTCAAGATCATATCGATATCAAACACATCCCCTAGGTAAGATTTTTCAAGAAGAGATCTAGATTCCTCAGGCATTGAAAGCTTAAACTCAAGATAATTTAGATAATTAATATCAAAGCACACTTCATGGTAATCTCTAGCAAGATTTTCTACTCTTAAAGTATCTAGTCTTTCAGACTCACATATTAAATCATAGCATTCATCAATGAGCAGGGGAGTTGGCAAACTATAAGCTACATCTTCAATGCAAGGCATGCAACTATCCTCATCATCATGAGATTCAAAGGTTAAGAATGGTGTACCTTGTATTAGGCTTGGTGGAACTCAATATATTACCTCCTCAAGTGCCTGTGCTATCTGTATCTCATAGAAAGTGAGCTCTCTTCCTTCAACTGCCGCTCGATGTGACATGAGGTTCAACCGTGTCATAACTGCTAGGTCAATCCTTGTCAACGTTGGATTTTCTTTGCAAAGATCATCCAACTCAACTATTTGTTCCAATGTGAGTACACTCTCATCAAGTGGTGGCTCCACATATTGTTCATCTTGAATGTATTCATCAAATGTGGCATCTTCTTCTTGTGGCCAATCATTGTAATCCATGGCCAATCATTGTAATCCATGGCCATCACCTGTAAGAAACAAAATACTAAAAGAAAAAGTTAGTGAAAGTTAGGGTCTTAGACTAAACTTCAAACCTAGACTCGTAGGTAACGCAATTGGAACTTGGCAACGGCGCCAAAAACTTGATAGTCAGAGTTTTAACCCTAAAATAACTACTGCAAGTGCACAGTAATGTCGTAGTATTTAGGAATCGAATCCACAAGTTCCAAAGGTTACACTACGATTCTTAATGAGTGAAACTAAGCTAAGACAAAGATATAGTTTGTTGTTTGCAAGGTAAAACAAAAATAGCAAGTAATAAACGGATTAAAGTCAATAAAACGAAGCGCTAGGTCAAAGGCAATTCGCAGGAATTCAAAGATCATGAACCAGACAATTATTCAGGGAATGGGTTATGAACCGTTCTAGAACTCAAAACACGATTGTATAATCAATCCACCGTCGTGGTATCAATTACTTTGTCTAACAACCTAAGTATCTAAACTGTCGTTTGAACTTAGAATTCTAGACAAGCATTAATTTCGAGTTTGATATGTTCACAAAACGCCTTAACATCAGCTTTCGTTGGCTAAGGACGTTTTGCTCATCTATGTTCTTTCGGGATTTTAAACAAACACTTTTGATGGGTTAAACAACCTAAGATCAGAAACTAGGTAGCTAATCAAGTTTCAGCAATGAGATCAACAATAGATGTAGAAACCACAAGATAATTCCCTATCTATGTCTAATTCAATGATTCATAAATTCCTTTGAAAACCCTAAACCTAACTATGGATCTACTCAGACATGGAAGCAGAGAACAAACAAAGAGATGAAGAGAAATTCATAAGCAATAAATAAGAAATCCAAAGGGGTTCAGAAATCTTCTCTAAAGATGCAAAAACTCGTCTCCCCAAGCTTACAAAGTACAAAACCAAAAAGTATGAATAGAATAGAAAGCATGGCCTAAACAATAGCCAAAAATAATTATATATAGGTCTAGGGTCGAAATAAGTTGAGTTAGGGTGATTCCAGGGCAAAACAGGAAGTTTCAGATTGCCTTTTTCGTCTGAGGAGTGGACGGATCGATCTGATGTTGGAGTGGTCGATATAAAAAGCTCCTGGAATCGTCCATATATTGGATCGATCGATCTAAAGTTAGAACGATCGATCTAATAGTTCCCTGGACTTTTTCTGTACATGCTTCATCTTCTCGTCAGGCTGGACAGTCTTCACGAAAACTGGCATAACTTTTGATCGCACCGTTGGATCGATATCAAACCACTTCCAAATGAAAGCGAACTCAACGTTCTATGTGGTGACCAAAATGCAGCTCAATCCATCGGTGGAAAGTGCTTCAACGAAGGCCAAATTTCAGACGTCTCTGCATAGTTCTGCATCTCCATATGCTCGTTTTTACCCAAAATGACTCATTTTCTTCCAAAACGACTTAAAACTTGAAAAGACTCGATAAAACACTAAAAGACTCTAAAAACACATGTTGACTCGAAAAACCATTGAAAACATTAGGTTAAAAATCCTAAAAAACGCAATACATCATTTGGACTTAAAATATCATTCTTGATTGATTAAACACATATGCTCAAGTAGATAGAAGAATAAAGGAAGACTTTATGTTTGCCATAGAAAGAGCAAAGTTGCAGAAAGAAGGGAATGTGTTTAATACAAGCTAGAACGAGAGGAATGATGTTTGTAGGTTGGTTTTATATTGTTGTGGTTAATTAAAATTATTTTTAGGAGAATCACGCTCTCTAGTGGCACTTTGAATTCCGAACCTTAACATATGTTTTGGGTATTTTTCGTCATATTAATCTCCAACAGTATACATTTTACTAGATGGAGAATCCAATCAATTGAACCTAAAACCTTTTAAATTATCTTCCAATTATCTTTATTGATCCACTTTAAAAGTTTTGTATGGAAGAGTATATATTTATGGAAGATTCTTGTGTGCTGTTTTTCTTATTTATATTAAAGTATTGCACTCAATTACTTACGGTGGTTTCCAAAATTCTTATCACACTGGAACACAGAAATGTCGTTATTCAAAGAAGTGGCTATTCAAGTCGTATAAACTTTAGAAACAAGAAAGTATAAAGAACAACTCTTCTTTATTGATTTAGAAACTTTCTTAAAACTAAATTTCTCTCTTAAATCTTATGGAACATCTCTTCATAGGCTTTTATTTATTAAACTAAGCTACTCTTTATTCCTATTAGAAATATGAAACTACTCTTTCCTTTTTCTTTATGTCAATAGAAGATTTCTTTTTCCTATCTATTGAATCCTTAAATCTTTTTTCCTTTGGAATTATCCAACATTCTCCCCCTTAATTCCAACTTGAATTCCCGGAAACTCGATCGCTTGAACTCCGATGAGGTTTCTCATTTCCTTGAACTTGATCCTTGCTAATGGCTTAGCGAGGATATCCGTCTTCTGTTATGTGGCTACATGCTCCCAAGTCTTGTTTCTGATGATTGAGTCTAGCTCACTTTCCATCGCGTCAATCCATTCTTTTGAGCTTGCAGCTTCATAGTAACTCTCTGGTTCTCCATCTACCGTGAGCAATAGTCTTTCACTTTCAAGATCAGCTAGCAGTACATAATCATCAAGATACCTTGGCTTAGTTATTGTGCGGCCATATCTTGTCACCATAGGTTGAGGATCGGGCTCTTGATTCACTTCTTGATCGTCGTTTGCTCCTTCTTCCTCGTCTTGGTTTATGTGATCTTGATTGTTGTTTTTCTCATGCTCTTGTCTCCCTTCGTCTTCTGTGGGTCCGTAATTCGGTAATGTGAACATACCCGGTTCTCCGTCGGCTTCTCTCGTTGTAGACGTCCAGTCCCATGTTTTCTTCTCATCAAAGACTACGTCTCTACTAACGATTATCCTTCTTGTAACCTCCATCAAGGTTATGTTTCTCCTTTCTACCATGTTATTCATCACACCGAAGCTTACATGTCCTAGCCGAGCGTGCCAAGTCCATGTAGGATCTTCACGTTGTATCTGAAAACACTTAAGAAAGCTGATTTCCATCGGTGTCTTGCAGAGTCGGTTTGATGATCTTATGACTTGTACAAGCAGCCTTCCGTGAGGGTCTCTGAGTGTTAAAGTATCTCCCTTCATGTGTACTTCACACCCATTCTCGGTTGCTTGTCCAAGACTTATTTTGTTGTGCTTCAGGTCGGGTATATAGTAGATGTCTTTGAGTGCTCTTCTTTCTCCAGTCTTGCCCACAAAAACAATCGTACCCTTCCCAACAATATCAACATATGATCCATCACCAAACTTGACTTTCCCTTTGATATTTTCATCCAAACTTGAGAAGTAATCCTTGTTCCCCGTCATGTGATTGCTTGCTCCATTGTCTAGATACCAAACGCTTGTATTGTCGTTGTTGATATCATAGTTTCTTGGAAACACTTTGTCTTCATTCAAGAACACCACCTCATGAACATAAAGAGCGTCTTCTTCCTTAGCTTCATTTAGGTTTGATTCTTGATGCTCTTTTGGTCTTTCGGGACAAGCTGATAAATAGTGACCCGACTTGTCACACCTCCAGCATGTTATATGAGACCGATATTTGTCTTTCTTCTGCCTTTGGTCACGTCCTCCTGCTTCTCCTCCTGTGGTTTGACTAGTAGATCCTCCTCGACCCCTGCCTCTACCACCGCGACCTCTTCCTCTTCCTATTCCTCGAGAATCTCCATAGTTCCCATGACCACTGCTCATTATTGGAAAACAAAAGTTTTCCTTGGTCCTCTCTCTGGCTTTCTTCCCCTACATGTTCTTCATATGCCTTTAACCTCCCAACTATGTCCTCAAACCCCGTTGTATTGAGGTCTAGAACTTGTTCCAGCGAGGCTACAATTTGAATATACTTGTGTCTTGGGAGACCCTTTAAACCCTTTAAGAACTTTTTCACCATCTTGGACTCTTCTATGGTTTCTCCCAACGAGGCTGATTTTGAAGATATACCCGATATCTTCCCCGCGAAGTCATCAACTGTGTCGCTATCCTCCATCTTTAACCTATCGAATTCCGCCATCAATGTCTGAAGTCTCGCCTCTCGTACACGATCCACTCCAAGGTGTAGTGCTTTGATGGCCTCCCAGAGAGATTTTGATGTGGTTTGATCTCGTACTTGTAGGATTAGGGTTTCGAAAATCGATTGAAAAAGAAGTGATGTCGCCACATCGTTTTTCTTTAGGTCAAATGATCCAGCTTCTATTGTTTCCCAGACTTCATGTACACGCAATAGAACCTTCATTCGCATCGTCCAAACTGTGTAGTTTGTCGATGTCAACATCGGACATTGGATCGATGTGGATCCAAAGTCTTTTGTTATCGGCAGCGGAGCTATCGCGTCTCCCATACTTGGTTACGTGAATCTTCTCTTGCCGTGTTGATCGAGTCTTCTTCCCAAGGCTCGGATCGAGTCTTCTTCCCAAGGCTCGGATCGAGTCTTCTTCCCAAGGCTCGGATCGAGTCTTCTTCCCAAGGCTCGGATCGAGTCTTCCAACCTGAAGCTCTGATACCAATTCAAGTCGTATAAACTTTAGAAACAAGAAGGTATAAAGAACAACTCTTTTTTATTGATTTAGAAACTCTCTCAAAACTAAATCTCTCTCTTGAGTCTTATGGAACATCTCTCCATATGCTCTTATTTATAGAACTAAGCTACTCATTATTCCTATTAGAAATAGGAAACTACTCTTTTCTTTTTTCTTAATGTCAATAGAAAATTCATTTTCCTATCTATTGAATTCTTATTTCTTTTTTCCTTTGGAATTATCCAACAACTATGGTGATGTCAATCTCGAACTCTGTCTGGCCATAAAAATCCAGCATATGTGATCATCGTTAGACGTAATTTCCTTAGTTAGTCTCAAACGAGAAACTAATTAGACTTGTATTACACAAAAATAGCATTTATAGTCTGAAAACAAGGGTAGTACTGCACACAAACAAAATTTTAACAGTTACAATAATAACGTGCCTACTGATCAAACTTAAGTTAACATGTTTTCAATTTCACAAGTGCTCGGTAATATCCTTTGGATATACTGCAGAGTGTCAATCTACAATATAGATGCAATAGATAAAAATTATTTTAGTTGGGTATTAGGTTTTGTACGACTATTATATATGTTAATATGTATATGTTTGCTTTGGCTTTTGAAAACTTCATAAGCTAAGCAATAATAAAGTAAATACGCAAATAGACTTATAGACTACGCTCTTTAAGAACCAGATGTCAATTGCTTTGGCATCGGCTTAAAACCCTTTCGTTCCTCAATTTCCAAATTAACCATAACAACCAGGAAAAGACCCCACGTTCTCCTTCTTTATCAATGATGTATCCTGGCCATCTCCAAAATATGTAGTTCAAATTTGAATAAAATGACTATACCAGTAAAAAAATCTTCATTGTTTATATGTGAAGAGGACATTCAAACAGTGTACGGTTCATTGTTTTTTTGAATGAATGTAAAATTATATTCAATCAAAACCATCTTTACATAAGATGCCTCATTGTTTTGAATTTATACTAAAAGCTAATTTGAAACTAAACAACTCATAGTTTTGTGCCAAACCAAATAACCAATAATACCTAAGGCTTTCCCTCACGTTTTTGTCGATTGTCTTGACTAACCGCAATAGGGGACGGTTCATTGTTTCCTCATCTGTTTGACATCATGAACAAGTTGAATTCCGAAGAATCTATTACCTTTTAACATTGAATTCACCACTAGATTCCCTTATGCTAACTGCCACATAAAGTGAATTCACCACTAGACTCCCTTATGCTAACTGCTAGCCCTGAAAATTTCGGGACGGTTTCCGGTTCTCACGCGTATCCGTTTCGAATTTCCCGTCCCGTTTCCGTTCAAAAAAAATCCCATTTGAAACCATTTATTTTATTCAAACGAGTACGGGAAGAGAACGGGAATGAGATCGGGTACCCGAACTTCCCAAAATTTCCTGAAATTTCTCGAATTTTCCCGAAATTTCCTGAAATTTCTCGAATTTTCCCGAAATAATTACCCGTTTGGGAAGAGATGTTAGGTAAAGAAATTTCCTGAACCTGTTCCGTTTCCGTCCCGTTCTTATCGGATTCCCTTTTGAGAATTGTTTTTCAATTCCCAAATTCCCGTTTGCGTCCCGTTCCCTCCCGTTCCCATAAATTCCCATCCTGAAACTCGAAATTTTCAGAGTTACTAACTGCCAGTCTGCCACATGAAGTGAATTCACCACTAGACTCCTTATAGATCAAATTTTATATTTCTCTAAACTTATAATACTTCTTAAAATCTGAAATTTGTTACTATTAATTAGTAAAAAATGCATAGAAAACCTAAAACATTTATTTCAATGAAACAAAGAAAATATATAAATTTATCATTTTGAAAATAGAAGAAGTATCAAACAAAAATGTATATTTTAGTCTTTTTTGTTATATTTGGTTTTTATTAATATTAATAATATTTGAATGGTAATGCAAATGAGAAACAAAATAAGAAAAGGTCTACCAACCATAACAAGGCCCAAAATACAGCCCAAAGAACAAAACAAGAAAAGGTCTACCTACCCATAACAAGGCCCAAAATACAGCCCAAAGAGTTTAATAAACTCTTCGCACATTCACAACCACCGTCGGGTAACGGAGAAAGTTTCGCCGGAGGATCGCGATGCTCGACTCAAGACGGTGATACGGTCTCCAGTGAGAGAACACGAATCAGGTTCATGAAATATTTGTTTGCTTTCCTTAAAATTTAGATCGTTTATTTGATTTTAAAAAGCTTTTAAAGATTTTGAAAACACAAGCTGAAATCATGTCTTATTCATTTTGATATACACAAATTAAGAAAAAAAAAATTTAGAATAGAATCAAAATGCAAAAATAAAAAACAATTTTTTTTAGGTAAATCTTTGGTATTTCTCAAATGGTTTTGAAAAGAAATAATAACAATAATAAAAGGTTTAAAAACTTTAGTTGCCCACGGTTTATGAGAGCTGTATCAAATTGGTCTAAAACTAGTTTGTTATAAAACCGCTCATTCTCCTGAAAAGCCAACAGGAGAGAAATAATCAAATAAGTAAAAAAGTAGCAGCAACTAGACAAAGAGTTGACTTCGAAAGCTTCTTCCTTTACAAATCTCGGACAACGTCACTCACCATGTTTGCTTCCCCTGTTGTTATAACCCCAACCGTTAGATCTTTCACCTTCTCATCATCTCGCCGCTCAAATTACACCGTAATGTCCGCCGTCCGATCTGAGCCGGCTTCGACGTGTCCTGTACTGACCAAGTTCCAGAACGACTGCGCCACTCCTACACCGTTCCTACGCAACGTAGCCGACGCCATCTCCGATGACATGCGAGCCGGTCTAGCTGTCGAAGGAGGTGGAGATCTCGATATGATCTTGACTTTTGTCGACGCTTTGCCTTCTGGGTAATTCTCCTTTCCTATCCTCTAATCACATCGTTACGCTTTGTGATCTAAATATGATAAAAAGTTTGAGTTTTTACTAAGTAGACCTTATTCGAAAAAAATTGATCTTCTGGGTAACTTTCTGTTCTTTCCTCTAATTACACATTGTGCTTTGTGATATATAGATGATAGAAAGTTTTAATTTTTACGGTGGAACGAACGAGCTAAGTAGATTCAGCAATAAAAAAGTTGATGTTGTTAGGATGTTGATTACATTAATGGATTATAGGAAGGAGGAAGGTTTGTTCTATGATTAAAAGTTTGAGTTTTATTCGAAAATGTTGATCTTCTTAGGATTTTCTGGCTAACTTTCTTTTATTTCCTCTAATTACATTGTGCTTTGTCATATAAAGATCTTGGAAAGTTTTGGTTTTTACTCTGGAACGAAACTAAGTAGACCTTATTTGAAATAGACTCAGCAAGAAAAGAATTGATTTTGTTAGGATTTTGATTTAATGGATTATAGGAAGGAGGAAGGTTTGTTCTATGCATTGGATTTAGGAGGTACGAATTTTCGGGTGCGTAGTGTTCAATTGGGAGGACAGGAAGAGCGTGTCGTAGCTAACAAATCTGAACATATTTCTATACCTCATGAGCTTATGATTGGTACAAGTGAGGTAATGACTCAAAAGAAACTCAAATCTTTCAATAACATCAATGAGTGTGAATTGTTTTAATTGGATGGTTCTTGATTGAATGTTTTTTTATCAGGAACTCTTTGGGTTCATTGCTTCAAAGCTTGCAGACTTTGTTGCAAAGGAGAAGCCAGGGCGGTTTCGGTTAGAACAAGGGAGGAAAAGGGAGATAGGGTTTACATTCTCGTTCCCTGTGAAACAAACCTCCATTGATTCAGGAACACTAATCAAGTGGACTAAAGGCTTTAATGTTTCTGGAATGGTGAGTTCATATTTTTGTTGTCCCCAAGTTTCTTTATGTGGTTTCTAGATTGTACTAACCCTTAGAATGTTGTTTGCAGGAAGGAAAAAACGTGGTTGCTTGTTTAAATGAAGCTATGGAAGCACATAAACTCGATATGCGAGTTTCTGCTCTCGTATGGTTTCTTGTTTTACTCAAAAATAGTAGATGGAAACTCTTGTCTTGTGCTGATTGTAAGTTTGTTGATGTTTGTGTGTTTAAGGTAAATGATGGAGTTGGAACATTAGCTGGAGCAAGGTATTGGGACGAGGATGTGATGGTCGGTGTGATTCTTGGCACTGGGACAAACGCTTGTTATGTAGAGCAGAAGAGTGCTATTCCTAAACTCCAAAACAAATCTTCTTCTGGAACAACGGTATTTTTGATATTGTTTTGTTTATATACATAGGTTTCTCGTTGTTACTATGCGTAAACTGTTTTGATTTGGAAACAGATCATTAACACAGAGTGGGGAGGTTTCTCTAAGGTTCTTCCAAGAACCATTTTTGACAAAGAGATGGATGAGGAAAGCTTGAATCCTGGTGAACATGTAGTAGAATTTTATCTTTTTGTCAACAACAATGTGTTTTTTTTTGTTTTGTTACTGTATGGTGTCACCAATTCTTACACTGTTTTTTTCACTGTTTTTGTGTGGATGAAGTTATATGAGAAGATGATCTCAGGGATGTATCTTGGTGAAATTGTAAGGAGGGTTTTGCTCCAAATGTGTGAAACTAGTGACTTGTTTGGACAATTTGTTCCTGTCAAACTATCCACTCCTTTTGCACTCAGGTACTTGTCTCTCACTATATTTCTCTCTAGTCTAGAAGACTTAGTTGTGGTTTTAAGAAAGATTTACGGTTTACGGTTTGGTTTTGGCTCAGTTTGGTTTGATGCAATTTCGGTTTGGATTTCTTTTGGTTTTAGATCAACAAAACCTAACTAAAAACTGTTAAATTTTAGAGATTTCGGTTTATGCGGTTTGATTTGAATCAATTACACTAAAATCGGTTTCTGTTTAGTTTCAATATTAGTTTGGTTGCGATTTCGGTTTGTTCCGTTTCGAAACCAAGAAAACCATTTGTTATTCGGTTTTGTTCAGTTTGGTTTGATGCAATTTCGGGTTTGAATTTCTTTCTGTTTATGCGGTTTGATTTGAATCAATTACAGTATACTAGAATCGGTTTCTGTTTAGTTCCAATTTTGATTTGTTCGGTTTCTAAACCAATAAAACAATTTGTAATTCGGTTTCGTTCAGTTTGGTTTGATGCAATTTCGGTTTGAATTTCTTTTGGTTTTAGATCAGCAAAACAAACTGTAAACTTTCAGAGCATTTCGGTTTATGCGGTTGGATTTGAATCAACTACACTAGAATCGGTTTCAATTTTAGTTCGGTTGCGATTTCGGTTTGTTCGGTTTATAAACCAAGAAAACCAATATACTCTCTCAAACACATTTCGATCAAAATGTTGTATAGGACCGAGGATCTATGCAAAATGCAAGAGGACAATACAGATGATCTTCTGAGTGTTGGATCATTCCTTCACAACTTTTTAGAGGTAAGTTGTTAATATATATATACAAGGTCAACAATCACATCCATTTGGATAGTTTTCTCGACCGGTTCGAGATATTGCAAACAGGTAGAGGCGAATCTGAAGGCGAGGAAGACAGTGGTGGAAGTGTGTGACACGGTGGTTCAACGCGGAGGGCGACTAGCAGGAGCTGGTATAGTGGCAATCCTGGAGAAGATTGAGAGAGAGACCAAAAGAATGGCTTCAGGTCAAAGAACCGTTGTGGCTATGGACGGTGCGTTGTACGAGAAGTACCCACAGTATCGACGGTATATGCAAGATGCTCTAGTCGAGCTTCTTGGACATAACCTTTCAAGTCACGTTGCGATCAAACATACTAAAGACGTGTCCGGGCTCGGTGCTGCTCTTTTGGCCGCCACTAACTCCATTTACTAGTACTTCTTGAACATCTGCTTCATTAGTAAAAAACTAGGTGCGGTTTTTTTTTTTTTTTTCATCTGAAGGATTATATTATTGCCAAAGCAATGAAATGTTAACACAAATTTCATAGATACTTAGACCGATACCTAAACTCATTAACGAATACGGGACAATATCCTAGTGAAAAGCCCAGATGTGAAAGACTGAAAGCCCAGAGAAAGGAAGACATACAAAGTACAAACACATCTATCTATATTATATATATATATAAAAAGAAGAATGAAGTCTCTTCTTATGCATCCACCTCATCACACATGTTCTAAAATTGTGCCACATCATCTATTCATTTTGTTAATTTCAAGTTTTTTGTTTCATTTATTATGTTTTATGTAATTTTATCTTTTAATTCTCATAAGAACTAACATTAATAGATATAATAGTTTTAAATAGAAGTTGAAAAGTCATTTCATTATAAAAGATAATTTATATAAATGTAATTTCTATTTTTTTTTAGTTGTTGATTTTACAAAGAGCTAACATAGGTATCAAGTTAATTTACCTTTTAGATATTGTTTTCTTTGTTAGTTTACCTTTTTAATATTTATTTTCATTTTATTTTGATATATATGATTATATATGGATGTGGTAAAATGGTTAATTGTAACATCTATATATATAAAGGAGAATGAAGTCTCTTCTTATGCATCCACCTTATCACACATGCTCTAAAATTGTGTCACATCATCTATTTATTTTTTTAATTTCAAGTTTTTTTGTTTCATTTATTATATTTTATGTAATTTTATCTTGATCCAAAGTTAATATTGGGAGAAGTTTAGATATGCAACTATTTAAATTTTGTTTGTGAATATAAATTTTCAAACGTTTATGAACCCAAATATAAATTTTAATATGTATACTTTTATGGAAGAAAATCAATATCGGATGAATGAACACCCGATCTAGATATAAGAAAAGAGAATTGTAAGTATTGTTTATTTTCCAACATACATCTTCAATACTTTTAAGAGTTATATTACTTTATATTATGCAAAATTCAAGAGTTTTTTTAAAGAATATAGATTCCAACACTATATTTATTGTGTATTAGTGTATTATAGGACTGATTTTTAGTTTTTTATTTGGTTGGAATATTCATTTACTTAACGTTTTAATTTCAATGGAAATTGTGAAGGTTTCAATAAGAATAGAAAAATCGGTTATAATAAGTTTATCTATTTATTTAGAGAATATACGTATTGAGTTCCAAATCATAATATTTAGTATTATGTATATACTATATAGTATTTGTGTATTCTTTTATTTAGATTTGTTTACGATGCTCTAGATTACCACATTATATTTATAATTGAAGAACTTAACGGTTTTTAATAGAATAGTGTTTGATGCATTTTCTTAAAGACAAAAAATCAATAGAAAAGCTGATCAAAACAAGAAGCTTGATTTAATAGACATCCATATTTATAAATATTTTGTTTGTTTAATATGGTTTGTTAATAGAACTATATAAATTAACCAAATAATATAAATATTTAAACTTGATAACAAGTTAAAAATATTATATCAAAAATTTGAAATATTAAATTATATTATTCACACATATATAAAACAGATTAAATTATTTTTACTTTATACAATTTTAAAATCATCTTTAATAAAATTATTTATAAATTTTTTCATCCTGCGCATGGCGCAGGTTATCACCTAATTATTATATATATACTATTTATGGTCTCTCTCAACTTTCCATATTTCTCATACACTTCTTAGAGATTAAGATCCATGACCTAATAATCTCTATCTAATTCCTAAATCCTAATAGATAAATTGGTAATTTTCTGCAACTGGTTTAATGATAAATTGATCGGAAATCCACAAAGGAGATGAGATCATACTCCGGAAAAGAAGATTAAAACGCAATCACCACGACAACAACCTACCATTACATCGTTGCCGACGGACTATTTCTTCTCAAAATGCATAATTTACACATTTCTTCTCTTTCTAAATGATAAAAAAATTTATGTGTGTTGACAACAGATACGAAATTTATCTTCCCGTGAAATAATACTTTAGTGTATTTTCTTTCCTCACAAACATAGTTAATGTACGCTTACAAGAAAGTGTTTTTATTCGACCACGTTCCACGAGCAAACACTGACCTATTACGATCTGACCAAACTCACAATTGTCTAAAAACTAAACTTCCGTCGTCTTGTTACATCATTATTAAAAGGGAAAATAGATCACTTTTTCACTTTGAAACACAACGTCTTGTTTTAATTAAATTCAATCATTTAGAAATACAAAATACGGTTCCAACAAGAAACAGTACGTTTACAAATTCATAAAATTTATATTACAGAAGAAGAAGAAGATTAAAAAAAAAAATTCATAAACTTTATAATATCAATTTTAGCAATGATTTTAAAATAATACAAATACGACACTGTGTATATCTGAAAGAGATCACAAATCATTGCATATGCTGTTTCATTATTTATTCTTTTTACAATCGTTTTATTTTATATTTTGAATACCATACCACTCATAAGATCTTCATTATATTTTTTGCATTCATTGACCATACTTGGCCTTGTACTCTCTCCAGAGTTGATTCACATTTTTCCCAAGCAAATCAACAAAGAAACCATCACTATAGCCATTTCTCATCTTCTTGTTTATAGATTATAGAAGTCTATTGATGCGTTTCAATCCATTTTGTCCATGTGGAGTGGTTTGGTTAGAAGATTACTGAGGCAGAAGCGTAAAATTGGAACAGTGTAACGATAGAAACCTCAAAACCATTGATTCTAATAATGGCTTTCTTTTGATCGAATGGCCAAGAACAAATGAGCAGGATGAGAATACTCTTCTCTAAGCAAAGCTCTTTATTAATCAATTCAAGTCAGTTTTACAAAGCCTAAAGACACCTACATTTATAGTGTCAAGATGAGTTTTAGAAAAAGAAACTACGCTTAACAGAACAGGACATTTAACTTAATGAGAAAAGAAGCGATAATGGAATGGAGTTTACAAGTTTAGCCAAATATTTCCGTGGTCAAGGGATCATTGATGAAACCTCTTATGTGGGAACGCCACAGCAAAACAGACATATATTTTAAATGTCGCTAGAGCATTATGGTTTCAAGCAAATTTTTTAATCGAATTTTAGGGTGAATGTATATTGACGGCTAGGTATTTTTGATTAATCACATAAATTTAGATTCTTAATCTACTCAACAAGAAGAATCTAGCGGAATTTTTACTTATAAGTTTGGACATACCAAACTCATTTTATTTCATACACAAATATACATTTTCAGACAAATCAGAAACTGACACAAATATATTTTCTGGTTCTTAATCTGATACTTTCCAGAAACATTCAAGTCGATATGATGATTACTTATGCAAAGTTTGGATTCATTTCATCAAGTATTCAGGGATTCACCATTTTCAAATATTCTAAGCATTGTACGCGCACCTCCAGCTCTACGGCTTCAAGATTCAGGATCATCGTACCATCGATGAAAACGTTGATGACTTTCTGAAGTTAATACGGGAGTTAAGTCATCTCAGCGTTCAAGTTCCATAAGAGGTTCAAGCTATCCTTCTCTTGAACTCGCTTCCAACAAGGTATGACCAGTTTAAAGAAACTTTGAAGTATGGTAGAGATTCTATCAAGTTTGAGGATGTTGTGAGTTCAGCTAGATCAAAGGATAAAGAACTAAGAGATAGTTCAGGATCAAGAAACAGTTCTGAGGGTCATTACGTAAGAGGAAGGACAGAGAATAGGAGGAATTCTCAATCAGGAAAAGGCAAGAACAACAGATCAAGATCAAAGTCAAAGGACAGGTAAGAAGATCTGTTGGATTTAAGAAGGGCATTTCAAGAAACAGAGTTATAAGTGGCTGGAAAGAAACAAAGGAAACACTCAGTCACAAGGAGCAGGAGAGTCACCTCACGCTAATTAAGGATGATGCTCAAGATTTGGTTGGATTGCAGACATCTTTTGATACAGGATGGCGAATAACACAAGTTATCGGGAAAAAAATATTGAAAGATTAGAGTGAGAAATTACACTTTGTAAAGGTGAGATAATATCAGCTCGAGTTTGAGCTAAGCTCGAGACTCCGGTGTCGCTAATCGCTAGTTAAACTCCAGTGTCGTTTTCTTTCTTGCACTCTGATTGTTCTTTCTATTGATTCTTGGTGAAGGTATCAATTGCACAAAAGCGAAGAAGAATTCAGAAAGAGAGAACTCTTGCCGAAGTTAAATGACTTTATAATTGAGACGATCTTTAAAAGGGTCTTTTTTTCTTCTCTGGTTTTCAATCTTTGTGATGGTGACTTCCCCTCGCTTTCTATAGTTGCAAGTAGATTCTAATTGCTTGTGTTTACATTTCAACTGAAGAAACCCTATTTGTTTCTCAAGATGTTGACAAAACGGCGTTGTTGAACTTTAAATTTGAATCGACTGGACGTTATCTTGAAAACGATGATGTTGATGACGGCGTGTGTGATTGGGGTTTGTCATTGACTCATTTGTGGAAAGGAAGCATCGGTGGGTAGAAGATGTAGAGACTATAGAGGGGAGAGCAAGCGAGAACGACTTCGTGTTGCAAAATGATGTCGTTTTGTTGTTAATGTGACTGAATTGAAAATGATTGACTAACAGATCGGATTACGTAAATGATTGTGTATTAAGTAATTGATAATTGATATATATTCATTTATAGAAAGAGAATTTTTTTTTTTTTCCTGTAACAGGCTAGAAAGAGATTATATCGTCCATAAAAACTCGCGTCTAAAACTCTTAATGATGTTTGGATGCGATAAAAAAAAAAAGAGGCAAGATTTGTTAAACAAAATTAGAGATGGACTCTATTGAAATATTAATCCTACTTTTTATTATTTGAGAATCACTTTTAATAAAAAAATGCTTATTTGTCAGCGGCACAATAAAAGTTAGTGCATTCTAATGATGACATGTAAATGTGACATGTCAAATTTCATAAAATAAACGAAATGTTTTGATTGGTTGAATTAAAATTAACTAAATTATAAAATTAAAATATGAATATACTAGATTATAACACTAAAATTAATAAATGATAATATAATATCCAATAGGATAGTAAATACGCTATACCATTTTTATCTCTTTTTTTTCAAAAAAATAAAATGCTATATCATACTCATATACAGTCTCATTGTAGATCGAGAATTTGAGATCAGAAATAAAATAAAATGTAAAGGGATGAAAAAATAAATTATAAACAAATATGAATAAGAAGTAGAAATAAAAATAAAAATAAATATCTACAGTTTTGTTTTTCCGTAACTCTCTGGTGCTTTGTTTTACAGAATCATTTAAAATTCTTAAAAAAACAAATTTTATAATAAACGCATGTGCGACTCAAAATTTATAATGAACACATGTGTGCATGCCAACCATAAGAAAATTTATTTTATTCATCAAACCAATTCTTCAATATTGGACGAAAAGATGAGCGGAGAGCTACCGGAGAATTTATAAAATATGATTTCACAAATTTTATAATAAATATTTATTATAATTATTTTTGAAAAGGAAAATTACTAATAGATTATCCAATGTACTATATTAATTTTCATGATAAAGTCAAATATTATATTTTAAATTTTAATTGAAACCATATATCATAAAATGCTAAAAATAAGAAATTTTGATTAAATAAAAAACGTTAGAAACGGTCTTCGTGATTGTTCTTAAACGACAAAAACTGCATCGTGTAAAAACAAAAAGTTTGCGGAAAATATCCAAAAAACTAACCAACACCTGCATATAACAATTCACTTATTTTTAACTCATACTTACATGCATAAATATACGTATTTTTTTTTTTTTAAAACACAACTATACATTATAAAAATATATATTACAAAACATATATTTTTTTAACACATAAAAGCCATACTTCGATTTTTTTCACAAATATGTGTGTGGATATAAATATTAATTATGCAAAAGTCAAAGTCGCATACGAACTTGTCGTGCATGTATTTTATTAACTTCGATTATAGTCTAATTTTAATTAATTTTAGTTATTAAATAATTTATATATTTTTTAATTCTCTATATGTGTTAAGAGCAGTGAGGTGGTTGGTACGCACGAATGTGCGGGCCAACCATCTATCCGCTCTTAGGATAAGTAAAGATTGTAAAACTCATTTTGTTTTAATTAGCAATAGGTTAAAGAAAAATATATACTTAAAATATATATATTGGCAATATTATATTGTGTAAGGAGAAAAGAAAGCATAGTATAAATAATATTCAAGACATATTATAAGAATTTAATTATTATTTAATATAACTTTTATATTTGCAATTATATGTTACTGTAAATGGTAGAAAAAATAAAATTTTTTTTGAATAAATCAGTTTTAAAAGACACAAAACGATATGAAACGTTTGTGTAATTGTTGTTAAACACTAAAACTGTATATGTATAAAAATATAACGTCTATATGATATATAAGAAAATTAATCAATACTTAAATATTAGAACTATTTATGTCTATAAAAAAAAATTATATCTTCACATGCGTGCAAGCCAACCATAAAAATTAAACAAATTATTATATGTTTTAATATTTTTTATTTTATTTAGTTATCATATTTACACTTTTTTTATCTAAGGAAGTATTTTAAAATCTTGGTTAATGGCTTTTTTATCTTCAATTTCTATTGAAATCTATAACATTTTTCATTTGATTTATCGTTATTTTTTTATTATTAAATATTTATATAATTTTTTTATTAATACATAATTAATTATGTACAAATAGATCAACTTCAATATACAATATTAATTATATATTGAACATATAAAATGTTTTATAACCCGCACACGGTGCAGACCGATCACCTAGTTTTAAATAAAAGCAAACAACACTAAAATAATAGTTTAGTATGTTATCAGTATCACTGTTATCACGATGATGTTGATGACCAAAATTGATGCATTAAGTAAAATTAGAGATGAATTCTATTGAAATATTAACTTTAAATAAAAGTAAAAAACACTAAAATCATATTTTAGTATGCTATCATAGTTATGTATGTATAAATTTATAATATTATTGTAACCATATATGTAAGAGTTTTTTATAAAAAAATATTATCTTATTATCTTATCAAATTTTTTAAAATTTTACATTGTTTAGATCTAATACAAGTAAAATTTATTATTTTATCGTATTTATTAATTTATAGAAGTTTTATCGTACTACCTCTTCAATCAGTTACCGAATAAACATTATAATGTGTACTACTCTATCTTAATAAAAACTAGGGAAAGGCTCGC
Source organism: Alliaria petiolata (assembly GCA_020283515.1). Lineage (NCBI taxonomy): Eukaryota > Viridiplantae > Streptophyta > Magnoliopsida > Brassicales > Brassicaceae > Alliaria > Alliaria petiolata. The sequence goes on along the minus strand of JAHZTW010000003.1, from coordinate 64,095,884 downwards.
GCATTGCGCGAGTTTCTATGATATTTTGATTGTTTTAATTTTACAATTTATTTCATTATATTTGTTACTAAATTTTTGTAGGTAAATATTAGTTTTAAAGTTGTGAATACCATGCATTTTAAAAGTAAAGTTTATTAAAAATTTGGCAGAATAATAATATCTATAGAGAATGAGGTTTGACCCTATTAGGGCGGTGAAGCTGTCACCATTCTGAGAAAGCAAATGGGCATAATCAGAAAGAAAGTCTCAGAGAGTAGAATCCATATTGCAACAGTGGTGGTGGTTTGAGTTTCGATGGATTACGAAAGGAAGGAGTGATCCATTAATCTATAAAGATTTCAAGAAAGTAAACAGTGCATGATTTTCATTCGTAATAAATGAATATACTTTTTGCTTGGCCACAAAGAAAACACAAAGAAATAAATATATTTTTGGTGCATAAACAATGCCACAGCCATCTCTTAAAAGTTAAAAAATCTCCTAAAATAATGTGAAGTAGGGACAATAACCAAAAAAAAGGAAGAGAATACCGATTAGATATGATAATAGATAAGAGATAAGCAGCGAAGAACATGCCTAGGGGAATCATAACTTATTTCTCTTGCTGAGCTGCTATTATATTGTTGCTATTGCATCCGAATTTGTGATGGCCGAGGATCCAAATACCATATGATGGCAGATGAAATTGGTATTCGGTAAATTGACTTTCCTTTGATGAGATTCATGAACTGATCGGAAAGTAATCAAAAGTGTTGTGACCTTAATCAATAACAACGATTACATAATAAAGTACGATTACAAAGAACGATTCCTTAAAATGATGCGTCTTCTTATTATCGAAGGAGGAAAAAGAGAGCCTCTTACCATTTGAAAGATTGGTGGAATAATAATATATATAGTGAATGATAATTTTTTTTATTCATCGTATGCATATAAAATAATGAGAATTTTTTTTATTCATAGTATGCATATAAAATATCAAATTATTTCTCTTTGACAATAATAACATGTTGTTTTGTAGTATAACTAATCTGAAATACATTTGTGGTAAAATTTGTGAATTAATGGGTTGTAAAAAGGATGTGTGATTCTATTTTATGCATATATATATAATAGTGTATTTTTTTTACTACCATTACTATTCATCATGTTAAAAAATTTATGTCCTTTTTTTAACGCAAATCATGTGATATAGATAAAAAAAAAATTATATTTTTCAGTTTGATTTCAACCTTTAATGAATCTATTCTAATATAGTAAGATGTTTTTTTAAGAAAATGTCTAACATTTCAACCTTTAATGAATTGTTTATGAAGAAATGTAAGACAAATAAGATTAAAAAGAGAGAAAAATAAGAAAGAGAAAGAGTGAAAGAGGAGGTGACACATGTAAATTTCTAGAATGCCATGTGGCAGCATTTTAAAACTCACTCTTAAAAAAAAACCTTACTATATTAGAATAGATAGATATAACTAATCAAAGTCTATATCATTTTATTAGCCTCTTATGACAGATAGCAAACCAGTAACCAAATTAAGTATATCATTTGGATAGCTACTTATCACAGGTAGCAACCAAATATATATTATGTTTTTGGTCAACACATTGTTTACAACTTCAAATATATATTATGTTTTTGATGAACACATTGTTTACAACTTATTAGTTTATGGTAAAAGTACTATCATATTCTCCATTTAATAATCTATTTACTTTATATTCAAGATATACTATTGAACCCTACCATATTTTTGCATATACTCTTATACGGTAATAAATTCAGTCAAATATTATTCATTTATTAAAATACTATTTCCTTAATAAAAGATATATTAAATGTAGTGCTAATTTTATTGCTTCTCTCCTTGACATGGTAATGTATATAAATCACTGAGTGTTTTCATTCTCAGGGGAACAAAACTAATAAAATGTCTACAAGATTCATGATGGATCTTACTATGAATCTTTTACCTCTTTTGTTCTCAGCAGCCCTAATTCGTTCCGATCAAAGTATGGTGCCTCTCAGATCTTTCAAGGTCAGCTTTTGAAATAAAAACTTTAGACACACGTCTCCTTTACATTATTGTTATCTACATCTACTTAATTGATTCAATTTCCTTTTTTT
>JAHZTW010000003.1:64008606-64032270 GCA_020283515.1 Alliaria petiolata | reverse complement strand
GTGTCGATCGACACCAATAGCTTGTGTCGATCGACACCTCATGATTCGAAATTGCGTGAAACCCCTTTTCAATCGATCTAATCGCGGTTAAATATCTAACCCGATTAAACCAATCAATTCCGGTTCAATCCAATTGAACCGGTCTCGGTTTAACGCATGTGTCGATCGGCACAACTCTTGTGTCGGTCGACACCAGCTAACTAGTTTAACCGTGATGAAATCGATTAATCCCGATCAGACCGATCGCATTAATCTGGTTCAATCCAATTGAACCGACAGCGATCGACGCGTGTCGATCGACACAACCCTTGTATCGATCGACACAGCGATTTCCGGAACGTCGATCAAATGATAGACACTTAGTGTTTTAAGCTGCGTTTCAGGCCCGTGTCGATCGACACACGCTTGGTGTCGATCGACACAGCCGCGCAGAAAACCTAATTTTATTCTGCCCGTGTCGATCGACACACGCTTGGTGTCGATCGACACAGCCGCGCAGAGAACTCTAATTTTCTCCTTTTCCAAAACGATTTTTGAATGAAAGATCTAACAAGCAACTTCTAATGATTTCAAAACACAAATTCGAATTCATTACACATGAACAGCATGTTACAGATTCAATTAAACATATGGCTCTGATACCACTGAAGGAAATTGGTGGGTATTAACTCTTTAATACTGTCAAATTCCTATTGCCACAAGATCATGCTTATTGAATCTATGTCCTCAGATCAGAGATTTACCTGGTGATTGGCAGCGGAATAGATAGGTAAAACGAGACCTGGAGCGCCTCAGATGATGCGCCTCTATAGATAGTCCACACGCACACAAGACTGGATCAGGGATGCTAGTGCCTCTGGGAGCTTCTGAGTTCTACTTGACGGCTAGGGCAAGTCACTTATATGTTTTCGTGGCTCTGACTTGTATATATAGGAGTCAAGCACGAAATCCCATAAACCCTCGGATTAACCGGTTTAAATTCACATTAATTTAAACCCGGTATCATTAATCCCGAGTGGTGTCGATCGACACCAATAGGTGTTTCGATCGACACCCTCATATAAACTCAATATCAACGTGTGACGCTCACACTTTGATGATATCATTACTTTAATGATCATTCCCAGTATTCGTTATCCAGTTTGCTTAGGTGTGTGACCCTATAGGATCACATGATGCTGGCAATGAGTTCACAACTCATAAGTTATAAGCGGCTTCTAGCAAAGCATTATAATTACCCAGCATCACATGATAGTCTTATCTCGACTTCACAACTATATCAGAGTGTATACAAGTATGATCTCCAGGACATTCCCTTCAAAAACAACATGTCATGAGGTATAAATTCGAGAATTCTTTCGATCTAAGCAAAAATAGGCACTTTGTGTTATTGAATAGCCAAGAAAGACACATGGTGTCGAGCGAGCATCTAGTTTATGCGATGCATAAGGGTGGATCGAAGGAAAACACAAGGACCCAAAAAATTTTAATTTTTGAAAATTCTGACATTGTCCAAAAAGGCTTTGAGATGGGGATTTAAAATCAAGAACTGAAGTGGGCATTCTATTTATTAATTAGACAGGCGTTGCAAACGCATAGGTCCAATAGGACCGAGGCATTGTCGCATGAGATAGAAGGGCAATACCCGTTTCTACTATATGTCGATGATGACGTTCAGCGATGCCATTATATTCCGGCGTATGCGGTGGACTTGTCATATGTGAAATGCCATGACGAGACATAAAATATTTTAGACCAATGTATTCACCCCCATTATCAGTGTATAAGGTTCGAAGCTTGGATTGAAATCTGTTTTCAACCAATGCTTTAAACCGTGTGAATGTATCAAAAACTTGAGATTTTAATTTTAAAGGATAACCAAGTATATCGAGTATAATGATCTACAAAAATCACATAGTATTTAAAACCATCAAGTGAAACAATTGGAGATGTCCACACATCTGAAAACACAATATCAAGTGGTTGAGTCGACTGAAGAGTTGAATTTTGGAAAGGCAATTTATGCATTTTAATAGAGCAAGCAATGCAAGGAGAAGCCAATAAAGCATTGGAAACAATAGGTAATTGAAATTGAGAAACTACTTTATGAAGAATTTGAAATGTAGGATGTCCTAATCGAGAATGTCAATCCGACAAGGTTGTCTTTATGGCAAATGCATATGCAAGAGACGATGGTGTAGAAGAAGGAGATTTCTCCAAATCTCTCACCTGATAGTAGGTTGGAGTAAAAGTAACAGCAACATCATTAGCGGTGCACAATTGAAATACTCAGATTAAATGTTTGTCAAGTGCAGGGACGCATAATACATTATTTAAGAAGAAATGACGATTATATGAAGGTAAAGAAAGAGAACCATAGTGAGTAATATGCAAACCAGATCCATCACCGAGAAGAATATTGTCTCCTCCATTATATGGATTGTGCAGAGAGAGTGGCTAAATCAGAAGTCATGTGGTGTGAAGCACCACAGTCAAGAAGCCATGTAGACGAGTCTGACATCTGTGTCGGGTTAGCACTTGGCTGCCACGGTTGAAAGGGAGATGGTCTATTCCAATTGTTGTTGCATGTCTGAGACGACATCAGTGATGATGAGCCCTTAACAATGCGGAACTCAGGGTAATATTTTCCATTGTGTCCTTTAGTGTCACAACCTTGACAGTGGCCTAAATACGGTTTGGAGAAGTGACGCTAAGTGTTGTATTGATTTGAACGATTTTGCGTGTTGTTGTTGTGGGTGTTGTTGTTGTTGTTCCTACAGTTTTGTCGTGGGCGTGAATCGGCGGCATGTGCAACAATCGGTGTGACAGTAGGAGATTCAGAACACATAATCATGGCTTCACGATTAAGAAGACACTTATGAAGTTCAGAATATGGAACGGGCATATCGCGTCCGTTGATGGCATTAAGTTTTGGCTTGTACTCTTCACTAAGACCCGCCAGTATCTGCTCTGTGAGGTCTTTTGGATCAATCGATTTGCCTAGTAAGGCAAGCTCGTCGGCTTTGGATTTGATTGAAAGAAAATATTCGCTGATTATCTTTGTTCCCTTAACACATTGTTTGATTTGGAATTTCAGTTGTCGGATATGTCCACGTGAAGGATTGCCAAAGGTAGTGGCTAAAATTTGCCATACTTCTCTCGTGGTGGTAGCACTGTAGACAACCGATTGAATCGGTAGTGAAATCGCACCTATCAATGAGAAGTAGAGGAGACGATCTTGTCTTCTCCATGGTGCATAGGCAAGGTTAGAGACTGAGTTTCCGTCAAGGAGAACCATCTGAGATGGAGCAGAGTTGATGTTATTGATAAAGTAGTGAACCTTGTGGCCTTCAAGCAACGCACGGGCCTGTCGGCTCCACATTAGATAGTTGAGGTTTGTGAGCTTTGTAATGCTCGACATGTTGACGGAGAGAAGAGTAGTTTGTTGATCCCTCGTATTGAAAACAGAGGTACGTTCAACGGTAGTATCAGACATAATGAGAGATAGAGATCGAATGATAAAAGAAAAAGAGAGTTATGCAATCAGTGAAGAAGAAGAAAAGTAATAGAAGAAGAGAGGCGGCGAAAAGGAAAAATAGGTTTTAGGACCCTTGTCGCTTTGATACCATATTAGATATGGAATTGCTTGATTGTATTAAGAGAAAAAGCTCTGAATATATACAGAGTTTACAGAGAGAATAATGGAAAGTGAATATACATAATTAACACTAATATACATAATTAAGGAGAGCCTAGTTATGCGTGATATGTTATCCTAATTATATTGGATCTTCCTATAATTCCTACAATGAGATCAAATGGTCGAAATGACATCATGGAAATTACGAAAATTTGATTATAGAATAGTAAACTAAAAATTGTTGATATTTGATAAAAGCCGTAAATTTAATCTAAAATTTTTTCATTGCTTATTGTTTAGTGATTTGTTTGTCTGGGGATCCTACCACTAGGGAAAAATCTCATGCGCATATAATAAACATCCTTAAATCTGAAAAACTCGATGATGGGGTATTTTTAGAGAAATTCTTCCACATTCAAATCAGAAAAAGAGAAAAAATCACTAGGCAGACACAATAGATACCGTTAAGAGTAATAAAAAATAGAGAGAAAGCGGTTAAGTGATACCGGGTCAGATTCTTCAGACGGTCCATGGTGTTGCGATGGGTTTGGCGCTTTTGGGTCGTAAGAATCATTCCCATAATTGTATCTTCCTAAGGTGCATTTAATAGTCGTTTCACCTATTACATGTTGAAAGTAATTTATTATTCACCGATTGGTTCCAGTACAAAGGTTTGAATATTTGAATATAAGAAATCCTAGGCCTCTTAAGAGTTTTTGCTTCTTTTTATAGTAAGGATATACATACTTGGCTTGGATCTTGGATACGAGGAACCTGGCTACATGTTGTGGGTGTATGGACTGTTAAACCACTCATTCTTAATCTCGCTTTCGCCATAACGTGGCTGTGTTACCCGATGATGACAGCCTAAGAGGAGGTGGCTTCCCCATAGGCTGCTACATGTACGTATGTGCACTCAGTCTCTAACCCGATTTGTATCCGACAAGGTGGCGATGCTAGCAAGTAACGAGAAGTTCATATTGAGTTACATGAGCTGCCAACTCAAAACCAATTGGCAATGAGTGGATTGGCACATATCCTTTAGATATTATTTAAGATCCCTTCCAACTTTCGACGTGGGATATATTTCTTAATACGCCTCCTCGAGATGATGACTACTTTGACCATTGATCTCGGTAATATTTGGGTAAAGATCGATGGACCAACTTTGGGTCGCATCTATTATGGATCGGGTTGGATTGTTTGAATCAGGCTCTGATACCATGTTAAGTTACATGAACTTCCAACTCAAAACCAATTGGCAATGAATTGATTGACATATGTCCATTAAATATTATTTAAGATACTTTTCATCTTTCGATGTGAGATATATTTCCTAATAGTTCATGTGTCCTTATCCATCAAGTTATTCGAGACATTGTAATGCATGCCTTAATTATAAAGTTTGTCCAAAAGACCATAAGAAAGCAATGCTAGGAAATTCGTCTAAGCTTGATTTATTTTTCTTTCACTAGTTTTACTCATTTGTGGAACTTTAGGTTTTATTCTATAATTTTCGTATACATTCTACGGAAATTATCATCTAAGGAATGAAATCACAATGAGAGCAATGAGTTGTCAAAAAGCATGACGAATTATAAATTCAAAAGCATTTGAGATTTGAAAATAGTTTCAATCTACTTTTTTGAAGCATTTGAGTTTTCAATCTACTTTTAATAGTATAACTAGTTAAATCTATCTGTAAATAAAGATATTATGACTTGTTAACGAAAAAAAGATATAATTACTTAGGATATGATCGGTTACTACGGTTTTTTTTATTAGATCAGCTTTTAGTCAATAGTCATGTACAAGTTTTCCTTCATAGCGATGCAAATGATTGTCCATCCCAAAAAGTCAGTGTAAACTACAAAAAGTTGATCCGTAAAATTCTTAACAGTCATTTAAACTTTTTATATGGGAAAGAGACGAGCCTTTCCTGAAATTCTCTCTCTAGGAATTTAATTAAGTATTGTGGTAATTTCGGCCAGGTGATTCCAGAACAACTACAATACTTCGTTAAGAAGGTCATACATGAATTTATTCAGTCCTGAATTTAAAATAACTTCTCTGTTAAATTCTAATTTTTTTTATATTGAATACATATTTTAGAATTGTTTGTAATTGGTTCGACTTAGTCCGTAACTAAACCGTTTTCTTTATAAACCACTATTTTGGCATTATTATTCTTTTTTTTTTTTGGTTTGTTTCTTCTATTTGTCAAATGTTTTTGTTTCTTTACATTTTAGAAAATTTATCGGACATTATATAGTTTTATTCTATCATCAATTGGAATTTGATAAACATGCATGTTTTATTGTCCTGTACGTACATCGCTAATAAATGCCCGATTCAGAAGCAGTTACGTACGAAACGATGAAGACTATAGAAAACAGCAACAATAATACTATCTCAATCTCATTATGAGCAATTCCAGCTATACTTTAATACTTACTTTAGTTTAGGTTAATAACTTTGCGTGAAAGACAGCCTGCGGATTCGACGAAACTCAAGCGAATTTAATAAACAAGTCGCAAATAGACAACTAGATGCTGATTAAAAAATGAAAAGGAAAAAAGAGACAACTAAGTTAACTTGGATTAACTTTAAGTTAACTTGGATTAACTTGTTTGGTATCATTGGGAGTTTTATATTAGGTATATAGTCATATATTACTATATTAGCAATTCATCTGTTTCTAATTTTTTTTTTTTTTTTGAAAACATCTGTTTCTAAATTCGGGCACCATTAGATCGTGTCATATAACGTACATAAAACTGATAATTTCGAAACATGTTTTGAAAGTTTCAAATATAGGGAAATTTGGTTCAATAACCAAAAAAAAAACTATAATTTAAAAACTAACCAATTTTCCTCTTTTTCTCTCTCTATCTCTTCCTATCTCTCTCTAAGCATTTTGGTTAGTTTCTAAATTTTAGATTTTTTATGGTTATACAACAAATTCACCCTATATTATATATTGTATTCAATTTTTTTTTTTAACTGATTTTTTATTCACTTTTTGTTCAACCAAAATTTTAACTCCACTAAAAACTCATATTAAAAGGCCGAAGTTCTAAAGAAACAGCATGTATATTCAAAATCTTATCGATATCATAACGAAATCTACATGCTCAAAGCTAATTAATTATTAATATATATATAATTATATATATTTACTAGCTAAAGTCCTTCTGATGATTATTAGTATTTTTGTGCGTAAAAAGGGAAGAAGCTAATATTAAAAACGTTATAATACAAAATTACTACTGTGTCGTTCGATAATTCTCGTGAATATAAAATTATATTTTCTTTGATAACAAAAATAAAATAATATTCACGGCACGTTTTGGTCATGCTTTTTTTGTATTCTTTTTTATTAAGCCTCGCCTATTTCTTACTTCTTTAAATCCTTTAACCAAAAAAAGAGGTAGGTATCGGACATCGGTGGAATCAATCATCGGTGAAGTGAAGGAAAATATCTTATTATATAACTGAATGAGTCAGTCAACTAACGCGCGCGGGCCGTTGGATCACGTGGCAAAATCAAATAAACTATCTAATGATCATCGATATACACAGTCCGTCAAAAAAAAAAATTTACTCGAATCACATACATAAAATTTGCACCTTCTCAGAACTCTATACACGTTCAAAGTTTCACATTCAGATCCACAAAGAAATTTAAAATCAATCTAAAAACTGTACCGCATTTTAATTACTGTAGTTTTCGTTCATTCTAGCTTAAAATCATAATTTATAATTGCTATCAAACTAAACCGAGTATTAACCGAAATCTTATCTACCCAAATTAAACCACACAAAAAAATTTCTAAATTTGAAAAATAAAACCGGACTTCTTTCTCGAGTTCTAATTCAGCAAAACAAGATACTCTCGGGGGAGTAATTTCAGCGAAGCAGAGTATAATCAGAGGTTAAATATGGAGATGGAGATTAGTCATTGACGGAGGAGCAATTACAAAGAAGCAAGGAAGAGCAACTTCAACGAGACAACGACGGAGCAGCGCATCGGAAAATTGTTTCGGCGGCGATGAATTTCACAATGGTTAGTTATTCTGTTCTCATTTGTATTTAGCGCATGCAGGATTATGCAGTTGAGTTACTATTTGAAATTTTTTGTATTCTACGTGTGTGCATTTAATTAGGTGTATTCAATGTAAATTGAAAGTTAAAAAAAAAACATGTTTATGATAGCCATCAACTAGGTATTTGAAATAATTAACATTAACAAGGATATACATAATTGAAAGTTAGTGTGATTTCATACCTAATTATTGTCTCACCGTGCAAATTCAGCTTGGAACAAAGGTTATTGTTGTTTCTCGGAAGACTAAAATGATAACGAACCATAAAATGTTAGGGGTTGAGAAAATAATATCACACTTTTAACAATACTTAGAAAAAGCATTGTTCCCAATATTTTTTTTGAATGGAAATGTTATATTAATCCAACCAAAAAACTGTTTTTACAATGCCTGCAACTTGAGTTTAAAAATCTGAAAAGCTAGCTATTTAACAACCAAATTGATATTAGCATAAAGAGAACCATAGTTTCATTCCTCCTTCATATCTTTTGATCGTCCAGTTGTCGAATTGTTGTGAAACGGTTGTGTATTTGCTCATCGATCCGGTGAACTATTTGAGTAGGAGGGGTAGAAGGGTCGCCATGTCTTCTTCCATTCCTCTCTCTCCAAATCGAGTGGATTGCATGCTGAAACACATAGCGCAGTATGAATTAAGTTATGTGTTCATGTGTGTCGTCTAACAAGATCTCCATGATACCATCCCAATCAGTCTTGTATCTAGATCCGAGTATTTTCTGAGTCAATGCCCCCCCCCCAAATTTCATACGAGTAGCTGCAGTTAAAGAAGATGTGGTTTCGAGTTTCAACCGGTTATTTACATACGATGCAAGAGACGTTTGCTCCAATGTTCCATGCCATCATTTTTTCTCCTGTTGAGAGTCGATTTTGAGTGGTCAACCATGTCATAAACGAGTATTTGTGTAATGATTCGGGTCCGACCCATTTGAATAAGTTTAAATGGATTAATTTGGTTACATATGTCATTAAAGTGCACTTACCTTTTCCGGTCACTTACCCTAAGGAAATTTGCGACGGATTTCCGACGGCATCTATTAAAATGTGGTTTAGGGTATGAAAGATTAAAGATAAAAGAATTAATGAAATTAATTTCTGACAGATTTACGACGGTATGTTCCTTTGTCACAATATGGTCCTAATTCCGTCGGAAATAACCAACGAATATTTTTCATCAGAAATCCGTCGGAAATTTCATACGAATTTCCGACGGATATGATTCCGTCGGAAATTTCCGATGGATTTCCGACGGTCTTTTCTTTTGTCACAATATGGTCGTAATTCCGTCGAAAATTTCCAACGGAAGAGTATCTCTCAGAACTTCCGTCAGAAATTGCCCTTTTTTTGTAGTGCTATGTCATCAAAGTGCTCTTACCTTTTCTTGATTTGGCTACTATGTCATCAAAGTGCACTTACCTTTTCAGGTCACTTACCTAAGAGAACTCTAGAGTTAAGCGTGCTTATACTGGAGTAGAACTAGGATCGGTGACCTTCCGGGAAGTCATCTGCGGAACCGTATGAGTGAGGCTAGAATATGAGAAAATGTCACGTAGTGATTGCAGGGACAAGTAAATCAGTCGGTCGGGCCACCGAGAAAAATAACACACCGACCGTCGGACAGGGACGAGGGCCACGAACCCGACGGAAGGATGGGTGATTCGCGGTAGAGGCGGTCGGGGTGTTACAATTTGGGTGTAGAGTGTTTGAACCATATACCCGTATACCAGATACAACTTGGCTGTGCTATCCATGTGAGCCTCCATGTCTCCTTTGAGCTAAATCTAAGCGTATATTTTTCCTCAAACTTCCATAACCAGTCAACCTCATGCGAAATTCCTCTATCGCGAAGTGTATCTATCTTATCCTCAATTCGATTTAACAGATTCACCGATGTATTCTTCGTCGATGTGTATCAAGGACCATTGATTCTGAATATTATCCACTTAATTTGTTCGTTTTGTTATCTGTTAAAGATTGGTTCTCATCGATTTGCCAATGGTTTAATGATCGAAAACCTGATAAACCCATGCACATTTGTAATCAAATATTCATTTTCCTCCGCCCGTAATGCGGACTAAGTCCTAGTTTATGATATGGTATCATAGTTTATAACCATAAAAACAATATAAATATGTGACTCCAACAATTATTATTCTCAAAATTTTTGTTTGGTTATTATGGACGTTCTATTTAAAAGATTTAAAAATAAATAAAAGATAGAAAAATAAGAACTATCTTTAGTCGAACAAATGCCTGCTTGTAATTAAAATAAGTAATACCATTAGACCAAAAAAAAAAAGAGAATTTAATTAAGAAGTAGCCCAAGAGAATTTAAGAAGTGGCCCAAAAATTTAAGAATTATTTGTAAGCCTTATGCAAGGGCCGGCTCTGTCTCGGTGTCGAGCTTCCGGTCACCGAGTTGGATCCACGAAGGGAACACAACACGTCTTTCTACGGTGGAGTATTGGTGAAAGGAACGTTATTAAGGGAGAGTGTGTTGCATATAAGATTTGAGAGTTTTGATGTTGCACGCTGGTCCTAGTGTGAACGTGTGGGTTTTGGCCAGGTTCGGTCTATGACACAAGGTCACAAGCCACCTAAGCAATTTTTTGGGTTTTTATTGTTATATTTTCTGTTGTAGTTGGTAATTGATAATTAATTATTTTTGTTTTAATATTTAAAGTTTAAAATTATAAATTATATTTTTAGTTTTGTCATCTTTCCGTTATTTTTATTATGTTTTGCTTATTACTTATTTTTCGAATTTATATTTCTTATTTGATTTTTCAATAATTAAATTGTATATATTGATAAACTTGTAACTAATTTTTTTTAATTGAATCTTAAATTTATTCAAACCAAAAAAAACTTTTTATAACAAGTACTTCATGAAGCTGAGTTTTTTGAATTTTTGACGAGAGTAAAAAACCATACAATCGTCAGATCTTTATGAAAAAAAAAACTAAATCCTTGAGGCAAACCATAGTTGGAGGCTTTCCTCGTACTTATGGTCTCTCAAGGCTCGGATTGATAGTAGTCGATTTCACACTTGTTTGTTGATGAGCTTCACAATAGTAGTTGGAGTAGATGGGATAGCACCATGTTTCCTCGGATTCCTCTCCCTCCAAATACTATGTATAGTTGCTTACTTGCTTAAAACACAGACCTAGTAAGGAAGGTGAAAAATCTACCATGAGAAGCGTCAAAGATTAGTTGAAGTAGGGGTTATCAGTCTGTCGAGAAACTAGCTTTGAGCAAGCCCTTAGCGACATTTGTCCATACTTCAGTCGAATAACTTGTAACTAACAATTAATTATCATTAAGTTTTATTGAATTTTTTTTTGTTATTGTTGCTTTAGTTTAAAGTCTTCTTCGCAAGATTGGATGAAGAACTAAACAAAGTGAATCAGTTTCACAAGTCCTAAGACTGCTACGTCGGGGACTCAACACGAATCCAACTTGCCTCCTACGCAATCATTAGCCCGAAAGCAGAAAACATTTTTTCTTCGACTGCTCCGTTCTGCAGATCATCTCAAAGCCTCGAAGGCTCTCCTTCAATATGATCGATGCAATTGACTTCTCTCTAAATCTTCACGGCAAACACTCGGTATGAAGATCAACTTTGGGTTCTATAGGTTATAATCCACTTGGGCTCTATTTGGGCTCTGCTTTTGGTTCACTTTTTTGGGTTCCACTAATATATGTGCTGGATCAACTTTTCTCGTGCTTTAAACCCCCATAAAGGAAAAAAAAAAACAAAAGAAAGGAAAGACTTATAAATCTTTGCTATATCCAGGTCAACTACTCTTGCTTCATCTTTTTCCCTTCGAGATCTTGTTCCCGCTCTACATGCATACTCACTCATAGTAGTTCAAAGTTCAAACAGCCTACTTAAAATCATGGTTTAAAAAATCGGCCTATTCAGCGACTAGGCGTTCACCTAGGCGCCTATAGACAGTGGCTCTAGTTGATAGAATAGGGGGCTGTTGTCCCAGATAAAAAATTATTGTTTGGTGTTATTTTGGTTAGATCAAATTTTATGCCCCTATTATAAATTTAATTTTTTATAGTATGCCTCCTATAAAAAATAATTCCACATCCGCCCGTGCTTATAGATCCTCCAACATTCGACACGAATTTAATAAAACAGAAGTGTAAATATTGGTTGTTTTTTTAAATAATTTTTTTTTATGGCTTTTCACTCTCTATTAGGCAAACATTCAAGAGTTTTCCTAGGAGTTAACAAATCTAGATACAGAGACAATATTTTTGGATGGTTGGGTTGGATTAGATCCTGCTTAGTTGTGAACATCGGATGACTTGTTGTAAAGTGTTTTTGGCACATATGATTTAGTGGTGAAAACTTTGGTGATACCGATCAGTAGCATCTATGGCGCATCTAATCTACGGTAGGAAGGCATATCTACCGCAATCTAATAGTACTTGCATTTGCCCATCTATCCATTATTGATGTTGCGCTTGGTTGAACATTTATATTTAATTGCAATATTCAATACTATTCTTTCAAATTTAAAGTTAACTATTTAGACAAAGATTAGATATGCGACTATATAAATTTTCTATGTGTATGAATATTCAAAATTTGGATAATAAGATTTTCGAACACAAAATAGATTTTAAGATTTGACTTTTAATAAATAGAATTGTACGTCTACTATATATTTGATATTTTACAATAATTTTTATCTTAGTATATATAAAATCGTTAAAGACAAGATATATTGACATTCGATATTGTTGAAAAAATTTCTAGCTATATTAGATGTAATCATGTTATATAGCAATTGCTGTAGGAGAATTTAGGAATTCTCTTATACTATTATCTTATACGAATAATAAAAGTAAATCATTTTATTAAGTCCAATGCACTATCTTGTGTTTAAATTTATAATATTAACATGCCGATTCCAAATACTTGGTATTTATTTTATAATATATGCTTGAAAATATATATCTATAAAACCCACCCTGAAAACTCGATCACTTTATGTCCCATAGAGCTCCATCTCTCTCTCTCTCTCTCTCTCTCTCTCTCTCTCTCTCTCTCTCTCTCTCTCTCTCTCTCACACAACATTCATCAAAATCATAAATCCTCTCCTCTTCAATTTCTAAAAATATCAAAGCATGCATATAAACAGAACAAATTTCGCAAACTGTAAAACCCTAAAGCAGAAAAAAGAAGTGGAAGAAGTAGAAGAAGAGAAGAAGAAGATGGAAACGGAAATAAGAAGAGGTCCATGGACTGTAGAGGAAGACATGAAGCTCATCAATTACATTTCTCTTCACGGTGAAGGAAGATGGAACTCTCTCTCTTGTTCTGCCGGTAACTTCTTAACCCTTTTACATACTAGAATATGATCATGCATGATATATATAATAAGATCGTATTGCGTAAATCAATCTAGATCAATTAAAATTATCATAACAAATCGTTAAATGACCATATCATACCATGGGAGCTATTGAAGGGGCTCTTTATATGCTCTTCAAACAAGAATTTTTCTATTTCTTTTTGATTTTGTGGGTTTCGATCACATGTGAAATTTATTAGAGTTTTATCTCATAACTAATTGAAATCAAATGAAGTAGACTATGGTCTTATAAGCTTTATAAGAACTATTTTTCGTCTCAATATGTTATTCTTAATTTTCATCACATCTAGCTTATTAAACCCATTTTCATGTGTTCCCTAATTCCTATGGCTGTAGCGTATCCATGTCGGCATAATTTAAATTCCTCTTTAGAGTTGGCAAAGTAACAAAGAACAAGTTGACGTCTTCATAGTTCGATATTATCATTCAAAATGTACTTTCTACAAAAAAAAGATTGGTCGGTCCAAGTTTTTTTTTATTTTTTCCTTTGAGGTTCTCTTCGTTTGCCTTTTGAGTGTGGAACTCAAACACCTTTCAGCCTTTCACAACCATCCAATACGATAAAGCCTAATTAACTGCTATTTTATTGGTTTTAGGAAATTATAATAGCTAGTGTCCAGGCAATATTGACTAGTGCTATATGAATTGTATTTTATATATTGATATAATTTATTATGGAGACAGGACTTAATAGAACGGGGAAAAGTTGTAGATTGCGGTGGCTAAATTATCTCCGACCGGACATCCGCCGTGGAGACATATCCCCCCAAGAACAATTCATCATTCTCGAACTCCATTCTCGTTGGGGAAACCGGTATGAACACTTTATTTTATTATTTATATTAAAGTTATAAACCAATATATTGTCTAAATTAATACATTATTCGGGAAAAAGGGAAAATAAATACGTAGAAGAGAGCAATTTTCGAACGTCTCTATGAAATAGATAACTCAATATTCAACGTACTAGAGAGAATTGACAACTGATTTTGATGCGTGTTTGAAAATTCTTGGCTACAATTAGAAAAATATCAAATTCGTTTTGAGACAAGCAAGTCTTTTTATTAAGGAAACAATTAGAAAAATAATACCGTTTGATTCAACAACAAAATTCAATACATTGTTAAAAAAAAAAATCAATACATACAATAATTAAAAAGGTTAAAAGGAATATTCAATATTGTGGATTTAATATAGTTTTACGGGTTTTTTTTTTTTTTTTGTTGAAGGTGGTCAAAGATTGCTCAACATTTACCTGGAAGAACAGATAACGAGATAAAGAACTATTGGAGAACACGTGTTCAAAAACATGCGAAACTTCTGAAATGTGACGTGAACAGCAAGCAATTCAAAGACACTATCAAACATCTTTGGATGCCTCGTCTCGCCGAGAGAATCGCCTCCGCTCAAAATGTCGAAATTACCCCTAGCTACTACTCGCCTGAGAACTCGAGCGTGGCCACTGCCACCTCATCATCGACGTCGGCGGAGTCCATGGGATCGAGTTTCTACGGTGGTGATCAGGTGGAATATGGAACGTTGGATCAGCTGACAAATAATGGTAGTACTTTGTTCAACGGCGGAGATGCGTTAGAAAATTTGTGGAGTGTTGATGAGCTTAACAACTGGCTCACACAGCAGCAATTTATGTGATAATTAAATTAATAAGTAATAGTTTATACACTTCAGAAAGGCAAAATATTTACTTTGTTTTTTTTTTTTTTGAAAGGCAGTATTACTTTGTTTCATTGATGTTTTATCTAACTAGGTGAATATCCGTGTTTGTAATGAGATTTTGTAATTTTATTTGAATTTATGTCGTACTTTACTTAGGTACCTGTTATTAAACCAAAATCAATTAAAATTCATTACAATTCCAAGACTAACAAACTTATAAGTAAGCCCTTTTTATTAAAAAAAAAAAAGAACTTATAAGTCTCTCTTGGAGAGTTAAATTGAAAACGTTGACCCTCACAAAACCAATAAACCTGCTTGTTGTTTTTTTCTTTCAATTTTTTTAAACATACGAGCAACACAATAACCAACAATAGACAAATAAAGCAGGAGAGATTTTTGCTTAGAATTTCAAAAGTTTTTTTTGTTTTTTTTCCTTGGCTGGTTTCTTACGTCTACCGATTGCTTACTAATTTTGTTTCTAATTAACATTTAACCCAAAAGCGAAAACAATTGGTAGTTCAAAACATCCGATAGGCGTTCAGTGGGTAATAATCAGTGAATGGATAATTGATGTATAATGTGTGTGTGTGTTTTTTTTTTTTTTTTGCTTTCAAAAAAGTTCCGGATCATAGCACATAATTTTTATGGGCAAGTAATAAGAACGGATTTAAATCTCCTCCGACTGGAAATCGAATTAAGAACACAAGAGTTACACAACATGATCAATCTTTGTATTTTAACCACTAACTCAAAATGACCGGTGGTATGATATGTGTGTTAACTGTTAGTGAACATCCAATAAGTTATATATACCCTTATTAATTTAGTATTAGTATAATCATTAATGGAATTAGAGAGCTGGAAACTTCTAATAATTTAACTACAAGAAAGGGACGTACGTGAATGATGTCTCTAATTCCTGATCATGATTAGAAATATAGAATATTGATTATTATATATAATCTAATTATCTAACACATGTAACACTTTATCAAGATTATATATGTCCAGGCGAGATGAATCCAAATAAAATTCGTCTAAATAAATTTAAAAATAAAAGATGTTTATCAAAATATTTTTTAATATTTTTTTTTTACTATGTCGGGGTAGGATTACAGATCCTAAAAAACCCCAGTTTTAGAATTAAATATTAATTATTGGTAAATTTTTAAAAATATCATTTTTTTAAAGTAGCAATTTTTGTTACTATTTCAAAAATATCATATTTATAAACGTATATAAAATGTGCTTATAAAAATTTTAATTTATAAAGGTTTATAAAACATGTTTATAAAAATTTATAAAGTATTTTCATAAGGTTTATAACATATTTATAACCTCTTATAAACATGTATAAATTAAAATTTTATAAACGTTTGTAAAGTAGTATATTTGAAAATGAACAATTATTTTTAAAAAATGGTACTATAAAAGTGGTACTTTTGAAAATTATTTTATTTGTTAGAATATAATCATATGCACAAGTGACTTGGAGTTATGGAGCAAGATCGATTTTTATAATAAAGTTTTACGTTACTTTTTCGAGATTTTTTAACTTAAAGAGAAGAACAATATTAACTTCTTTGGAATATTGGCATTTGGCAGTACAATTATCAATTTTTGTGAAATGGAATATTGGCCTTTTACACACGAATAATTGCCTTCTTGGGCTATGTGGAATCATCATTGGTTTCGCTTTGTTAATAATCCTCTTATATATTGTAGAATATTTCGATGATAAATTATGTGGAAAAAAATATGAGAGACGTGTGAACGAATCGCACGTGCGAGCTGTTCCGTTTTAATTGGAAAATTCAAAGAAGTGGCAATGGCGGCTGGGGTGGGAATCCAAAAGAAAGGGTGCGTGCGGACATGACAAGCAACCCAAAGTGGTCCCAATTCGACACATGTGTTCTTCATCTGTCACGTGTCTTTTATCTTTATTTAGAATCTTAATTGATAATATCTTCCTAGTTTGAAATGAGTTCGATCGAGTGGCTATTGTTTCTTCGATTATTGGTGTTCTCTAGATGGATAGTTTTGGGTAAATTGACTTAAGTGGGATTGAATTAGATTAGATGGATAGTTTTGTTATTATGAACAAAAATTCCCGACATGATTTGTCAAAATAAGCATCTAGAGATATATCTCACTTGAGATATCACACAATAACTCATTTAACGTAAGTGAATACCCGAACACAAATACAAAGTTCTTAGCAAATCAATCTTATAGACTTGTTTTAACTAACCATATATTGCTATACGCTCATGGTTGGTAGGAATTGTATCGCATCTATAAACGATTGTTTTTTCTAAACCAAAAAACTAAAAATCTATATGTATTTTACTTTGGTTGTATTTCTTTCCCGTTTTATTATTTTTCCTTTCTATCTAATTTTGAGTTGTTTTTTTTTGTAACGAGTTGCTTATGTTATAATTGATCTCAGAAGTCATAAAGTTTAACTTTTGCAAAAAAAGAACAACTATACTTTCATATGTACATTTGCACATAATATATAGTAACAAAGTATTAATTACTAAAATCATTTCATTTATTTTATTTTATGAAGATTGGTTATTTAGGTTAATTTTCCTATGTACTTTATATTATATATAATGCTTACAAAATGTAAACCTCAATAAATATTGATAAAAAAACATTTGGATAAATTGATATACTAGTGATTTTATAGATATTAATACACATTTCTATTATAAGTTTTAATTATCTCCTTAACTTTGTTTCTTATTGTAAAGATAGAAAAGAAAAAAAAGAGAGAGCAGTTTGATGACATTCTTATGCCATTGGCATATATGTATGCTCTATATTTCCTCTGAGCTTCTAGATAGATTCCTTAGGGAACGTTAGTGCTGCTAAAAACAATTTATTTGGTTTCTTTCTTTTTTTTTGAAAAAAGGGTTGCAATTTAAATAATAAAAAGGTTACAACTATGACACATGGTCATACAGTTTTTAGAGAGTTAAAGCAAAGAAGATTAAGCATACACATGATTGAAAACCTATATGAGAATCTGAAGCAATATGGTTTATTTGGTTTCTTTTAAGTTTATTAAATGTTTAATTAGTGATCTCGTGCATACATTAAACAGATTATATATGTATGCATGTCATTATGTTGTATGTTCCAGTTACATCCTTTTAGGGTTAAAGTATTTTGTATTTCATTTTCGGAGAAAATAAACTTACATATCTTTAATATATTAAAACGAGAGTATTGGAGGTTTACGTGCAAAAGCTATCCAATCTGGTAAAATTGAACCGAATTTAACTGAACCGAACCAAAATAAAACAAATGGTTAGATTTCGGATATATTATATTAACCGTATGGATGTAATAATTTCAAAACCGTAGGATCCGGATATGGTTTGGATATTAACCGATAAAACCGATTAAACCAAAAAACCGCTTAATTTAAATCATAATATAATAATATATAGTATACAATAAGTATGTAAATTATGTAACCCTAAAAATCTAATGTCTAAATAATTTTTTTTAAAAACAATATAATTAACCTAGTACTTGACAAAAAAAAAAATCTAATGTGGCGCCGTCAAAGTGTAAAAGACTTCATCTCTTATATAATAGTAATACCATTATTGATCTTCCAAAAAAAATTATTTTGCTTTTGTTTGTCTATTAAATAATCAAACTCGTTTGAAGGTATGTCTTTCTAATTAGATGATTAGATTATATCATTGTAAGTTTGTTTTTTTAATTACAAATTTTAGAGTGTTGACCAAAAAAAAAAAAATTACAAATTTTAAAGTTTTATTGATTTTATAATAAGCATGGGTTTTATAATTTTAATTGTTATGTTTTCTACTTTTTATTGTTACTATTTCTAATTTTCTATATTAAAAAAAACAGAAATCCACATTATACCAAACAAATTTTTTTGTTTTTGGTTAAAAACCGAATAAACCAAAAACCGAAGATATTCAAACCGAACCAAACCAAACTAGATATGGTATTAAAATGATAGCTATTTTTTACTAACCGAAAAACTGAAAAAACCGAAAAAATCGAACCGCAACCGAACCGATATCCAGATTGGACAGCCCTACGTGGAACCTCCATACTCTTTTTGAACTACTTTTTATTTTCTAGTTCATTAGTTTTGACGCTTTTGTTATTTAAAGATTTTGTTTTGTTTAAATTAGCTAGTAACATTAATAATTTAATAGAAAATAAATAAAGTATTTAATATCCCAATATATTATATTAATTTAATCATATTGTTTTTTTAAAAAATAAATCATCATATCATCTACAAATTTATATAAAAAAGATTATGTGGAAGTCCGAAAAACATGATGAAAGAATATTTTTAAAGACGATGCATGTAATGATGCGTCAAAAACCATAAAAAATATATATATTAAAAAACATAGAGGGAATGGTCAAGTGACCCAGGTTCAAAGAAAACGATTAGAGTATTTGTATATTTAGAAAATACTTTGATAGGAAAGAGAAGAAAAAAGTTGGCTGCAAAGTGAGTGAGACTAAGTTTCGAAAATACTTTAACTTAGGTCATATATTACCTCGAACTGTAGTCTCTCTCTCTCGTTCGGGAGTGCAAATCCTGGCAGTCTAAATGATCAAGTGAAAGCGACGCAACGAGTCAGGAACTGCCGTATAAAAAACAGTTGTAACACTATCTACCCAACAATGTGAATGCCCTCGTGCACAGGAGAAGTCCCTCATGATTGTCCGATGTGGCATTGCAGGATAACTCTTGCCCAGAGCCGTGCTTATAGTGAAACAAAAAAGGCATTTGCCTCCTGTTCCTTCTAAAAATTAAATTTAGAGCCTCCAATTTATAAAAATTAATATAATGGTTTAAATCCATTTCTAATTAGATCCAATCAAATGTTTAGTTTTCAATTAAAAAATTATATCTACTATTCCTTTTTTGTCAAAATTGCCAACATTCCGATCCACAATTCCAACATTTGCTTTTTACCACGATTTCAATTCTTATTTGCAAAAATCTAAATTCTTTTGGTCAACATGAGCTTAATAACTTGGAAAGAACATCCATATTCCTGGTACTTTTCTATATTTTGAATGTTTAAAGTGTTTTTTTATCACTGTAGTTTTTTTTTGTTATCACTAGTTTTTTTAATACTTTATAATCATATAGAATAACATAATTTTTTTAATTCCCCTTAAACCTCCAAAAGTCTTCGCACGACACTGCTCTTGCCTCCTCTCCATTCTTCTCCATTCCATAAGTTGGTCCCTCGCCTTAGTCTCCAACAATCAGCTTCCCTCGAGCACTTCACTTGCCATCCCAACTTCCGCGCGCCACTGAATGAAGTTTCCTGCCTACTTAATTTTCTTTGGCGTTTGGCAAAGTCACATACACAAAGAGCCTGTTAATACCACATGTCATGGGTTGGGCTTCAAATGCTCTTTGTCGGATCTTGTACAGAAGGCTTTTCACCTATTTTTCTTGTCTCGTTTGCCAGCTGGTGGACAAATTAAACATAAAGTACTGGCTCGATGCAAAGTTTGTACTTGTCCTGGCGCCTTCGATACAACCTGTTGTCAGTACTATCTCATACATTATCTTCCTAAAGAAAATGGACTCATCGATTTCACCTATCACATGTTGAAAATCACACGTTATAAAGTTTGTTTGACCTTAATATGATGGCATAAATCGATTTGAATGTTTAAATGGACAGAGTCTTATATTTCCGTAAGTGTTTTGTGCATTTAGAGAAAGAAACTTACCTTACACGAATTTTAGTTAAAGGATGCATGGCTATCAAGATTGCATATCTGCCCGTCCCTGTTAATCCACTCATCCCCTAATTCTATTTTATCCATATAACATGGCACGAATAATGAATTTGAGAAAGGTGGCCATGTCCATTTTACTATTAGACCACTTATATAATACCACCCTCTCCAGATAAAATGTATGTCATAAATGGTGAATTCAGAAAAATATGGACTTATTTAACATCTCCTAATATGTTCTAGTTCTTGACCACACAGCATAATTCTATAACATGGCACGATAATGGATTTTAGGATAGATGACCTTTATTACAATAGGTACATGTGATGCCAAGAAATTCGCATAGTCCAAATAATCAATATTTATCTTTAATAGTTTGTTCCGTAGCGTTAAAAATATTAATATAATGCTTTAATTAAACCAAAATAAAGTAATCACTCCATGGTGGGTGAAAATATTGATTTTGTATTAGTATAAACTTCTCCTCGTGATTAATCCCTGTTTTGAAAACATAATTGCATCTTTGAGACCAACCATTGCATTATTATCCCCGAGACCAATCAATCTCAAATGTAATTAACAAAAAAGTTGAAAGAAAAAGTAAGAAACACAACAAAAGTCTTTGCTTAGGAACTTGTTCTAATATAAAGTGGAACATGTCACTAAAGGGAACCCTACATGCACGAGTAAATTATGGGATTTATTAAAATTAATTAAGGTGACAATAACTTAATATCAGTTAATTTATTCTCTATAAAGGCTACAAAAGGCTAATTATAGGCAGTTAAGACTTTACAAAGAACTAGTAATTTAGACAAGTGTCAAAAGCTTCATCGTAAAATATGAGTAGAGTCTATGAAAAGCAACCTCGAGAATTAGATAATCCATGGACATTGTAAATCTTTAATTATTGGTATTTTTTCACAAATTTCTGTCTTGGAAAATTTGAATTAACGCACACACTCACATGTCACAAAGTATATGAATGAGCCATAGAGATCAGATTAGAGACATAATCTTGTCAAACTAACAATAATGGTTATAGTAACCAGAAAATCAGTTGAAGTCTTGAACATGTAAAAATGTAGAATGTTGGATTTCAAAATCTAATAAATTAGTGTTGACACTGAACCATAAAATGGTTGAACGTCGACAACTGAAATTTACTAAAGATTATTCATTATTCAAATCGAATAGGTCCAAAATGCCAGTTTGAGAAGGTACCCAAAAACAGCCCAAAACTAAACGATTGATCCAAACAAAATATGAGTTATGACCCCGCAAAATGGTTCACCTTGAAGAATATAAAATTATTCAAATTTTGATAAGCCGTTTGAAGAAAGTTTGAAGAGATACCCAATACCAGCCCAATACCAAATATTTGATCCATGCATGACCCAAAAGCACATTTATATTCTTATCATACCGCACTAGTAATTTAACCATCGTTAACTTACTTCATAATGAAATATCACTTAATGAAAATGGAAAAAAACATATTTCGGTACTTGCTTAAAGTTAATGTAACCACAGAGATTTCAAACCATATAAAACTTTTTTCAACTCCTAGTTCTAGTTACACAAATCTATTATGCCTAATTTTACCTTAAGCTTTGAGAGAACGTAGTTTTTTTTTTTTTTTGGTTGGGTTACCGTTAAAGGGCTTTCTTGAGAGAACGTAGTTAGACTAGAATATCATCAAACACAAACATTGCTATCTAAAAAACCTTCTCATCATCCTCATTTTTACATGTACGGAACATGTCTAAACGACTATCTTCAAGTCGTAGCGAATGCGCAAACTTTTTGTATTCGCTCCAAGTAAACGTTTGGTATAGCCGCGACTGATTCACCGCCTTAACCATCGCCGATAAGGGCCCAATCTTCGCTTGAAGCGGTGGTCCGGCGAAGTACGCAGTCGAGAGCCGGCTTTCTTTTCCGAATGTCAACGCTCTATGCCTTACGCTTATAAATCTTCCGTTCGTCATTACCTATAAAACCCAACGACTAATTTAAAAATAATTCTAAAATTTTAATCAAAAGGCAAAAAAAATAAGAACTAAAAAATGAAAAGAAAAAATTAGTAACATAAGTCGGGAAAAAACAAAGGGAAAAAACAAATAGTATTTGGTCTATGGTTTGGTTTTTACGTTTAGTGGTTTTATCATTTTATAATAACTAAAATTAAATAAAACTATCTGCAATTTAAATTGATTTCAGTTCGGTTTTTTTGTTTAGATTTTATGTTGATTAACCATGTAAATTTTGGTTTATTCAGTTTGATTTCAATCGGATTTAGTAAAACCGGTTTTGGTTCAAATTTGTTTATTCAGTTTAATTTGGGCTCCTAATTAATAAAACAATCATTTTATAAACAAATTTCGATTTGATTTCGGTCTAAATTTCTAAGTTTAGTTTTTTTTTTTTATTCAGTTATCAGATTGTTCTACCAAATAAGATAAGATGTTGTGCCATAAAAAATAGGAATTAATAAAGAAATGTAAATTTAAAAAGAAAAAAAAAAAACACAAGACACCGACCTGTAACAAGTCTCCTACATTGACGCAGAAAGCTGAGGGGTCAGGGGAGACAGGGACCCACATACCGTCTGAATTTGACACTTGGAGTCCACCTATACTGTTAGATCTGAGAACTGTTAAGATCTGAGGGTCGGTGTGTTCTCCGAAGCCAACCCTGGTCAGTGACACAGATTTATCAGAGAGTGTGGCTCCACCGAAATACTGATCGGACGGTAGATAATGGTTCACCCTCAGAACAGAGTCACTATCGACGGAGCTGATTAACCTACTGAAGGTGTGAGTTGGGACCCCAAGTCCCTCAGCCGTCAGATCTAAGATCCCACGAGCCAACTGCTTAACTGTTTCTATGTAACAATTCACTGCCGAGCTGTCAAAACATATATGTCACACATCAGCACTAGATTCATTTTTTTTGTGTGTTATAATTATAGAAATATAAGGAAAATAACCACGAAACCTTAATATTTCTACTTTCAGTAAAGTTGTTTCTCTTTTTTTTTTTTTTTTTGATATCAAT
>JAHZTW010000003.1:63859566-64008388 GCA_020283515.1 Alliaria petiolata | reverse complement strand
AAGACACCGACCTGTAACAAGTCTCCTACATTGACGCAGAAAGCTGAGGGGTCAGGGGAGACAGGGACCCACATACCGTCTGAATTTGACACTTGGAGTCCACCTACACTGTTAGATCTGAGAACTGTTAAGATCTGAGGGTCGGTGTGTTCTCCGAAGCCAACCCTGGTCAGTGACACAGATTTATCAGAGAGTGTGGCTCCACCGAAATACTGATCGGACGGTGGATAATGGTTCACCCTCAGAACAGAGTCACTATCGACGGAGCTGATTAACCTACTGAAGGTGTGAGGTGGGACCCCAAGTCCCTCAGCCGTCAGATCTAAGATCCCACGAGCCAACTGCTTAACTGCTTCTATGTAACAATTCACTGCCGAGCTGTCAAAACATATATGTCACACATCAGCACTAGATTCATTTTTTTGTGTGTGTTATAATTATAGAAATATAAGGAAAATAACCACGAAACCTTAATATTTCTACTTTCAGTAAAGTTGTTTCTCTTTTTTTTTTTTGATATCAATGAACAAAAATTAAATAGACAAGAATCATCATCATTGAGTTAAGTACGAAAAAAGCTGTTAAAAATTAAGTATGAAAAAAAATTACAACTATTTAAAAATTCATATGTATCAATTTATAATACATGTATCAATTTATAATAGTTTGATTATTATATATGTAGTATAATAGGAGTAATATACTAGATGTGCCATGTAGATGAGTAGATACACAATTATCATCCAGACACTGTTATTGAGATAGACTGAGACTCTGTTCCCTAGCTTACTCCAGTTTTGATAAAATCCCCAAAATAATTGAAAAACAAACCTATACCACCAGTTGGAAAATAACAAACAAACCTATACCTAATTGAACAGAGAAAAGATGAGCTGTTTGTTTATAATCTATAGTTTATACTTTATACGTTATAGTAGTTTATAGTATCAATAAAGCTGGTATGAGATAACTGTCTCCTTTTACACAAATGTACTAAATTAAATTATATGCATACACTTATATATATATACAACATGCATTTAAAAATAATTAACACAAACATGCATTTTGCCTACATTTATTATATTAAAAAACTCAACATAAACATGTGCATTGATCACATTTATATTTTCAAAGGTTCGTCATAGATGTACATGCATTTACATGAAGATTCAACTATGGGTTTTAGCACACGAAAAAAAAAAGATTCAACTAATGATCGCAATTGTGATTTAGGCTTACGTGAGAGACCAAACTCGAACCGTATAACTGACAAATATACGTATAACGTATTTAAATACGAACCTTGAGGAGAGCTGAGAGAGAAAGGCAGGGTCGTTGGTGTGAAATAGCAAGTACTCGACCTCACCAGAGTCACCGTTGAGCCCGATGTCCCTAAACCCATACCGGAATGGCTGGTTTGCTGGTTTAACCGATTTCTTCTCGTGAGCCGGTTTAGCGAAGAAGTTAATGGACTCTTGCTCCATCCGTGAGATGATGGTTTGGTCAACGCCGTGGTTGACCACCTTGAAGAAGCCGAGAGTCTCACAGGCTTTGACTATCTGCATCGACACTCGTGATCTCTCCTGCGACATGTCTATTATTGGTATGTCTTGATCTACGGCCACGATTTTCTGGGACCCTTTCACCATTTTAGAGAGAGGGAGAGAGAGAGAGAGAGAGATTTTATGAGAGAAGATGATAACGAAGAGTTAGTGTATGTATGTGTGGATATATTTATATACACACAAGAGAGAGAATCTAGCGACCAAAATATGTTATCACGTGCATGTATTAGGCACCAACGGGTTAATACTATTATTGTTGGAATCTTTTAAATATATAAGGTAGATAATTAAAGAAAAAGAGAAATGCTGATGCTTTGTAAAAGTTTTGAGGTTTAACACATCGTTCATACTTGTTAACACATCAGAATTAAAACTTAATTTAGCCTTTCGGTTATTTTTTCAACTAATCTTTTTTTTTTGCTTTCTATACTTTTCTTACACAAATCATTTTTACTTAGGCACCAACGGGTAATTAATACTATTATTGTTGGAATCTTATAAATATATAAGGTAGGTAATTAAAGAAAAAGAGAAATGCTGATGCTTTGTTAAAGTTTTGAGGTTTAACACATCGTTCATACTTGTTAACACATCAGAATTAAGAAATAATTTAGCCTTTCGGTTGTTTTTTCAACTGATCTTTAGTTTTAACTTACTTAGGCACCAACGGGTAATTAATACTATTATTGTTGGAATCTTATAAATATATAAGGTAGATAATTAAAGAAAAAGAGAAATGCTGATGCTTTGTTAAAGTTTTGAGGTTTAACACATCGTTCATACTTGTTAACACATCAGAATTAAGACTTAATTTAGCCTTTCGGTTGTTTTTTCAACTGATCTTTAGTTTTAACTTATTTTTTTTGCTTTCTATACTTTTCTTACACAAATCATTTTTACTGCTGACCATTTTTACAACTTTAAAGACCATAAATACCCGACATGATTTACTAACTGATGGAAATTTCATCTATTATAATAAGCTGAATTTGTTAGATCTTTTGTGCTTGAATGTGTATATATATATTAGTCGGAGACTCGGAGTGCGTGTTCTCAATGTAATATTAAGTTATTAACCTCTAGATTAAGATATACTAATTCACAATTCGATTTCATGCCAGATTATTTCAACACACACCATTTTCTTTAAATTATTTTAAATATGAATAGTACTATTCTCCAAATATTCGTCGTAACCCTCTTTCACATATATATTAATTTGTATTCCTCGGGATATTCAGCTGATCGAAGACTTCTAGGCTAAAGTAGAACCGCAAATTCCCATTTGCAAAAGAAGTTGACCTCTTTACTATTCAATATGAAAATATTCATAATTTTTTTTATTACTTTCCTTTAATTGAATAAATAACAAGTAATCTATGTGAGATAATATAATAACCGACCGGTATAATATTATCTTACATAATTCCCAACAAAATACTTGAGTGATTTACAACTCAAAAAGTAAACATTGGCGGTGATATCATATAAAAAGGTTTATTCGATTATGATATGTTTATACTTTGTGGGGTTCTTGAAACTACAAAGATTTTGGTTATGCCCTTCTTTCAATAAACCAGAACTTTCAAAAGTCAAAGCTAAATTTGATTTAAAAAAAAATAGTTGGGTTTGAATTTGGTCGGATCAAGTTAATGGCAACCAGTGGTACCTTCCCATATATGGAACATGGTTCTTATATATATACAAATTTATTGATCACCAACTGCCACATTTATATTATAAATTGGTTCAGCTTTGTAGCCAGACTTTTATGGATAGCTTTATTGACTCGTATTATATTAATTTCAATATATAGTCCACTTGTTATAGTTTGAATGTATGTTATAAGTTATAACGATGAGATCGCCGCGGAACTAATGTGATCGATTTTTGGTTAAAGCAATTACAATACTGAATGATAAATAAAAAAATCATAGAAATGAGGGTGAATTTGGGTGAATAACCAAAACTAACCAAATGCTTATAGAGATAGGAAGAGATAGAGAGAGAAAAAGAAAAAAATTGGTTAGTTTGTAGATTATAGTTTGTTTTTTGGTTATTTACCAAAATAACCTCTCTTTTTAACATTAAAATAACCTAATTTTGATCATTGATGAAAAAAAACAATAGTCTAATATTTACTAATCAAATATTAATTGCTAATTGTATAATATACATTTTTTGTTGGTTAAATTGTATTAGATGCATTTACGTTATTTTTATATACCATTGTCGTTCTTTGAACACTGATATCATTCGTAAGAAAGTAAAAACAAAGGGAACACCAATATCATTCAAATCCTACATACTTACATTTTTTTTTGTTAATATATTTATTTCTCGCTTCAATCAGAATTCAAGCTTTCACGTATCATCCCTACGGCCCTACATGTTCAGTCTCCTTTGATGACTTTGCTCTCCCGATTTTATTGATATTATAACGATTAGATCCAAAGACGATTTTCATGTTAAAAAAAAATATCCAATAATTGTTTAATTATCATCCGTAGGAACACTACAATTTAAATATAAGTAACCGAACATTTTCAAAAGTTTATAAAAACAACTCAAATTTTTTTATATACGATATCACTGTAGAAAAGCAAGTAAACTATACCGTTTGAAAAAAAGGAGTAGAAACACTAAATTGTAAATCCAAACAACGTACAGAATGGCATGGAAATCACTTACATTTTAAAATATGAATTTTTTAAATGTGTATATATTAATAGAAGAGAATATATACAATTTGATACTAATTTAAATATTATTTTGAGACTATTAATAATTTAACCGGTAATTGCAATTTAATCATCCATACGAAAATGCAGAACATCATGAGGATCCGAATTTAAATCTTACACGTGACTGCAGTTAGCACTTAGCATATAGACGAATTGTGGATCTTGCAAAAATCTATCAAATAATCCTACCTTTTTTTTTTACCATTAAATATACGAGTTTCAAATTTTATGAATGTATATATTGAATGTGTTGTAAGTCAGAGGGCTGTGCCAGTTGATTCATAGGCTCATCATAGCGTATAATAATAATAAAATTGAGAGCCTCTCATGATAATGCATCAATTCCATCATTTGTATGTGTAGTTTTTTTTTTTTTTTGTTAACCTGTATGTACATGTAATAAATTATAGGGTTTCTAGAACAATTGTACCAAAATTTATATTATAATTATAATGAGGAGCACCTAGAAATCTATACTAAAAAGGGAAAATGCTTATAAACAAAGAATGAAAACCTGAGAGTCAGTCTCTGCAGAGCATAGGTCAAGAGATTAGGTGTTGAAATCACAATTACACTTCACTTTCCCTACAATAATTCGAATCACACTCGCGTCAAATCCACAAGTTATTTACAGAAGAACATGTAAATACGTCACACGTGGCAGTTGCACATGGAGCTGCAATAGTATATATTTGTAGTAAAAATGAGACTTTGACCAGTCAAAGAAACTGAATAGTTGAGTGTACCATAACTATAAACAACTTTTATAGGTTAAAAAGAATTTGCATAGAATAAAAAAAAAAAATTAACAGTTATTACCTTTCATATACATAAAGGGATTTTAATTAGGTAGAATTTAAAGAAAGCAGGCAGTTGAAATAGTATTTACTTTAGCCACATTTTACAATGATATAGCATAAGTTACAATATAATCAAAACAACTAACAACTAAGTGGTGATGGATTATCTCTTCGAGAAAATATGGCGCACCTACCTAGAAGCAAGACATCGACCGTTTATTTTGTTACTGCAAACACCAAATTTGTGATTTTTTTTAATAATTAATTATTCAATAAATCTTAAATATCAATTTTGGTGTATGCAGTAACAAATGCTGTTAATTTAATTTTTTCTCCTCTCGTTTTAATGTGATGGTTTTTCATATGCTGTGTGTAACATCTATAGAAACTACCAAGAACTATTATATGATCCGAATGGAAACAAGATCGAGAACAAGAAGAAAAAAAACTGGGTTAGATAACTTCCATGATGGGTTACACGAGACCTTGGTTCAATTCCTAAAAACCTCAATTTTCTTTAACAAAAAAGAAGAAACAAAAGAAGAGAACAATCGATTCAACTATTTTTTATGTTTAGAAAGACCGAAACAATTATTTAATTTATATAATTTAATATAAATAAATAGCGTTTTCTATATATAAATAAATAGCGTTTTCTAAATAATCGGATGATCCGAAATCGAAACCCATAATAATTAATGTTGCCTCACGCATTATACCATAGTAGACCAGTGCAAAACAACACCAACTCACGAAATAATAGTGGCCAAATTAACGTACTTAAAAAAAAAAAAAAAAAAAAAAAAAAAAAACAAACAAATTAACGTACTTATAAAACGTTAAGTCGATGCATGGTGATATAGTCGCATCACACATTTACATGAAAAATGTGTATTGTGAATGAATTGTTCAAATGTTAAATATAAAATTCCTATAATTATGAAAGTTGTATAAGGTTCTTAGTGGTAGCAAATTAGACACGTAAAATGGAATTCAAAATTTTTTTTTTTAAAAGGAATACAAATGTGAAATGGTCTGCTCATTCATCTCCGATTTATTAAGGAGACTTTCTTGCTCTACAACATACGCTATGGTAGGTTCCAAACCCGGTTCTAAGGATGTGCGAATGGTGCAAAGCATACGGTTCTCCCAAAAAATTTCCTTCATTTGTTGGGTTCAAATTTATATAATTTTTTCTTCTGTTTAATGACAATATAAAAGAATCGGCAGAGTTCTGTAAAACCTAAGTCTAGAAGAAGATAGTGAGCTCCTGCTTATTGCTCAGAGTGTTACATCGCAGGATCGGTTTCAATCTAACGTAGCTTCCAGCTACCCTGGCTACATGAGCTCTTTGTTAATGAAGGCAAGGTTTTGTAATTGCTTTCTGCTCGCTGTTTTTAGATTGTATTGATCCTGTTATCTTGATGTATCTGATTGTTACGTTTAGCTAGATGGGCCTAAGGCAATTGGTATTCTAGGAAAGCATTTTGTTTTTTCTGCATTTATCTATTTTTTATTTGTTGACTAAAACAATTATGAAAAGGCTCTTTTATAGTACAAGGCCCAACAAAACATTGAGCCCACACATGACGGCTACTCAGGGGAATAAATATGTAATATGAAAAAACCAAGCTATGTTTTTCGATTGATGTTGTGAAGGGACTTCTAACTTCTTCATGCGGCTTCCGTTGTAATAACGCTGCTAGGAAACTAAAATACTGTCAAAATGACATATGAGAATACAAAAATATGTTTCTTCGACCAAAGACTTATCTCTCTCATGCTCAAGTAAAAAAAAATAACATTGTCACTTGTTGGGAAACCTATTGATCTCTCTTGAGGAATGAGGGGGTTTTGAGCGATAGTGATATGGTATGACTGTCTTTGTATAGTATGTCCAACGTCTTCTCAAATAAATGAATTAAAATTTTTACCGGCTTTAGATGGCCAAATTATGGTTCATCTGCTGGAAAATTGATGAGACCATAATCCAAAGTAAACCGAGCAAACCGAGCAGAACCGGAGTAAACCAAGATTGAATGGGACATCGTGTGTTTTCCTATATTAGTGGAATTGTCTCCCACTCTTTCACGTTTCATACTTGTTTAGTTGGCAGTTAATTTCTGAACATCTCTTTTGTGTATTTAAGAAACGATTGTCTTATGGAATGAAGAAGAGAAAATTGAAGTATTTTGTGTTTTTGTTCTTATTTTAATTGTTTTGATTTGTCCTATAACTGGACCTATCAAAAATCCGAGAAATGACTTTGAAACTCGGCTTCTATATGTATTTATTATGCATGCCAAGCTCTTGGCACTTGTCTTGTGTTGGTTTTTCTGGTAGGCCAGGTATTTCGTCAACTTACTTACTATAATGTAGTTCCAATAAAGATTTCTCCACGTGTTGCAATGTATGTGGTAAGCTGAAAATCATCCCACCAACAATACTATAGAAGAGATCATATCATAATTTTTTTTTTTGGTCGGTCCACTTGTTGTAATAGATATCAAAGAATTAGCCTATCAAAGGGTAAAACCATCCCATGTGAAGAATTAAAAAAACACATTATAGGATTGATTAACCTTAAACAATAAAAAACACTCTTAAAAACGAAGCGAGACTACTGACGCATCACGAGATTACATATATAGATCGGTTTTGTCCAAACAACCAGACTTGAAAAAGCCTACTAAATTTCGTTTATTCGATAAAAACCGATTCAGATATCATGATGCATACGTCTCTTGAGTCTTGAGGGTCACATCAAATTTAAAATGGAAACTCTTGTTTTACATAGAGAGTTTCACATTTCGTAGGACTTTGTTCAAGTTTTTTTGGCACTTTAAAAATTTGGGTTATATATCATATAATATATCTACAACCGTAAGTGTTTAACAGACCCACAATTATCCCATTTCCTAAATTTCCGAAAATACTCGACATAGCCGAAGTCCCATGTAAAATCCAAAAATTGGTCACGTGAATTGTAATTTTGTGAAAAAAAAGAAGAATGGATCGCATGGAAGATATTAACGGCCACTGGAATTATAATGAAACACACAAAGAAACACCGCTGCATTATTGCTTCCACGTCTTTAACAATAATAAAAAAATAAAAGTAATTAATCGGGAGTTTGCCGTAATTAATGAATGATTTTAGCAAAAATATAATAATAAAATAATAAAAGTAATGCTTCCTGGAATTATAATGAAACACACAAAGAAACCCAAATTTGCAAAAAAACGCATCATATAAAGATTGCTTCCCCGTCTTTAACAATAATTAAAAAAAAAGTAATTAATCGGGGTTTTGCTTTGATTAATGAATGAATTTAGCAAAAAAAAAAAGTAATGCTTCCTAGTTCAAAAAACAGGAAAAATCAATCAATGTGAATTTGAAGTTTTAGATTGATTTTACCTGTTTGACCCAAAAAAAAAGGATTGATTTTTTTTACCTATAGCTCTTTGCGTGGTTTTAACATATGTAATGACGAAGTAATGCATACTTATTTGTTAAGATTTATTTTCATGCAGATCTGAATAATAACTTTTCCGCAGACAAAGTTGGTGTCATGCCTAATTAATTAGGCAGCCTGATCCTTCATAATTCAACTTAAAACTCATCGTTTTAATTAAGAAAAAAATGATTATTTGATAAAATTTGTATCGTGTGATCTCCTACAATTAATAAAGAATAAAATAAAAATTGAGAGAACAAATTTGCATTCCACTTTTGCGTGTTCGTAAGTAAGATATATTTTTTTGTTTTTTAAAGCGAAATGTCTCAAACTTTTGTGACATGTTTCACCAAAAATATGTTGAAAGATTAGTTTTTTTTTGAACAACGGTTGAAAGATAGTATTTAAATGAAATCTAAAGGGTTTATAGTATTTTGCATTTCAGAATTTGATTTACATTTTAAAGGAGTTTATTATTTAACATAATATTAAAAGAGAGAACTTAAAAGATAAAAGGGTTTATAAGGTTTCGTTCTAACAAGAAACTATCGAATGAAGATCGGAAAAATTAAAGAGAGGAAAAATCATGTTCTTTTACATGTTAGCGACAAGTTCTCTCTTCGAACAAAAAACAAAATTCAACCTAACCCTTATCAAATAAACCCAAAACGACAAAAAGACAATTCCGTGCATTTCTCTAACTCCGAAGATGTGTCCTAAAAATAGAAACTGAAAACGTCAAATATCCACGTGGAACTCCTCCACCAGTTAAAAAGCCACGCGGCAGTATCCGCGATATCCTCTCCGGAGTAAATATCCCGGCAAAACAGGGGAGACTTCTTCTGCTCTTCACTCAAGTCCTAAAACCCTATAAATAAATCACCTTCAAACCCAAAAACAAATAAATCAGAAACAAAAACATTTTTTTTTAAGAAATAAGACTTAACCATGGAGAGAAGAAGAAGCTTGTTGGTTTCAACAGTGATGGTGTTGTTCTTCTTCAACATTCACCATCTTCAGGTTATGGGTTGTTCCGAGCCGACGGCGTCCAACTGTACGGACCAAGACAGGAAATTATTGGAGTTTCCATTGAATTTGGAGTATCTTGAAGCTGAGTTTTTCTTGTTTGGAGCTTTAGGGTTTGGTCTTGATAAAGTCGCACCAAATTTAACAATGGGAGGGCCAAGTCCAATTGGAGCTCAGAAAGCTAAACTTGATCCTTTGACAAGAGATATTGTTTTGCAATTTGCTTGGCAAGAGGTTGGCCACTTGAGGTAAAATGTTTCCTTTAATTCGTAGTGTAAATAGTTTAGAGCTGTGACTTGTTTGATAATTATTTATCTGTCTAGGAGTCAGAGTATATAATTTTTTTACACAATTTATCCCCCTTAAAATAATTGTATTACTAGACTAGGGAATTGCTTTTATGGTTGGTTGAAAGAAGTAGTTTTTACTATATATAGAATATTCACGATTTATAAAATATCTTACAACATTGTTTATAACCGCAAAACATAAAGGAAATTTGTCACAGATTGTGGCAAATTTTAGATTTTCATAAATCCAAAAAATAAAAAAACAAGAAATGAATTATGTATTGATGTTTTTTTTTTCAGTTTAACCAAAAATATTTTCTAGGTAAACCATATTGATTCGTTTCTTGTAAATCGCTATTTATGGGATTAATATCTCACTTACCGACTTAAATTTCGTAGTTTTGAGATTTTTTAATACCAAATCGCATTGACCTAATCTTTAACAAAAACAAAAACAAAAAAATCACAGGGCAATCAAGAAAACGGTGACAGGATTCGCAAGGCCACAACTTGATTTGAGTAAAAAAGCATTTGCGAAAGTGATGGATGATGCATTTGGAAGAAAATTCATACCACCATTTAATCCTTATGCCAATTCTTTCAACTACCTCATTGCTTCATACTTGGTCCCTTATGTTGGTCTCACCGGCTACGTCGGCGCTAACCCTAAACTGCAATGTCCCGCATCAAGAAAGGTAACAAATCTTAAATACTCTCTTCCATTGGTAATATTCACATAAGTCTACTGTGTCTAAAGTTTCGTTTAATTACAAAGAAATGTTTGATATTTTTAAAATCTTTTGTTGAAAAAACAATATTTTTTGTAATTTTCCGCATTAAATATACAAATGATAACTACGCAAACGTTCTCTAGTTAGTAGCAGGACTTTTGGGAGTAGAATCGGGTCAAGACGCAGTGATAAGAACAATGCTATATGCGAGAGCGACACACATAGTCTATCCTTATGGTATCACTGTTGCGGCTTTCACGGATAAGATCTCAAAACTAAGGAACAAAATGGGGAAAGCTGGTGTGAAAGATGAAGGTTTGGTCGTGCCTAAAGTCATGGGTGCGGAAGGACAAGTGGCCGGGAATGTATTGGCTGGTGATGAGTCGTCGCTTGCGTTTGATCGAACTCCGGAGGAGATTCTACGGATTGTGTATGGAAGTGGAAACGAAAGTGTTCCCGGTGGATTTTATCCTAAAGGAGCTGATGGAGAAATAGCCAAGTCTTATCTGGTTAAGTAATGGTATTGTTGGTAATGAGGTTTTATATAGTTTTAGTTGGAGTTTAATTTCCTTTGTAATTCTTAGGTTTTTGGGTTTTATAGGAAACTTAAACCAAATAATCGTCGTATTAATGTAATAAATGTTGTGGGAAACGAGGATGAACTTTCAAGTTTCAGCAATATATAAAAAGCGCTTGAGAAATATGAAAATATACGAAAGTTATGTGAAGAGGAATTATTGAGCAACAAATAAACAATGGAATGCTGCAAGTCTGTAACATTATTAAACAACGTTTTCATATAATCGTGTTAAGAGCATATATAGATTAGTAGGTAAATAATTTTGATTTGAACTAATTACCTCTCTTGCAATCGTATTAAGCAATATCCCAGATCTTTCATCCGCCGCAGGTCGACGATTTCTGCAAAAGGGAATAGTCGTGATGAGGGTTGGGTCGGAGGATTTCATCAGGGTTTGATTGGAGAGTTTGGCTAGTCTGCGTCATCTGCCTCTGTTTTATCCCTTTGTGATTGTGTGTCAGACACGTGTTTTCGTTGTAGCTATCTATTGTTATCTCTTTCTTTTGAGATTCACGTGTTGGGCTTTATTTGGGTTACAACGGGTCGAAAAACGGCCGAATTTCCTTATCAATTACGACCTTGTCGATTATTCACACAAGCCTTAAACAACATGAATTATATAAAATTTGAAAATACAACATGAACTAAAGAAATATGATCTATTCCACCAAAACTGCATATGATGTTAATTGTAGCATTAACAGTTGCTGACTAGGACTACACGTGGAAGTTCAAAATGATGCCGTTTTGCGGAAAACGACCATTTTCCCTATAAACTAAGAGTTTGATGATTATTCATACACAACGTATAATTCAATGTCTTAAATTACATGAGCTATATAAAAATTTGAAAATATTACATAAACTAAAGAAATATGGTGAATTCTACCAAAACCGCACATGACATTAATTACAGCATTAGCGGTTGTTGGCTAAGATGACACATTAAAAATTAAAAAATAACATCGTTTAAGTAAATTGAATTTAAAACACCCAATACGTCATCATTTTATTTTTGCCTTAAATTTATATATTTTAATTTATATTTATTTTTTAAAATAAAAAACACCGCTTCAACCTTTGTATCTTCTTCTCCATCTCGTCTCCCCATCCATCTTTTTGTTTTTCTCTCTTATAATTTATTTTTTGGTTTTTCTTTTCCGCAGTGTTAGATAATTGAAGTCATTAAACAGATAAACACTAAACTCAAACAATGCATCCCTTTCATATTGCCTCTTGATTTAATAATCGCTTTCCCCATTCTAACTTTATCCCTTTCATTGCCTCTTGATTCAATAATCGTTTTTGATTACAAACCTTAACTGATCGAACTTAATCCAAAAAAATTTGAAGTCATTTATAAAAGAGATGGAAAGAGAAAAATAACCAAAAAAAAAAATTTCTAAGAAAGAAAAACAAAAAAGTAGATGGAGGAGACCAGATGAAGAAAAAGATACAGAGGTTGAAGCGGTGTTTTTTTAAAAAAAAATAAATATAAATTATAAATTCAAGCTAAAAAAACGATGACGTATGGGGTGTTTTAAATTCAATTTACTAAAATGATGTCGTTTTTAATTTCCATGTGTCGTCTAAGTCAGCAACCGCTAACGCTGCAGTTAACGTCATGTGCAATTTTGGTGGAATCGACCATATTTCTTTAGTTCGTATAGTATTTTCAAATTTTATATAGTTCATATAGTTTAAGGCATTGAGTTATATATCGTGTATGGATAATCATCAAACTCTTAGTTTATAGGGAAATTGGCTTTTTTCCAGAACGACGTCATTTTGAACTTATATGTGTCGTCCTAGTCAGCAACCGCTAACGCTACAATTAACTTCATATGTGGTTTTGGTGGAATCGACCATATTTCTTTAGTTTATGTTGTATTTTCAAATTTTATATAGTTCATGTAGTTTAAGGCATTAAGTTGTACGTCAAGTATATATAATCAGCAAACTCATAGTTTATAGAGGAATTTGCTATTTTTCCGATTATTCACCTTGTAATGCTTTTCTTAAAAAACTTGCCG
The DNA here is from genome assembly GCA_020283515.1 of Alliaria petiolata. Lineage (NCBI taxonomy): Eukaryota > Viridiplantae > Streptophyta > Magnoliopsida > Brassicales > Brassicaceae > Alliaria > Alliaria petiolata. The sequence goes on along the minus strand of JAHZTW010000003.1, from coordinate 63,995,158 downwards.
GGGAAAAAAAGAAGAAGAAGAAAGCACAACGTAATTTCAGAAAATAGACAGCCAGGTTTTGAGGCAGATTTTTGGGCTTATGGATTGGTAATTACTAAAATATCCTTGTTTTATCTGTTAGATCATTAGAGCATCCCCAATGGTTGAAATACCCATTTGGATATTTCATAAATATAATATTAGTTGTTTTAACATAATTTCATTAAATAATTAATTTTTAAACTAAAAAGAAATTTGAGCCAATCATCAAGTGACATGTTTTAATGGGTATCTCATTTTTTTTGCAGTTTTCAAATGAGATACCCTTCTTATTCTCTCTCCTTTCTTTTAAAATTTTTATTAATATTTTAAGTTGAGAACCCCATTGAGATACTTCCAACGGTGATGCTCTTAGATTCAAGAATGAGTCTGAGTTGTTTTTTTCCCTTTTTTGAGATTAAGAGTGGGTGTAATTTTGACTAGTCTCGAGTTTCGGGTATTTTTCGTTTACGTTTCGGTTTCTATTCAGTTATGCGTAGGTTTGGTTCAGTTTTACATATCCGATTTACCCAAAATTTATTTGAAATGTTCGTTTTTTAGATATTTCAGCTATTTTGGTTATTTAGTTAAATTTTGTAAAACATTATTTAATTTTAACAAATATAATCAAAAATATTTCGGATATTTTAATTATTTCGGTTAAACATAATTAATATATTCAATTTATAATTGTAATTTTAGATATTTTGATTACTTCAAATCTAAATATAATTAATGTTTTTGGATACATAATTATATTTTTTAATATTTTAGATATCCATTCGATTTAAATTTGATTTCGGTCGAATTAATATCTTTCAGTTCGGTTCGGTTAGGTTCCATGTAATTTGTCCAAACCTAATTTTGACTAAATGATCGTTATTGGTTATTTGCCGGACTGGGCCCCTAAGAGACATTATAGACTTTTACCGTGCCTGGTTCAAGTGCCAAGCCCAACACCAACAATTTGATTACATCAAAATGTCTCCACACAAATACAACATTGATTTCCCCCATTCGTCAAGACGTACTTCATTTCGGAAAGAAACATCTCAGTGTTCATCGATGTTCTTAAATCAATAGTACTTGATCGATTCAATGCCTAATTCATAGTTCACATTCAAATCGGTTGATGAATCTCAAATCCAAGCTTCTACCATCTATTCCAAGAACATCATCATAATTCATCTCCGTGTTAGAAGCGACGGTCACAATAACAAGGACTTGTCTTATGTTTCACATATCACAACACCCTTTTTATTGATCGATCTGTCGATATTGAGAACATAATACTGCTTGGGTTGAAGCCGGTGCTACAACTGTTGAGCTTTACTACATGTAATATATGCCTTGCTAATTTTGTTTTTTTTGTATGTGCAAATATATATGAAACTTTTCTATTAAAACAAATATTTCTAAAATTTTATATTCATTTTCTCATAATATATTTGCAGCAAAATGCAACCGCAAACGCCAAACGGAACTCTTAATGTGTTTTTAATGTGTTGATAATGTTATTCGTCGTTACACCTTCTATACATTTGCTTTTCTTTTAATAGTTCTAGAAAGCAGAGAATTGGGTTTACTTAAAAAATCTATCTCCGCTCTATGAGCACTACACTGATAATAAGCGTCAACTGTTTCTTATGTATGTATACGCGCCAATAATGATCACATATACATAAATGATGTGTGAACAGTGAACTTCATCTGCAATCGAAATTTCAATTATAACTGAAGAAAAAAAAACATGTGAGTGGAAAAAAATAAAATAAAAATAAAAAAGAGTAGAATCTAAAGACGTAAAAAAAAAAGAACATAATCTAAAATCTAAAAAATTTAGTCGTATCCACAAGGAAAGTGTGGCATGATTTTATACGACATCCAAAATGTGAACGCTTTTGGATCCGATAGAAAAGTCAAGGCAACGACAAAAAAAGCAAATCATTCCACTTTGCGTACTTATGTTATCTTGCAAACTTTATGTAGTAACGTATGATTTCAATCAAACATATATACACTTCTTCGTCATGNAGTCAAGGCAACGACAAAAAAAAGCAAATCATTCCACTTTGCGTACTTATGTTATCTTGCAAACTTTATGTAGTAACGTATGATTTCAATCAAACATATATACACTTCTTCGTCATGATCAACTTGAGTCTTCTTCGTTACTAATAATGCCTAATGGATTTAATTAGGCTTCAAAAAGTAAAGTTGGCTGGTTGCGTTTGCTGCGTTCCAAAACGCTATAACCGTAACTTTGCATAGGAATAATATTGATTGGAATAATTCTACTTTAAAGTATCATTTTCAAATTGTTGAAACTTCTTCACCATTTTATTTCACTATACAATATTTCGATCATATTGAATTGACCACACTACTTACATTACATGTAAGGAGTGAGTGTTCGGTTCAAATTATTAAGTGGAAAAATACTGATTCTAAAATCGATAAAAGTATGGATTGGTTAGGTGCGGTTTACAATTAAATTTGAGTTGATCAACAATATTTTATTTTCTAAAATTAAATTAAATCTCCTTTTTCAATCAAATCGAATTCGGTTTTGGTTTTCACTTTTCAGATACACAAAACATTCTATTCGTATTAAAAAGTTCACTTAATTTTCAGGGTGTAATAACTTCTTTGATTCCATTCAGATCAGTTCGACTTATCCCCAATTGAATTACTCCTATCCTATGTTAGGATACAAGAACCACAATGTCTCAGCCAAAACTCGAAAAAGAAAACAAGACTAAAACTAATCTTTTACACAACAAAAAATACAGAAAACGAAAAAAAAAATAACTCTAATAAAGAAAAAAGCATTAGACACCAAAGCGTTCGAGAAACATTGGTTATTGGACTCGCTAGAAAAAGAAACAACATTGCATAGATGAAGAAGAAAGAAAAAAAAAGCCCTACTTAAAACTTAAACTACGACTTGCTCCATAATAAACTTACATGAACCTCAACCAATGATTCAAATCTCACGACTCCAAATTTGATAAAAACCATAAAGCTCTTCTGGCTCTTTTGTTCGAACTTTGAACCGTGTTGTTGTTGTTGTCAGTTTTTTTTCCTTGAAACTACCTCTTTGGAGGTCTATCATCATCTTCATCATCACTATCCTCCTCTTCCTCAGCTGCTCCTCTCTTTCGTTTCGGAGGAGCCTCGGATTTTCCGGCACCCGAGTTATCGTTCTCATCATCATCTCCTTCGTCAATGTCTTCTTCCACGCCATTCTCTTCCGGCTCAAAATCACTCGCGTCCTCTTCATCTTCAGCCCGACCAACAGGCCTCACCAAGTACTCTGTTCCAAGATCCTCCTGCAAAAAATTCCATATGACAAAACCCAAGCAAACATAAAAGTCTTATCAGTTTCATGCTTAAATCGACTTTTTGAAATCAAAACAAGACTATGATAAGTCTTTTCACCACAGAATCCTGAAAGATCAAGGACCACAAAGGCATAGACTTTGGTAGAAAGAACATGAGAACCCAAAAAGCTAAGCAATTTCTAATCTAACTGGTTCACGAATCGTTAATTTTGAATTTCAATCAGAGACTGAGATTGAGTACAGAGTTTTACTCTGTTAACTCTGTTCCTTTCTACCTCAGACTCAGACAAACACTGTCAGAAAGTTTTACACAAATAGAAACTTCAAAAAACTAAAAAAAGTGAACTTTTTTTATTTAGAGGAAGAAAGTATAAACCCTAATTTGGGGATAAAACAGGAGAATTTCTAGTTACAGTATCAAAACATTCAAGGAAAGTTTATAGATTCTGTGAAAAAGTTATTTAGGTTAAACAGATCCAGTCTTTCTTCACCAGAGATTCAGACTCATACTAAGCTAATTAGCTGCAGAAAACGCTAGATCTACAATTTCATCACAGAGATTAAACCCTAAATCAATTTCAATTTCAAAGAGTGTATAAATTCAACCAAAACAAAAATTCACAAAATTGATTTATCTCAGAACCATACCTCATCTTCGCCGTCCTCGTCCTCGTCATCATCATCGTCGTCATCGTCGTCATCGCCGTCATCGTCGTCGTCGTCTCCGTTTCCGTCCTCATCTCCTTCCTCATCTTCGTCTTCCGCTGACTGTACCGGAGGCCCACCCAAGGACTGCAAAACCTGAACATCATCGTCGTCATCTTCCTCCTCATCATCACTTCCGTCGTCATCTCCATCGACTTCTTCTTCCTCGTCGTCGCTACCTTCTTCTCCTCCGCCTTTAACTTCCTCTTCACTATCGTCGTCGCTGAGAATCACGGTTTCCTCATTAAACTCCTTATCATCATCAACTCCCGTCATCTTCTTCCCAAAAACAAGTAAGGATTTTCTCGAGAAAATTCGATTTTTCCTGGAGGATTTATTTTCTTAAGCGAAAGAGAGAGAGAAGGGTTAGAAGCTTCGACCAACAGCACAAAGCAGTACCGTCTTCAGAATTAGATCTTAGCCGTTGAATCTAAATTTGACGCGGATAGGTGACGTGGCTTTTGATCGGACGGTTTATATGATAGAACAATGTGGTTTTGATGAACAAGGGTTTTTAAGATGCCTGCAAGCGAAACAGCGGCGGGCCAAGTTGAATAAAAAAAAAAAAATTAAGATTATTGTCCTTTTTTGTGAGAATCACACGTGTGACATGTGAGAAGATTTTTTTTGTTATATTAAGATCATCTGCATCGGTGAGTGACTCACGCAAGTCTCTCGCCAATTTAATAATAATAATTTTAATTATATTATATAGTTTTAAATTAAAAAAGAAAAATAAATCAATGATATGAAGACAAGATGAGTCTCTCAAAGTCTCTCATCTCCATTCTCTTTTTTTTTTTCTAAGTTTATTAATATTTTATAGTGAGAGACTTGGTGAAAGACTACCAATGCAGATGGTCGCTTTCTCATCGAATATTCTACTAGTCTCTAAAGCATTTTAATGAGACCCAGTATGCTCTTATTAAGGCCCAATGGTTTGTAACTTGAAGAAATAATTTAATGTGTAATTTGCAGTTTTGCACCCCCCAAAAATGAAATGATGTAGTAATTTTTTTTTTGGGTAACATCTTATTTTATTAAATGGTAAACGGTGCATACAAATATTACAAATGTATTATGCAAAAAAAAAGTATTAAAACCGAGAACTTTTTCTATGGAAAAAAAAAAAAAACCGAGAACTTTTTCTGTGTGTCTTCATATCAAAACGTGCGACATGTCGTACCGATTTCATTACAAGGGGTCCAATGGGCTTTTTCGTAGTTACATTGGGTATGGGCTTCTCCGTCAGTACATAGGGTAGTAGTATCTATTTCGGTAATGTCAAAACGATAGTATTGGATACGATTTGTAACTTAAATGGAAAAACGATCTATTTCCCCACGAAAACTATCATATAGCACCAAATACACACCAAACTAAGACTCCGTGCTATATACCCCCAAAAACAAAGTTAAAAATCTCAATCTCCCCAAAATAAAAGTTCCAAACTTATATATCCACAAATGTTGGTTTCAACGGTTTGTGATGTAAACCCGATACCAAACCATCAAATCTGAAACTAAACCGAAGTAAAAAACCCGATTCAACCTAAAACTTGACCCGTATACCCATCTAAAAGAACTCTAAAAATCCCCAAATCCATATTTAAAAAATTTTAAAAACTCTAAAATCGAAGAATGATGATGAATCGATTGCTCTTCTTCACCAAATTGTTTGTCCCATTCTTCTCTCTCTCCTCGTGAAAAAGAAATCATATTTCTCTCTAAAATTTTCTGGGTTTTTCTTATTAGTGACATCGCGTTGGTTATGGTGGGTTCCGTTGATCGAGATTTGCAAAGTAGAGGACCCAGAAAATCGATATTTGCAAAGTAGGGGACTCTGTTTCTTAAGCAGTTTCGCTGTCCCTGAAGTATGTGGAGGCGAAAGCAAGTGGAGCTAGAGAGGTTGCTGCTCATGGCATAGCGAGTCTTGTAACGGTTCCAACGAATTGCAGAGAATTGATGATGATGATGATGATGATATTTTTTTAATAGGTTTATGCATTAATAATTATCTGTAAGATTAAGATGCCTTCTACTTTACAAGATTTTGTACAATTTTTAATAAAGCATAACGATGTTTTATAAATAAAGGAGTCATTGTTTGTCTTGGAGGATTTACAAATTGTGTTCTTTGGAAAAATCTATCACAGTCACAATCTGTTTTTTTTTTTCATTTGATTTTGTCCAACAAGGATTCTAGATGTCTTGGAAGTGGCTGAGATTTTTGAGAAGTTAAAAAGTATCAAGATCACACGTTGTGCACACCACTTGTTTGAGCAAATGTCTCATTTAGGAAAAATAGTGAAGAAACTAAAATTCCTAAAATCCGGGGAATTAAAGTTTAAAAACAGCTCACGAACAAGTGATATGTTTCATGAACATATATTGGGTCATATTTCAGACTTTGACAGATATTAGTACTATCATGCGTTTTGTAATATCTCAGCAAAAGGAACGACTAAGAACAAGAAAGAAGAAGTCTTTCGAATTCACGATCGTTCCTTCTCCAATCCCACTTTCCAAGGTCTCCAATCTTTTCTGGGTTTTCTTAGATTTTATTTTTTCGTTTTATGATCAATTTGTCTTTCGTAATCTATGGCTCTCCCTTGTCTATTGTGGATGTTCATTTTAGATTTTGAATCTAAATCGAATTTCTAGATTTTTAGGGCTATAAGATCTGAAGATTTTTGATTTTTGATTTTTGATTTGGAGATTTTGTAATTGAATTGGTTTATGATTATCGGTCGGGTCTTGTGATGGTTTTTAGATGTAATCGGGTCCTAATCGGGTTTATTTCGGTTTAGTTTTGGCATTAGGTGGTTAAAGTTTGTTTAGTAAATAGTAAACCAACTAAAACCAAGGTTTATGGGTTTTAAGATTTCGAACTTTTATTCCGGGGATATATAAGTTTGGAACTTTTATTTCGGAGAGATTGAGGTTGTTAACTTTGTTTTCGGGGGTATATAGCACATGGTCTTAGTTTGATGTGTATTTGGTGCTATATGATAGTTCTCGTGGAGAAATAGATTGTTTTCCCAACTTAAATCGGTACTAAATTTTAAACGATAAGTTACAGTACCATCTCCATTGATAGATATATCCATATGGGTTTCTTAAACATTTTTTAACATAAATTTTACTTTTTTCTTCTTTTAATAATTTTTATATTTGATTTTTATTTTTGGCTCTTCCATTGGTAGAACCTATTAGGGGTTTCTTAAAAAAAAATTATAAAATTATATTATTTAAAACAAAATACAATTTATAAAAACTTAAATATATTGCATACAAGCCATATAAAAACATTGAAAATAGAGATTTGCAAATTATAAATGAAAAGAAACGCTAAATTATAATCTTAATTTATGCCAAATTTTTGCCATATATGCTCCACCAAATCATCTTTCAACTGTTGATGCATTTTTTTTTATCATGGACTCGATGTCTATTAGCCATTATATTGACAAGATTTGTAGGCATATCGGTAGAGTACGTATAATCCACTTGTGCAGTTATGTTGCCTTCTCCTTGTTGAAATTCCGATACATTAAAATGAGTGTATCCATCTCGTTCGTATTCGACTATCATATTGTGAAGTATGATACATGCTCTCATTATTTTTCCAATTTTTACTTGATCCCAAAAAAGAGCCGAGTTTTTGACAATCACAAATCGAGCTTGCAAGACTCCAAAAGCACGCTCGACATCTTTTCGGACAGATTTTTGATTTGTAGCAAATAATGATGCTTTAGGATCTTGAGGAATGGAAATTGATTGGATAAAAGTTGCCAATTTTGGATAAATACCATCTCTGAGATAGTAAGCCAAATGATATTCACGTCCATTGACGAAGTAATTCACTGCTGGAGCTCGACCTTCTAAAATATCATCAAATACTGGTGAGCGATCAAGAACATTGATATCGTTTAAGGTACCTGGAGGTCCAAAAAGCGCGTGTCAAATCCAGAGATCATGGGAAGCTACAACTTTTAAAACAATTGTTGGTTTTCCTGATCCACGGGTATATTGCCCCTTCCAAGCGGTGGGGCAGTTCTTCCACTCCCAATGCATATAATCGATGCTCCCTACCATCCCGGAAAATCCGCGTTCGTCTCCAACATGGAGTAGTCGTTGAAGATCATCATGTGTGGATCTTCTTATATACTCATCCCCGAATAAAGATGTTATTGCTTCTACGAAATTTTCCAAGCATAAGAGCGTAATACTTTCACCGAGCCGGAGGTATTCGTCAACCTTGTCAGCCGCACATCCATATGCCATAATACAGATAGCTGCTGTACACTTTTGTAGTCCGGATAGACCAAACCTTCCGGTAGCATATCTTTTTTGTTGAAAGTATGGAACTTCATTGGAGAGTCGATGAACTATTTTTATGAACAAGTGCTTGTTCATTCTGAAACGTCGTCGGAACAGAGAAGCCCGGTATGTTGCATCTTCAGAGAAATAATCATTCCATAAGCAATTGTGGCCTTGCTCGCGATCTCTTTCTATATACCGTCTTTTTTTCTTTTCCTTCGTAGGCAGAACATAATTATTGAACACATTATCGAATGGTTTATCGAATGCTTCATCGAATGCTTGCTCAAATGGGTCATTTTCTTCGAAAAAATTATGAGAAGAAGATGCCATTTGTGTTGGTACTTTCTTTTGCAAGAAGTTATTTGTTTTGTAGAAGAAGAAGAAGTGTTTGTAAGAACGATATGGTAAGAACGAGAAAGATGTTATATGTGTTTGTAAGAAGTGAGTTGTAGAAAAAAGTAAGAGTGACATATATAGCAAAATAAAGACTCTCACGGGTTTGTGATAATACAACTCTACAACAAGTTGTGTCGGTATAAACAAACAAATAACTAACAAGAATAATACAAAGTTACAAAGCAAATGATTCTCTCACTCACGGAAGTGTGATAATACAACTCTACAAAATAAAAGACTCTCTCACTCACGAGTGTGTGATAGTACAACTTCATTTTGTTTGGTTTTGTCCGTAACTTTCTTTTTGGGAGTCAGAAATGAAGACTCTCTCACGGGCGAATAGTCTATGTGTCCAACTTGTGGTAAGCAAGTCTGTTTTTGGTTACCTTGACATCAACTTGCAGCAAAAGAAAACAAATCAGATTGAGTAGAAACTATGCATTACCCGATTGTAGTCTTCTACCCAGCTCTCTTCCTCACAAGCTGACATCCATTTCTCCACCTCGGCCTTCAAGAATTACATGAGTTTTTAGCAAATGAGTAACTAATACTTCAGAACACATAGGACTATTGATCAAATCAATACAAATCAATACAAATCCAAACCAAGAACGACACATAGATCATGAAGCAAAAGTAGCATTTCTTAAACTAAAACAGAGAGTACAAGTACAAACAACACTTAAACTAACAAACATTCATCACAAACAACACTTCAACTGATTTCGATCTACTACAAAGAACACTTAAACTTATTTCGATCTACTGCAAAGAAGACATAAACTTATTTCGATCTACTACAAAGAAGACTTAAACTGATTGCTCATGCAAAAACAAAGTTCACTCATTAGAAAGCATGTCAGTTAGTAGCTTGTTCTTCACAGCCACTTCCAACTCTGAAAGTGGTTCTTTTTTTGCGATGAGACTTTCAAGCAGGTGGTTGGTGGACAATCTTTGTTTTATAGCTAACTCCTTCTCCTTTATAGTCCACATGTTCTAATACTCCAACAGAGCGCTTTCCACTGTACCTGACTTTCTGAAACTTTTTTTTCCTTTGCCCTTAGCTGCCTTCACACCCTCAGAACGAGCCATTGGTTGATTCTCTGGTTGCGTAACTGTTTGTGAGCTTTCAGATTAAACATCAAGCTTCTTTTTTTTTGAAATTCCCTCACCTTTGCTAGTTGAAGAGTCACAACACTTCTGATCACTGCGAAGCTCTATCCATGCGTGCTCAAGACTGAACTTCACTTTGTAATCATTGAAGAAGATTTTGTAAGACACCTTCAGAACATCAGTATCATTGTACCCACTAGTTTTGTTCCTCTTTGCAGCCTCATAGCAGCCCACAAATTTGCAGACATAGTCATTTATCTTGTGCCACCTTTGCTTACAATTGGTGGCCTCTCGCTTTTGAAAACCAGCAAGCTTAGGAGATGCGTTAAAATATGCAGCAATACGTTTCCAAAACGCTGATCCTTTTTGCTCATTCCCCACCCCACCACAACATCTTTGCTTGTGTTTAACCACGAGTTGCATAGCACAATATCTTCAGTTTGAGTCCATTTGCGTCTTTCTCTACGCCCCTCAGCTATCTCTTCAAGTTGCTCAGGATCGTCACTTATTTGCGTACCAAAAGGTGGGACTTGGATCATCCAAGTCCCATAGAAGGGGAAAAACTCTCAGGGATTTGGGGTTCTTGTTGGCTATTTAAAAGATCCATGAAATTACTACATGAATCCATAGAAGACTGAGTGGTTGTTTAACGATGAAGAAAAGTGGTGGTTTAACGATGAAGAGAAGTGGTGGTATATAGTTTAATATATAGAAAAAGTTGTAAGTGTTTACATGTAGTTTTAAGCATTCAATGACACTTATGTATTTGCCTAATCTACAACTAACAAGCATTGATCACAATAGGCGATGTGACAAGCATTTATCACAATTGCAAGTACTAAAAACACTCATAATCTGGTCATAATCTAACAACCATTTATCACAATTTCAATAGCAAAATCAATCTAAAACCAAACTAAAACCAGTCTTGTTCTACTCCTTAACTAACAAGCATTTATAACACCACAACCATACTACCTAATCTACCACTATGTAAACCATTCATCAATGATAAAATAAGAGGTGAAGACAGAAGAAAACCTAGTTAGCAACTGCTTCGGACATCAGCTTCTTCCTTGTCGCACTATTAAGTGTATCCATATCCTGAAGATCTCAGAGCAAGATCGATATGATCTCGGAGAGAATGCAGAACACAAAACACTTCATTTAATTTTTGCAAAAATGAAAATCCAAAGGAGCTATAATAAGATTTAAAACTGTAAATAACTACTGGTTGCAAAATACCTTATCATAATTGAAAATAGCGAGATGTTTAATCTGCATAAACATGATTACAAGACTAAGGAGATTGGACAGAGATGATTTCTTACCTTGCTAAGCCCAGAAAGAAGAATGACAAAAGGAGGCTTCTATTCATTGGAGTTCTGATCCTTCTACATACATGAAAGACGAAGAATGTTGATCAATCATATTTTGATCAATCAGATTTTAGGTAGATATATCAACTAATGTAATTGAAGACCTTCAAATCGTCAATGAAAAAAGTGACCCTTCCCGGATCAAAGGTCAAAGCGAAATCGACTTCTTAAAACACCAATCACACATACTACGCCACTAATTCCACTAAACTATGAGCTAATCAATAAAACAAAGCACCCTGGACACAAAAAATTTTTGTGTGTTACACAAAATCGTGTAAAGGCCGAGAGAGAGAGAGAGAGAGAGATTGAGAGATCGAGAGAGAGATTGAGATTGAGAGATTGAGAGATCGAGAGAGAGATTGAGATTGAGAGATCGAGAGAGAGATTGAGATTGAGAGATTGAGAGATCGAGAGAGAGATTGAGATTGAGAGATCGAGAGAGAGAGAACCAGATTGTGAATTGATGTAGAGAAGAGGCTAGACATCTTGCGAATTGATGTAGAGAAGAATCGCTTGATCAACCGGACATCTCTTCGAGCTTCAACATTGACGACTGCGATTCGGTCGTTTTCTGATTTCTGGTTTTCATTGTTCATATCGGAAGTAGAAGAAAGAAAGAAAGAAAAAAATTATTTTTGTTAAAATTAGATTCATCCAACAAATAACTGACACGTAATGGTTTTTTTCTAAAATCTTTTGGTCAAGGTACGTTCCTTAAGGTAAGAAACACTTAATCATTTGTTTATTATTTTTTGAACTTAAGAAACTTCTTATTTCTTAACAAACTTTTAAAAACTGCTAATGGAGATACTTTAAGCATTGTAAAATAGTTAAAAATTGTGAAAAATAGTTGTAAACAAAATGGATATAAAAATTAAGTATAATATTATTGGTAATGTTTACTGTTCCTTTTGTGATTGATATTTATCAAAACGATATACTTTGTACTGCATCAAACCTATTATTATTATTTTTTTTTGATCTAAATCAAACCTATTATTTGATGTGTTTATTTTCTGTACTTTTTAGCTTGTAACTATTTTTTAAATAAAAAAAGTTGGCAAAAAGAAAGCGCATCCTTTAACTAATGGCACTATAGTAGTGCCGATGTGGACTAGAAGACACAATGAATTATTTATGTAAACCGTAAAGTGAACTGCAGCTTGAGTGTGAAAGTTTGAAAGTTTTGTGTTCATAATCTTTAAGTTTTGTATTTAAAAATCTTTAAAACAAATTTCTGCATTTCGATGTCTTGCTTGTTTAAAATTTCAAATAAATTTATGTTTCAGAGTTTTATATATGTATTTGAAGGATTTGGAAGTTCGGATAATCTTCTGGATTTTTTGTTTTCTTGCAGATAGTTGCAGATATTTGTAACTGCATGAATCTGTGTTGAATATGGACAATAGATTTTGTTACGGGCTTATTGTCGGATAGTGAGTATTCTGAAAATTCTGGACAACCAATAACATGCTCATTGTGACAAAGTTAAAATATTAAACCGTGTGATGACAAAAGAAAAAAATATATTAATGTTGTAAAAGTAATGTAAATTGTGTTGTATTATTATGATCAAGAGGTCTCTTTATATAAGGATTACATAAGGGTAGAAAAGGAAACATCCTTTTCCTACATGAATAAGGAAAACATCTAATAGACCGTCTAAGGTATTGGGCCTTCACGCCAATGTCTTGATGGGCCGGTTATGGAGATCGAACCTCTATGATTTATAACACTCCCCCTTGATTGACATAACCGGATCGTGATGAATGGATCATAGTAATACGCTTGGGGATGCTGCCTCATTAAAACCTTACCAAGGAAAACCCAGTGGGACAAAACCTTAGTGAAGGAAAAAGAGTACAGCACGTATTACTCCCCCTTGTTTTAGGCATCACTGAAGGTCTCTTAGTCGGCGCATGCCGATCTGATACATGAGCTTCTTGAGCGTGGAGGTTGGAAGCGACTTGGTGAATAGGTCGGCTGAGTTGTCACAGGAACGTACTTGAAGCACTTTGATTTCTCCGGTCTTCTGTAGATCGTGAGTAAAGAAAAACTTCGGTAAGATGTGCTTCGTCCTGTCTCCTTTGATGTATCCATCCTTCAGTTGAGCAATGCATGCGGCATTGTCCTCGTAGAGTACGGTTGGCTCTTCCTTCTCATCGGTCATTCCACAGTCTCGCCTTATGTGCTGAGTCATCGATCTCAACCAAACACATTCGCGGCTAGCTTCATGAATCGCCAAAATCTCTGCGTGGTTTGATGAAGTGGCCGTGAGTGTCTGCTTCATGGATCTCCATGAAATTGCTGTTCCTCCATGAGTGAACACATATCCTGTCTGAGATCGTCCATTGTGTGGATCCGATAAGTAACCTGCATCAGCAAAACCAACCAAACCTTCATTGTTAAGGTTAGTGAAAAATAGACCCATATCTTTCGTTCCTTGTAGGTAACGAAGTATATGTTTAATCCCGTTCCAGTGCCTTTGGGTCGGACAAGAACTAAATCTTGATAGGAGGTTCACGGCAAAACAAATATCTGGTCTAGTATGACTAGCCAAGTATAACAACGCTCCTATGGCACTTAGATATGGCATTTCGGGACCAAGGACTTCTTCATCGTCCTTCTTTGGACCAAATGGATCACTGTCCAATCCGAGGCTTCTCACCACCATTGGGCTGGTCAATGGGTGGGCCTGGTCCATATTAAATCTCTTGAGTATCTTTTCTGTATATGCCATTTGATGCACAAGGATTCCATCATTAATATACTCAAGCTGTATTCCCAAACAGAACTTAGTCTTTCCTAAGTCTTTCATTTCAAACTCGGCCTTTAAATATTCAACTGTTTGGGCGATTTCTCCAGAGGTTCCGAGGATGTTCAAATCATCCACGTATACTGCTATAATCACAAATCCTTTGTTTGCAAACTTCTTTATAAAGATACACGGACTAATGGGATCATTCTTGTACCCGGACTTTACTAAGTATTCACTTAACCGGTTGTACCACATACGCCCACTTTGCTTTAGTCCGTATAAGGATTTGTTCAGCCTAATGCAGTGTTCTTCTCGAGAACTTTTCTTATCTTTGAGCTCAATACCCTCTGGCAATCTCATATAAATTTCATTATCCAGTGGACCATATAAATACGCGGTTACAACATCCATTAACCGTAAATCCAATTTTTCTCTTATAGCCAGGCTTATCAGGAATCGGAATGTCGTTGCATCCACCACAGGGGAGTATGTCTCCTCATAATCGATTCCTGGTCTTTGTGAGAATCCTTGTGCAACAAGCCGTGCTTTGTGCCTAACGATTTCGCCTAATTCGTTTCTCTTCCTCACAAAGACCCATTTATGTCCAACTGGTTTAATGTCATGAGGTGTCCGAATTATGGGACCAAAAACCTCTCTCTTCTTTAAAGAGTTTAACTCCACGTTTATAGCGTCTTTCCAGTTAATCCAATCTGGTCGCTGAGTGCACTCATATATTGACGTGGGTTCTAGATCCTCGTTCATTACTTCAAGTGCTACATTGCATGCAAATACATTATCAATGTCGACATCTTTTCTGTTCCATTGGATTCCAGACGAGACATAATTGATCGCGATCTCTGTATTATCAGGAACTTCAGGCCCTTGCTGCTTGGCGTCCCAAGCAACATTTTCTGGCACCTTAGGTTCATTTATGTCTGGAATATCCACTATCTCCTCGGTCTGAATCTCAGCACCTTTCTTTAATTTCCGAGGAGTCTTATCTTTGGAACCAATAGGTCTTCCACGTTTCAAACGTGGCCTAGACTCTGTAGCCACTTGCGGTCCATCCTGGACATCAATTCGTATAGGTGCATTCACGGCTGGTATATACGATTTAGTTACCCTCTTTGGGTCTGCAAAGGAATCTGGCAATTGTATAGCTAACTTTTGCAAATGTATTATCTTTTGGACTTCTAAGTCACTCTCTTTAGTTCGAGGATCTTGCCAATTTAAGGATGTTTGATTCCATGCAATTTCTTTCATCAGCCGGTTTTCTCCACCTAATGTTGGAAAAACGGATTCGTCAAAATGACAGTCCGCGTATCTGGCCTTAAATAAATCTCCGGTGGTTGGCTCAAGATACTTTATGATCGTGGGTGAATCATATCCAACATATATCCCCATCCTCCTTTGAGGTCCCATCTTAGTTCTCTGTGGTGGTGCAATAGGCACATAGACTGAACATCCAAATGTCTTTAGATGGGAGATGTCTGGCTCTTTTCCCGTTAT
The DNA here is from genome assembly GCA_020283515.1 of Alliaria petiolata. NCBI lineage: Eukaryota > Viridiplantae > Streptophyta > Magnoliopsida > Brassicales > Brassicaceae > Alliaria > Alliaria petiolata. The sequence goes on along the minus strand of JAHZTW010000003.1, from coordinate 63,979,608 downwards.
TAATTGGGATGGGGAATACTTATGATCACTAGATGGCCTGATACGGATTAGTTCAGCAGCGTGTAAGACAGCATGACCCCAAGCGGATACAGGGAGCTTTGACCTCATGAGTAATGGTCTAGCTATCAGCTGTATGCGTTTTATAAATGACTCGGCTAAGCCGTTCTGTGTATGTACATGTGCCACGGAGTATTCAACACTTACCCCCATGGACATACAATAGTCATTAAACGCTTGGGAAGTAAATTCACCAGCATTATCCATTCTTATGGTCTTTAAAGGAAAGTCTGGAAAGTGAGCCCTTAGGCGTATTATCTGAGCAAGGAGTCTTGCAAATGCCATATTCCGTGATGACAATAAGCATACATGTGACCATCTTGTAGATGCGTCAATGAGGACCATAAAATATCGGAATGTCCCACAAGGTGGGTGTATTGGTCCGCATATATCTCCTTGAATTCTTTCCAGAAAGTTTATTGTTTCCTTAGTCACTTTTACTGGTGATGGCCTTACAATCAATTTCCCTTGTGAACACGAGGTACACATTATATTCTTGGGGATTACTCTCCTTTCTTTCAAGGCGTGCCCATTAGTATTGGCAATCAATTTCCGCATCATACTTGACCCGGGATGTCCCAGACGGTCGTGCCATAAAGTATACATATCCGTAAAGGCTTTATTTACGGCGGCATTGGCTTCTATCATACTGACCTTAGTACAGTAAATGCCAGTGGCTATAGCAGGTATAGTCTCTAAGACTTCTTTCTTTTGGCCTTGGGCGTTTTTAACTATCTGAAGAAATTCTCTGTTTCCTCCGCCCATTGTTTCCACATGATAACCATTCAGACGAATGTCCTTAAAACTCAATAAATTTCGATTTGAGCTAGGTGAAAACAATGCATCTGAGATTTCTAGATGCGTGCCTTTAGGCATTAAAATATTGGCCTGGCCGTGGCCTTCTATTAGGCTGGCTGGTCCTGCTATAGTACTTATGTTTGCCCTTTTAAGTATAAGGTTTATGAAGTATCTTTTATCCTTTAGAATCGTGTGGCTTGACCCACTATCCACCACGAACTCATCCATACTTCATAAAACAATAATTATGTCTTAAAATAAAAACTGAAATCATTCAATAAAATCAAATAATAAAATCCAAAGACATAAATCCAAAGCACAGCAAACATAAAAGCAACAAAGCAAATAGAACTCAAAGTCTAAACTATTTCAAACAATCGGAAGTCTCATGTTCAATGAGATCATCTTTATTGGCGTCAAAATGATCATTCCTTTCATGATCAAAATCGCCTTCATCATCATGCTCATGCTGGATCATATTGGCCTCGGGATTCTTCCCTTTCACACTCTCTTTATAGAGTTCGACGAGGTGTTTGGGAGTCCGGCATGTCTTGGCCCAATGGTTATCCATCCCACAACGATAGCAAATAGACTTGGTCGGGTTGGGCTGATGTCCGGTTGGGTTACCGTAGCCACGACCTCGGCCACGACCCCGACCGCGGTTAGAATTAGATCCGCGGCCGTTCCCACGACCATAAGGCTGGTGGCGACCACGCCCTTGTCTCTTCCCACGTCCATGACCATAATCCTTTTGGTATCTATGGACGTGGTTTGCCTCGGTTTCTTTCTTTGTTTCTGCGGCCACGTTGGCTTCAGGTAGTGGGGCGGTTCCAGCTGGTCTCATCTCGCTGTTGGCCAGAACAAGGCTATTGTTTTGTTCTGCAAGCAACAGGCATGCGATCAGATCTGAGTAAGTCGCGAAGCCTCTCTCGCGATATTGTTGCTGTAGCAACACATTACTCGAATGGAAGGTGGAGAAGGTCTTTTCCAACATATCCTTCTCAGTAATGGTCTCGCCACATAGTTTCAGCTTTGAAACTATCTTGAACAAAGTCGAGTTGTATTCCTCTACGGATTTAAAATCCATGAACCTTAGGTTCAGCCAATCGAATCTGGCTTTCGGCAATACAACCGTCCTCTGATGGGCGTACCTCTTATTCAATTCCTTCCACAGATCCAATGGATCTTCAATTGTAAGATACTGATCCTTGAGACTTTCAGCAAGGTGGTGGCGTATAATGAGGATCGCCTTGTATCTGTATCTCACGGATTCATTGTTTCCGTCGACGATACATTCACCAATCCCTTTTGAGTTGAGCATGATCTTTGTGTCAAGTGCCCACTTTAAGTAGTTGTCTCCAGAGAGATCGAGGGCTGCATAGTCTAGGTTGGCGACTCTAGACATCTGAAAATATGCACCAATTTTCTCTTAGGGCATTTAATAAAATCAAGGCCTTAGAATGATGGCCGATTTATATACATCCGATTTTAGACTTCAAGTAATTAATCATGCAAGCAAATTCAAGCAAGCAATCATATAATCCGATTTTATTCTATACTTATATCAGATTTTAATTAACTTATTCTATATGTAAGATTAATCCTAAAACAATTATAATTAAACACTAAAGGATAATCATGCAAAAAGGAAATTCTTAAACTTTCCTATTTTGATTAGGATTAGGGTTTTTATGAAATCCGATTTTAATCTTTCCTATTCTCTTAGGGTTTCGGTTTCATGCAACTAGAACAATCAATCTAACACTCCTAAAACGCAAAGCTAAAACCTGATTTTAATTTTCTTTACTTATGCGGTTTTAACTAAGCAAGTAAACAATCCTTTACATGAATCGGTTTTAGGGTTTGAGTAAGATTAATGTTCAATTCGATTATGGTGAATGATTCTATCATGCGGTTTCTAAACATCAAATAAACAAGCTAAACAATATGTTTAAAACACGCAAACAAGTTAATCAAGTAAACCGTATTTTAGGGTTTGATATATGTTCAAGTAGGTTTCGGTTTTAAGGTTCTAAAGAGATCAAACAAGTTTAAACAATCAAACCGAATTTTATGTCTTATCTTTAGCTTAGATTCAATGCAATTCAAGTTCTCAAAAGATCAAGCAAGTTTATAAGATAATCGGTTTTTAGGGTTTATGTTTATTAAGGTTGAATTCGATTTTATTTTGTTCTTAGACTTAGGGTTTTACCTTGATCTTCTTTTGGGGTTGAATGGTATGAACCGGGAGCTACAGACCACGGTAAAACTTTGCTCGGATTGCTCGCGGCTACTCGTCGGGTCAGCTACACGGAACTCGCGGCTGCTAGGGTTCGCGCGGCTGGATCGGCTACTCGTCGTCGAGCTGCTGCCGTATGAGGATCACGCGGCTACTCGGGATCGTCGGGTGAAGGACGCGCGACTACTCGGGAAACGCCGGGTGAAGGACTCGCGGCTAGGGTTTCTCCGGGTAAGGGAAACGCGCGGCTAGGGAGATCGAGCGGCTGCGGTTTTTCTCGGTGGCTAGGGTTTAGGGATTTTTCGGTGGCTAGGGTTTAGAGCAAGCTCGTGCTGATAACGTGTTGTAAAAGTAATGTAAATTGTGTTGTATTATTATGACCAAGAGGTCTCTTTATATAAGGATTACATAAGGGTAGAAAAGGAAACATCCTTTTCCTACATGAATAAGGAAAACATCTAATAGACCGTCTAAAGTATTGGGCCTTCACGCCAATGTCTTGATGGGCCGGTTATGGAGATCGAACCTCTATGATTTATAACAATTAGATCCTGTGAGCATAATTCAGGAAAATAAACATCTCATTTGTTTAACCAATTCGTGATTTAAAGTTGCTTCTATTGCCGTTTTCCTCTATGCGTAAGACTCGAAACGAGGAACTTGTTTTTACATCAAACAACAGTATTGATTACCTTTTTAAGAAAAAATTGTTTACATCTTTTTTCTTACCCAACACAAAGAGGATTGGTTAGAAATTGCGATATATATTTTTTTTAAATATGATGATTGAATGATTGAAATATTGAATCATATGAATATCATCTATTTATGAAAAGGACCTCTCGTATTGAACTTATCTCTCGTTGTTTTGCCCAAAAAGCAACAAAAACAAATAAAGTAAATTACGATGTATAAACTTTATGGAGGATATGATTATTTAATTGGCTTTAAGAAAGAAAAAAATTGCGTTAGGTGGTCATATTTTGTCAAATGAAATGTTTAAAATATCTCAAATAATCGTTTGCTTTATTTTACTTTAGATTTATCCCCTTTTTTTGGTCAATTTAGATTTATCCTTTTATTCTATAGATGTTGTGATGTCTCCACCATGTAACTCAGCAACTCGCGATGCTTAGCATTACAAATTAATAAAGGTAAAAGCAAACTACGGCTGAGCAAAAGCTAGCCCCTTGATTAACTACTAGTTTAAGACGCTAACCTCGACTATTGGATCCACATGGCGATGATTCGTAGATGCGGTTCGTTGGAAAGTTATAGAAACTTTAATACTTGGGCCAACATTAATAACAATACGACATATATTTGTTGTTTTGTCCGTATACCATATAATATTATAAACATATATACAATATAAGTGAAAAGAAGTTGTGTTATATAGCAGGCATTTAAAAGATTTGAAGAGCATTGTATTTGAATATAAGGCGTTGTTATTTATCGGGGTAGCAGCAGAGCCAGAGATGATGAGACTTAGATATTTTGTTGTAAAGTTGATATTTTTTAGTGACGATTATTTAATTAAGTTTAATTACTTAGAAAAGACGTTTTTTTATGTAACTATCTAAGCTACTAGTTCATACGTTTCGATTTGAAATAGATCATGCGTAGCATAATATAGATAGAACCTTGTAATGTTCGACCAAAAAAAAAGAAGATAGAACCACTATCACACAACTCTTAATATATCAAGAAAATAATTGCCACAAAATTATATGTTCTGCCACTAAATAGTTGTAATATGTTTTTTAACCACTATTTTTTCTTTGTAAAAATTTAGCCACTATTTTGTTTGTTGTACATTTGTTTCCGTTTTAGGATATAACAAAATTTTATCGCATTAGATATGTTACACCTTAGATTTTAGAACATCTCCAACCCAATATCAATGTATTTTGCAATAAAATATACTCCAATCCAATCTTATTTTCAATTTCAAAATGATATAATGCCATTTTTGGTTTCAAATATGGAATCATCTCATTTTCAATTGCATTTTCCAATTGAATTTTTTATTTATAAAATAATCCTTCAAATTTTACATACTTCACTTTTAAAGTTATAAATAGTTATTTTGATGATGATTTTTTTTATGATTATAAATATTAAAACACACTAATATATAAAATTGAAATGCAAATAATATTAAATAATAGAAAATATAAAAACACAATACTAAATTTAAAATAATTAAAAAGTACTGAAATTAAAAATAACATAAGATAAATTTAGTACAACAATGATTAGTTTCTTAATAAGTTAATACTCCGGTAAATCGCTTCCAGATCCACTTAAATCACCAAAAAATTGTCCAAATGAAGCAGATTGAGGCAGATCTTGCGCCATTTTTCGTAAAATCCGTGTTTGTTTAGTCTGAACATATACACGAAGATTCAGATCTTCTATCGAGTTCAAGTCTTGGAACAAAAATTTGTTTTCTTTCTTAAATTTTTTCAAAGCGTAGTTCTTACTTTGAATCTCCAAATGATGTTGTCTTTGTGCACTTGTCTTCTTTAATTGCTCTAAAAGTAGCTTATTTTCTTCTTCTAAAGTGTAATTTTTTTAAAAATTATAATAATAAAATTTCAAGAATACCATAATTTATGGAAATTTTGAGAGAAATTAAATAAATGGGTCAATTTGTAAATTTCAAAAAAATATATATATAATTAGCCATTAATAATAAAATAGAAAAGAAGAATATACTAAAAATATTCGTGTTAACATGAAAAATGCAATTATGAATCGGAGAGAAATTCAATTGTATTTTGCAATTATTATATTTTGTAATGAAAAATACAATTATGGATCGAAGATGCTCGATCAGGTAAGATAACGAATTACAGCTACTAGCTACTTACTCCCCATTTCACACATATATATTTAATTAAAAGCAATATGAGTTAAAGAAAAAAAAATTCAAAAGCATTATCGAAATTTTGAATTCAAAAAATCATTACAGTTACATAGTTTTCCATATCATTTGATTATATGACTAAAATTAGCGTGCCATATTTTATTATTCTTATTACCAGAAAATTCCAGTTATAAAACTAGATTACCTTTGTGTTTTTTTTACCAATATTGTTATACTATAGAAACTAAAAATTTACTTATATAACTAAGCTAAAAAGGTAAAAACATATAAAATAAATTTGATTGGACAAAAATATTAAATAAAGTATAGTGCATGTAAATATTAAGTAAAAACATACAAAATAAATTTGATTGGACAAAAATATTAAATAAAGTATAGTGCATGTAAATATTAAATAAAATATAGTGCATGTAAATATTAAATAAAACATAGTGCGTGTAAATATGAGTAACTTGTCTCTGAAAATCTTTCATTAGTATAAATGGGATACAAGATAAAGTTTTTAAATACAAAGCAAACTAAACCAAAAATATAAACCAAACTAAATCAGAAATAAACCAGTTATATAGACTCTAATAAAAATTCAAAAGCATTATCGAAATTTTGAATTCAAAATCATTACAGTTACATAGTTTTCCATATCATTATTATTATTATTATTGGTCGACAACCAATTATATATTTATATATGACTAATATTAGCGTGCCACATTTATTATTCTTTTTTTTTGTCATCGCCACATTTATTATTTGTATTACCAAAACATTCCACAGTCATAAAATCAAGTTCCTCTCTTGTGTCTTTTTACCAATATATATATATATATTTTTTTACTTTTACCAATATTGTTATACTATAGAAACTAAAACTTACTTATATAACTAAGCTAAGAGAAGTATAAAAAACATACAAAAATAAATTTGATTGGACAAAAATAATAAATAAAATATATTGCGTGTAAATATCAGAAATGATTCAGTTACAAAAAAAAAAAAATATATATCAGAAATGATAAAAAAAATTAACTTGGGGAATTAATAACGGATTTTGGTAAAGGCACCATCAATTCGATTATATATATCTGAGACGTGCACTACACAGGCAAATCAACACACGCAGAGATACATACTTAATATAACTGTTCTGAAATCCTCCATCTTTTACACAAAAAAAGATAATCATCAAATAATAATTAAGAGAGAATATGAAGAAGATGATAATTATGATGATGGTGATGGTGAGTGAAGCGAGTATCATAGAGCAGACATGCAAAGAGACACCAGACTTCAATCTCTGCGTGTCTCTCCTCGATTCCGATCCACGTGGCTCCTCTGCCGACACCTCTGGTCTCGCTCTTATCCTCGTCGACAAAATCAAGGTCTTTAATTTTCTTCTCCGATCTAGTTTCTTTCTTAATATATCTAATAATTAGTTCAAAATATAAGAAAATTAGCATGTTTGATATTCTTACAAGAATGTGAGCTTAGATCAAGATTTCCTTCAATTTCAGTATAGTATAAGCTTGGTTACTATGAAATCAATTATTTCAGTTCAATTTAAAGTATTATACTTAATTTTTTTATAAGAATGAAATCTTTGATTAAGATTTTCCTCACTTTCAGTATATACCACAAATTATGGATGAGCCGGGTTTTTTTTCGGGACTTGGGTGATTTTGGTGAATCAAAAACTTCGAAGCTGTTTATAAATGAAACATAAACCTACGGGGTTGTTTATAATTTTTATATTTTCTTTAAAACCAATATGTTATAATTAATATTTCTTCTGTTTCATTTTAAAACATATTTAAGGTTTTTACACATAAATTAAAAAGTTTTTGTTTTCTAAACTAAAATATTATTTATTGTCTACATAAATACAAATTCACCAATAAGAAAACAAGTTTCAGAATATCAATGATTACAAAACAAAAAAAAAAGAATAATTAATTTTACATTAATTATTGAGAACATCATTTAATTTAAAACAAAAAATTTTAGTTAAACATCAGTTAAAGTGAAACAAAAGGAATATTATTTTCACGTCTTAAGGTTGTTTTTATTAAATAAAAACTTCGAGGTTGTTTCAGTATAAAATATAAATCTACAGGGTTATTTGATAAATATATAATTTTATAGGGGTTGGCGACAAAGACCTTGAACGAGATCAACGGTCTGTATAAAAAGAGACCAGAACTGAAACGGGCTTTGGACGAATGTAGTCGAAGATACAAAACGATCTTAAACGCTGATGTTCCCGAAGCCATTGAAGCTATCTCTAAAGGAGTTCCGAAATTCGGCGAAGACGGTGTGATCGACGCTGGTGTCGAAGCTTCTGTATGCGAAGGAGAGTTTAAAGGGAAATCTCCGTTGACTAGTTTGACCAAATCAATGCAAAAAACCTCTAGTGTGGCTAGGGCCATTGTGAGAATGTTGCTTTGATTTTTATCTTATGTTAATAATAATACAAGCATGTGTTATCGGTGTTTGATGGGATTTTATCCTTTATAAAAATAAAAATCTAACAACTAAAGAATCTTATATGTTTTCTTGTATAGAGGATATTATATGTGCTAATTGTATAGAGGATATTATATGTGCTAATTGTATAGAGGATATTATATATGTTTTCTAATTGCCAATTTGTTGAAAGAGAGATTCAAAATTTTAAACTGTTTTTAATCGGATGATCAGTGAAATTGTGTGTATGTAGTTTTTGATTGATTTTAAGATTTTTTTAATAATTAATTTGTTTTTTTTTAATCGGATGATCAGTGAAATGCATATATACCCACCACATTCGATATATATTAATCAAATTGGATTTGGTTAGAGTATAAACGATTTATGAAATTCATAAGTTTACCTATGATTACGGATGCCAATCACACACGTGTCATACTGAGAAGAGAAAGAAAAGATGCCGCCAAACTTCGTCAACTCTCCGATGTAACTCCGGGGAGAAGCAAATACGAATCAGAATCATCAATCACCCAATTTCCCTTAAAAAGGATAATGCATTAACTAGACAAAATTGGAAAAAAGTATTAAAACCGAAAACGGAAACTATTAATTAGCCGACAAAAACAAAAAAAAAAAGGAAAAAGGAAAACTTATCTCAAAGATTGGAGATCGACATTTCTTGGACAAGTTGAAATGTCTTGAAACTGTGAAAGTTGTTTTTGACTCGGGCAACAACAACAGTAGGTTCTTGCGAGCTATTCTGCTGGCTCTCCCCAGAGTTTCATCAAAGTGCAGCATCTAGTAATCGAATGTGCTTGAACTCTACGTGAACTCAAGCTCTCATCTTGGCTCTCCTCAACAACGTCTCTGTTTCTTGATTTTTGTCAATCTACCTTTTGCACTTTTGTAACATTTCTGTTGGAGATTTTATGTTTATCTAGAGTAAAGATTTGAATTTTTTGGATACCCATATGTTGCTAGGACATGAAATTTCGCTGGAATCTGGAAATCTATACATCAATTTTTGGTTTGTGTGGTTATTGTATTTGTAATTTGTTCTGTGTACTCATCTTGATGCAAAATAAGAGCCAACAGAACACTGATCATGGATGGTATTGCTTTTGGAATGGTTTGAATGTTTTTTTCTAAGTTTCACTCTAATTGTAGGCGCGGTGTGAGTGGCCTTATTCTTGGAACTTGGAGTAGTAGTTTGTTTGCTGGATTTGTCTCTGTCTGGAAATATGAAATGGTCGGTAGTGATCCATCAGACTATGGAATCCAGCATCATGATACACTTGCTGCCCCGTTCTCCGCTGAAAAGTTATGATGTAGCCACACATTCTTTGCAGGGAACAATAGCATCTTTTCCGAAGCATTCTTCTGAAGCTGTTATGATCAAAGTTGTTTGTCACATCTCATGGTTTAGAAGGAATGTGGATTTGGTGGAGATTTTAAAACCTTTGTTGGAGAGTTTTCTTCAGGTTTTTGAGCATCAGATGCAGTTTCCGCCTAAGAACGACTAGATACCACCAGTTTAACTTCAACGTATGCTCTCACCTATTGACAACTTTATGTTTTATGTTTCTCATGATTCTATAACTGAGAGAAATCACAGGAAGTTGTGCAAGTTTCTGGTGTAAATTTGGTAACAAGACTGTCTCACATTTTGTAAGAAAAGAAACAAAGAACATATTGTAAAGTAAACACATACAATATTGGAAAAAAACCCTGTTCCAACAAGCATTATGAAACCTTTAAACCATATAAAATCGATATGTAGAGTATTGCCAAGTTTACACAGGCATTACCGAGCATCCTGAATTTTTTTTTACTAGCCTGCTGAATTATGTAAAGTAGAGAGTAAAGGGTAACTAATTTCGAATGCAGCACGATGGAGAAGATGATGGGCTAAGGCTCACATTTGGTAAACGGATATGATGGTATTGAGTCTCTTACCACTTGGATCTTTTCTCTTTCTTTCTGCCTTACTTGTTCTTGATCTCTGATTTTCACCAGTGTTGTCATTTGATCCTTCTGTAGCATCGTCGCCACAACTACTGGGCTCCTCACCACTCATGGTCAGGTTCTGCTCTATTCTAACTTCACTCTGGTTCTTGGTGACACCCTTTTTCAGTGGAACATAATTCACGGTTTTCTTCTTTCCGGTGGTCTTCTTACTGATTTGTGGTACATTTACAGTGAAATATTCGATGTGGTTTAAGAGCAGCAGCTTTTGGAGGTTAGGCTCCCAAATCCCACTGTAGGACAGACAATACAAGCACAACACACCATGTCTAAAAAGGTAAAGTGTCCACTGTGACTTCTCCTCGTCTAAAGTGAGAGTGGTGGTAAAGATATCCTGGCCACATAACTCAAAGGTCTTGCAGGAGCCAGAATTCCAGATTAGCAGCGGAACATGATCGTGGAATAAGATCCACTCGGTGCTCACTTTTTCATGATTGCTGAAGAGCTCTAGTTCCCAAGAGAGTGAAGAGAATATATTGGGCTCAGCGAAAACGGGCACTCCTCTATGGATGTTGTTACTCTTCAGAAGCAGAATGCTAGAGCATGTCTTATCAAGTTCATCCCTTTGGAAGCCGCCTAGACTCTTGTATGGAACTCGTTGACCCGAGACTGCTAAAGAGAGATTTTGATGTTCCAAACAGCAGTAGAAAGAACGAGGAGAGAGCCGCTGGAGGGAGCATCCGAGCAGAGCACACCGCTTCCTGTAGGCCGTAGCTCAGGCCGATCGATAGTTTGTGTTTGCCGAAGTATAAATCATCTTTGCGCATTTTGATACAACAAACTGTCTCATCTATCTATACGAGTGTCCAAGACAATATATACCTCTTATCAATATTTTCAAAGCTGAAAACATCATTACACTTGACCTCTGAATGTCTTGGATGATGCAACAAAAACATCGATGAAGTCGAGGATAAATGAGACGACAAGATGTTCTCTCTGGGAGAAGACAAACATCATGGTGTCTCCACTTCTTCGAATGCCAAAAAAATGTTGATAAAACGACAAGTTGTTGGTGTCTGAAAGTTAGAAAACAACATAAATTGTAGTTGAAACGACAAATTTTTATTTTATGTTTCCCGTTTTCTTATAATTAAGTTACATAAAACTTTATAGCTTCCTACCTTAATTATAAGAATCGCTCATGTTAATTGGGTTAGCCAAATTGATTAGATTTCTGAGCCATTTAGAAAATTTGAACACAATTTGTGCAATGGTAATTGTTGTATATATAGCTCATTGTTCCTTTTTCGTAAACTTGTATACATATTTTTTTAATTTACAGAGCTTATTAATTGATATGCAACATTTAATTAACTTACAAAAATGTAGACATTGATATTAGTGTAATAAATTAGTTAGTTGGACAGTTGGTGAGTAAACTTAGCCCAAACACTGTCTGTTTCCTTAGCCCAAACACTGTATGTTTTACCATTCATATCGAACATGATCATGGTTTCTCCAATAAAAAAAATGCTAAGAGAGAATCATAAGAAAAAAAGAAACCTAAGTGAGTATGTCGGTTTTTGAAGACATTTCAATAGGTAGTTATTAGTTTTTTTACATGGGTAATTATTAGTTAATTACCACTAACTAATAGTATTATGGCGTACACATGAACATGATCATACACATGAGTTCATAAGTGTTTTGTTATGTTTTTTTGTTATAAAATATAACCAAAATTGTAATAAATGAAAACTAAATTCATAAATTTAGTATAAACATCAAAACACAATTGTTTTGAAGGTAAATGCACATTTAGTAGGATCAAAAGGAATTGGGAACAAACTCTACCTCCTGAGACAAACATCGATTGTTGTGATTGGTGAAAATCAACAGCACGAACATGTCCATCGAGCAATCAAAGCTGCCAATCATCCTCCCATTATGATAATCCATTAATATTGATGAGTTTTTCGTGATTGTTAGTAGAAATCCCATAGACCCAATCACTAAAAAGAAGCCTATCAGGCCCAACTCGTCAAGACGATATGTGCAGATGAAACTTCTTCCTACATATTTGTGCAAACGAGAGATATGAAGTTGTCAAGGCTGTTTGCTCACAACCACATGGACTATCATTATGTGATTATGTGGATAGAATTTGACTATGTTTTACTTAATCGATAATTTGTGTTCGCCGAAGTATAAATTATTTTTGCGCATTTTGATACAACAAACTGTCTCATCTATCTATACAAGTGACCAAGGCAATATACCTCTTATCAATGTTTTCAAAACTGAAAAACATCATTATTACACTTGACCTTTGACTCTGAGTGTCTTGAATGATGTAGCGGATGACAATGATGCTACAAAAACATCAATGAACTCGAGGATAAATGAGACGGTTAGATGTTCTCTCTGGGAGAAGACAAACAGCACGTGAGACTTTTTCAAAAGCCAAAAAATTGTTGATAAAACGATAAGGTGTTAGACCACCTCCAACCCTAAATCTCTAAAAAAGAGATTCTTGTATTTAATTTAATAATATTTTAATATAATAGAATTATCTAATTAAATTTTATTTTATTTTTAAGATGACCTCCAATGAAATGATGACAAATGGTTAGAGACAGGTTCTTACAGATTTTAAAACCTCTGAAATAAGAACCGACTCTTCTATCTTTCTCATCCTTTTTGATTTTTTTTGTTTTTTTTATTCTTTAGAACCTTCTTTTAAAACCTCCATTGGAGGTGCTCTTAGACCATGTTCAACGCACGGACTTTTGAAAAAGGTTTCTTAAATATAAAATATTAATATAATATAAAAACATAAATAAATTTTAAATATATAAAAAGAAACCATTTACCTAAAGACACATGTGCGTTTTGTCAACAAACAGTACAAGATCCAGCTCCTAAACAAGATCAGGAAGGATCGATTCTCTTCCCATTTTTTAGTTTCTCATTTTTTTTAATATTTTTTAAAAGTTAAGATCTCATTTAAGCAACTAGCGTTGCACATGCTCTTAGGGCAACCCCAATGGTAACACCCGTGAGGGGTGTCTTAATAATAAAATAATAATATTTTTGTGTCTTTTGTTTAAGACACTCAAAATAAGTGTCTAATATTAGACACTAGTCTTATGTTTAAGACACTCAAATTAATTTTTTATTCACTTATATTCATAAGATACTTGGTTTAGATCCCCTAAGTTGTGCATTGGGTTGATCTTAGTGTCTGAAAGTTAGAAATTTTCCGTTGTTTAGGCTTTTATATTATTAGACATGATTGAAATGTAAACCGGTTAAGTGTAAACCGCCCTCTTATTATAAAAGGGGATAATGTAACACATTGTGGTTAACGTTGAATATAGAATTCACTTTTTCTCTCTCTCTCGAGCTTCGTCTCTAACATATATACTCGTGATTTCGAGTTTTTAGCGTTTTATTTAGTTTGTAAATCCTTCCGTCATAGTTTCGAATTTCTAGGTCTATCACGGGAAGAGAAGAGGAGGAAGATGATCATCAAGATCGAAGACGTAACTGTCTACTTCCCTTATGACAACATATACCCAGAACAATACGGATACATGGTTGAATTGAAGCGTGCCCTAGACGCCAAGGAACATTGTCTCCTCGAGATGCCCACCGGAACCGGCAAAACCATCGCCCTTCTCTCCCTCATCACAAGCTATCGCCTCTCTCGCCTCGATTCTCCTCCGATCAAGTTTCTCTACTGCACCCGCACCCTCCACGAGGTGGAGAAAACGCTAGCCGAGCTTAAGCTTCTCTATGACTACCAAGTAGGCCATCTCGGCAACGCCAAGGCCAAGATCATCGCCATCGGTCTTTCCTCACGGAAGAATCTTTGCCTTAACCCAAAGGTTTTAGCGGCGGAGAATCCCGTTTCCGTCGATGCCGCGTGTAGGAAACGAACGGCTAGTTGGGTTAGGGCATCGCCGGCGGAGAATCCAAACGTTGAACGCTGTGACTTCTTTGACAAGTACGAGAAAGCTGCTGAGAATGCGTTATTGCCTCCTGGTGTGTATACGTTAGAGGTAAGATTAAGAATGTTTTGATTTTTCATCATTTTAATGTAATGTATAAGCTTCGAATGTGTGTGTTTTGATATTAGGATTTAAGGGCGTTTGGCGAGAACCGAGGATGGTGTCCTTACTTCCTTGCGAGGCGTATGTTTCAGTTCGCGAATGTTATTGTTTGTAGCTACCAGTATCTGTTGGATCCTAAGGTTGCTGGAGTTATATCCAAGGAGTTACAAAAGGAGTCAGTTGTTGTGTTTGACGAGGCGCATAACATTGACAACGTGTGTATTGAAGCACTCAGTGTCAGTGTGAAGAGGGTCACGCTTGAAGGAGCTAATCGAAATCTTAGTAAGATAAGGCACAAAATTGATAGGTACGACTAAGTCTTTTCAGCAACTTGAAGAGACATGACTGTTTCTTGTTTAGTGATCAATGATCATATGGTGTCTTCTTGGTGATATGAAGGCTCAAGGCTACAGATGCAGGAAGATTGCGAGTTGAATATGACCGGCTCGTTGAGGGTTTAGCACTCAGGGGGGACTTATCAGGTAAGTAAAAAGTTCATTACGTTGGTTCTATGAACTTGACACAACAAAAATATGTTTTTTTTTTCTTTCTACAGGAACCGATCAATGGCTTGCAAACCCCTTACTGCCCCATGATATTCTAGAGGAGGCTGTCCCAGGGAATATTAGACTAGCTGAGCATTTTGTGCATGTCTTAAGCCGATTACTTCAGTACTTAGAGGGACGGCTTGATGCTGAGAACGTGGAGAAAGAAAGCAATGTTGGCTTTGTATCATCGCTTAGTTCTCAGGCTGGAATCGAGAAGAAGACATTCAAGTTCTGTTACGACCGTCTCCGCTCTCTCATGTTAACACTTGAGATTACAGAGTCGGATGAGTTCTTGCCTATCCAGAGAGTGTGCGACTTTGCAACTCTTGTTGGGACATATGCACGTGTGTTTTCTATCATCACTGAGCCTTATGATGAGAGAATGCCTCATATTCCAGATCCTATATTGCAGGTAGGTCAGTAAGTATATTGTTGTTGGTCTTCTTTCTTTTTGCTGTATATTGTTGTTCTGAAACAATGATCTCTCCTTTTGTTGATTAGTTGAGCTGTCATGATGCGTCTCTGGCTATAAAACCGGTGTTTGATCGTTTCCAGTCAATAGTGATTACATCGGGCACCATGAGTCCAATCGATCTGTATCCACGTCTTCTTGGTTTCAGTCCTGTTGTTAGTCGAAGCTTTAAGATGTCAACGACGCGAGACTGCATCTGCCCTATGGTTTTAACTCGAGGAAGGTAAAAAAAAAAACACGTTGTTGTTTGTCTTTTATGTAGTTTACCATTAGTGAATATGTTTTCTTTGTTTTTCAGTGATCAGCTTCCTGTTAGCAGCAAATTTGACATGAGAAGTGATCCTGGTGTTGTGAGGAATTATGGGAAGCTTTTGATAGAGATGGTATCTATTGTCCTGATGGAGTTGTCTGCTTCTTTGTTAGTTACTCACACATGGATAGCATTATTGCTACATGGAATGAAACTGGAATTCTACATGTAAGGTCTTTCTTTCTAGGCTTTCGAAGTTTTCAAATGATACCTTTCTATGTATTTGTGGTTGCTAATGTTATAATACTTGTTTCCTACGGTAACCACTGCTCTTAATTTTATGTAGGAAATAAAGCAACATAAACTTGTCTTCGTCGAAACACAAGATGTTGTGGAAACAACGCTTGCACTGGAAAATTATCGCAGGGCTTGCGACTGCGGAAGAGGTGCAGTGTTCTTCTCTGTAGCCAGGTCAAGTCATGGCAAGAAATTTCTGCTTCTGCTTTCTTTGGTCGGAAATTTCAAAGACATTGATCAAGTTTTTTGTATTTGAACGGCAGGGGAAAAGTTGCTGAAGGTATTGATTTTGACCGTCACCATGGAAGACTAGTTGTAATGTTGGGAGTACCTTTTCAATATACACTAAGCAAGTAAGTTTTCCGGTTTCTTGCTTGACGTAGTTTCATCATATGTGATAAGTGGGAGATGCTGCTAATTTCAGGAAATTACTTGCACGGTTGGAGTATTTGCGTGATGCATTTCAAATAGAGGAAAGAGATTTCTTAGCTTTTGATGCCTTGGTAAAAGATTAATATGATCTTGTGGATATCTGGTGCAAAACCCTTTTCCCTATTTGCTACTAACCATTAATTTTTGTTGCTTCAAAACAGAGGCAAGCAGCTCAGTGTGTAGGTCGAGTAATCCGGTCAAAGGCTGATTATGGGATGATGATATTTGCAGACAAGAGGTTATGTATATATATACTCCTTAAAAATCTCCCTCTCTGAGTCTGGTCATTTAGGTTCTTGCTATTTAGTAAAATGTGATTCTCTCTAGTAAATGTGTTAGTTATGCTTATGTTGTGGTTTATGATCTCACATCTCCTTTGCTTTAACTGATGTTGAAACTTGCAGATATAGCCGTCACGATATACGGACCAAATTACCTGGTTGGGTATGGCTACACTTGAATCTTAGCACTGACATGGCTATCCACATTGCCAAAGAGGTAAAACCTTAGATTCACCTATACAACTACGTATACAATGAGCATTGAGTGAGGATGTAGTAAGTTCCAAAAGTTTGGGGGGTTTTGTGCAGTTTCTAAGGAAAATGGCTCAACCGTACGATAAGTCGGGTTCTATGGACGGCAGGAAAACTATGCTAACACAAGAAGATTTGGAGACGATGACTGTCACTGGTGTGCAAGACATGGTTTATTAGAGCCCTTTAAGTTTTTTTCTTTTGAAAAAAAGGAAAAAGAACAAAATCTTCCTTTACGTACATGTATTATAACACACATAGACATGATTACATTAACTAAACTTAGATGGTCATAGCAATTTTCCTTTGCTTTCTTGTCTTAGGGTGATCAAGGTAAGGTCATTGAAACGGAGTATGAACTGGACTTAAAAAAAGTCTGATGGTCGGTCACTATTACACTCGTCGTTTTCAGATTCCCTCTCATATATTACATTTGCTTCTCAAATTCTTGCTTAGCATCTCCACAAGTTGACCGTTCTTGTTTCATGCTTCTCCATATTCTTCATTTTCTTCAGTTGAAACGAACTCTGTGTTTCACTTTTGAAGGGTCTCTGAATCAAGAAGATTCTGAAAAAAATTGAAATGTTGAAGAAGCTTCGCTAGCTTTATCATCTTGTCTTCTTTAATGTTCGCATGTACTTTCTCTTTGTCCCCAATCGCGCTCATAATCTTCTGCAGCTTCTCCTTTTTGCCTGTAAAATTCAAAAAGATAATCAGTGTCTGAACAAGAACAAAAGACAATTATGTTGCCAACTGCTTTAGTCAAAAAATAGTAAACATCAAATCACTTGTGCTGCCAACTGCTAGTTTTCTATATAATCCGATTACCTCACCTTTCGGATTCTGCGTCTATGGCTTCTTCATCCACTTTGAGATAAGCCTTGAGGTTCTCGTTCACCGACACAAAGGCAGATCCAGCTAGAGCTTCTTGTTCTACTCCTCCTTTTAACACAACCTATGTGTGCAAAAGTTCCACAAAGTTTTGAGAAAAAAATCATAAAATGACAAGAGAGAAACATAAGAAATAATATAAATATCACCTCAAAGGATGAGAGATTTGCAAAGGGTCTGATCTCTAACTCATGCGATAGTATAATCTCTGATGTTAATTTGTTTTCACACAGAGCAAACGCATGTAACCTGAGGGGAAAAAAGGGTTATAGAAGAAAAATGAAGAGAAAAAACAAAACTTTGGCCGTGTCCTCAAACTGAGTCACTGACCTTTCCTTTCTCTGTTCTCTTGCAAGTTGCAACTCTTCTCTTCTTGCTTAAGAGATTTCACAGTCGCCAGAATCATGTCCATTTCGGTTTCCACCTTTCATCTCTCCAGTTCTGTGATCAAAGAGTTTTAGAAACAGAAAAAGAGGAGAATAGATCAAAGAGTTACTATTTAGAAACAGAGCTCTTCGGTAACAAATCATGACACACCGTGAAAGATCAAGTGTGAATGTTAATCAGTGATTAGATGATTGCTTTAGTTATAAAGTTACAGACAAAACTTGTTCATGCCTTCTCCATTCTTCTGTGTAATGTCTTTGTATGAAATCCTGTTTTCATCATTCATAGCAACATCAAGACTCAAGAGCCTTCTTTCCCCTCATGCGTGACTCTCATACAAAAGAAACAGGGTTTGCCAGACAAGCCTTGTTTTTACTTGTCTTTGACAATTAGTTTACAGAGGTTTCAGATTTTTTTTTTTGTCTTGTTCTGATTTGAATTGTTGATGACTCAACAAAGAGACATCCATAATTTAAAATCTTCTCACAGAAAACTGCTGAGAATAATTTTAACAACAGAACTGCTGAAAATCTTTCTCATAGATCGTTTACATAGAAACATGATTACACTTTTCTTCTCAGCAGATCCATCTCATTGAGCTTTATGAGGATCCCTTGCAGGAACTTGTCAACTATCAGGAAGAGCAACGCACAAATATTATATGTATTTTCAGGAATGTTAACACAATCGTTGTAACCAGCTTTAATAATATTTAGATATATTATTCATGTTAAGTTACCACATCAAATCAAGAAAGATAGAAAAATCAGATGAACTGGAGGTTGCACATTGATGAAACTTGGGGGAGAGCCAGCAGATTAGCTCGCAAGAACTCATTGTTGTTGTTGTTGCGCGCGACAAAACCAACTTTCACAGTTTCAAGACATTTCAACTTGCCCAAGAAATGTTTCATCTGTTTCAGCTCTTGAAAAGAACCTCCATACTCTGAAATCTCCAGCACCTTCACTTGACATGTCCATAAACAAGATAATATCTCCTCCTCCTCCTACACAATCTTCCTCTTCTTATTCTTATGCTTCTTCTTCTTATGGCTGCAAGCGCATGCATCTCCGCATCTATTTGTTACTCTGTGCATAAGACCCTGAAACCAGAGACCAATTTGACATGTATAATGGGCAACACTAACAACAGAAAAGAATCCCAGTAAAGGAAACTGATAATAATACCTTGATGGCTAAAGTGTGTAGATTTGGACAACTCTTGAGCAGAAGTGGCATTACTTGCCAACCTTTTTCCTTGTGACTCTCGATAGATAAGTTAAGGAGTTTGTTGAACACCGGCATGGATTTACAGCAGAAATGAAACGCCTAGTTTTATGTATGTATGATCACCCAAAAAAAACAAAAAAAAACCATATACAAGTGAGACGAGAGACCTTGGTAGCTAGCAGTAGATTGATTCTAAATTTTATAATCTTCCACGACTCAATATAAGAAGAAGAACAAGTAGCGAAAAACTGACCTCGAGGGAATCGGGAGACAAGTGAAGGGTCGTAATGTTGCTTATACCCGCAACTAGATTTGTAACATCACCAAATATAACCTTTGGTTCACCATAAAAATATCTATCATCGTCGTCATTGTCGTCATCATCATCAGAATAATAATAATCATTAGTTGACTCCCATAACCTAAGACTCAGCCTGACTTCGACAAGCAAATCCAAATCAACGAACTCGTAAAACTTGGAGACGTAACTTGAGTAGTCAAGGTAGACAAGACTTGGTGCTTCAAAACAAATTAGTCCGTGAGCCAAGTCTCTATACTCGGGAAGGCATTTGGTAAAAACCACAAGTCGCCTGATGGATGCACTTTCCACGAAGGTACCGCAACCTGGCGGCTCCAGCGGATAATCGCCATCACGTATGAATAAATCTTCCAGCACAGGGCAGCCATCGACGAGCCGACTATAGGTGGGATGATCAAGCATATAAACTGATAACAGAGAGAGTGATTTGACCGCTGGGAGAAACACACGCCCGACTTGGAGAAAATATTCACCAGATATTGTGAGCTTAACCAGTGTGTTACTCGTTAACAACTCTGTTACTAACTCAACACAAGAGAAGGGGACGGCGTGCAAGTGTAGATCCAATAAACCGCGTCCCATTGAAGTCGAAACCCAACGGTTGACACAACGGTTAACACAAGAGAATTCATTATGTGCGTCACGGCCATGGCCATATGTATGTGCACGACGCAGAGAGAGCTTGTTGATGATGGGAGAATTGCTTAACAGAGCAAACGTCTTGTCCACGAAATCTAAGAAGCGGTGTGAACCACTTGTTGCTTCTTCTTCGTTGGGATAAGAAACCACCGAGTCGTCAAAGAAAAGGGTGTCTACAAGAACCAGCAGATTCCTCCACCTCTTGGACAGAATCGATGTGGAAGCAGCCACTTTTGTCGGAAGTAAAGACAGGATTTTGCCAAGGATCTCATCTGGCAAACTGCTGATCGAATCTCTAGGAGAATACATATCCAATAAGTTAGAGCTTCAATTGTAGCTAAGCTATTCTACAAATTAAAACAACTCGATTAGGATTTAGGGTCACAAGGTTCCTCCTATTGATTTTTTTTTTTTTTTGCAATTTGATAATAGAAGCGTTCCAATCTATAAAGTATGAAAAACCCAGAATCAAAGATGATCCTTTTAAGGCGAACGCGAGGGTAATTCAGGAAGAGAAAGTTTTAACAAAAAATTACACACGACAAAAAAAACTTTGGTTAAAAAAAACTTTTTAATTAAAATTTTCCTTTTTTTGTTTTATCTAGGTTACCACGATTAAAATATGTTTTTAATTGATTTTACGTATATATATATAATGTTTTGGTCCAAATATATATATATATAATGTTTTAGTATATTGAAATATGTTTGTAAAATTTTGTAATGTTTTTGTCTTGCTAATTACTAACTTTGATGCATCAAGTTTTATATAATAAGATTTTTGCTATGGAGTTTTATTGGAACATATATTTGAAGTTTTGAGTTTATTAATGTGAAAATAAGAGAAATACAAATCTTATTATATAGAGATGAGTAATAATAATTCTTTTTCTTTTAAGATTAGTAGTCGATTTTTAAACTTTCTTAATCTCAATTTTTGTATTTATCTTTTTGATTTGTTATTCTTTTCCTTTTATTATTAGTAATTGATCATACAATTTCCTTACTCTAAATGAAGAACACAAAATAAAACTTGTTTTTCTTAATTTTCTTATTTACCTTTTTTAATTTTTTTTTTAGTATTAGCAATCGATTCTACAAAATTTTTAATCTAATTGGAAAACATAAAATGTATTTTTTTTAACTAATTTTTAAATTTATGTAAACGTTATGTTAAAATCAAATAGGTTGATTTTTGTAACATATGTCAAATAAATTTATCGAGATGCTTGACATGTATCCTTGTCATGTTAATTAGCAACTTTGATGCATTAAACTTTATATAATAACAAGACTAGGATCTGCGTATACGTGAGTTTTTTCGTTACATATTTTAAAACCCGTAAAAATAAATTGAAACAAAAAATAAAAAACAAAATCGAATTACTTGTGAAAATTATCTTTATTTCATTTATATTTGTTTCCAACTAAATTTTATTAAATATTTCTAAATTTTGAGAATTTTGTATTCCTATATGAATTGTGTTTATTTCTAATGATTTTACTACATGTATTTATCCTAAATTTTACAGTTATTTTATACATTCTATCATTGTTCGATCTTTTTTTGTATCACTATGCTTTTCTTCATTTTTATTGGTATAACAAATATGAGGTTTTTAATATTTATTGGCATAAAAAATCTGTGTTTTTTTAATTTTTATTGACATAACAAATATGGTTTAATGATAATGTAGTATTGCTTGTATTGAAAAAAAAATGAAACTGAAAAAGTCTCACGAGAGACGAGAGAAAGATTGTGTGAAACCTAAAATTATCATTTATTTGAGAAAGAGATAATTTTTTAATTTTGTCATCCAAACTTTGAGAATACAATGGGTAACTCTAGTATTTTAAGAATCATTGTTCCAATACACACTAGAATTTAAGAGAATTGCAAAATCATGAAACACTTGACTTTTTGAATAACACAATTTTAAATGGAATTACAAAACCATCACACAAATAACAATGGATTTTAAAAGAATTATAAAATCACCACACCAATAACACAAGATTTTGTTAAGAATTTAAGAATTAGTATACCAATAACAATAGAATCTTCAAATTCTTAAAATCTTTATAAATCAATCTCCTACTAACCCCCCTTAATGAGACTTTAGATTATTTTGGGTGAATTAGAAAATTTGTTATGATTTGTTATTAAAATATATGAAATCCCACTTAAAACTATGAGATTTATTTTTTTATATTTTTAACTAACAAACCCCATCAAAATCAGTTAAAATCACTCAGAATCCTCTTAAATTCACTACTTAAAATATTTCCAATAAAAGTGGATTTAAAGGTACATTTTCAAATCACTAGTTCAATAACATGAGATTTTAAAGGACATTTATATTCATGTTTCAATAACACATGATTTATCTTTTTTAATACAAATCACTTAAAATTTTAGTTTCAATACATCCCCCTTAGTTTCTAGATTTCAATCCTGTTTCAGTAGTGATTACATCGCGCACCATGAGTCCAATCGATCTGTATCCACGTCTTCTTGGTTTCAATCCTGTTGTTAGTCTATGTTAGCGACGCGAAACTGCATCTGACCTATGGTTTTAACTCGAGGAAAGTATGCAGAGGTTTGTTGTTTGTCTTTTATGTAGTTACATTAGTGAATATGTTTTCTTGTTTTTCTAGATTCAAATGATGAATTAAGAACTTGAGATTGATAAAGAACACCTTTCTTTATTAGCTTTAGAAAAATAACTCAAAAACTAAAGCCTCACAATCTCTCTCTCAATACTCACAAGGTATGCCACATCTCGACATCTTCTTATATAGATAAGAGTTTAGTTTGTTTCCTAATTAGAAAATGATAACTTACATATTTAGATAACTCCTAAATATGTCTATTTTCCTAATCCTAAATACCTTATGACTCAAGCTATCTTCAAGCTTAAGTCAACATTCTCCCCCTTAAGCTTGAAATCTTCTTTTGACACTTCTTGAACTCCAATGAGATCTCTCATCTCCTTGAACTTGATTCTCCCTAATGCCTTGGTTAGAATGTCAGCCTTTTGCATATTTCCGGCAACGTGATTGACCTCAACCTGTTCGTTCTCAACACACTCTCTTATAAAGTGATATCTCCGGTGAATATGCTTGCTTCGTCCGTGAAACACAAGATTCTTTGTAAGAGCTATCGCGGACTTGTTGTCAATCCGAATGACAACTTTCTTACAAGGCCTTCCGACGACTTCTCCAAGAAGCTCTTGAAGCCATATTGCTTGCTTGGCTGCTTCAGTAGCTGCCATGATTCCAACTTCACAGGAGGATAATGCGACAATTTCTTGCTTTTGAGAACACCAAGTAATCGGACAATCGTTAAGATAAAATATGTGACCATTTGTACTTCTTCCATCATCTGCATCTACATTGTGGCTGTTGTCGCTATATCCAACCATCTCCGTCTTGTTTGCTTGTTTAAACGTGAGACCATGAGAAAGACTTCCTTGTACGTACCTTAAAATCTGCTTTAAGGTTGCGCCATGAGATTCTTTGGGTTCTTGCATATACCTGCTTAGTACTCCAACACAATACAAAAGATCTGGTTGTGTATGGAGTAAGTACCGAAGGCACCCAATATTTCTTCTATATTCCTTCTCATCTATGCATCGTTCTCCATGTGCTTTAGACAGCTTCAAGCCTGAGTCCATTGGAGCGTGAACCGCGTTGCAATCTTTCATTCCTGTTTCTTCTAGAATCTTACTCGCATACCTTTCCTGTTTTAGTGTGATCCCTCCTTCGTATTAGCACACCTCAATACCAAGATAATAGATCAGCTTTCCAAGATCGCTCATTTCAAATTTTTCTGACATTCCCCTTTTGAACTCGAGTATCATATCCAGACTTGACCCGTGACTAGAAGATCATCTACGTAAACCACCACAAGAAGGAGATGTTCTTTCTCATATTTTTCGGTACAAGGAAGGTTCCTTTGAGAATTTTACAAAATTCAATTCTCCTAGAACTTTGTTTAACTTCTCATTCCATGCCCTTGGTGCTTGTCTCTTAATCCGTACAATGCCTTTTTCAATTTGTACACCTTGTCTTCATTTCCCTTGATCACAAATCCTTCTGGTTGAGTAACATAAACAACTTCCTTTAGATCGTCGTGAAGGAAAGCAGTTTTTACGTCTAAGTGATGTACTTCCCATCCGTTTGAAGCTGCTAGAGCAATGATAAACCTGACGGTTTCAATGCGTGCTACCGGGGAAAATATTTCTTCAAAGTCTATGCCGAATCTCTGAACATAGCCTTTAGCTACAAGTCTTGATTTGTATTTGTTTATGCTCCCATCAGAGTTGCGTTTGATCTTAAAGATCCATTTTAGCCCGATTGCCTTAGCTATTTACATGCTTCTCTCCACACTTTCTCTCCTCTTGCCTCGTTGAAATCCCACGGTTCTTCATTTATAACCGTCAAAAGACGTTCACTCTCGGATTCACACTTGCATTCGATCATCAATACATAATCACTTAAGTAGCCCGGTTTCTTACTCAGCCTCGTTGACCTTCTTAAAGTAGATTGACTTTGATCTTGTTCTTCAACAGCTATATTTTCTTCTTCTTGAAGGGAAAAATCATCATCTTCTATGGTAACGTCATCGTTATCCATTCCTCCGACTTCTTCTACTTCCCTTCTATCCTCGCTTTCTCTTATGCCATTATTTCTATACTCCCCAAAGACAAGTTTAAACATTCCTGGTTCATCATTGTCTTCTTTATCTAAGTTATTCCACTTCCAGCTCTTGCTCTCATCGAAAACCACGTCCCTGCTTACTGTTACTCTTCGGCTTGTGGGATCAACCAATCTATACGCTTTTAATCCTGACTCGGTTCTGAGATGCACCAATGTTCTCGATCTGTCATCTAGCCTTTTAAGATGTGGAGTTTCCACCTTAGCATATCCAATACACCCAAACACATGCATATGCTCCACATTGGGTTTCCTCTTCTTGAATACTTCATACAGAGTTTGTGAGACCAGAGCTCTTGTTGCTACTCTGTTTATGAGGTAAGTAGCATGTCTCACTTCTTCACCCCATAAATAATTTGGTACATTCATATTCTTTAGCATGCTCCTAGTCATCTCCAACAAAGTTTTGTTTCGTCTTTCCACTACTCCGTTTTGTTGAGGAGAGTATGGAGCCGTTAGATGTATCTTTATCCCGGATGTTTCGCAGAACGTTTGGGACTCTTGTGACATAAACTCACCACCTCGGTCTGTTCTAAAGGTTTTGATAGCAGCTCCTATCTCCTTCTCTATCAATGCCTTAAACTTCTTGAATTTATCAAAAGCTTCTCCCTTTTCCCGCAACAACACTGTCCACATGTAACGGGAATGATCAATGATGAGTACGAATATATACCTCTTCTTCGCATCTATAGGAGCAGGAGGTGTAATGTGTCCACAGAGATATCCATGTACGAGTTCGAGTATGTTGGTTGCACGGTATGAGGTTGCTTGTGGGAACACTCTTCTGGTTTGTTTTCCAAGTAAGCATGACGCGCACATTTCTTTCTCAACGGTGATTTGAGGTATTCCAATGACTAGCTCCTTCTTGATCATTGATGCCATTGAATCCATTCCAATATGCTCTAGCCTTGCATGCCACTTTGTTGAATCACTTAGTGTCATAACCTGTAGACACTTTGAGTCGACTATCTCCATGAGTACTTTGTATAGCCGATTCTTGGAACGGTTGGCTTTTGTGATCAAATTCCCATCTTTATCATGTAGTGTAATATTGTTTGCTCTCATTCTAACGTCGCATCCTGATTCAGTGGCTTGCCCAAGACTAACGATGTTGTTCTATAAATCTGGTATAAAATAGACATCAGCTAAGACTTTTCTTCCTCCGTTTTTGCTGATAAACAGTATGGAGCCTTTCCCCTTTATGTCTATACGAGAGTCGTCTCCAAATCACACTTTTCCTGTGATCGACTCATCGATTTCCTTGAAGTAATCACGGTTTCTCGTCATATGATTACTTGCTCCATTGTCTAAGTACCAAACATTACTTCCATCCGAGTTTGTTTCAAAATCCTTTGGCTTTACGTTCTTTCCGTTGAGAAACACTACCTCGTGCATCATTAACTCATCTGCCTCTTGTGTGTTATCTGCTTCGTTTTCACGTGTCTCCTGGAGCTTAGGTAATCTGTCCGGACAAAGAGATGCATAGTGACATTTTTGTCACACCGGTAGCATTCTATGTTCGACAAATCTCTTCCACCATTAGATCGTCCACGACCTCTTCCCCTGTTATAAAAGCATCCTCCGCGACCACTGCTTCTATATTCTCCACTGGAATCTCGATTAGACTGACTTGGTTGAGCCTCCATGTTCGCATGCATCAATTTACTTTGGTCTTTTTGAGCTTCTTCTTCTTCTTCGGAGATACGTTCTTCATAGGCTTTGAGACGGCCTATGATGTCTTCAAATGTTGTGGTGTTAAGGTTCAATACTTGTTCGAGTGATGCCATGTGAATGTATTTCTTCCGAGGAAGACTCTTACGAAACGTCTTAACCAACTTCGGTTCTTCGATGTTTTCTCCGAGGGCGGCTGACTTTGAAGAGATTTCCGATAACTTACCGACAAAGTCATCGATCGTTTCAGTAGTCTTCATCTTGAGCCGATCAAATTCAGTCATTAGGGTTTGTAGCCGCGCTTCTCTTACCCTCTCTGCTCCCATATGTCTTGCTTTTGATGGCTTCCCATACTTTCTTTGCCGTATCTAATTCTCCAACTTGCAAGATAAGTGCCTCGGGTATGGATTGGAAAATCAAAGCCGTGGCCAAGTCATTCTTTTCACCATCGTTTGATTCCTTCTCTATGGCTTCCCATACTTTATTTCCCATACTTTATTAACTTTTAGTAAAATCTTCATTCGCATGGCCCATACTGTATAATTGGTTGCGCTCAGCATAGGACATTGAATAGAAGAAGATCCTCCTTCTTTAGGTTTTGTTAACAACGATGTTGTTACCATAAGATCTCCCATGGCTTACGGTTTTTTCGTACGACCCCAACAAAAGAACTTCACGATCCAATCCTTGTCTTGATTAAATTCCTGAAGCTCTGATACCAATTCTAGATTCAAAGGATGAATTAAAAACTTGAGATTGATAAAGAACACCTTTCTTTATTAGCTTCAGAAAAATAACTCAAAAACTAAAGCCTCACAATCTCTCTCTCAAAACTCATAAGGTATGCCACATCTCGGCATCTTCTTATATAGAGAAGAGTTTAGTTTGTTTACTAATTAGAAAAGGATAACTTACATATTTAGATAACTCTTAAATATGTCTCTTTTCTTAATCCTAAATAGCTTATGACTTAAGCTATCCTCAACTTAAGTCAACAGTTTTTTCAGTGATCAACTTCCTGTTAGCAGCAAATTTGACATGAGAAGTGATCCTGGTGTTGTGAGGAATTATGGGAAGCTTTTGATAGAGATGGTATCTATTGTTCCTGATGGAGTGGTCTGCTTCTTTGTTAGTTACTCACACATGAATAGCATTATTGCTACATGGAATGAAACTGGAATTCTACATGTAAGGTCTTTCTTCTTCGCTTTCGAAATTTTCAAATGATACCTTTCTATGTATCTGTGGTTGCTAATGTTATAATACTTGTTTCCTACGGTAACCACTGCTCCTAATTTAATGTAGGAAATAAAGCAACATAAACTTGTCTTCGTCGAAACACAAGATGTCGTGGAAACAACGCTTGCACTGGACAATTATCGCAGGGCTTGTGACTGCGGAAGAGGGTTTTCTTCTCTGTAGCCAGGTCAAGCAATTTTTTGTCTTTTGAACGGCAGGGGAAAAGTTGTTGAAGGTATTGCTTTTGACCGTCATCATGGAAGACTAGTTGTAATGTTGGGAGTACCTTTACAATATATATTAAGCAAGTAAGTTTTCCGGTTTCTTGCTTCCAGTAGTTTCATCATATGTGATAAGTGTGAGATGCTAATTTCAGGAAATTACTTAAACGATTGGAGTATTTGCGTGATGCATTACAAAATAAAGGAAAGAGATTTCTTAGCTTTTGATGCTTTGGTAAAGATTATATGATCTTATGGATATCTGGTGCAAACCTTTTCCCTATTTGCTACTAACCATTAATTTGTGTTGCTTCAAAACAGAGGCAAGCAGCTCAGTGTGTAGGGCGAGTAATCCGGTCAAAGGCTGATAATGGGATGATAATATTTGCAGACAAGAGGTATGTATATATATATATATAATTATATATATACATACTCCCTTGAGAATAGAAGATATTCTTATGTTGGTTTATGATCTCACATCTCATTTGCCTTACCTGATGTTGAAACTTGCAGATATAGCCGTTACGATACGCGGGCCAAATTACCCGTTTGGGTACTTAGGCACACTTGAATCTTAGCACTGACATGGCTATCCACATTGCCAAAGAGGTAAAACCTTAAATTCACCTACGTATACAATGAGCATTGAGAATGTAGTAAATTAAAAAAGTTTGGGGTTATGTGCAGTTTCTAAGGAAAATGGCTCAACCGTACGATAAGTCGGGTTCTATGGACGGCAGGAAAACTATGTTACAAGAAGATTTGGAGAAGATGATTGTCACTGGTGTGCAGGACATGGTTTATTTGAGCCCTTTAGGATTTTTCTTTTGAAAAATAGGAAAAAGAACAAAATCTCCCGTTATGTACATGTATAACACATAGACATTACATTAAATATTAGATCGTCTTAATTTAAAAAAAATAAAAAATTAAATGAGAATAAAAAATCCAATAGAGATTCAATGGTCTTCAAATGATCTGTTATCTCATTTATATTAGATTTCCTTTATTAGGCTCAAAATGGTAATTAATGGCTGATTCAAAATATTCTGGACAAGGATTACAATGCAAGTTTGGCTCTAATTATTTAACTAAGTACCCGAAGAAACTAACCTTTTGCATTGGACGAACCAGTAAAGAAAACTCATGCCGGAGATCAGATTGCACCGACTCTTTCATTACCTGATAGTTTAAGTATCAATGAAACAGTACAAACTAGACCATATATATGTTTGTGTTGTTGCATCGGTATGGGGAGATTAGGAAATAGGAACGGGTGGTGGACCGGTTTGTTTGTTAAGAAGATAGGCGATGACAACCATTTGGTTTACTCTAACTCCCCACCAGATCTAATCTACTTTAAGAGAAAACAGTTGAGACAACATTTTGATTGGACCAAAGGGGAATGGGTCATACCACAAAACAAGGTAAGAGGTTTGATTAATCAGCCTTTCCTTTGTCGATGTATTTCTTTTTCCTCTGTGTTACTCAATTTTGTTTCTGTTTTTGTGAAGCAACTGAGTAATAAATGTGGAACCATGGTGGAAGTCAAGGAGAGAGCGAATGGTGTTGTGTGGTTTCCATCAATAATTGTTAAGGAGATGGAGGATGAGAAGCATTTTTTCAAGTCTTGCAAATACTTGGGCTGGAAGGATGATATAAAACCAAGCACAAGCGTTAGTTCACACAAGATCAGGCCTGTACCGCCTCCCTCGTCTGTTGATAACTATGAGTTGAGGCAACCTGTTGAAGTGTTTATTGAACCTGGATGGCGTCCTGAGATATTGAAAGCCATTCTCTGTGACAAACATTACACGGTGTGTTTAAAGGCCACTACTTTGTGGACGACAATGTTTCGCTGTGAGGTGGAGCTAGCGTGGACGACAATATTTGGATATAGAAAATTGCGCAACTACAACTAATGAGGAGTTTATTCAGTGGACGTGTAGTTATGGAAGGGTCACTTGTGGGATGATAATGGTTGGACGGATGGGTCGGGTCAGCCGCTTTAATCGAAGACATCATGGATGGCCACCATATCCATGAATTCAAATGTACATATAACATATTTGCGTCCAGTTTAGACGCATATCATCGACGCCATTCTTCGAAGTTTTGCCAACCACGGGTACAACTATGGACATGTATCCATCCGCCCCATCCACATGTACATTTTTAAGTACTCTGCAAATTGTAACTATGGACAATAGTACATATATATATGGTACATTTTCCGTTGATCTTGTTTAGATATATGTAGTTTATGAATCGGAACGTTTGATATTTTAATATGAGAGCTTGGAAATCATGCATTTTCCTGCACATAATGCATTCCATGATAGTGTCCTGTGTCTACTAGATACTTGTCCATGTAACCATATCCATAGATAAAAGTACGATTCAAGTGTCCACTAGATACTTGTCCATGTAACCATGTCCACCTATAAAAGTATGATTCAAGATAAAAAGACGTGTGTACCGTTTCATGGATTTGGAATTCAGATGGATTTGTTGTGGATGATATAAAGTGGACAGGAAAGGTAAGATGATAAAATGAGAGATTACGAGTTCAAGTGAGTTTGTTGTGGATGATATAAAGTGGACACAAAAGTTTAGATGAGTTAAGTAAATATATTTGAATTTAGCTTTGTAATACATAACACATAACATTAGATAATAGTATAAACTAAAAGCAATAAAAATAAATATTAAGCATCGAAAAAATGATACAAAACAATAGATCAGAGCATTAGACAGCATCTATAAATATATCTCATACATCCAAAAAAATGCTACAAAAAATATAAAACAGCACGATAAAAAAATATAAAACAGCCTGAAACATGTGCTACTGTAAAATATATTACAGCATTCGATGAGCGCTATAATAGAACGACCTATAATAGTATGTCAAAAATGATATTGTAGGGGGGGGGGGGGAGCTACCATAGCTATCGATGTTCTAGCATTTCCGAAAACTCTATTAAACACGTATAATAGCATTTATCGTGAGGTAAGAATGTCCATTTTTCTTGTAGTGAAATTTGTTATTTTTTTACTCTTGATATGTGGCTTTGGAGATGCTCAAGCCTCTGCGAGTTCTTTATGGTGGTCATCACCACCAGTCATATTGAAACTTGGGAGGAACACATGTGGGTGCTCCGTCTCCGCCTCGTTTAAGGCAGTACAGAGAAAGATCATGACATATATATATTTTTTTTTTAAGATCATGGCATTGAAACAGGAATAACCTCTAAGGCTTTGCGAGTTCTCTATGGTGGTCATATTGAAACTTGTGAGGAACACATGTGCCTTAGATATTCAGACTTGGTCTTCAATTTCCTTCATAAGAACATTGAATTTCTGTCCCTTTTCATCTGTTCATGAAACTGGTAAGACGTTGTGCAGCTTTCGTACATCGTACTTTTTCTTTATCAAAAGATAAAGATTGCGGGTTCCTACCATCTTTAGGACATTGAACTAGCCATCAAAAGATAAAGTTTGGTCATCATTTGAACTTGAGCAAAACCCAGACGAGTAGCAACTCCCTAAAACTAAAAAAAATACATTCAATGTATCATTTCCCTAAAACTAAGGAAAAAAACACATAAAATGACATGGATTACAATATTATTTTTAATATTTGTATGTTCAAGAAATTGCCCAAACCTACTACTTAAAGAATTTTGAATGTCTTGAACCATGTTTTTTTCGCACTTGGACACAGGGGCGGAGGGACATGAGGCTATACGGGATCACGTGACCCCTACTGTTTTTTGGTTTTTCTTAAATAACTTTAGATAATTTGATTAAATGTTCTTAGTTTGATGAGGGAAAAAAGAAAAAGTGCCCCTCAGTCCAATTTTTTATACTATTTAATGATGTGCCCTCAGCTAAAAAAGTTTATGGATCCGCCCTTACTTGCACATAAAACATCTAGCGACAACAAAGGCGGAACCATGTTATAAGATGGGGTCAGCTGACCCAGGAAAAATATATAAAATTTTGTCTTAGTAGTAGTATTATTAATTGTCCTCTAGCCCAAATGGTTTGAGTTGCGCCCTTTTTTATTAAAGGTTGTGGTTTCTACACACCATTTTGTTTTTTTTTCTTTTAAATTTTGCTTAAAAGAAATTAGTTTATAGTTTTTTTTCTAAAACATATGAACAATTTGACAAATACTGGAGGGCCATATTATTTGAAGAGATAGATGACAAACGTCAAATTCGGTAAAGTTCATGCTCTGCCCACAAGAATTTCCTTCTTTTCATAGCACATTTCTTTTTTTACTTGGAAGAAACTATAAAAAAGTACTTGAAAAAAACTATAATAAAATTATACATTGCTGTAAAAAAAATTATACATTATTTAATTTTTTCTCTATTTTAGAAGAATCATTGAAAATAATTTATAAATTTAATAATTAATATGTTCATATAGAACTCATAACTTGATAAATAGTTTTAATATTAAAGATAAAAATGAATAGTTGCTATATTTTATTGAAAATTTTAAATTATTTGGTTGCTAATACTACTTCTACAATAAATATCATCAAAAAGATCATTTATAATTTTATCATATAATTTATTTTTAATATAAATAAATATATTATAATTAAAATTTAATAAATATATATTTTGTGACCCTATTAAATTAATTTTTTTGGTACGCCACTGAGCGACAATATCAACCGGCCATGAAAAAAAAAAGTTTGACAAGCTAGAAGGAAGCTTAAGCCTTTACAACTTTAGTACTTTATTCAGAATTTTGATTTTATCTTCAACTCTAAGTCATAGTCAAATTCTATCAGAAAATGTTTACACTAGATTAAAACTAACGAACAATAAAAGATTGAAATGATAATAAAACAGAGAAAAACAGAGTAGCCATACTAAACCGAGCAAAACAAAGTAATAATATAAAATCAAATAGTTTTAGTGTATATGAAAATGAGAAATAGTTTTAGTGTAGTTTTAATATAAAATCAAATAGCAATACTAAACCGATCAAAAACAAATTATATTTACTTTTATAGAGAAATGTGAAAATTCGCATAGCACGAGAGAAATGTGAAATCGCCAGGGAATAATCAAAGACTCAAATCGCCGAGAGAACACCAAATGAGGTTTCTTCACCAAATGGGGTTTCTTCGCATAGCATAAGAAGAAGGAAATAAGATTTGGCCTTAGGTGTCAGTTATATATGTTTTAGGACTACTCAAGGTAGATTATTGATATTGTTTCGTTCGATTAGTTTCAGAGGAACCTATAGAAGCAAAGTTTGAGTGTTGTGTTCACACTAGACCATGACGAAGTATTGATACAGAGACATTGCTATTCATATAGAGTTATGTAAATATGTGTTCAGGTGCAAAGCTAATGGCTCAAACAAGATAGGGCGCATGGTTTCTATGTTTCCTGAGAGAACAAGCAGCTCGACGCTGCTGCGTTTCTATGATCCTTGTGTGATAATCGTTCCGATGGCATGGTTGGGGTATCAGAATTGGTGGACAGATGTTAGGAAGGTGAGATTTTCTGCCATGGATGCTACAAAATTGGGAAATGAATGTATGACTTTAGCTACAGAAGAATCAATTACTATCTTCCCTTCTTGCAGGCTGTTTTGAAGGTTGATCCATGAACCTCTTATAGTGTCAACATCAATTGATCCTTGTAGTCATGTGTTTCAAATGGATATGCAAATATGTTTCAGGGTGCCGTGCTAATACAAAACCTGGCTGCGGAAGAACCTTTGGCGCTTGGTTTAGACACTTACTATAAGCAGCATTATCTCTCATTGGCTACAGTCAAATGGTGTCTACATCCTCAACTTTTTTTGCTTAAGTACATTATCAGTTTGGCGTTTTTGAAATGCTGAGTTTTGGTTATGTCGTGAGCACGATAGAGGCGGAAAAGGATGTGATAGTCACCAACCACTCACTGACTGTATGCGTTTGGTTTTGTACAATTCTCAGAAATTTTATTGATTGTGCTCCATATATATGTCTAGGTAACTTTTAATGGATCGTTTGAATATCGATGCAACTAGGTACGATACCTTTATATTATTTTATGTTACTAGTCTATTAAATTATAGAGAACTTTAGCATATAATCGTTATGTTTCATTGTTTCCTTGATTTGATGCTAGTGTTGAGAATCTGGAAATCATTGATCATTCCGTAATGCTCTTTTGGGAACTAGCACTACGAAGAGGAGTCTGTTCCAGATGTTCAAGACAACCAAAACAGTTGGCAACACTTTTTCTTTAAGAGTTGACCTTACTGATAGAGACCTCTTTGTCCTCTGTGTCTATGAGTTTGGCATTTCAGCATTCTAATTGTAATCTTCAAAGGACTGTTCTTCAATCATTTTCATTTCATTGTTTCTTTAACTCACTAGTCATTTTATTATATGTTTCTTCGTGCCAATTTGTTGCAGCCTCTGAAAGATATTGAAACTACTAGGTAAATACCTGGGGCGTAAATTTATGAGAATTTGCTATTAAATATTGGGAAGATTACTTAAATAGAACTAATTTAGATGTTTATTATTAGATTGACTCTCATTTTATTTTAATAACTAACATATTTTCTGTCTATATTACCCTTTTTATCTTTGTTAAGAACAAAATAATTACAATAATGCCATTAACTTTTTTTTTTCCACCTCATCAAAAAAATATTGATATTTACGAAATTGCCATAAATTTTTTGATAAAAAATAAGAAGTCTGCTATGAAAAAAATGTCGCTCTTTTGATGACAGATTTATCATTTTTTCAGAGATTAATTTCAAGTCACGGACTTTTCATATAGATTTATTTCATTGACAAACTTTTTATGATAAGTCTATAGCATGAGGTAGCAGATTTATTTTTGCTGACAGTTTTAGTAGATGTCACACACTTATTTAACATATACTTATTGTGATGATACAACAGATTTGCAAAATTTTGATAGACTTAGTATATTGCGACAGATTTATCTCACAAACTTATTTTTTCTGGCAAATTAATATTTTTTATTGATAGCAGATTTAATTTTAACGACAGACTTATGATTAGTCTGTCGTCAAAGCAAACTGAAAAAATAATTACTAGACTAGTAGTATCTATGTTATAGCAGACTTTATTTTATGGGTAATTTTAATAAATATACATAAATAATATGATAATTAGGTAATAGGTAATAGATAGTTGAAAATTAGATCAATAACAGAGAGAAACAATTGGTTATCCATAAATATCCTTTTTATTCGATTTAATTACAAAAATGCCATTTGGTCAATAAATTTTGTTAGCGATATGTTACTGTTTACTTCTCGCATGATAACATTGTTAACAAACTTCGGCAATATTGTTCATCCAATCTAAACCCACGTTTAACATTGTGATTATACGATTAACGTGTTAAATCAGTTATCATATTATAAAAAATATGAAACAAACCAGTTATTTTGCTCGCTAACACTGTTCACATCCCCCGTCAACACTGATCATCCAATTTAAATCGTCTCTGACACTATGATTATACAATTAGCATATTAAAGCAGTTAACGTATTATAAAAAACTATCGAAACAAACCAGTTATTTTACAATTAACGTGTTAAACCATTTAACATATTACATAAATAGCATGGTAAACCAATTATCAAATCACTAAATTATCATGGTAAGTCAGTTACCATTCGTATATTATCTTGTTAATCGAGTTATGTTTATATCGTTAACAGCGTTATCGTGTTAACAAGTTATCATATTAAAAAGTAAATCAGTTAACCCAATTAATATTTCGTCACCAGCATTATCGTTAACAGCGTTACCATCAATCCCGCCGTCGTTATCACCGCCACCATCACCGTCATCATCACCACCATCGTCATCACCACCGTCGTCGTCACCATCGTCGTCGTCACCACCCTCACCACCAACCCCTTGTGTTGCCACCATTACCTTCGTTCTATCACCATCAAGCTTCACCATCCTCCATCTTTCTCTCTTTCTCCTTCCTTATTTTTTTTTTATTTCTTCTACTATTTTAATTGAAACCGAGGAAAGATAAAGAAGACAGCTTTAGTAATAAGATTAAAAAGACAAGGACAGTAAAGACTTTGTCACATCTACAGTTTGAAAGAGAAAACACATGCGGATGAAAACTAAATATCATGTTATTACATACCTCATACTGCAAATACTCTTATTTGATTTAGTAGCAGTTTTATAAATTTAAACTAGATCTACTTATTTGATGGCAGTTTTTTTAGTTCATGAGACAGCAAGCTTAATTTTTACTAGAATAGCATTTTCAATTTTTTTCTTTGATAACTGATCTCTATGTTATATGGTAGATTTTAGGTGACAAACTAATAATCTCCATGGAAGATTTTAATACATATTACGATAGACTTAGATTTTAAACTTGAGTCTTTTGTTTATTTAGGCATATATAATCAAATAAAAAAGAATGCTATAAGCTTTACTCTCCACTAGAATTTTATAACAAATATGAATTTGTCAACGTAATACAATATAGATGTCTATTAATGCTAATGTCATTTTTATACTTCATATTTAATGTCTAAACTTAAAAATTTTGATGAAAATTGATTCCTCTTTCACTTTTTTTTTTACCGTCTCTCATGCTAATAAAAATATATTATGATGTGACTGTGATTTACAAGTATTGGAGTAATACGATTATGTTAAAAGTAAATGTAATTTTACTTCAATCCAAATTTTACGAAAGTTTGAGTTATAACAAGTTCTATTTTGTTCGTGGTGTTGGGTCAAATGTTTTGTTCATGTTGTCAATGCGTTAAACTTAAGATATGATATCACGGTGAGTGTAACTTATGTAATATATGTCGATGTTGTTGATATTATAAAAAAATCTCAAGCAATAGTGTACATACAATTCTTCCAAGGCTTTTAATCCAACAACACGATTCTTATGCCCAAATTTCATTAATTCAATCACATCAAATGTTGAAGAAACCGACATCGTCGGTTAAACCCTTCTGAGAGCTATTCCTGATGTCTAACATATCAAGGACGTTAATGCATATGAAATTGAAACATAAAAATGTACTCTCTCTCTCTAACCAGAACATTAAGCAGCAGAACCACTAATGAAAAATTCAAGCTATATAAAAACCATATATGTTTCGAGATTTTAAGCATGAATTTACTTTGAAATAAAGATTTTAAAACAACATGTAACTGCAAAATCTATCTTTCACTTTAAAATGAGAAGAACAAAGATTCACGAGAATTAGGGGTGTGCTATGAACTAAGCATAATTTACTTAAAATGTTAAACGATTTTGTAGATTTTCCAATATTTTATTATTATTTTGTGTGGTAATGGGAGAGAGGAGAGAAACCTTGTGTGATAAAAGAGGAAATAACCCTTTAATGTTAATTGATTTACTGTAGAAACTCTATAAATTAATATTCAATTCATTAATAACTCGCTAAATTAATATTTTTGGTCAGTCCCAAAATTAGTTTTTAGACCAAATAATATATCTATAAATTAATAATCATTATAAATTAATAATTTTTTTATAAAACATCATTGTCCCAAGATTATTAATTTATAGAGTTTATACTGTATTATGGTTTTACTTTTATTTTTAATTGATATTTCCAATTTTGAATATATTTAGCTGAAAAATAATTCAAAATGGCATGATTGTAAATATTAGGAAAAAAAACTGGATATCATGTCTTTTGTCAAAAAAAAAAAGCTATTCTAGTAAATCTTCAATGGATGGTGTTAATCTAGTAATAAACATATAAATTTGTGTTATTCTGAGTAATTTCTCTTAAATATTTGATAAATTTTTAGATAAAGTAGATAAAATTATATGCTGGTAGAATCTAGTGATATTTGAAACGAAACCATATTATATATTCTGATTCGAAAGCATAGAAAAATTAATTTACGGGGTTCGGCACAAAATCTCTCGGTCATATGAAAAATAGACAAAATTTAAGATAATTTAGTACAATGATATTATTACTTTAAAATTATTCTTTATTTGTGCTATAAAATCAAATTTTCATTTTAAAAGACTAATTTTTTAAAATCCAACAGCAAATTATTTCATTTAATTTAAAGATATTAAAAACTATAATTTTTAGAAAGAAGACTTTTTGATTGAATGTATTCTTTTATTGACATTTATAGAACCTTTTTTGATTTTTTATTTAGTTGTAAAAAAAAATTAGGGAAATTACTTAAAATAACTCTAATTAATCCCCTATATATTAATTGTGAAACATTTTTAGAGAGTAGGCTTACTTTTTAAACTATTTACAGTGGTGCCATTTTGCTGATGTGTCACCACCACACTTATTCTCCCATTATTTTAATACAAATTCCTTTTTTGATTAGACTAATTATATTATATGTCTTTAACCATTTATTATTTTAAACATTTAATTTATGAAGATATAATTTATGAATTATTTATTCAATATTTAATTTATGAAGATATTCTCTTTCTTTCTATTTCTTACCAAAAATATATCATACTAATTATTTTTAAAAAAATTATATCTCTTCTCTTATTTTTGTTTAAATTTAGGTTTGTAAAAAAATAATTTATCACAAAATCTATATAGTAAAAATTATATAAGTTGTTTTATACATGTGTTATAATTCGAATTTTTTAAAATGAATATAAATTACTCAAATGATTAATAAATATGAGTATATTTTAAAAAGTCACACATTGGAAATGAGGATGTGTAGATGGTTCAAAAATTATTATATAAAGAACATAAATGATAAAAAAAACTGTAAAAAGAAGAAGCTTGATTTAATAGTTATCGATATTTATAAATATTTTTTTGATTTAATAAGGTTTGTTAATAGAAACATATAAATTAACCAAATAATATAAATATATAAACTTGATAATAAGTTAAAAATATTATATAAAAAAAAAAAAAAAATAAAAAAAATTAAAAAAATAAAAAAAAAAAAAAATAAAAAAAAATTAAATTTTAAAAAAAAAAAAAAAATTAAATTAAAAAAAAAATAAAATTTTAAAATTTTATAACAAAAAAAAAAAAAAAAAAAAATAATTTAAAAAACAAAATTAATAAAATAATTTTTATTAAAAATAAATTTTTAAAAAAAAAAAAAAAAAAAAAAAAAACAAAAAAAAAAAAAAAATATAGATTTTTTTATACATCTGTTATAATTCAAATTTTTATCATTTATATAAATTATTCAAATGATTAATAAATATGAGTATGTTTTAAAAAGTCACACATCAAAAATAAGAATGTGTAGATAGTTCAAAAATAATAATAAAAAACATAAATGATTAAAAAAGCAGTAAAAGTAAGAAGCTTAATTTAATAGACATTCATACATATTATTCATAGATATAACTCATTAAGTTATTTTTATTTTAAACAGTTTCAAAATCATTTTTANATGTGTAGATGGTTCAAAAATTATTATATAAAGAACATAAATGATAAAAAAAACTGTAAAAAGAAGAAGCTTGATTTAATAGTTATCGATATTTATAAATATTTTTTTGATTTAATATGGTTTGTTAATAGAATCATATAAATTAACCAAATAATATAAATATTTAAACTTGATAATAAGTTAAAAATATTATATCAAAAAAATTGAAATATTATAATAGTTTAATATGTTAAAAACAAATAATATTATAAATACTTTCGTTTTTATGAAGAAAACATCATTTAATTTATGAAGATATTGTCTTTTTCTATTTTTTTACCAGAAATATATCATGCTAATATTCTTTTAAACACCATATTTCTTCTCTTATTTTTGTTTAAACTTAGTTTTTTGTAAAAAAAAAAATCATCACAACATCCATATAGTAAAAAATATATAGATTTTTTTATACATCTGTTATAATTCAAATTTTTATCATTTATATAAATTATTCAAATGATTAATAAATATGAGTATGTTTTAAAAAGTCACACATCAAAAATAAGAATGTGTAGATAGTTCAAAAATCATAATAAAAAACATAAATGATTAAAAAAGCTGTAAAAGTAAGAAGCTTAATTTAATAGACATTCATACATATTATTCATAGATATAACTCATTAAGTTATTTTTATTTTAAACAGTTTCAAAATCATTTTTAATAAAATTTTTTATTGATTTCTCATCGGCGCATATTATCACCTAGTCTGTTTATTACTAAAGTAACACCCTCAATTGATCACCTACTAAAATAACACACATTTTTAGCCAAAAGACAAGATATCCAACTCTTATTTAATTTATTACAATCATGCCATTATGATATAATATAATTACTAACAGTTGCAAAATTTAATTTTAAAAATTAAAATAATAAACCGTTTTTATATTTTTACGACTTACCTTTTACTTAGAGGACATTTTTTACACATTAGAAAATTAAAAAAAAAACCTTATACACAAAACAAAACCCTCATCACCTCCGTTTTGGATTGATGCCGGCGGCTCTGATTGCTGTCGTCCTCCGCTTGTTTTTCAGTGGCTCCGGTTACTTTCCTCGCTCCGTCTCTCGCCGTGATCAATAGAACTTCCGCCCCGAGAGGCCAAAACTACTTCGTCACCTCTGTTTTCAGTTCACGTTTGTGGCGCTGCCTTTGTCTCTAGTTCACGCCGGCGGCACCTGCTGTCTCCGGATCTGTGTTTGGTTCTGCATGTTGTCCTCTCAGCCTCATCTTACTACCCTTGTCATCTAAACTGCCCAAACCTAAAGGTAAATTCCAATTTGAAATACTATCTTATGTCTATTTTGGTGGATTTTGATTGTCGGATTTTGCTTTTGATTTCGTTTTTGCTTATGAAACCTTTTTGTTTAATCAAAATTCATTTTGGTATGATGTGAATTATATCGTCTGCATTGTTAACGAGGATTTAGTTATATGTGTGCTTTCACCAATTGTTGTGTTGTATTGTTTGTGTGCTTTCACCAATGTCATGGGGTTATGAACAATATCTCCTGGGAAAATAATGAGTCATCCTTACTGGGAACTGAGTGACTTAAGGTCGGAACAGATGTATGACTTAAGGCCACAAGTCTGAGTCCTTGAGAGATCTCTTTAATTATTAAGAGTAGAACGGATTCACTAGCGTCTCATGAATCATGATATGTAAATTTTTGATTTTTTTTTTTTGTAGATAGTTTCATCAAATGGGAAAAACAGATATCCTCCAAGGCTATATGAAGAGGGAAAAGCTAAATGGTTAAAGAAGGAGTTGCGTTGGAGTTATTGTGAAGTTTAGAGAAGTTCCTTACATATGGTCTGGGAAAACTGTCCATTTCTTAGCTTACACATCAGTTGGCTATTCAAAACCCTTATGAAATATGGTCATTGTTTCTAATTTATCCAAATTTTGGTTTTCTTTAACTCACGGTCTTAGTTTGAATTTTGGTTACGTTTACCCTGACAATTATATTAAAATCTTAATGTGGTTCAAAGGAATCAAACAAACTAAACCTAACAAAATATGGCTCAAAGGAATCAAACGAACTAAGCTTATCTAATTTTTAAAAGTGACAAATCTTATCAGATTAAAAGTTCTTTAAACAGTCTAAAAAAGTGAGACAAACTCTCTGTTCTTTTCAGTTTCAGAAAAGAAAATGATTTTGTGTTCAAAAACGAAAATTCATTATGAATTAATACACTGTACCTGCTATAGCTTCTAGGAAAGCATAAGGCCTCAAGCAAAACATATTGAGGTCGCTTGCATACTTGTTTGTTTGATATGTAAATATTTTTTGTTTGTCTTTGTGTTGCAGTCTACGCCTGCATATTTGTTTGTTTGATAGTAAGAAACAGAAATTGCAAGCGATATATAAAGCTCCATAAGAAACAGATTTTCCCTATACTTCCAACCTTAAGATATTTTTTTTTTCTTATACACATCTAGATGTGTATAAGAGACAGGTCTACGCCTGCATATTTGTTTGTTTGATAGTAAGAAACAGAAATTGCAAGCGATATATAAAGCTCCATAAGAAACAGATTTTCCCTATACTTCCAACCTTAAGATATTTTTTTTTGCGAAAGAACCTCTAAGATGCAAACCAGAAAACCATTAAATCAAACATACTCGGAGATATATTATAAGAAAAAAGCTAGTGAATATAAATGTAAAACCTAGAGGAAACAAAGAGCCATTTTTTTTTTTGACAAAAAGAATCAAAGAGCCATTGCTCGTAAGAAGTTATAAAAATCAAAGAATTGAGTAGATCATGATGATCTAAAATTAGAAAAATGATATGTGTGCTCTCATAACTGGCAAACGGATTAGTTGATGTTTAAGTGGAAAAGTGGCGGCTTAGGTGGAAGAAGATACGTCATAGGTTTGTGTACGTGTTTTGCTAATTAAAACAAAAAAACTGGCACGACAAGAGTACCATAAATTTGTTATAAGGAAACAAATAGAAACGAAAGTCTGCCATTACAAAATCTGTTGTCAAAAGAAAAATGCAAAAGGGCTATTGTAGTAAAGAAATTAATCTGTCGCCTCATATAAAATAAAAACTGTTATCAAGTAAATAGATCTCGTTCAAAATTACAAAACTGCTGCGAAGTGAAACAAAGACTCTTACAACGTAGAAGTTAGTGTAGTAATAAATTTTTTTAATTCGCTTTGATGACAGATTAATCTTAAATCTGTCTTAAAATTAAAATCTGCTATCAAGTAAACAGATTAATCTGACACAAAAAATAAGTCTGTGAGATAAATCTGTTACAGCATAATAAGTCTGTTAAAAATTGTAAATCTGTTGTATCATAACAACAAATTTATGAAAAAAGTATGTCACACTAACTAAAACTGTCATCATAACAAAAAACTGCTAGCTCTTGCAATAGACTTATTGAGAAAATCTATCATTTAATTAATAAGTCTGTCATCCAAAATTAATCTATCAAAAATATTAAAATCTGTGGTCAAATGAACGATAGATTTTTGACAACACACTATATATTTTCGTCCAAAAGTCAGTGGCAATTTCGTTAATATTGATTTTTTTTTGCTGAGGTGGAAAAAAAATTAATGGCATTTTTGTAATTAATTTTTTTCTAACAAACTTTAAAGGGATATTATAGACATGAAAAATAAGCCAGTAATTAAATTAAAATAAGAGTTAGTCTAGTAATTAACATTAAATTTTGAGTTATATAAGTAATCTTCCCAAAAAATTACCATAAGGAAGTTTATCAATCAAATATTTGTTTCTTGTTCAATGTGATTGATGTAAGTTATATGCATCCAAAGTTTCGAAAACTAAGAAACTTCTACTAAATCAACATATTTAGCTAAGCTCATTTGGATCTATATTAAAATAAACCAGACCTTTTATGGATTAATGTTTACATTAATTAATTAGGCCTGATCAAAATAACTTTTTTTATGTTCTACAGGTTATTTTTTGAATTTTGTACTCTCAAAAGTTTTTTTTTTTTCGAGCCTACATATGTTTAGAGTCATTTCTATATTCATGTGTGGATTGTTAGAACGATAGATTTTTGACAACTCAATTTTAATACATGTTGCGCCCGTATATTTCCAGACAACTTTCTAAAATATTTATGAGGGAATAACCGAAAAATAAGAGCGATGAACCTTGGTCCAATAACTTTTGCATCAAATTTTTATTTATGTAATTGATCACTACATAAATTACTATAATTTTATAACTGACTCTGTTCTATACCGTAGCTTGAACGAGTTTTATCACTGGCTCTGTTTTTTGATTTTTTTTTTTTCTTTCTAGTTCGAAGTTCATTAATCAACTTTGCATGCTGATGTATGTGAAGGAGAATGTAT
This sequence comes from Alliaria petiolata, assembly GCA_020283515.1. Classification (NCBI taxonomy): domain Eukaryota; kingdom Viridiplantae; phylum Streptophyta; class Magnoliopsida; order Brassicales; family Brassicaceae; genus Alliaria; species Alliaria petiolata. The sequence goes on along the minus strand of JAHZTW010000003.1, from coordinate 63,935,380 downwards.
CTGTAATCGATACAGTACAGACTGTATCACACCTTCTAATGGGGAAACAAGTTACAAAATGATCCAAAACTGATAAAGTTTACATCAAGGAGTTGATCAGAAGAGATTACAAAGCATTTTGAGCTGCATTTGCTTTTAACTGTGGATCAGAAAGCATTTAAGGTTAACAATGGAATGCATCTGGATTCACTTTGGAGTTCACTTGACAAAAACTCCATCCACTCACGGACAAGCTGAGAGCCGATCATAGACACGATCATCACTGTTCGGTGGTTCTAAGCCATAATCGGCCAAAAGAGATAATCTCCAGAATTCACAAGGTTAGTTTAGACTTTTAACTTAACACGTGCGGCCTAACCACACGTGCTTGCGCTTGACTCTCGTGCTCTCGCATTCAATAACTACTACTAAAGAGATTCTTCGAGCGCCACACAAATAAATGCCACTGCTCCTCCGACGATTCCTTTCTCCCTCCGTCGTCTCCTCCTTCTTCCTCCGCCGCTCAATGGCTTCCAAATCAATCTCCTCCGATCCAATCAACCCGTCAAACACCCGAATCGGGTGGATCGGAACCGGAGTAATGGGCCGGTCAATGTGCGGACACCTAATCAGAGCCGGATACTCCGTCACCGTCTTCAATCGCACCATCTCCAAAGCCCAAGCTCTTCTCGACATGGGAGCGAAGCTAGCTGACTCGCCGAGCTCACTCGCTGCTCAATCCGACGTCGTTTTCTCCATCGTAGGTTACCCGTCCGATGTCCGCCACGTCCTCCTCGATCCAAACTCCGGCGCTTTGTCCGGTCTAACACCAGGAGGCGTCCTCGTCGAAATGACTACCTCAGAGCCTTCGATAGCCGAGGAGATATCAAAAGAAGCTTCCTCCGCGAACTGCTACTCAATCGACGCACCTGTTTCCGGCGGAGATCTCGGAGCTAAGAACGGGAAGCTAGCGATATTCGCCGGAGGAGACGAAGCCACCGTGAAACGTCTAGATCCGCTGTTTTCACTGATGGGCAAAGTGAATTTCATGGGGACAAGCGGGAAAGGGCAATTCGCGAAGCTGGCGAATCAGATCACGATCGCTTCGACGATGTTGGGACTCGTGGAAGGGATGATCTACGCTCACAGAACCGGGCTCGATGTGAGGAAGTTTCTAGAAGCGATCTCGGCCGGAGCTGCGGGATCGAAGTCGATAGATTTGTACGGAGACCGGATCCTGAAGAGGGAATTCGATCCAGGGTTCTACGTGAACCATTTCGTCAAGGATTTAGGGATTTGTTTGAAGGAGTGCGAGAGGATGGGAATGGCTATGCCTGGGTTAGCTCTTGCTCAACAGCTTTACTTGTCTCTCAAGGCACACGGCGAAGGTGATCTCGGAACTCAAGCTCTCATCTTGGCTCTCGAGCGCCTCAACAACGTCTCTGTTCAACCAACTGTCTCTTGATTGCGGCCAGTCTGTAACATTTCTTATGCTTTGTTGTAGATTCGATGTTGATCTTGAGAAAAGATTCGAACTTTTGTTGTGTACACATCCTATTTTCGCTGGAATCTAGATTTGGAAAAAGGATAGAAAACCGAGGTAGAATTGATCTCAGACTGCAATTATCAGAATTATGAGGTGAATTTGAAGAAGTTTGTAGGTTAAGCTTCGAGTCAGACTCGTTACAATCCAAGAAATGTTCTCATTGTTTGTGTACGTTGATTTACGGATAAGAAGAGATTTGAATAACTGTGGCGCTTATACACAACTGTGAGTTTTGCGTTATGAGTCTCAACTCTTGAGTCGCTCTTTAGTATATGATCCATCAAATTTGACATGAGAAGTGATCCTGGTGTTGTGAGGAATTATGGGAAGCTTTTGCTAGAGATGGTACATATAGTTACTCACACATGGATGGCATTATGCACATGAGTAACCAATTCTAATCTCAGCTTAAGAACATGCCCAAGAATCATGTGACCTAATCTATTCAACGCAAGATCAAGCACAAACCTTGAATAAAACAAGGTAAGTGATATGATCTGGTCTTGTTGACTCACAATGTCTAAGCATCTGCTTGTAGAGAGAGAAAAAAAAAAGAGATTATCTATGGTTTTGGGAATTCATGGCAAGAAATTTTCAGCTTCTGCTTTCTATTACTATCGGTTACCATTTACAAGGGAAGGCAAATTAATTGTTTTCTGCCGTCACATTTCTTTTTGTCCATCTCATCATTTATACAAAGGATCATCGAAAATTTCTTGCCATGAACATGCCCATGAGTAACAAAGGAAAGACAAATTAATAAAAAGACAATTTAGTGATTTACAAGAGAAGACAAATTAATTGTTTTCTTCTAAAATATGCTGTCACATTCCTTTTTGTCCATGTCATCATTTATAAAAACCGTATCATCAATTTTTTTCTAGTATATCATAACTGTTCCAACTTATGAACTGTTGATGTTGGATCTCATCAACAAAATCCGGTTCACTAAAATAAAAAAAAACCCCAAAAAAATGCAAAAAGTAAAAAAAAAAAAAAGTCAAAAGTTATTAGCTTGCGATTGAAAAAAGTTTGAAATAATGAGCTAAATTCACATTGTAAAAAGCTTAAATTAGAAAGCCAATTAACTTAATTATATGAGCTTTTTTTTTAAAATTCTCCAATAGTTTTAGATAGACAATAAGTATCACTTCCAATCACTTCACCGCCAAATGGTCTCCTCATTTCTTAAGCAAAGGACCAAGAAAGACTCTTTGAGTTGAATGTGTTAGGTAGAGCAATGGGCCCTTTATTTTCATATTTATTATTACCGAAAAAAATATTTTATGTGAATTAGTTTAACTTATAAATATTTTTGTTTTCTCAAATTATATTTTCTTCTAATTTAAAAAAGAAGATGCTATTTTGACCAAAAAAAAAATTAAAGACAGACAAAAAAAAGAAGAAGATGCTTTTGCTTCCTTTTGGAGCTTTATGCAACGTTCTGGGTTTTAAAGTTTTTTAGTATAATCTTTTTTGACACATATCGAAGAAGAGACTGAACCATTTTCACCATCGCCACTCTCTCTCTCTCTCTCTCCCCTTCTCCGCCGCCGAAACAAATGCCGCAACGGCCATAGGGTTCCGACCACTAGACGGTGAACTCTTTTGTCGGTTACAAAAGCACCTAAATAAAGCAGTGTGGAAACTCGATTTCTTCAGATCTCCATTTGCCGAAATTTCGCATGTCGAAACTTTTTCTAAAAAGTTGAAGGAAAGAACAAAACAAAGCTCCTTCCAGCTTCAGGATTCGTTTCCAGGAGCTACATTTTCTCCGATGTAAGCTTAATCGAGCTTTTTCCGACATCAAAATCATCTTCGTCATTGTCTGTGTCTCCTCTCGACTTGTGGGATTAATATGCGCTTTGGTGCTAATTTAAATGCAGATTAGTGTGGGGTTTTTGAAATTACAGAGTAATTTAATTTCTATTTTGTCTTCAATTTCTTGTGTCGGCAAGATTACTTTACCTTGTTGTCTTTCCTAATTTAGTAAGCTACTTTTTGGACGATGCATCTCCGAGTTTTTTTTGCAGAAGAATCGTTTTTACTCATTCAGGAAAATTCCCCCACATATTTTCTTTGTCGTTTCCTTCTTTTAAACCTTTCTTAGGAATTATCAGATTTTACCATGGATTTATTAGGGTTTATTTCGGATCTGGTTCCGTTGATTTGTGAAACACGAGCTCCTGATAAACTCAGGTTATGTCGTTTCTTTTTTTTTTTTTGCTAAAGATTATGTCGTTTTGTTTGTTTGTTGAAGTCTCTATTTGATAGATGCCAAGTTTAATGTGGAGAAAATAGCTCACTTTACTGATTCAATACTTAAATTTATGTATCTTACAATCACAATGTGAATAATTGAATAGATTGCTATGGACCGACGAAGTTGGCCTTGGAAGAAAAAGTCATCTGATAAAACAACCTTAGTGGTTGAATCTGCAGCTGATACTTCTCAATCTCAACTTGAAAAGGTAATATAATTTACTCTGCCTTTTTTAAAAAATTTTGATTCTGATGAAACTTCTATTTGTTGAATTTGGTTATAGAAGCCAAAGTATGTACAAATCTCCGTGGAGCAGTATACTCATCTCACGGGTCTGGAAGAACAGATAAAGACGTACGATGTTCAGATCAAATCTTACGAGAGCCAAGTCGAAGCTTACGAGGAGAAAGTCAAAAGCTTTGAAGAACAGATCGAGGCTTACGATGAGCAGGTTCAGAGTTATGCTGAACAAGTGCAGAGACTTAATGAGGATAAGGAAGACTTGAATGAAAAGCTTTCTACTGCTAATGAGGAAATAGCTACCAAAGAGACTTTAGTAAAGCAACACTCCAAGGTTGCTGAAGATGCAGTCGCAGGTATTATACAAAACGTTTTTTTTTTTTTTACTACCACTTCAATTTTCAGACTTGATAGTTTTATTGCCATTTTTGTTGTTTGGTGGTCTTCAGGTTGGGAAAAAGCTGACGCTGAGGCTTTGACATTGAAAAACACACTGGAATCTGTTACTCTCTCGAAACTCACTGCTGAAGATCGTGCGGCGCATTTGGATGGCGCGCTGAAAGAGTGTATGAGACAGATACGGAACTTGAAGAAAGACCATGAAGCGAACCTACACGATGTGGCTTTGACCAAGACGAAGCAGATGGAGAAAATGACCATGGAGTTTGAGAAGAGGATCTCTGACTATGAGCAGGAGCTTCTAAGGTCTGCAGCGGATAGCGACGCCTTATCAAGAACTTTGCAAGAACGTTCCAACATGCTAGTGAATATCAGCGAGGAGAAGTCACGAGGCGATGCTGAGATCGAGACTCTCAAGAGCAATCTAGAGATGTGCGAGAGGGAGATAAAGTCTCTCAAGTACGAAGTCCATGTAGTCTCTAAGGAGCTCGAGATACGCAACGAAGAGAAGAACATGTGTATTAGATCTGCAGAAGTTGCCAACAAGCAGCACTTGGAAGGTGTGAAGAAGATAGCTAAGCTGGAAGCAGAGTGCCAGAGACTAAGAAGTCTTGTGAGGAAAAAGCTGCCTGGACCAGCTGCTCTTGCTCAAATGAAGCTTGAGGTTGAGAATTTAGGCAGAGACAGCGGAGAAACACGGCTAAAGAGATCTCCGAGCAAGGCTTCTTCTAGCCCGTGCAAGTCCCCGAGGGGATATTCATCTTCCGGGTCTGACTTTTCTGTCGACAACTCGCAGAAGTTCCAGAAAGAAAACGAGTTTCTAACAGAACGTCTACTCGCGATGGAAGAAGAGACGAAGATGCTTAAAGAAGCCTTAGCAAAGCGGAACAGCGAGCTGCTGGAGTCGCGGGATCTTTGTGCTCAGAGCACTAGTAAGCTTCAGAGCCTGGAAGCTCAGCTGCAGCAAAACAATTCTCAGAAGTCCTCACTTGTTGAAGTGTGTCCAAATCTGAATTCGAGCAATCCATCGAGTTCAGTCTCTGTTTCTGAAGATGGGAATGATGATTCTGGGAGTTGCAGTGGATCTTTGTCAACAGCTCCATCACAGCAGACCAAGAAAGACAAGGAGATGGCGGCGGCACTGGAGAGAGTTGAAAGTGTTAGTAGTCATGTGGAGCTTATGGATGATTTTCTTGAAATGGAGAAGTTAGCTTGTTTGCCAAATCAATCCAGCAGAAATGGTAGTATGGATTCCAAAGATTCTTCGGGTGATCGAAAGTCAGAACTGGTGAATACCGAGGCTCATACCGAAATCGAGGACTCTGATAGAGGTAGTAGTCCGGTGGTGATGGAGTTCAGATCTAGACTATCAAAGGTTCTTGAATCTGCATCTGCTGATGCTGACTTAGGAAAGCTTGTGGAGGATATAAAGAGCATTTTGCAAGATGTGAATGCTTGTATGGACCAGGACAAGCCTTCTGATGTGAAGGTTCATCCTGAAGAAGAGGCTGGTTTATCTCCAGAAAAAATCTCGTTGGAGGATAGTCATTTGGCAGAGCAAAAGCTGCAGAGCGTCCACCAAGATTTGAAAAACGCTGTTTCTCGGATTCATGATTTTGTTTTGTTGCTAAGAAAAGAGGTAAGGGCAGGTGAGGACACGGCTGTCGATGGAAATGGTTTCCTTGAGCTGATCGAAGGATTCTCGATCACGTTCAACCACGTTCTAAGTGGTGAGAAGAATCTGGACGATTTCGTTTCGGGTCTTGCTAATGTCTTCAACGAGGCAATGGAGCTAAAGGTGTATTTTAGAGGTCTTGCTTCCTCCGAGGTTGAGATTGTGAGTCCCGATTGCATAGACAAGGTTGCGTTACCCGAGAGCAAGGATGTAGATAAAGATTCATCTAAAGAAATATATCAAAATGGGTGTGTCCACAACGAGGCAGAGGTTCCTTGTGATGAAAACAGAGTTTTGAGGTGTGAATCAGACGCCAAGTTACAGGAAATAGAAGAACTGAAATCAGAAAAGGAAAAGATGGCAGTGGTTATCGAGGAGCTTAAGTTTCAGTTACAAGAATCTGAGCAGCTGTTAGCTGACGTTAGATCGCAGTTTGATTCAGCTCAGAGGTCAAACAGCTTGGCGGATACGCAACTCAGATGTATGACCGAGTCATATAGATCACTTGAAACACGTGCAGCTGATTTAGAGATCGATGTGAGGCAGCTTAAGGAAAAGATAAGGGATTTGGAGGATGAGCTTGAGGATGCAAAACGCAGCCACCAAGAAGCTATTGTGAGGTGCCATGAACTCGAAGAACGTATTCAAAGGTGAGTAGTATCAGCTTTACAAGAATATGAAAGAGTCTTATTAGATGTTCCCAATGATTCAGTTTAGTGTTAAGTAGGCTATATGTTTATTTACTTTTTTACAGGAATGGAGACACTTCTTTAGTTGCTGAGGATGACGAAGAAGGTGATATCAAGACCAAACAGGTAATGTTTTAGCAATGGTTCTCAAACTATTATTGTTCAATGCCAATCATGTCTTGCTTCTCATTGCTCATATGTCCTCCTCTTATTTAGTGCTCATTGTTCACAACACTATATGCAATCGGTTTAGGTGCATTTACATAGTTTATCACACATACACAAAACCAAACACAAGCATACACATCTATAGACTCTGCACGCGTTGACTCCTGAATCTTTATCAGTTTGAAGCAGAGAAAGAGAGAGGAAACAAAAGAAAACAACACTAACATGAATATATATGTACAGGAGAGAGAGTTAGCTTCAGCAGCAGAGAAGTTAGCAGAGTGTCAAGAAACCATATTTGTGTTGGGGAAGCAGCTAAAGTCATTACGGCCACAACCTGAACAAATGAGGTCACCACAAAGACAAAGTGAGTCCTATTCTGAGGATGAACAAGGCACCAAGAACTACGAAGGAGATTCAACCGACACTTGGGTTAACGAGGTCCCTAGGTTTATGGAATCTCCTAAATATCCTTCTGACTCAGAGACTAGCGATTTGATGAGGTCAGGTTCATCAGGCAATCCAACCCCAGAAAAACCCTCCAGAGGAATCAGCAGGTTCTTCTCCACCAAATCCGGATATTAGCCTTTGAAATAAATGAGAGAAAGAAAAAGCTGTGTATGTGTAAGTGTACATGATGATATGTGATCAAATAACTCAGAGAATACTTTCGTGTGGGCTCTTTTTTGTCAGTTTTTACATTACTAGAGGTAATTAGTTACCTCCTTATCCAACGGCGTGTGCATTTTAATGTTGATGTTTTGTTTATTGAATCAGTCAAGTCAAGGATGTAACATTGCATTCACTCAACTATAATTGTATCTTTCACCAAAAAAACAAAAAAATATATATTCGAAAAATTTCTGAACTATCCGTTACCAAAGAGGAAAGTGGAAGCATGTTAAGACATATGAACTAACCTCATTGTCAGTCTTTGGTTTAGTAATTGTTCAAAGCATGAAATAAGTATATCTTTTCACTCTTTTGTTTTCTGAAGATGAGATTTTGGAACTAAATACTTGGTCGCTTGATCAATGTGTGTGCTTATTACTTAATTTCTTACGATTCAAAAAAAAAAACAAAGTGAAATAGATGGATGAAACATTAGAAACATCATAGACAATTCAGTAAATCATATGAAATTCACGGTAAGAAAAGAACTAAAATTTGTATGATTCTCTTTGGTTATTTCATTTATCAAATACACATTTTCACATTGTAAATCATAAACCCCAAGTGTTGGAAGTTGAAATCCAGCACATATTCATCGAAATCTGACAAATCTATCAAAAATATGGATAAAATATCATTTAAAAAATGTATTATTATAAACTAAACATACAGACTTGATATAGGCATATTTTCAATAAAAAATCTGTCAACAAGTTAACCGTTTTTCAACAAATTTATTTACTCAATTTTTTTTTGAAATATTTACTTGTATGTTTTCTTGTGGTGTTTATTTGATTGTACTCAATCAGGCAACCATATTAAGTTTTTGTGCATTTTTAGGTCACTTAAACAGTTTGGTTAATGAGACACAATTATTGAAAAACTCATTGCTATTTGCGGTTTCATTTTAGGGTTATTTGATTTAGGCTTCGACGGTTTCTGTTCAATTGACACAAACGTTTGGCTAATGAAGTTAAAGGTATTTGTTCGCTAATCTAGCCATTTTCTTTGTGATTGTACCAGTAAATAAACACGGTGATTGAATATTTAACTTCTTTGTCGATTTTCTTTTCTTGAAATTTTTCTCCACTTCAGGAGGATGTTCTTGAGTTCAAGAAAAGCATCGAACTTCAAGAAAAGAACCCTGAAAAGATGTCATCTGCTTCAAAATTCCAAGGTTTGATTTTCTGGATATTAGAAGACAATAGTTGATTAAAATACTAATGTCTTCATCAGGACTCAGAACACTTTATTTGCAGATGTGAAGCTTTTGGAAAAGAATACGAAACAGATGTCACCTGCTACTATCAGTCGTCTTAAAGAAGGCATGACCTTTTTCATTGGAAATGATTGATTTGATTTGTTTGCACTTTTTCTGATATTAACTTTAAATTATTTTTTCAGATCTCAAAGAGCTACCATTCACAGCTTTGATAACTTTCCCCAATGAAGACATGAGTAACATTCAATAGCCATTGGTCAGAAACATGTCATTGCTATTCAAGTTCCTGTGGCCTATCCATCTCAACCTCCCTTTGTGAAATGCATTACCAAGGTAAGTTTGGCTAGTGTTTTATGTATATACATGTTCCATGTTCTTTATTTCTATAACAAGGTTATGTTTTTTTAATAGGTTGATAATTTTTATCCGACAATTGACGATGAGGGTATTATGTGCCTTAAATGGAGACCACAAAGGACTCTCACCTCTGTCATTCACTCGCTCTTCCAGATTTTCACTTCATTGGGATATGATTCAGATTCCAATTTGAGAAAGCTAAAGATTTATTCTCCTGATTTGATATAGATTTTTTAGACATAGAGATGATGTTCTCTTGATCTCATATAGATTTTTTTTAGTAAAAGTTACTAAAGAACTTGCCTACTGTTTGGATTTCCATGCTAGGAATCTCATGTAAAACTAAGTGTGTAAATATTTTGAATTTTTGGATCTATTCTCTTGGCTCTGTATAGTTTTTTAGAGATAGAGATGATGTTATCTTGATCTCATATAGTTTTTTTAGTAAAAGTTAGTAAAGAACTTGTCTACTGTTTGGATTTTCATGCTAGGATCTCATGTAAAACTAAGTGTGTAAATGTTCTGAATTTTTGGATATATTCTCTTGGCTTGGTATAGATTTTTTGGAGAAAGAGGGATGTTTAGATTTTAGAAACCATTTAGTCGAATATACATAATCTGAACCCTAAAAAAGCTAACTTTAAAACTAAATAAACGATTTGCGATTTCGTTTTAGGGTTATTTGGTTTAAGCTATGGTGGTTTTTGTTCAATTAACACAAACGTTTGGCTAATGAAGTTAAAGGGATTTGTTCGTTAATCTAGCCATTAATTTTCTTTGCTTGAAAGTGGAAGCATGTTAAGATCTATGAACTAACCTCATTATATTGTCCGTCTTTGGTTTGCTAATTGTTCAAAGCATGAAAAATAATTTATCCTTCACTCTTTTGTTTTCTGAAGATGAGATGAGATTTTGGAACTAAATACTTGATGTCTTGATCGAAGTATATTCTTATTACTTAATCTCTTACGATTCAAAAAACAAAGTGAAATAGATGGAGAAAACATTAGAAAAATCATATACAATTCCGTAAATCAAGAAATTCACGGTAAGAAAAGAACTAAAATTTTTATATGACTCTCTTTGGTATTATGGTATACGTTAATGATTTTGAAGCATTCTAAAGACAAACTTTTCTCTAAAAATGATCATTCATACAAACAAGAAATCAAAGTTTTGTTGGTTATAAACCCCAAAATTTTTTTTTTACTCACTTGAAATCAATGTTTTCAAAATCGGACCGGTAACCAAACTGGAAATTTTTTTGGGTCATGGATCAATATGATTCGTCATCTTTGAGATATTCTTCAAGAAGTTTATCTTCTAGCTCAGAAAAATCAAGTTCTCCTTCTCCTTTTTCTTCCATAATCCAAAACTCAGTTTTATCGATTGACTTATAATCAACAGTCATATGATCTCTTTGTCTTTGATATACACATAAAAACAGCAACTTATATATCACTAACTATGAGTAATATTAATAAGTTAATAAAAGTAATAAAAAATATATCTATCAAAAACTCCACAAACACTACAAGAAAACTGACGATTTGCGACGGTAAAAATGGTCGCAAATCCGTCGCAAATCGGATATTGCGACGGATTTGCGACGGCGACCCAAATGTCGCTAATCGTTAGCCGCAAATTAAATTCCGTCGCAAATCCGTCGCAAAATTTGCGACGGAGAATATTCATTGCAGATCCGTCGCAAATCCTGTATGCCGCAAAGATGTCGCAAATTTGCGACGGCAATATTGCCGTCGCAAATCCTGAGTGTCGCAATTATGTCGCAAATTTGCGACACATTTGCGACGGAATATGCCGACGGCAAATCGTCGCTATACGTCGTCGCAAACGTGTCGTAAAAAAATGTCGTAGCAATGTCGTCACAAATGTTTTCTATCGCAATGTCGTCGCAAATCAGGAGCCTCGCAAAGTCGTCGCAAATTTGACGTCGCAACGCCGTCGCAAATTTAATAATAAATAATTTATATAATAATTATTAACGAAAATTATCTATTAATTAATATTAAAATTTAAATTTAAATTATTTTCAAAATATAAAATTAGAAAATAAATTATAATTTAAAAAAGAAATTTGAATTACAAAATAATATTCATAAAACATAAAATTTTATTGTTCAGAAAAAAAACTAAATTTAATCGATAGGGGATCATCGTTTGCGTTTGACGGACCGGCATCCGAGCTACGGTAAAGTTCTGCGAATGCCGAGTCTCGTTGTGCCAGAAACTCGAAATACCTATCGTAGCTCTGCATCTTCTAGTTCTGTGATTGAATCAATTGGGCTTGGGTCTCGATTATCTCCTGAAGAGCGGGATCTGGTCCGGTGGAAGAAAAAGTCGGAAGAGTGACAGCCTCAATATCTGACTGTAAAGAACCCACTCCGAAGATTCTTCCTCTCGTACGGGGAGCGACCTAAAAAATATATAAATATATATATGTAAGTATAATTAAGAAGTTATTAACTAAAAAAATAAATAAAAATTGTAATGAAATTGAAAATACTTACGTCCAGATAAATTTGGTTCTTCTGGGTCGTACTAAGTGAGCAAGATGCAATGCTTTCTGGATCATCAGGATCAGCCTGAGTCATCTCTTGCATCCTCGCAGTGACGTCGTTGTATAGCTTCTCCGAGCGTCCATCGACAAAAGATCCATCCGGATTTTTTTTGGTCTCCTCGAGAACCGCTAACAAATCCGGAATTCCTGTTCCGGTCCGCTCAGCCTACATAAAAGTTGAAAACATTAGAATGATTATAATAAATTATATAAAAAAATGTAATATAGAAAATAAATACTTACTATCATTCGACCGCGTCCTTTAAAAGAAATCTGACCCGACCGATGCTTAGATGGTTGCTCTCCAGGAGGAGCACTGAAACGGGCTTTGCGGGCATTGGCGCTCTTCTTCACGCTCCCTGGCTCATTCCAAAATGTAACAAGACCCTCCCAAACTGACGAAGCAATCCATTCGGGCTTTGCATCATCGCCTAGCCTTTTCCACTTTGCCTTCCAACGTCCCACATGGTCAGTCATCCGTTTCTTCAACTTGGCCTCAAACATTTCACTAACTTCTCCGTTAATGCTCCAATCCCAATGATATTTTTGCTACAAAAAAAAGTTATTAAAAAATAGCTTAAACATAGGAATAAATAAATAAATAAAAAAATCTGATACTTACAGCAAATTGTTTGTACCACCGGTTGATTGTCTCTTTCGGAGTTTGCGACCAATTGGCATTAGCTTCTTTGAAATCTCTTTCAAAGATTTCTCGGATCTTAGCAGCCACACATGGATCATAATCGAACCTGGAAAAAAAAATTAGAAACTAAAAGATTTGCAATAGTTATAATTTGAAATAATTAAAAAATATATTTTTTAAATACCATTTGGTGTCGGGAGGACGTTTTGGATCAAGTCGCATCAGGCGGTCATGACCGGGACTCTCGAGAAGGTCTCGAATATCCATATCTTGCCAACGCCAATCTTGCAAATGTTCCTCCGGTTGAGGAGGAGGAGGAGGAGGAGGCTGTGCGGGAGCTGTCTCAGGAACGGGCGCTGAAAATGTGGTTCTCACCGATGGAGAGGTGAAAGAAGCCCCTGGAGTAGACGGAAAAGACCGAGGTCCAGACCCTCCAGACCCTCGTGACATGTAACGAGAAAAGTCGTTGTTCGTAGACATCTGCAGAAAAAAAAAATTGTTAGTCATAGAATAAAAATGAAATAAAAATCATGTTCGGTTTATAAAAATTAAAATTTTATAAAATAAAATTAAAATTTATAAAATAAAAATTTTAAATAAAAATTTGTAAATTACAATTTTGAAACTAATCTTAAACAAAATTTTCTAGATAATCTAAAATTACCTAAAATCAAACTAATTACGAAATAAATCTAACAAATTTCTAGATAATCTAAAATTATATACCTAACAATTTTCAACCTAACAAATCCCTAATTACATTCCATATCTAAAAATCTAACAATTTCTAACCTAACAAATCCCTAATAATCTAACATAGATCTAAGAAAATAGGAATTTGTTACCTTTGTGGAGGAGTTCGGCGGCGAGGAACAGATCCGGCGAGGAGCAGATCCGGCGAGGAGCAGATCCGGCGAGGAGCAGAGGTGCGGCGGCGAATCCGGCGAGGCAGAACCAGATCCGGCGAGAGAGAGAGGTGCGGCGCTGGCTCGAGAGAGGGAGAGAGAGGTGCGGCGGTGGCTCGAGAGAGAGAGAGGGAGGTCTGCCGGCGGTGGCTCGAGAGAGAGAGAGAGAGAGAGGGAGGGCCGGCGGCGGTTTCTCGAGAGAGAGAGAGGTCTGCGGCGGCGGCCAAGTGAGGAAGAAAGAAAAACTCGGGTAAGGAAGAAGAAAGAATTTTTAGGTTTTAATGTTTATATGCTGCGACGGAATTGCGAGGGGTCGTCGCAAATCAGTCGCAAGTTTTGAATTTGCGACGGGCTTGCGACGACCCCTCGCAATACCGTCGCAAATACCGAATATTTTAAATCTTATTAAAAGTAGTATTGTAAATGTTTTTTTTTCATTTTATAAAGTTAAAAAACATTTATGATAGTAACAAATCTTAACAAATCTCAAATTAAGCAAAAGTTAACAAATTCTACTTTTTATAGTGAGTTTTACAAAACTCATATACTTATAAATAAACAGCATCTCCTTCTATCCTTCTATATGAAATGATTTCATGAAAAACTCTATTTTTTATTAAAATTTGTATATCAACTTAGAAAATCATGAAATGTTTACAGTTAAACTTATATGAGTACTTTACAATCCGTATTTCAATTTGGGGTATAGGGTATCCGGATTTGCGACGGAATTGCGAGGGGTCGTCGCAAATCCCGAATATTTTAAATCTTATTAAAAGTAGTATCGTGGCTCTTCATACCAGAAAATTTCTGTCCTTGCTCTATACATCTTGAGAATTTGGACACATATCCATCTGGGAACTTAACATCAGAAGCAACCCAGTCGAATAATGTCCGCTTCGCCTCCACGGGCATTCGAAAGTTTGGAATCGGTAATTTTGCCTGACTTGTAATATGCAACTCGGGTCTTGCGCAAATTTCGACCAAGTCCAACCTTGATTTCAAATTGTCTTTACCCTTCACGTTCAAGATTGTATTCACGATGTTTTCAAAAAAATTATTTTCTATGTGCATCACATCAAGGTTGTGCCGTAAAAGGTGATTCTTCCAATAAGGGAGCTCCCAAAAGATACTTTTTTTGTGCCAATTATGAGATACAGTATATCCGTCCGGCATGTTTGCCGGTGTGTGCCAATTTCCCCCACGCTTACACGTTTCCTGAGCACCGTATAATTCATCAATTTGCTCTAACAAAGTATCCCCTGAAAGATGAACAAGTGGAGGGAAACGGACAACCTTGTTCTTCTTAAACAACTTCTTATTTTTCCGGTATGTATGATTCATGGGAAGAAACCTACGATGACAATCAAACCAACATGACTTCCTTCCATTCTTCAGCTGAAACGCATCTGACCTATCCATACAATATGGACAAGATAATCTTCCATGCGTAGTCCACCCCGATAACATTCCATATGCTGGGAAGTCACTAATAGTCCACATTAACACTGCACGCATATTGAAATTCCTCTGCTGCGAGTAGTCAAACGTGCGAACACCACTATACCAGAGCTGTTTCAACTCATGAATCAAAGGTTGGAGGAATACATCAAGTGCTCGCTTCGGATGCTTAGGACCAGGCACTAGAATACTCATGAACAAAAATTCTCGTTGCATGAACATATCCGGAGAAAGATTGTATGGCGTCAATATGACAGGCCATAGAGAATATTGCCTCCCAGACATTCCAAATGGACTAAATCCATCAGTGCATAAGCCAAGATAGACATTCCTGCATTCGTTAGCAAAGTCAACGTGTACCGTCTGAAAGTGTTTCCACGCCTTTGCATCTGACGGATGTGTAACCTGCCCATCCACCATAGAATGTTGCGCATGCCATCTCATTGCTACCGCAATCCTTTCCGAGTGGTATAATCGTTTCAATCTATCAGTGATTGGCAAGTACCACATCCGTTGGTACGGGACACGAGTCCTTCCAGTGGTTTCTTGATATCTCGGCTTCCCACAAAACCGACATTCATGCAGTTTGTCATCATCTTTCCAGAAAATCATGCAATTATCAATGCATACATCAATCATTTCTGATGGTAACCCAAGACCCGAAACCAACTTCTGTATTTCATAGTTATTTTCAGCAGACAGATTATCTGCTGGCAAATACTCTTTAAAAAGTTCAGCCCATGAATCCATGCAACTCTCAGTCATATTATTATCACTCTTAATTGTCATCATCCTAGATGCCAATGATAATTTAGACTGCCCTTTTCTACATCCATCATAGATGGGCTGGTTTGCAGCGTCTAACATATCATAAAATCGTCTAGCATCTGCATTGGGTTCTTCCCGACTATTATCAACAAATGAGGTTGGTGGAGCTTCATGCATAGCATCTACAACCATATCATGATATCTATTCCCTTGTTGATACCCTTGATCAATATTTCCAAATACATTAGACCCAGCATCAAAATGATCATTACTAGGCTGCTCAAAACCCTGACCCGCGGTACTACTACTTCCTGCACCACTACCTTCCCCATGCGAAAACCACACATAGTAATTTGGCATAAACCCTCTATTATATAGATGCCTCTTCACAGTATCAATTTCTATATATGGTATATTCTTGCATTTTCTACATGAACAGAATATTTTACCATGTTCTATCGCAAATGGTTGGTTTGTTGCCTGATACAAGAATCCTCGCAACCCGTCCCGATACTCTTTCGTCACTTCACCACTCTCCAGATCTCGTTGATTGTACATCCACGATCGTAATGCATATATGTCATTATATTTCGAAGACATTTTTCACTCTTACTTTTTTTTTTTTATGTTTTCACTCTTACTTTTTTTTTTATGTTTTCACTCTTACTTTTTTTTTATGTTTTCACTCTTATTTTTTTTTCTTCTCTCTTATTTTTTTTTCTTCTTTGTTTTTTATTTTATTTTTAGATGTGTGAAACAACAATCAGAAGTGAGCTATTTATAGATTCTTATATTTTATTGCAACGTATTTGCGACGAATTTGCGACAGATTTGCGACCAATTGTACATTTGCGATGGATTTGCGACGTTATTGCGACGGATTTGCGACAGTTGCCGACAATTTTGCGACGATTTACTCCTGCATGTGAGGTTAGGTGAGACTTATGGAAAACGTGGTTTACCAACTTTGTCTTCATCGCAGTTCCCTCGCGATTCCGTCGCAAATATTGATTCGGATTAATTGCGTCGCAAATCCGTCGCAAAATTTGCTACGGATTATTTCCGTCGCAAAATCCTCGCAATTTGCGATGGATTTGCGGCTGTTTCGTCTACCGTTGCAAATATGTCGCAAATTAGTCGCAATTTGCGACGCGTTTGCGACGACCCTTGTCGTCGCAAATTTGCGACGTATTTGCGACGTTTTTTTTGTACTGTCGCAATATACACGCAATTCCGTCGCAAATTTGCGACGGAAAATTGCCGTCGCAAGTTTCCGTCGCAAATTGCCTGTTTTCTTGTAGTGAAATAACTAACATGTTTTGTAAAAATAAGTTATAATGAACAAAAACAAGATCATTAAGCCTTTGATGCTCTAGCCTATTTCTCTTTTTGGTGTGAATGCGTTTGAACGCAATCCAATTTCATCACCAAAATACTCTGAAATGATTAAATCCGGTTCAATGTGGTTCATTGGTTCACCGGTTTCCGGGTTTTAGCCAGTTTGATATGGGTTTTTAATCGGTTCTTCCTATCTCCAGACAACACTGTTGGGTACACAAGTTGAGTGATGAGTGAAAATGGATGTTCAACAAAAACCTCATGTTTAAAAAGAGTGAGGCACATCATCATCACGTCTGTTGAAACTTTCAAGTATCTCTTACACCAATTTTTGTACCGTGACTTGATAAGAACCAAATAAACTTCTCACCATTTTCTTCTCCCACACCCGTAATGTTTACGCCATGCATACAACAAATACCTTGAAGTCCGTGAATTAGGGCCACTGTAGATATATATATACTTTTCACGTTATGGTTACTAATTCCGCTACAATAATTTGAGTTTAACTCAGTTTGGTTTGGTCCCCTAATTACTATTTGTATTACGGTTATGCAGATATCACCTCCCATTTAGCCTAATCACTCAATAAACGATAAACCATCCCTTAAACCTATCTAGCTGAAATATTTTCAAACTCGACCCACTTACAGATTTGCTTGGGATCCAAGTAACCACTATATTCAAGGATCGCTTAAATTTGCAATGTGGCCGTGAATGCCACCGGAAATACGAACTTGGTATAATATCTGGCGTCATACATAGTCGATCGATGCTTCACTTCCACGATATCGTGTTCCCTACTAGGCTACTAGCTTCCCAGCTTTGCAATTATATATACATAAGAAGATGCATATAACTCAGATAACTAATTTTTAATTTGCAGCCAAAATTATCTGTCTTTTGCTTAACCGGTTTTAACCAATATAACCCAAGTGTCAGATAGGTTAATCTCGAAACTTGATTATACAAACAGATGTGTGCATTGTGCATGTTGCTGTCGATTAGGTTCCGACACCCAAAGGCCAAAATGTAATGTTATACTCCATTTTATTAAAAATACAGGTTTTATCACATCAATTGTCCAGACATACATCTTGTGACATTAGAATGTGGCATCTTTAATTTATTAAAACAAGAGAAACCGAAAAAAAAAAAAATGCAAAAAAAACTATAAGGATTTAGGCTCAAAGGCGTAGTAAAACGTAACATGTAAATTGGTATCATTCATCCTCCCCCCAGGAATTGAAATGTTGATGTTTCAATAACTTAAGAGCTTTCAGCAAAAGTTGTTCCACAAATCTGTGAGGCTCACTTCTGCATCTGACTCGAACCAGTAATCTGTTTTTAACTGCAAAATACACAAACAAAAAACTCGTAACTTAAACTACAACATAAACGGACACGAGACTGATCCAAAACACAGTATATGTAGATCTATTATACTTACATCAGTATCTGAAGTTACTATTTTCAAGGAAGGAGTGTCCACTCCAGATGCGGCGTTTTGATCAGACTCACTTGTTTCCATACTGTCTCCTTTGTATTTGCTGCAACCATGTTTGTTTCCAAGATCAATCAATATAGAGAAAGATCAAACACAGAGAGGGAGAGTGAGTGAAAATATTGTTGCTAAGTACCTTAAAAGGTAGACATCGATCGGTCCCATCCTACTCCTAATCACCATCCGGTATTGTCTTTGCGGAAAACTCATCTCCTAAACCGTAACAAAAACCAGCTGATTCACTTTGTTGACACACTACATTACAACTGTACAGGAAGCATAGAAAAAAGAAAGAATCACCTCTTCATCAGGATATGGAACTTCGATGTAACTAGCTGTAGGAGCTTTAATCGCCAGTAGTGTCTGGTTCTGTATCAGGAAATACCGGTTTAGTATCTCAGAATAGTTTAAGAAAGACATAAGATGATTATTAATAACTAGTTGAGGAGGACCTGAAACCGTGGGAGGCTAGTTATATCTTCCTCTGTCATAAACATGTACCTGTTTATTTCCATCGAAAGTGTTAGCATAAGTTCTCGTGTAATAATACAAAAGATGAGAACTCAGATTAACTGACTAATATACCTTCTACAATATTCATCTTCCTCCAAGGATCTCAGAGCTTCTTGTCTTTCCCTGGGGTCATATAACACGATAACATCATAAACCATGTGGGGAAGGAAGATTCCGAATAAGGGATAAGTCTCCAAATAGATATAAGAACATAAGAAACCAACCTTATAAGGTCATCCAAGCTGCTTTCCTCAGATTGCATACTTTCTACTTCTAACTGAAAATGCGCAGAGATGTAACTGGTTATTTAAATGGAGATTTGAAACCAAGTTTGTGAATTAACTAAATGTTCAGAGTGCCAACGCAGGAAAAAGCAAGAACATCTCATATCCTCGACATTTGCGTTAAAGAGCACTGGTGGTTGTTTAGACGGAAAAAAATGAAATCACGGATTCTTTCTTGAATATGTGATCGTTTATTCCATTGTAGTAAGTTCTACGACAAAGAAATTTGTGAAACATTAACCTTAAGCCTAGCAATTTGATCTCCCAGGTTGTTCTGTCCAAGATTGTCAGCACCCCTGCATCAATGGGGTCCAAACCCAAAGGTCAGAAGAGCTTAGGCTAAATTACGTTTGCTCTGTATCAAAGTAAGAAACGATTTGTGTAATTTACTTCCAGCGGATATGGTTCTTTGTAGTTTTCTCTATCAATCCAATTCCTTCAAGAACATTAGTAATATCATATATCCTTCTCTTTTGTACCTGTTAAAGACGAAACATAAGCACATAAGAGGAGATTCTAACAAACTGATGAAGATACACCTAATGACTTCACTTAGCAGCAATGATATGAGTATCAAACAGTTAAGGCAAGGGTTATAAAAGTGCGTTTAATCGACAATGAAGCACAATTAGATCTTCTACGAGTTTAGATACATTTTGCATTACCTCCAAAACATCTGCACAATAGTTGAGGTCAAGTGATCCATCCTCAGCTTCCCGGATCAAATTGACGAACTTCTTTGTCAACAAACCTGCGAAACAAAGGACACAATGATACAAGTACCGATGTAAAGCAAACATAGCTAGATGTGATTGCGTCGTTGCGTTCATTACCTAGAGAACTATCATAACGGCAGTTATTAGTAGCTACGTTCATGCCACCGTTTTGCGCTTCTGCACACACACACAAAAATTCAATCACAAACAGATTGCATTTTAGATATCTGAGATTGAAGCTAGAGAGATCAGAAAGAGCAGACACCTCGCTTCCCAGGCTTTGGCTGTTTAGTACCCTTTGGCTTGTACCCACGTTTAACGTCTTGAGGAGATTCTTGTTTCATTATTACTTTAGCTATATCTATGGTTTCTCCAGGCATGTTTGGACTGGAACCAAGCTGGATACGATGATTCTTTCTGCTCTTCTGCTGCAAGAAGATGACATTTACTTTGATGTTAACCTCAACAAGCATAAGAAAGAATCATGTTTCGTCAGATTCACAATCACCCAGAAGAAAATTGTATGTAGCCGCAATTAATAAGCTCCCCCACAAGTTTCAGAAATTCGGGACAGAGAGAATGCCAAATTTGTAATTAGAGATCCATAAGAGAATTGAAAAAACTAGAGATCCAATTTTGGATATGTTTCCCTTAAAAGACAAACTTCATTCAATTTTCTTCTCGCGAAATTTTGGGGATCAAAGGGGATAAAAAAAAAAACCTAGCTCCCGAAATTAAGTCAATAAAACGAAGAATCTATCGGAAACTGGAGCGAGACTGATAAAGCAGAGGCTCACGACTTTCTGAGTGATTGGCGAGTAGGAGTCGTCCCAGTGAGGTGGAATTTGCGGAGATTGTGAATTCGGAAGCGGCTCGGAGACGGAGAAAGGCCGATTCGTGGAAGAAGGATTCGACGAGGAAGAGTAACGCGGATCGGTGGGGGGGAGAGATTGGAGTAGCTCGAAGCGGAAAGGAGATCGGTGGTGGTTGTAGAGAGTCGGATCTTCGCCGGAGTTCGATGTCGCGGCCATGTGTCCGTCCGCCAGGGGGAATCTCCGGCGGCGAAAAGAGGGGTAAGAGTAATTTGAAAAGCGAATTTTACGGAGGGAATCTTCGTCTAGGTTTTGTCGGAGGGAAAAAGGAGAAGCGAGAGATGAAGAAAGAAGAGGGAGATTGGAGAAAAGAGCAAGATGGGAGAGAGTAGAAGAGAGGAAACAGCGGGAAGAAGAGGAAGGGTGAAACGGACTTTTTACTTTATTAAAAATAAATAATAATTAAAAGAAAATCGAATTATAGAAAAAGAGCGGTGGGCGAGAGACTTGGGGTTGGAGAGTGTGTTTCGAATTCTGCCTTAGCCGCGCCTAACTTCTTCCGCTTATTATTATTCCCTTTTAACTACTATTTGGGCTTTATTTGGGTTTTGTTTAGGCTTTATTTGGGCTTGAATTGGATCCTCACACTTTCGTTTAATTTGATTTTTTTCGCAATTTTATATGGTCGTGGATCTGTGATCGGTTTAGCTGGGTTTCTAAGAATGCAGAACCGGTTCAATTACAAAGTAAATCGACTTGCATTTGAAATATAACCCGTTAGGAAACTCGTGTGTTGTAAAACGCAACGATACATGAAAATCATTTTCTCTCAAGATTTTATTTCCACAATTCACAATTTTTTTTTTCTTGAACAACCACAACGACTTGCTTCTTGTTTTTTTCTAATTGGTATCGTGATTACGAATACCAGGGCCGGCCTTGGGAGTAGCTAGATGAAACAATGGCCTTAAGTCCCCAAAATAAATACAAAATATTAGAGCATGTGCAATGGTTAAAACTTAAGAATTGGTTCTTAGTTAATATTTAATTATAAAAGGAATGAGAGAGAGAGAATGGTAAGAGAGAGAAAGGAAGAAAGGAACTAAGAATTGATTCTTAATTAAGAATCAAGTCTTCACTATTCATTCAATTTTAATCTTTTTTTATTCTAAGAACCCACTTAAGAACCACCATTGTTCATGGTCTTAAGCCCCAAATAATAGTGAAAAGGAAATAGTCCTTTTACTACTTCTACAAGGAAAAGGAAAATATCTACTAATCCTATTGGACTTAGGAGTCCTGGCCGCCTATGGTCTAATGGGCTGGGCCGGTTATGGAGATCCAACCTCAATAGATTATAACACTCCCCCTTGATTGACATAACCGGTTGTGATGATAGGATCATCGTAATACGCTTGGGGATGCTGCCTCATTAAAACCTTTTTAAGGAAAACTCAGTGGGACAAAACCTTAGCGAGGAAAAAGAGTACAACACGCATTACTCCCCCTGAAATGATCATCACTCTAAGTCTCTTAATCGGCGCATGCCGATCTGATGCATTAGCTTCTTCAATGTGGAGGTTGGAAGCGACTTAGTGAATAGGTCGGCTGAGTTGTCGCTGGAACGGACTTGGAGCACTTTGAGTTCACTGGCCTTCTGTAGGTCGTGAGTGAAAAAGAACTTTGGTAAGATGTGCTTCGTCCGATCTCCTTTGATGTATCCATCCTTCAACTGAGCTATGCATGCGGCATTGTCCTCGTATATGCTGGTCGGTTCTTCTTTCCCTTCTGTCATCCCACAATCTCGTCTAATGTGTTGAGTCATTGACCTCAACCAAACACATTCTCGGCTGGCCTCATGGATCGCCAATATTTCCGCGTGATTGGACGATGTAGCCGTGAGTGTCTGCTTCATGGACCTCCACGAAATGGCTGTTCCATCGTGAGTGAAGACATATCCCGTCTGGGATCGACCGTTGTGCGGATCCGAAAGGTAACCTGCATCAGCAAAACCAACTAAACCTTCATTGTTAAGGTTAGTGTAAAACAGACCCATATCTTTCGTCCCTTTCAGGTAACGAAGTATGTGTTTGATCCCATTCCAGTGCCTTTGGGTCGGACAAGAACTGAATCTTGAAAGGAGGTTCACGGCAAAGCAAATGTCCGGCCTAGTGTGACTAGCCAAGTACATTAACGCTCCTATGGCACTGAGATATGGCACTTCGGGACCAAGGATTTCTTCATCCTTCTTCTTTGGACCGA
Source organism: Alliaria petiolata (assembly GCA_020283515.1). Lineage (NCBI taxonomy): Eukaryota > Viridiplantae > Streptophyta > Magnoliopsida > Brassicales > Brassicaceae > Alliaria > Alliaria petiolata. The sequence continues at coordinate 63,912,383 of JAHZTW010000003.1, read as the reverse complement.
ATGGATCACTGTCCAGACTAAGGCTTCTCACCATCATTGGGCTACTCAGTGGGTGAGCCTGGTCCATATTAAAACGCTTGAGTACCTTTTCTGTATATGCCATTTGATGCACAAGGATTCCATTATTGACGTACTCAAGTTGTATTCCCAAACAGAACTTAGTCTTTCCTAAGTCTTTCATTTCGAATTCCTTCTTTAGGTATTCAACCGTTTGGGATATTTCCTCAGAGGTTCCTAGGATGTTCAGGTCGTCTACATACACCGCGATGATTACGAATCCCTTGTCAAATTTCTTTATAAATATGCATGGACTTATGGGATCGTTTTTATAGCCCTCTTTCACTAAGTACTCGCTTAGTCTATTATACCACATGCGACCTGATTGTTTTAATCCATAGAGCGATTTATTCAGCTTAATACAATGCTGGTCTCGAGAACTTCTTTTATCTTTCAGCTCTATTCCCTCTGGGACTTTCATATAAATTTCGTTATCCAGTGGACCATATAAGTATGCGGTTACAACATCCATTAACCGCAAATCCAATTTCTCTCTTATGGCCAGACTTATCAGGAATCTAAAAGTCGTTGCATCCACCACAGGGGAGTATGTCTCCTCATAATCGATTCCTGGCCTTTGTGAGAATCCTTGTGCCACAAGCCGTGCTTTGTGTCTAACGATTTCACCTTGTTCGTTTCTCTTCCTCACAAAGACCCATTTATGTCCAACTGGTATAACATCACGAGGTGTCCGAATTATGGGACCAAAAACCTCTCTCTTCCTTAAAGAGTTTAACTCCACGTTTATAGCTTCTTTCCATTTATTCCAGTCTAATCGACGAGTGCACTCTAAAATGGACGTGGGTTCTAGATCCTCATTCATGAGCTCAAGTGCTACATTGCATGCAAATATTTCATCAATGTCGACATTCTTTCTGTTCCATTGGATTCCAGACGAGACATAATTGATCGCGATCTCTTTGTTATCAGGAACTTCAGGCCCATGAAGCTTGGCGTCCCAAGCAACATTTTCCGGCACCTTAGGTTCATTTATGTCTGGAACGTCCACTATCTCCTCGGTCTGAATTTCAGCACCTTTCTTTAATTTCCGAGGAGTCTTATCTTTGGAACCAATTGGTCTTCCACGTTTCAATCGTGGTTTAGACTCAGTAGCCGCTTGACTCGGTCCTTCTTGGACATCAATACGAATTGGTGCATTCACGGCTGGTATATATGATTTCGTTACCCTCTTTGGGTCTGCAAAGGAATCTGGCAATTGTATAGCTAGCTTTTGCAAATGTATTATCTTTTGGACCTCTAAATCACTTTCACGAGTCCGGGGATCTTGCCATTTTAAGGATGTTTGATTCCATGCAATTTCTTTTACCAGCCGGTTTCCATCACCTAATGTTGGAAAAACGGATTCGTCAAAATGACAATCCGCGTACCTGGCCTTAAATAAATCTCCGGTGGTCGGCTCAAGGTACTTTATGATCGTGGGTGAATCATATCCAACATATATCCCCATCCTCCTTTGAGGTCCCATCTTAGTCCTCTGTGGTGGTGCAATCGGCACATAAACTGAACAACCGAATATCTTAAGATGGGAAATGTCTGGCTCTTGTCCCGATAATAATTGGGATGGGGAATATTTATGGTCACTAGATGGCCTGATGCGAATTAGTTCGGCAGCGTGTAAGACAGCATGTCCCCAAGCGGATACAGGAAGCTTTGACCTCATGAGTAATGGTCTAGCAATCAACTGTATGCGTTTTATAAATGACTCGGCCAAGCCGTTTTGTGTATGTACATGTGCCACGGAGTATTCAACACTTACCCCCATGGACATACAATAGTCATTAAACGCTTGGGAAGTAAATTCACCAGCATTATCCATTCGTATGGTCTTTAAAGGAAAGTCTGGAAAGTGAGCCCTTAGGCGTATTATCTGAGCAAGGAGTCTTGCAAATGCCATATTCCGTGATGACAATAAGCATACATGTGACCATCTTGTAGATGCGTCAATGAGGACCATAAAATATCGGAATGTCCCACAAGGTGGGTGTATTGGTCCGCATATGTCTCCTTGAATTCTTTCCAGGAAATTTATTGTTTCCTTAGTCACTTTCACTGGTGATGGCCTTACAATGAGTTTCCCTTGTGAACATGAGGCACAAGTAAGATTCTTTGGGATTACTCTCCTTTCTTTCAAGGCGTGCCCATAAGTATTGGCTATCAATTTTCGCATCATATTCGACCCGGGATGTCCCAGCCGGTCGTGCCATAGGTTGAACCTATCCGTAAAATCTTGGTTTACGGTGGCATTGGCCTCAATCATATTGACCTTAGTGCAATATAAGCCGGTAGCTATAGCAGGTATAGTCTCTAGGACTTTCTTTTGGCCTTGGACGATTTCAATTATTTGGAGGAACTCTCGGTTTCCTTCGTCCATTGTTTCAACATGAAGACCATTCATTCAAATGTCTTTAAAGCTCAATAGGCTTCTCTTTGAGCTGGGGGAAAACAATGCATCCACAATCTCTAGATGCGTCCCCTTAGGCAATAGGACATTGGCCTGGCCGTAGCCTTCTATTAGGCCGGCCATGCCTGCTATAGTACTTATATTGGCCTTTTTTAATGTAAGATTTATGAAATATCTCTTGTCCTTTAAAATCGTGTGGCTTGACCCACTATCCACCACGAATTCATCCATGTTGTCTTTCATTTAAAAACAAGAATTATGTCTTAAAAGCCATTAACTATTAATTAAGCAAATCCAAACAAATCCAAAGACATAAATCCAAATGAAAACAAAACATGAATGCAATACAATTTTAATGCCTATTTTAAACAATATGATGTCTCCATGAGATCATCCATAAGGTCATCACGTTCATGATCGAAGTCGCCTTCCTTATCATGCTGGATCATGTGGGCTTCTGGATTCTTCCCTTTAACACTCTCTTGATAAAGTTCCACAATATGTTTGGGAGTCCTACATGTCTTGGCCCAATGATTGTCCATCCCACATCGATGGCAAACAGACTTAGTCGGGTTGGACTGATGTCCAGTTTGGTTCCCGTGGCCACGACCTCGGCCACGGCCTCGACCGCGGTTAAAATCAGATCCGCGGCCATTCCCTCGACCATATGGGTGGTAGCGACCACACCCTTGTCTCTTTCCACGTCCACGGCCATTATCCTTTTGGTATCTCTGGACATGGTTTGCCTCATTTCCATCTTAGTGTCCTCGGCCACGTGGGCTTCAGGAAGTGGGGTTGATCCAGGAGGTCTCATAACACTGTTTCTCATCAGCAATTCATTGTTTTGCTCCGCAAGCAATAAACAAGAGATCAAACTTGTATAGGTCGTGAAGCCTTTCTCACGATACTATTGCTGTAGCAACACGTTGCTTGAGTGGAAGGTCGAGAAGGAATATTAAAACATATCCTTCTCTGTCACAATCTCGCCACATAGCTTCAATTTTGAAACTATCTTAAATAGGGCCGAGTTGTATTCATCCACGGACTTAAAGTCCAGGAGCCTTAAGTTAAGCCAATCATATTTGGCCTTAGGCAGTATAACCATCTTCTGATGATCATATCTTGCCTTTAACTCCTTCCAGAGATCAAGAGGATCCTCAAGCGTCAAGTATTGATTTTTGAGACTATCAACGAGATGGTGGCGTATGATTAAAATTGCCTCATACCTATTCCTCTCAGATTCGTTATTTGCATCATTAATGCATTCACCGAGCCCTTTTGATTTCAGGATGATCTTTGCATCTAAAGCCCATTGCAAGTAATTATCTCCTGAGAGATTACGGGCTGCGAAGTCCAAATTGTTGACTTTCGACATCTGAAATCAAGCATCGGTTTTTCTCTTAGGATTTTAGGGTTTCTTTCAACCGATTTTAATTTATGCATTTATCATGCGATTTTAATTCAAGCAAGTTTCCAATTTTAATCCTAACATGCAATTCTAGGTGATAAAAGTAAACAGGAAATTTTTCAAATTCAAAATAAGGCAATTTCAAATAAGGAAACTTTCCAAAACAAATAAGGCAATTTCCAAATTTGCGATTTCTATGTGATCAAACAAAAAGGAAATTTTCCAAATTCAATCCTAGCAAGTAATATCTATGATTTTCGGTTTGGCCAACAAAATTTTAATGGTCCGATTTTATCAAGTAAATCGATTTTAGGGTTCTTATTTGTTTAGGTCCAAATTCGATTTTAACATGTGCAAGCAATCAATCTATTTCAAGCAATCCAATTTTTAAGGTTCTAGTTTAGCTTAGGTTCAATTCGATTTCAAGCTCTCAAAAGATCAAACAAGTAGAACATGGAAGAATCGATTTTTAGGGTTTGATAATATTTAGGTCAGAATTCGATTTTCATGTTCTAGGGTTTTAGAGATTTGTTTCTACCTTTGATCCTTCTTTTGGGTTGACTGGAAAAGAACCGGGAGCTAAAGACCTCGGAAAACCTTAGGATCGGATCGCACACGGTGAAGGACGACGGCGGCTGATCGGCGGCTAACGGCGGCAGACGTTAGGGTTTATGCTCGGCGGCTGCTAGGGTTTATCAGAGCAAGCTCGTGCTGATAACGTGTTGTGAATCGAATGAATTCTGTGTTATTATTATGAGGATCAAAGGTCTCTTTATATAGTGATTACATAAAAGAATAGAAAAGGAAATAGTCCTTTTACTACTTCTACAAGGAAAAGGAAAACATCTACTAATCCTATTGAACTTAGGAGTCCTGGCCGCCTATGGTCTAATGGGCTGGGCCGGTTATGGAGATCCAACCTCAACAGATTATAACATGTTTACCTTATTTACTGAGCAATAATCATTTATCTAACTAACAAAAATTAGTTTTATTTGTATATTCTTCATATATTTTTTTTAACAACAACAAATATTTTATACTTTAATTTTTATCTTATGTATTTTTACATGTATTAAGAAGATGATTAACTAACTTTGACAAAAATAATATTTATAGTACATACATTAATATAGTTGATAACACCATTTTTTTTTTAAAAAAAATTGTTTTAAGCCCCCAAAATCTCAGGACCGACCCTGACCAATACACAGAGGAAGACGGTTAATGGCGATCGTAAATGCGATCGTTCAAACCTTGTTGATTTTGACTCTGTTTTCATTACAGAAGGCAGATCTATTGTGTTCTGATGCCGGAGAAAATCAGATCGTGGATAGTTTTTCTCCAGTGTCATCCATCTCCGTAATGGACATCGAGTTTCATTGCGATGCGAAGTGGGTACTCGACGGTTGTGACAAACTTTCGTTGCGATGCGAAGTGGGTACTCGACGGTTGTGACAAAGTTCCTTATAAACATCAGAGATTTCTCATCCAATGATCACTCACAATTGCATCTGCAACACCATTTCTAAATCAATTTCGTTTTTTCTTCTTCTTTTATTCCAAATGGCAGACATGTAGATGCAGCTGAAGCAGGAACATGTGTTGACGTCAGGACGCGTACCAGAAGGAACAATTGGAATTGGAAAGTTGACGTATCGGAAGGAAGCTGACTAGGCAAGGATCTTTAGAGAAGATCATACGATTGAGGCAACTTGGAAAAAGGAAGGACGTGATAAGGAAGGAAGTAGACCAAGCCTAAGTTTAGGTTTAGGATTCCTCGTATATAAGTGTTAGAGATGCAAAGTGTTTAGGTTAACCTTTTGAGATCAAACAGCTTATTACGACGCTTAAGTTTTTCATAGAAAAAGAGAGAAACTTAAGGTGAGTGTTCTTTAGATCATTAGATTCACGTGTGGTGAGATCTATTGAGGTTTGTAGTTAGAACTTGGAATCGTTTGGAATCAATCTAGGTTGTTTAGAGTTGAGTAAATCCAAAGATTAGTGTAATTGGTGTATGATTAACTGATAAGATTCAAGTTGAATAAAAGCATTCGTCTTGGTGCTGTCCAAGACACAGAATTCTGTTGGTGTTACGTTTTCTACTCTTATAATTAGTATCAGAGCAGACATCTGCTAAAGGATTGTTTGTTCTTTTAAAATCAGGTGTGACCTGGGAAGGAGTATGGAAAACATGCATCAATTTGGATCAATGAAACCATTGCTACTTGAGAAAGAGAACTTTGGCTGGTGGAAAGTCCAAATCAAGGCGTTAATCAAGGGTATTGACGAAGATGCGTGGACTATGGTAGAAGAAGGATGGACGACTCCAACCATCACAGATGCAGCTGGAGTGACACGACTTAAGCTTAAGCGTGAATGGACGGCTGAAGAAAAAAGCTGGTCAAAGTACAATTCCAAACTCTGTCTGTGATTTGGACCTCTCTCACCAGAGATCAATTTCAGAAAGTACAAGGATGTACCACTGCAAAGGAGGCATGGGAATCCTTACAGACCTAATACGAAGGAACCAGCAGTGTCAAGAGAAGCCGAATTGATATGCTGGCAACTCAGTTTGAAGGTCTCGCTATGGGAGATGAAGAATCTGTTGATAGCTTTAGTGGAAAGCTAAAATCAATTGCAAATGAAGCTCTTATTATGGGAAAAATTTACAAAGAGAAGAAGCTCGTGAAGAAATTCTTGAGATGTTTACTAGAAAAGTTTCAGGCACATAAGTCTGCTCTTGAGGTGTCGCAAAATTCTGATGAACTGAAGTTTGATCAGGTTGTAGGTATGATGCAAGTCTACGAACTTGAGAGGAACACAAAAGGAGCTGCTAAAGCAAAGGGATTGGCATTCACGGCTACAGAGCATGATCAGACTGATGTTTTGGAAGACAAAGTGAGTCTGATTGTGAAGAAGTATTTCAAGAAGTTTGATAAAGGGCAGAGAAAAGTGAGTTTCAGCTCTGGAAGGGGTGATGCTGGTCAGAAGAATGACAAAAGTTTTGGAAGATCAGAAATTCAGTGTCATGAATGTGAAGGTTTTGGTCATATCAAGTCTGAGTGTCCTACTGTCAAGAAAAGAGAATCTCTCAGGTGCACAGAATGCAAGGGAGTCGGACATACTAAGTTTGATTGTGTTGGAACGTTCAGAAAAAAGGAGAAATCATTAGTGAGCATGGAGTCTGAATCTGAAGATGACAGTGAGGAAGAAAGTGTTAATCTTCTGAACTTAATATCATATCTTGGTGTTATTGACGAAGATGCAGTCTCTGAGGTAGAATCTGATAAGAAGGAAGATGATATAACTATTCTGTTTTATGAGAACAAAATTCTTTGTGAGAGTCTCATCAAGATTAAAGAAGAAAAGGATGCTTTAGTTCAAGAAAAAGTTGAGCTGACAAGAGTCTGTGAAGAACTGAGATTGGAAATTAAGACATAAAAGGAAGAAAATCAGATTCTTCAGGAAGGTGCTGTCGTACTCAAAGAAGAACTAGAGAAAGAGATTGAAAAATCTAAGGAATTACAAGGACGCTTGGATGGTCAGTTGAAGAACATCAAGATGTTGAGCAAGGGCAGAGATGGTTTGGATAAACTTTTGACACTAGGCAGAACATCTAAAGGCAATTAGGGCTTAGGATTTCAACATGGTGAGACCTCAAGCAATCACACCAAGTTTTTCAAAGGAAGTCTGATTCAGCACAATGCTGCAACAAAAGGTGAAGTCAAACAGGTGTCTCCGGATCTGAGGAACAGGCCAACTGAGAACCAAGCTAATATAGTAAGAGGAAAGAAGAAGTCAAAGTTGGGAAATCAAGTAGGATCATCAAGTGAACCAACCAGATTCCCAACCAGAGTATCTGCATTCAGAAGAGAAGAAGCACCTAAGTTCACAATCAGGAAACGGATATATGATGATCATGGACATCAGATATATGATATGTCTGGCTGCTACTACTGTGGGAAACAAGGGCATATCAAAGCCTTCTGTTACAGGTTTCTGAAAATGAAAGACAAGATATGGAGACAGAGTCAGTATCACAAAAATCAACGGAGTCAACGTCAGGTTTGGATGGAAAAAGAGAAGCTGTACAGCTATGTGGCATACACCGTTGATGAAAATGCCTCAGAAGAGAAGGCCTGGTACTTCGACAGCGGTTGCTCCAGACATATGACTGGGAATCAAGAGAACATGACAACACTTGAAGCAATTCCGGCTGGAAAGGTGACTTTTGGAGGAGGAGCTCGAGGGAATATCAGAGGAAAAGGTGAAATTTCGGGTCCTAACAAGCCAGAATTGATAAATGTCTACTTTGTGGAAGGATTGAAAGCAAATTTGATCAGTATCAGCCAGCTGTGTGATGAGGGTCTCTCCGTGACCTTTACAAGAACAGATTGCAAAGCATATGATGAACAAGGTACTGTTAAAATGAGTGGAATTCGATCTGGTAACAATTGCTACGTGTGGAAACCATCAGAAGTATGCATGTCTGTCACAAAGCCGAATGATCTGCAGCTTTGGCATCAGAAACTTGGACATATGAATGTCAGAACAATGGTTAAGCTCGGTAAACAAGAGGTTATTAGAGGAATGCCTAAATTGAAGCTAGAATCCGAATTTGTCTTTGGACCATGTGCTAAAGGAAAGCAAGTGAAAGTACATCACAAAGGGATCCAAGAGATACAATCAAAGCAACCTTTGGATTTAATTCACATGGATCTGATGGGACTAGTACATATAGAAAGTATTGCTGGTAAGAAGTACATTTACGTTCTGGTTGATGATTTTACTCGGTACACATGGGTAAGATTTCTGAGAGAGAAATCTGAGACATTTAACAGCTTCAAGATTCTGGCGCTTCAACTGATGAATGAGAAGAAAACCAGAATTAAGTGTATCAGGAGCGATCATGGAGGAGAATTTCAGAACGAGGTCTTTAACAGATTTTGTGCCGATCAAGGAATGGTGCATCAATATTCAGCTCCTCGCACACCGCAACAAAAAGGAGTTGTTGAACGGAAGAATCGCACACTCCAAGAAATGGCGCGTGCAATGTTAATAGGCAATCACGTTGCAAAGCATTTCATGGGCTGATGCTGTAAATACTGCCTGTTATGTGATTAATAGGGTGTATGTCAGAAGAGGAACATCTATGACACCCTATGAAATGTGGAAAGGTAAACCACCAACGGTCAGCTATTTTCATGTTTTTGGATGTGTGTGCTACATCATGAACGAAAAAGACCAGTTAGGGAAATTTGATTCAAAAAGTGATGATGGCATATTTCTGGGCTACTCAAGCACAAGTACTGCGTACAGAGTGTACAACAAAAAGGCACGACAGGTGCAAGAGACAGTTAATGTTGTGTTTGATGAAGCATATGCATTAGGACTTCATTTCAGAATGGTCGATACAGAAATTGAGAGGCCAACTGAGAATCTGGGTGAATCAGCTGAGCATGATCAGATAGATAAAGAGGATGAATCAAGTTCAAAATCAGAATCTGACGAGGACGAAAAGCAAGCTGATAAAGACTCACTCCAAGAACCTGCAAGAACTCCTGTAGTTCCCAAAAAGCACTCCAAGAAGGATGTTATCGGGGGTCTGTCTGAAAAAAGGGTTACACGAGAAATGAAGTACGATTACAAGAAGATGGCAAAGGGTAATGTAGCAATAATCAGCTTCGCTTGTTTAGTGGCAACATTTGAGCCCAGAGATCACAAAGAAGCACTTGTAGATGAGAATTGGATTATTTCTATGCAAGATGAGCTTGAACAGTTTGAAAGAAGTCAAGTCTGGACACTTGTGCCAAGACCTGTTGCGGGAAATGTAGTTGGCACGAAGTGGGTGTTTAAGAACAAGATTGATGAAAACGGAAGTGTTGTGAGAAACAAAGCACGACTGGTTGCTCAAGGATATTCTCAGGTGGAAGGGATCGACTTTGAAGAAACTTTTGCTTCTGTGGCCAGGCTTGAGTCCATCAGACTTCTGATAGGTATGGCATGTTTGATGAAGTTTAAGCTACATCAGATGGATGTAAAGAGTGCGTTTCTAAATAGAATGCTACAAGAGGAAGTTAACGTTGAACAACCTAAAGGCTTTGAAGATCCTGAGCATCCGTACTATGTATACAAGTTGAAGAAGGCACTTTATGGTTTGAAGCAAGCACCAAGAGCGTGGTATGAACGGTTAACCACGTTTTTGACTTCCCAAGGATATCAGCGAGGAAGTGTAGACAAAACGCTGTTTATCCTTGAAAATCAGAGAGGATTAATGGTGGTCCAGATATATGTGGATGACATCGTGTTTGGGAGTCCAATTCAAGCACTTGTTGATGATTTCGTGGCCATGATGACTGAGGAATTAGAAATGAGTATGGTAGGAGAGTTGTCCTATTTCCTTGGACTTCAAGTGAAACAGTCTGAGGAAGGTATCACTATCTCACAGAGTACCTATGCCAAGAATCTGGTGACAAGGTTCGGGATGCACACATGCAAATCTGCAAAGACGCCCATGGGAACCAACACCAAACTGTCACGTGATGAGTATGGAGAAGATGTGGATCCAAAAATGTATCGAGGGATGATTGGGAGCCTACTGTATCTCACTGCTAGTAGGCCTGATTTGTGTCTGAGTGTAGGAATCTGTGCCAGATATCAAGCCAAACCAAAGGCGTCTCACCTTCTTGCGGTAAAACGTATCATTAAGTATGTAAAGGGAACAGCTGATTTGAGATTATTTTATTCCAGGGACACGAACAGGAATCTAGGAGGATACTGCGATGCTGATTGGGCTGGATGTCTCGATGACCGACGAAGCACAAGTGGAGGATGTTTCTTTCTGGGGAATAATCTGATCTCGTGGCACAACAAAAAGCAAAACAGTGTATCTCTGTCAACTGCTGAGGCTGAGTACATAGCTCTCGGTAGCTGTTGCACGCAACTTCTATGAATGAAGCAAATGATAGCTGACTATGGTATGACCTCTGAATCTCTGTTAATACATTGTGATAATGAAAGTGCTATAAACATTGCAAAAAATCCAGTACAACACTCACGAACAAAACACATAGATATCAGACATCATTTCATTCGTGAACTTGTAGAGGAGAAACTCATTGAGATTGATCACGTGGGCACTGAGTATCAATTGGCTGATTTATTTACCAAACCTTTGGACTTCAATCGATTTATTAATCTAAGAAAGTCCATTGGTATTTGTGAAATCTAATCTGTGTGTGTGAGCTTGGATTGGTCTGAGACAGGAACAGGCAAAGGAACATGCGTTAAAAGGAAAAATCATCATACAGTTTTTTTACTTTGATGGAAGAGGGCTGCCTGACATGTTATTCCGTGTCCCCTTAGAACAGTTTAGTTATCAGAAAGCTGGTGTTTCATTAGACAATGTACTTGTGGATCTGTTTGTCGAGGTCGTCTGAATAAACTCCAGAAAAACACTAGATGTATCATCATAATAAAAAAAAAAAGGGGGGGGGAGTGTTTATTCAGATAGAGTCTATGCAGCAAACACCTATTGCTTAGACCGCTGTGTAGCTGAATCTGATGATCTTGATTTATGACGGATCAGATGATGGTTCAAAAAGACAAACATGAACTCATTTATCAGGAAATCTGTGTTACCTCAGCCGACTGATGACTCAAGGTTGAAAACTGAGCGGACAAGGAAGAAAGACATGTCAGTGTGAAAGCTTTCCATTGAGGTCAGATCTGAATTTCTTTGGTATATTAAAATGTGTTCGCATGTTCCCTGATGCAAGTTTTGGGCCAATATGTGGATGTCTATCACAATCACACACAACAGATGTAAGGTATGGGTTCACAGTTGTTTTTGTTTGGCCTTAATGATATCTTTGAATATATAATCTCCGATGTGGGTCTCTCACAAGTTTATGATTTGCTATGAGTCTATCTGTTTGTGGTGTTAAATAATGTGATGTGTGCGTTGATCAATGAGCATCATTATTCTGATGGATAACAGAGATTATGTCATAATTCTGGGCTGACATGTTTGTGTTTTACGATCAAGTAACAGGAAGGGCTACAAGCCCATTATCAGATCAAGGCCCATTTTTGAAAGGACATTTGCAGTTGGAGGGAATCTATTTAGGGTTTCGGAGGAGGGAAACCGAACAGTTATCCTTCTTGTTCATCTTGGTATTTTTGTTCTTTCTCTCTCGGCCGTGCAGCAGAAACGATCTTCAATACTAGAGCAGCAAAGATGAATGCGCTTTTGTATAGCCTTTAACGGTTTGTCGGATCAAGTTCAGTCTCACCACAAACTGCTCCGGCGAGCCCATCGGCGACTCAGCCCTCTATTGAGTCACCGAATCAGCCCTTGGTGCATGCAGAAGAACATCCTCTAGCCATGGTAGTCTTTCAGGGAATCATCGATCCTCCGACTAAATAAAAAAATCCGATTGTTGATTACCCGATTGAAACCAGGGATCCGTCGATTCAGGTTCTTCAGTCAAAAGGAACGTCTGTTGAGGAACCACATGCAGATGAATCAGTGAGTCAGTCCTCGGTTCAGATGGCTAAGAAGAAAGGAAAGCAAATCAAGAGCGAGTCGGTTACATCACACAGATTCTCAACTCGCAAACAGTATGAAGTGAAAGATGAAACATCAGAAACGGCTGGCGAAGGCAGAAAGCGTCGGAAGACGACTTAGCTTGACAAAGGAAAGAATCCAGTTGAGTTTGATCTCACACGGTTCTACTCTGCTGGGGCCAAAGAGAGGTATGATTCGTTCATCACTCGTGACTTATTAGATGAGAGAATCATTGAGTTTGCTGCTGAGCATCAGGATGTAGAATCTCTGGTTCTTGATTTTGGACTAGCTAGTACTCTGATTAATATCAAGCCGTTTTCCAAGGATGTGATCATGGAGTTTTGGGCACATCTATCTGTCGTCAAGGCCACAGAGGATTCTGCAATGGTATAGGTGCGCAGAAGTGAGTATGAGATCTCACATGCACACATCAATGCTCTGTTTGGGCTTGAATCTTTGGCAGAAGCTGCTGCAGTTGCGGAGATGAAGGATCTCTCTGATGATGATCTAGCCTGGTTTATGTCGGATGGCAAGACCCGACATTGGAGGTCCCTACTGAAGACCCTGTTTGCTCCAGTTCAGTCCCTGCTATACAGGATTTGCTGCTTCAACTGGATGCCAACAAATAATGCTGGCTACCCGCATCCTGCCAGGGCAAAGTTGGTGTTCAAGATCATGAACAAGATTCCCTTTGATTTTGGTAAGATGGCATTTGATCAGATCATCTATCAGGCCCGTGATGGGGACTCGAAGTTCTATCTGCCATTTCCCAGTCTGATCTCTCAAGTGCTGAATCATCAAGCGCCAATTGCCCTTACTCCACATGGTGAGATTGAGGCAATAAAGATTTACAAGCGGGTTGCTGTTGGGAATATGGTAAAATCAGAACCTGTCAGACCTATCAAGCAAGAAAGACAGCAATCTGACAAGCGTGAGGAGACTCTTCGTCATGCACAAATGTCCCCCGATGCATATGTCCGGACCTTGCAGCTTTCATTCCGAGACCGGCGCACTTTGACAGCTGCTGTCACAGTGCTTCAACGTCTACTTGCTACAGGTAAGCACTTTCCCCTCTACCTAACATCTGCATTTTGCTTTGTGTTTTTAACTTGATTGTGTACTCAAGCAAGGGGAGAAGAGGATAACGAGGTTGAGAATGTGACTCCGGGGGAGTTTGTTTGATGGGGGAGTCTTTTTTTTTGGGTTTCTGTTGTTTCTTTGACAGTCGAACTTTTTTGTTTGTTTGTGTTCTTGATGTTAGCACAAGCGGTTGTACGTTATGCTTTAAGACTTGATGACATGGCGACAATGTTTTCTTTTCTCAAGTATTCATCTTGGTGCAGAATGTGTTGTGTCTCTGTACTTGTTTGTCGTATACTGTCATTTTCAGGTTTTAGAAGCTGTTCTTGCTCGAGCATCAAATCAAGTCAAAAAGGGGGAGATTGTAGATGCAGCTGAAGCAGGAACATGTGTTGACNTACTTGTTTGTCGTATACTGTCATTTTCAGGTTTTAGAAGCTGTTCTTGCTCGAGCATCAAATCAAGTCAAAAAGGGGGAGATTGTAGATGCAGCTGAAGCAGGAACATGTGTTGACGTCAGGACGCGTACCAGAAAGAACAATTGGAATTGGAAAGTTGCCGTATCGGAAGGAAGCTGACTAGGCAAGGATCTTTAGAGAAGATCATACGATGGAGGCAACTTGGAAAAAGGAATGACGTGATAAGGAAGGAAGTAGACCAAGCCTAAGTTTAGGTTTAGGATTCCTCGTATATAAGTGTTAGAGATGCAAAGTGTTTAGGTTAACACTTTGAGATCAAACAGCTTATTACGGCGCTTAAATTTTTCATAGAAAAAGAGAGAAACTTAAGGTGAGTGTTCTTTAGATCATTAGATTCATGTGTGGTGAGATCAATTGAGGTTTGTAGTTAGAACTTGGAATCGTTTGGAATCAATCTAGGTTGTTTAGAGTTGAGTAAATCCAAAGATTAGTGCAATCGTTGTATGATTAACTGATAAGATTCAAGTTGAATAAAAGCATTCGTCTTGGTGCTGTCCAAGACACAGAATTCTGTTGGTATTACGTTTTCTACTCTTATAAGACAATCTAAAGCGACCCTTTCAAGATCTCAATTTGGTGGCTGAGGATGAAATATTCTCTTTTCCCTTGGAGGTGTGTTCGGAAGCAGTAAGAGTGCATCAATTTTCGATTCTGGGGCGGCCTCTCATCCTTCGAAATCAGAATCTCAAGGAAATTGTTTCATCGCTATTTTAAATATGGGGTCTGACTTTGCAATTTCTCTGCGGTGTCAATTTGGTACGTAATTGCCAAATTTCTATTGCATTCGTAGCTATTTGTCCTTGCAAATGGTGTCTTGGTAGGCGGATATGGGATCCTCGAAAATTATATTTATGGAAAGGATGGCTTGGAGTCGAAGATGCATCATGTTTGTTGTATGGCGATGTTCGTATAATCGTTGAAGGTTAGCAGTCCCAATTTTTCTTTCTATTGGAAGAATCAGTATATTGGGTTCTTAGCCAAAGAATATTTTTAGATCTAAATTGGGAATTGACCAATGTTATAATAACAAAATGTGTTTAAAATGGTTATGTGCATAACCAAAGATGAAGATCGCATCAATTGGAATGCGAAAATGAGAACGAGTAAATCTTGCATCGTTACGTTTAATTTCTCTATTTTATTATTTTTTCACAATCTTGTATTTTTTATTGTTTTTGTATTTTATATGTAACTAGAATAGGACCCGCATATATGCGGGTTTTTAATAAGATATTTTAAATCCGTAAAATTAAATTGAAAACAAAATCGGATAATTTGTAAAGAAAAAATAAAATTTTGAAATATATATATATATATATATATATATATATATATATTTATTCTAAAATTTTGACGAATTAATCATCTTACTTTATCATAATTAGATTTATCATAATTAAAATCTAGAATAGGATCCGCGTATACGCGGATTTATACTAATAAAATTTAAAATCTGTTAAAATAATTATAAAAAAATTGGATCACTACTGAAAAAAATATATATAACACACAAAATCGAAACCTAAGAGTTATTCATGTTATTTTAATTCTCATTTATTTTTAATTAAAATATTCAAAACACATAATCTGTTGCGAGTCCTATGCAATATTAACCCACTTCTCATATAGTTCACACACTCTTTATCAACTATCTTTTTCAGTTTCGCTGCGTTAAAAGCTTGAGAATTTGAGTCCTTCGAGTATGTTAACGATTTTCACATTAACTATCGGGTTCTAAGCAACATTAACCACTTCTCAAATAGTTCACACACTTTATCAACTATCTTTTTCTGTTTTGCTACGCTAAAAACTTGAGAATTTGAGTCCTTCGAGTATGTTAACGATCTTCCCAATAACTCTCTTCAAGCAACTAAAATCTCTCTTTCTCTTCACATTCATCTCCCGTATATGATCTCTTTGGTCTCTAAAGAAGTTATGCTTCTCAAGACTCGCATCAAAAGCCTCTCTACATGATTCTTGCTATCCTCCTCCTAGCTCATCATCGTTTAATGTCATACCATCAGCATTTGGATTTTTTTTTTTACTGAAATATATCTTAGTTAATCTAATTTACTTTTTTGTTTTAAAATTGAAATAAATTCTTTTGTTTGAATTTTTTCTTTCTTAAATTGAAATATATCATAGTCCATATCTGGAGGTCATGTGTTTGATCCACGCTCACCGCACCAGTTGTTACCGAGACACATGTGAAAATCTAAATCGATAAACTTATACGTGTCGAAATTTTATTGATTAACTTGCAACATTTATTTTTTATTTTTAGTAAAATTAAAATATCTTATTTACTATTGTTTTTATTTTCCTTTTCTTAATTGAAATATTTATTTTTCGTTTTATTTTATTTATCTATCTTTAAAAGATTGTAGTATTTTCCTTTTTCTTTTAAGATTAGTATATTTTTTTATTTAAAAATATATTTTTTTAAAAAAATATAATACATGTCGAAATCTTATCGATTAACTTGTCACGTGCCGCGATCATGTGAATTAGCAACTTTGACGTATCCTACTTTCTATAATAAGATCTTGGATATCTTATTATATAAAGTAGGATGCATCAAAGTTACTTTTTAACATGATCGCGACACGTGGCAAGTTAATCGATAAGATTTTGACACGTGTTTTGATTTAATTTTTATTATAAATAAAAAAATATACTAATTCTAAAAGGAAAAGGAAAATATTATTATTTTTAAAAAAATAATAATAAAAAATAGATGTTACAAAAAAAAGCACAATTCACAAATTCTCGCTCCCCTTTTTTTTCTTTTGAAGATTTTCTTTAGATCGAATATTCAAGGACTTAATAAAACGGAAAATCCGTTTAAACATTTAAATTAGTAAGTGTTTCGATCTCTGTAAATCGTGAATTTGTTTGAGTATTTCTATAGGTTTCGTATAATCTTTGATCGCTAGTTTGTTTTAGGGTTTCCAATTTTTTCTTATCGTTCAATTGTTTTCCTTTTTGTCGTAATCTTGATTAGAGTTTTTTTTTTGTTCCTTTTTCATTTTTCTTTTGAAGCTACTTACACAAGCTTGTCGTCGAGGTATGTCTCTGTCTCTGTTAGGGTTTCTAAATTTCGTATAAATCGTTCTTATGTTGTACAGTTGGCGATTTTGATTTTCTTGTTTTCAATTTTCCAATCGTTCTCAAGTTTAATTTTTTGCAGTGATCTTGATTTTAAAATCCATCGCATCTCTGCTAAGCTTTCTACAAATCCAATGGGATTTGTCTAGTCTTTACCAAACCCTAGCGTGTTTATAACTACCTCAATACATTCCGTTAGTAATTTTGTATGATTTCGAAAGTTTTTGATCCACATACATCTGCTAATTGAAATGGAATTGTCTGGGCTTTTCACTACATTCATAGATTTGTGTTTATATATCTTAGATTTCAGGAATCCCAAATGGTTTCTTTCAGCTTTATGCTCTGTTCTTCTCAATGGTGTAGGTATTTTGCTATACTTCTCAATGGTGTAGGTTTTGGCTATACTTCTCAATGGTGTAGGTTTTGGCTATACGAGTGTTGAACCTCGCAAATCTTTATTCCCCAGGCAACCTCTTATAAATTCATTTTTTTCTTGTATAATGTTTCACAATCCCCGTAGTTAGTTTGTGTTGTGTCTGAACATGGGTTTTGGTTTGAAGTACAGATTATAGTATCACTTGAAGCGGGTCATGAACATGATTATGTTGTATCTGAATATTGTTTCTATTTTATCTCATCAAAAACAAAGAAGATGCAGCGGATGTCGCTTCACAATATCCAGAGGAGGATCTAAGCAGAAAAAGAGAGGATAAGAACTGAAGAGACAAAAGCCTTGTTGAAGACAAGAAAAAAAGGTAAGATTCGTCTGTAGTCAGTATCATACATAGGAGGAAACTATCAGTTTGTATGCATTTATGTTTTCTGAGGTACAAATCATTTTATATTTTCATGGTTTTGGCAGAGTGATGCTATGAACATTTCCCTTCAGTTAATTTCCGCTTTTCCTAAACGTTCAGACGTTAACTTTTGCAGTGATCTTTCCCGGTTTTGTTTTGAAGCTTCACTCCGGGTGAAACCGTCTTTAAAGGTAAATTCTCTGTCTATGTTAGAGTTTCCCTTTTTGTTTCCAGCATGTTTGTTTTTGTTTTTCCGAATTTCTCTCTTTGAGGATGGATTCGAGCGAGGACAAAACACATTTGATCAGTTTCTTTGATGTCTTGGGATTTTGAAATCAGGATTTCTTTTAACTGCTTTTGTTTTTGACTCAACAACAAAATTCCTCTTTTAACAAGATTTCAAAGCCCTTTGTTTTTTGGTTTTATCAAACCCAAGAGATTAGGAAGACATTCTTCTAATGTTCTACCAATTCTTGTTTTGGGATATTGTTTTGATGTTTTTGTTTTGAACTACAAACCCAAAAAGATCATAGGCAGACACTAATCTAATATTGTTCTGTCAGATTCTTGTTTGGGAACATTGTCCCGTTGCTGCCTCTAGAAGAAACGTATACCAACACCCTATAGTAAGATTGTTAATTGGACCGATAATATGGGTTGGTGGTAGTGCATGTCTCTAAGGAAGGATGTTAGGGGGTGGAAAATAACACCACACGGCTTAAAAAGTCTTTAAGGCAAAAGAATGGGAAACAGATTCCTTACTTTACAACCCACGGCTTAAGAAAATCTCTATTTCGATTATTTGGATGGAATTATAACGACCAAAGACTTGATAGAATGGAGTATAACGACCAACGGCTTAAGAAAGAGTCTTAAGACAAAGACTACGAATTGAAAACAGATACCTACTTAACTACCCACGACTTACAAAAGTCTATAGACAAAGACAATGGGTCGGTTATAAGACTTGCTGGATGGAAAAAACTATCCTGCACGGCTTAGAAAAGTCCTTCAGAAAGACAAATGGATCGGTTTTAAACATGCTGGATGGATAAAATGACCAGCGGCTTAGAAAAATTTCTTAGACAAAGACTATGAACCGAGAACCGTTTGGATGAGAAAAAAACGACCGAACGGCTTAAAGAAGTCTTAAGACAAGGCTATGAACCGATAACTGTTTATGTTCGATAAGCACCACAAGGCTGGCTTAAAAGGAGGAAAAGACAAAGACTGAGAAGAAAACAAGTTCTTTTACTACAACTCACGGCTTAAGAAAAAATGACTAATGGCTTAAACAAAGACTTGTTGGATGGAAAAAACGACCAACGTCTTAGACAAGACTTAAAGACAAAGACTATGGGTTAGCTTTCAGGTTGTTGGATGGATAGAACGACGACCAATGGCTGAAAAAAATGTTGAGATAAAGACAATGGGTTGGTCTTATGGAAAAAAACGACCAGGGGGCTTTGAAAAGTCTTAGGAAAACAAATTTAGCACCTCACCACAAGACTAAGTAAAAGTCCCTAGACAAAAGACTATGAGTCGGTTTTGCACTTGTAGGATGGAAAAAGACGAATAAATGGCTTAAAGAAGGCTTGTTGAATGGAAGAAAACACCAACGACTTAAAGAAGCTTTAAGACAAAGGCTATGAACCGAGAATTGTTTCTATTCGATAACCACAAGGCTTAAAATGTAGAAAAGGTTTGTGGGTTAGCTTTCAGTTTGTTGGAAGGATATAGCGACCAATGGCTTAAAAAAAACAGTCTTAAGACAAAGACTATGAACTATTTCTTTGCAATAACCACTTAAAAGATTATAAAAGTCATTAGATAAAGACAATGGGGTTAGTTTTCCACTTGCTGGATGGAATTAACGACCATGGACTAAAAAAAAAAATCTAAAGAGAAGGACTGAAACGAAACAGGTTCTGTTATTACGACCAATGGATTAAAGAAGTCTCAAGACAAAGACTATAAATCAGAGAAACTGATTGTTTACTTTACCACAAGGCTTTAAGAGTCTTTAGACAATGGACTCGGTTTCAATCCCTTGGATTGGAAAAAACGACCAACGGCTTACAAAGGTCAAGACAATGAGTATGATTGGAAAACAGATTTCTTTACTTTAACTCTCTCGGCTTAAAAAGTGTCTTTAGACAAAGACTATAGATGAAAAAAACGACCCAAGGCTTAAGTAAGTCTCATGACTTAGACTACGAATGGAAAACTGATTCTTTACTCTGCCACAACGTTTTAAATAGAAGTCTTTAGACAAAGACTATGGATAGGTTTTATATTCTTAAATTAGAAAATACGATCAACGGCTTACAGAAGTCACTAGACAAAGTTCTTGACTTTACCCACCACTGCTTAAAGGTCTTTCGACAAAGTCTATCTTCTGATTCGTTGGATGGAAAATACAATCAACAACTTCAAAAAGACTACGCATCAAAAACCGATTGTATACATTGCCTCGAAGCATCTACGTGATGTAAAGACTAGTAAATTCTGATTTTTTTATTTTTTTTTCAGGTATGAGCTTCAGAAAGTGTTCTTAGGAGATTTCAAGCGTGGCAGATTTCTGTGACAGGTATGTGCTTTTTCAAACTTGTTTGTAATTAGTTTATGAAATTCACAAGTATGATAAACATATGTGAAGTAAAGACTAATTTTGATTTACATAGAACAGGTGCTTGAATAAGCATCCAAAATCTTAGGAGATTTATAAAGTTAGCATACTTCAAAGCCTAATGTGGCGTATCTCGAAACCGTTGAATTCTCTATGGGTTGGTTCTTCCCAATCACTTGAGAATGCAAACACATACATGCATACACACATGCACACATACATACACACACACACATACATACATACATGCATACTTGCTTACTCGTTTACATTCATATTTGCTTCCATCCTTTATTGTTTATTTGCTTTTGTGATTTTTTGTTTTATTTTCTAGCTAACTTACTAGTTTACTTTTCTTTTTTTGCTTCCTTGATTTTTTTTGCTTTCTTGATTCCCGGCTGTGCTTCTTTAATTTACTTGATTTCTTGATTTGTTGTTTTACTTCTTTGGTTCCTTGCGTGCTTGCTTGTTTTTTTTTTCCATATTTTCTTCCTTGATTGCTTAGTTGCGTGCTTCCTTGATTCATGTTCAACTTTTTTTCCAAACCTTAGCGATCATTCCAAACATACATAATGACATCCTCACGATCTTTCAGTTAAATTTGGTTCTTATTTGAGCAATTCTAGGATTATGCATCATGTTTCTTACATTGATGATTATTGTTTACTTTTGATCAATTGAACCCATTGACTTGAGTTTTTACAAAACAGATGGTTGAAATATCTTTGTTATCGTACTAGTGTATGTCACTTGGTCTTAACAGAATTGATTTTCACTTGGTCACTTTGTCTTAACAGAGTTGATTATCACTTGAAAATATATTGAATTATTGGTGTATTTATTTAGAGTGTGCAATGGATCTTGCTTGCTTTTCTTACCATGTTTTTTGTTTTAATAACATTTATGTGACTGGTGTTAAAATCAAGAAAATTCCAATACTATCATCCCCATTGTTGGCATATAGAGTAGGTTCTCTGATCTTCTTTGCACTTTAGACCGACTAAATCTTTTCTCTGTCCAATATCCCGTTTAGGTTTACGTATAAAATCCAGCTTTATGTTTGTTATTAAACAAAGCAGCACATTAATCGTAGTTACTATCATAGAAGAGTTTGTTAGGTTACATGTGATTACTTGACTAAGAGTGTCCTGTTGAAAATGATCAATTTGAATTTCAATGTTAATTAGGTTTGTTGTTTAATAATGCTTTCTGTATTTTTTTGGCTTTTGAGTTATATTACGAGATTTGTCAAGTGAATACAATTCTTTTATTTTACTTGCTTGTCCATTGGTCATTCTTTGTTATGACCGATTATGATCTTAATTTCCTTGGTACGGTCGGAAAATAACCATCTTGTTTTTTGCATATTAATTTTTAAATATATAGTTGGTGTGGTAAATTGATTAAACTTTCTGTGACACCCCGACCCAGCAAAGCTGAAAAGGTCGGCGATATCAGGACACCTGTCTCCAGCCACCCGGACCCATACAGCATGTCTTTTACCAAAGTAGGATCCCACGATAATCTTTGACCGAAAACTCACCAACATGATCCGAACCTGCCGGAAAAAGAAAGAAAAACAGGAAAAGGAAAAAAGGCGGGGTGAACATAACGACAAAAGCTCAGTGAGAGAAACTACGATCAATCACCATCAAACAACACATCATAACAAAAGTACCTAGTCAGAATATTCAGTAAAGCATAAGCAATCAACAAAGACTGTGGCTACACGTGACCCGCGCCACCTCAGTCGGTCACCACGCGTTCACGCCCCTATACCCCACAAAGTCTACACGTGACCCGCGCCACCTCAGTCAGTACCCGCGCGTTCACGCCCCTACACGGAAATCAGTGTCCGCAACACTATGGGCTCGCTGCTTGCTCCCTCAAGCAATGGATCCGACGCCACCTCAGTCGGTACCCGCATGACCCAACAAGAAAGACGATGCAACCCTGCTAGAAAAATGCCATCCCAACAGGCCTTACACCGACCTCACACACAGGCCTCAAGCCTCATCTTAAAACTCTTACTTCCCAACCCGCACATGGCATACCCCCACGAAATACACACACCCGAAAACATTCCTCAAACATCACATAACCATATTCGTTCTCAGCAACCTAAGCATAGATCTAGGTGTATCACACATCAACCATCAAGATAGTATATAAGTATTTATATATATATATATATTACGTATGTATATAGTTCACGACAACTACATGTATGCTTATAGATACACATATGTATGAATGAACTCCCTAGACACTTCTACCATGATACACGGTGTAAGAGGAATTGATCGGAATCACCTCCAGCTTAGCAAAATGCATATAACTGCAGATCTGAATTCCGGATGCTCAAACAGATGTCAAATCTGAGATCAGCACGGAAAATCGAGTGGGAATGACCTTCGAATGACGGAAAACGGATAACCGGTCGAACCGGTCAAAGTCAACGATCAACGGTCAACCCGGTTAACTCAGACCCAAACCAAACCGGACCAAACCCGACCCGACCCGATAACCCGACCCGATAACCCGAACCGGACCCGAACCGAATCGAACCGGCCTTAACGAACCGGACCGGACCGGTCACGGCGGATTTCCGGCGACGGCGACGGCGGCTCTGCCGACGACGGACGGCGGCTCCGGCGGCGGCGGTCGGAGGCTCCGGCGGCGGCGGATTGCGGCTCCTGCGGCGGCGGACGGCGGTTCTGGCGGCGGCGAACGGTGACTTCGGTGGTGGCCAACGACGGTGGACAGCGGCTCTGGCGGCAGCGGACGGCGACTCCGACAGTGGCGGTCGGCGGACGGCGGCGGCGCGTAGCTCGGATGCGCCAACTTCGGAAGTCGCGTACGGGCGCGTCTGACGTCGGAATTGGACGATTTTGGTGTTTATGGCTTCGTCTCGACGTGTAGAATCTGATAGTGTTCTCGGAGTTGCAAGATTCGAAGCGAACAAAGCTATAGAGAAAAGAATACGTTTTGATGGTGTTTAAGAAGAGGAGAAGGTTGTTTTTGGTGTGAGAAATGATGATGGTGAGGAGGTGTTTATATAGGAGAGTTTTAAGGGTAAAAACGTGGGTAATTGATGGTTTTATTAGCGAGAGTGATAGTTAGGTGATGGTAGAGACATGTGGGGAGAGGGAGAGAATGAGGAGTTGGGGTTGTTACACTTTCTTGGGTGTTTAATTCTAAGTTGTATACACTTATGAGTCTATCTATGTCTATAATTGGTATGCATATGGATAACATAAGGTTTTACAAAAGATATTTTGAAAATATTTAGATTATCTGTAGTCGTGAGGTCATATAGTGGTTGTTTCGGTGCAACATTAGATCTTGACTTAATTATTCTATGCTTATTACCCCTTTTAAACCACATATTGATTGAATTATGATCACTGTGTCGTATTTGCTTTGAATTGAACCCACAGACGACTGCACTATTGGTACTAGCATGGCTTAAGTATGCTTTGAAAACTATTAGAAGATGAGCTCTTTTGACTTACTCTCTGAATGGTCTGTAACCCCCAATTTGACCATATTCTAATTTTTTGTTTAAGTCTAAAATATATACCATAAACCATTTGGCCAAAACTGAACAAATCAAATCGACTGAACCAAAAGTTTTAATTCGGTTTGGAGGTGTAAGCCGGTAGCTGACAATTCAAAATGCTTACAATTCTTCGTTCGGTTTGGTTCAGCAGTTCTTCAATTTATAAAATATATGTATTCAAATCGGTTTCTGCCCAAAGAAATAACTAAAAAATCAAACTAACCAAAATATACCAACCAAAATAAATCGAATTCCCTCTAAAATCGAGTTTTTTTTTTCAAAACTGAGCTAAATAACTGAATTAAATTTTCTCAAAAAGGAACCGAACAAAGTTTAATATGGTAGTATTTTACCCAACCCAAATAAATCGAGAATTGAACAACTCGATATAATCGAAAGCCTCACCATAAAATCTAGATTCTAAACTTTAAAAATTTATACTGTATAAACTCTATAAATTAATAATATCAAATTTTTTTTTTTATTTTTTTTTTAAAGTTATTAATTTAAAATTAATTTTTAAGTTTATAATCGACTAATCGTTTCAATTATTATTTTATTTAAATAAATCATTTGTTTTTAATTTTTATTTTAATTGTAGGTATCCTAAACTTGAAACTCAAAGTAAACCTATGAGGCTTAAAGAAATCCGAGTTTTCTTGCTAATAAAAGCCTTTACGGATGGCCATTTTTTACGTTCTTATATCATTAAATTTTGGGAAGATTACTTAAATGACACAAATTCATAAGTTTATTACTAGAATAGCTCTTATTTTATTTTTATTACTGACTGAATTTTCATACCAAAAATACCCTTAAATTCTTTGTTACCAAAAAAACTAATTACAAAAATGCCATTATTATTTTTTTCCCAGATAAAAAAAAACTCTTAATAATTATAAAATTGCCATCGGATGGCAAAAGTCTGTCGTAATAAGTTTGTGGAAGTAATAACGACAGACTTAATTTCATAGATAGATTTATTTTGAACAGACTTTTCTCATAGACTTATTTTGACAGCCACAAACTTGTTTGAATAACAGACTTATGTACACAAGTCTGTCGCATGAAACAACAGTTTTATATTTTTCTGACAGGTTTATTCTGAATGACAGACTTGTGTAGATAAATCTGTTGCACGACGCAACAGTTTTATAGACTTTGCCAGATTTTTTTCACAGACTTATTGCTTTTGACCACAGATTTACTTATTTTTGTCGGACTTGATTTTCGTGACATATTTAAATGACAGACTTATTTCTATATGACAGACTTATATATGTTAGTGCTAGCAGATTTATGTTTGTGAAAAAAATCTGGCAAAGTCTATTCACAGACTTATTTCAAACAAAAAGTTAATTACCAGATTAGCGTCAGCGTGGTAGCAGACATATATTAACGTGATAGCAGATTTATGTTTTGAAATCACTAGATTTATTTGATGGCAGTCTTCTAGCCGTGTAAACACAACAAACTTACATTTTATTAGAATATCTTTTGCTGCTCGTTTATATGATAACAGTTTTTTTAATATGACAAACTTGTGTAACTATGTTGTGGTAGACTTATGGTCAATATGTACTTATATTATAGTATTAAAACCTAGATAGCCGCAATCTCCATCGTTTTCAGTTTATTAACTCTTTACTTAGCGTTCGTCATGTTATGCTTGTATGGTCGATGTGCTTTCCCGGGCTGGAACTTGGAATCTTGGATGGATCTCAATGTTGACAGTGATTATAGTGAGGAGTGAAGACTATCATTGTTGTGTTGGTTCTTCATCATATACAATCGCGATCTAGTAGGGTTTTATTTTTATTTTTTGGTGTGATGCTCTTTGTCACGTACCTAAACTTTGTATTACCAATCATGACAACAACAACCATATTTACTTCAAAATAAAAGGTTAACCAAAGAATTACGAGTTAAACAACTCTGATGGGTTCTTGTAGTTGGCAATATGATCTGACTGTAAATTCAAAAAAAAAAAATTACAAGCTCAATGAAAGGGATCGACCTTGAAAGCTCAGAAATTTTTTTACAAGCTCAATTACAAGCTTGAAAGAGATCATACATCGCCGCTCCCATCTTAACCGGAGATTCAACAACTTTCACTCCGGCATCATTTAAACTCTTAATTTTATCCTGAGTTGTACCTTTACGGCTACCACCGGAAATAATGGCTGCAACGGACAAAAACCAGAAAAGTGAGTGAGAGCAACGAACCAAAACTAGTAAATGCGGTTTATGCACTAGATGGCTTGTGAAATACGTCCGGCATGACCCATCTGACGACCCGATGGTGCAGTAAGTCAGCAATAAAAGCAACAACAGGCTTCTTAGCTACACCTGTTTATATTCATCAAAACTCGAAAATTGAGTTTGGCTTTTAAGAATGAGAACAGAGAGATAAACCGAGTTGAAAGAGAATCACAGTTGGTTTCTATTACGTTTATCAATGCTGCAGCATCTTCTTCTGCAGTGCCTCCGATTTCTTCAATGAGAATGTACCTAAAACAACCAGCTGTTTCTTAGTTTCCATCTTTCTGAGACAAAATGCAAAATATTTCAATTAAGCTACTACGTACACTAAGAAAATAGATTAGTTTAAATTAAGCATGTGGTCCTTCTACTATGAAGAAATAATGATTTAAGAAAAACCGTGAAACAGAATTAAGACAAGAATAAATGACACCAGTTCAAAGACATTACCTTTCGTTTGAGGATCAACAAAGAATTTCTCCAAGCAGTCAACAAAGTTTGTCCCGTTAAAAGATTCCCCCCAATCAATTCCTACACAAGTAGATTGACCTGTACGAAAATTAAAATGAAAGCAACGATAAGAAATCTATAACCACCAAAACCCATTTAGATGAAATTTTACAAGCTCAGTTAGAGGGATCGACCTTCAAGTCTCCGGCGGCGGCAGCAGGATTTCCCAAACGTAAATCAATCGGAGATGGCGGTGCCTCGCAAAAGAGAGATACGAAGGTGGTCTAGTTTCCGGCACCCAAGGCCACGGAAGAAGAAGTCACTGCAAGTTAGGTTTTTATTTATCCGATGGGTGAAGGTAATGGTTTTTATTATTTATGTTTATCATTTAGTTAATTTCATAATTTATAGTTTAAAATTAATTATAATGGCATAGTTGTTATTATTAGAAAAAAACATTGGGTATTATGTCTTTTGCCAAAAAAATATAAGCTATTCTAGTAATGTATCTTTGCTAGGTGTTAGTCTAGTAATAAACTAATAAATTTGTACTATTCTGAGTAATTTCTCTTAAATTTTTGATTAAATGTTTTTTTCGTTTATCATATATACGCACTCTACAGTGTGAATTTTTTAGATGGAAATGGACACAATGCCACAAAAAATTGAAAAAAAGAAATTGAAGATAAATAAAGAAAAAACTATACTTAAATTTATTTGATCAACTCGTTTTAGTTATGCTTATATATATTTTGGTATTTTTTCATAAAAATACGTTAACTAAATTTCTGTTACCACTTTTATACACTAAACTTTTCGTAATTTATTAATTTATGATATTAGAGGTTTTTAAAATTTATTATCTTATTATTTTATTGAATTATATTATGTCTTAAATCCATAATAAAAGTTAAATCAACACTATATATAATAACTAAACGAAAGAGACTGTTTGGGGCTCCTGAGGCTAGCCACCTCAGCCAAATGATCCCATGCCGCCACATCATCTTCTCTTATGTCTAAAACTACTACAAAACGCTGCCACATCAGCTAATATCTCTTCTGAGAGAAAAATTAGAATTAACGTACCAACACGTCTGCGCATTAGTCACCTTCTCACTCATGTATTGATTATTAACGCCGATCCCTCTTCCTCTCGTGCTCCGTAATGACAACGCTCCATCTTCCTTCGTTTGGTTTGAAGTCACAATTACTAAGTGTTTCTCAGATCTGAAAAATTCTTCTGGCTAATGCTATTGCCTATGGGGATAGATGGTGGCGACGGCTCGAAAACAAAAATTGCGGTTAGGGTATCGATGAAGAAACGATCAAGAAGGGCTATGTATATGAGATATAGAAAAACAGAAGAAGAAGGCTGAAGGATGCTGAAGATTAAGCTTCGGAGGCGTTATGTTATCCTCCGTCTTGGGATCCCGTCGACTTGGTTTACGATCAGGTTAATTATTGACCTACCTTTTCTTAAATATTTCTGAAATTACTTTTGAGTTCTCAATCTCTTTTCTCTTGGGTAAACTCCCACCCACATCATGTGTACGGTAAGAGGTATTAGGTTAATTTTGAGTTCTATGTTTTTGGTTTCCTCTACAATATCTTAGATACGTCTGTATTAGTTTTGAAGTCAATTAACATATTACTTCAGCTAACCTTCTTTTTAAGTTCGAATTTGTTTGTGATTACTTTGGAAATAATATTTGTTCTTTAACTGATTTTTATATGCATACGCACTTTTCAATTGCATTGTAATTTTGTATTTTTGGTCAAACACATTAATCCATGTTCTGATTGGCAAAAACTTACACTAATTGACTGTTAATGGCAGTATCTGCAATTATAATATGCAACTATGAAATCAGAATTTGATTGGTGGTTCTACTTCTTCTTCTTCTATTTTAATTCTTTAAGATTTATATGTTTTCAAAATAATTACCATCCGGGAAAAATGAGTGGAAATCAAGCTGGTCCAATCCATGTTCAACTTTTAGTCTCTCGGCAAATTTCTTTTGGTCCATTTCAGCTATCTCAGTTTTTTTTTCCACACAAAATGTTACAAAATTACAATCTAACTTACAATTTCGGATTACGAAAGGTTGCTCTCTGTTTGTTTTGTTTGTTTACAAAAGCAACTGAGCATTCATTGTTCTGGTTTTTTTTACCCACGACAAAAATTGTTTATTTGCCTCGAAAAAAGGATCTGGCCCGCGCTCTTTGAAGAGTAATAGTCTGAAAACGGGTAAGATTGACAATTGGTTATTTTCTTCTTTTTTTGATAATGCCCATCTTCCATCACATGTGTATTTGGTATCTATTTTCTGGTTATTTAGGATACAATTGTTTACTTCCATCGTAAAAAAAACTGCATTAATATCCAACAAGAATGAACCAATAAATCGAATGATCTTTAGAGCCATTCCAAAATCGGACCACTGAAGGTTGCATGTTTCTCTTTAGTTTCTGAAATTGGTCTAGAGTTAGAGTCTATCAGACATTTGTGAAATACCTTCTACAAAGTTTATTGTCATTGTTCTACGTGATGATAAATTTTCAGTTTGCCGAATGTAATTCTATTGGTGTTTCAGGAACGTCGGTGTCTCAATTGCTGTTTACAAAGCTAACAACAGTATGTGACTATTCATTGTTAAACTTTGAAGNTGATAAATTTTCAGTTTGCCGAATGTAATTCTATTGGTGTTTCAGGAACGTCGGTGTCTCAATTGCTGTTTACAAAGCTAACAACAGTATGTGACTATTCATTGTTAAACTTTGAAGTCCAGTTGAGCAT
Source organism: Alliaria petiolata (assembly GCA_020283515.1). Taxonomy (NCBI): domain Eukaryota; kingdom Viridiplantae; phylum Streptophyta; class Magnoliopsida; order Brassicales; family Brassicaceae; genus Alliaria; species Alliaria petiolata. The sequence goes on along the minus strand of JAHZTW010000003.1, from coordinate 63,882,754 downwards.
ATTACCACTACCCATCACCAAGTATGGTGGATGCATAAAGAAAAATAGTTGTTTTTCATAGTGTAATTCCAATCTATATTTGTATCTTCACTTTCTTTGGTTTACCACTCATTTTGTTAGTTTTTTTTCTCATGTGTCTGTGTGTTAACTTACATGTTTTCTTATATCGTGCAGTTTGACATCCTTATAAAACATATTAATTTCAGAAAAAATATAAGTTTACAACAAAACTTAACTTATTAGTTATTACTGCAGATACGATGTGAAATAAACTGTACAAAATGGGAGAGCGTAAGAGAAGCAAATTCCAAAGCAGACCTTTCCATAGCAAATTAGGATAGTGTGGATTGCTAGACACATACATATATAGTTGATTTGATGAAAGTGGTCCAACATAACATTAACTATATACGTAATCACTTGATTAAGTATTGTAGTCGATTTTCATATTAACGTATGCAACTATGGAACTTTCAGAAGCTAGAAAATCTAAGCACATACCAAAGAGCGCAACCACAACCGTATAAGTATATTTATTTTTTAAGTCTCCATTCAATACCAATATAATTAAGTTTATAACTTATGATACCTGTTAAGGCTGTAATAAAAGGAGAAGGGAGTAGAGGTTTCAAACACAAATCTCCAAAATCCTTTCACAAATCCTAATTTTCAAATTCTTTGGCCAATCTGATTTTGAGCCAAAAGTTTCAAATTTTTATTCAACTTCTTCTGATTTCGAATCAAGCTTCCCATTAGCCCGGTATTCAAGCTGGGAGGCAATATGAGTGAATTTGTTTGATAAAGACAAAATCTTTGGAAGGGGAATTTAAAAATGAGTGATAAAGTAGATCCAAATTTATCTTTTTATAGACCTGATTATTTATGTCTAACAAAATTGTTAGAGGAATATGACAAAGAAATATTGTATAAAAAGAATCCCAACTTTGAAATCACCAAATCTGGAGAATAAATTGCAAGTTTAAAAAAAAATATTTTCCAATCTTTAATTAATGCATATATAGTGTGAAGTTATAACCAAAAACCGCATGTAGGTTTGGTTGAAGATGGAGAGGATAGTCGCATAAGATAAAAGAGGGTTTTCTCACGAGACAAGGGCAGCAAGTAAGAACAATTGTACCTTTTGCTTTCAACATTTGTAAACTTCTAAAGTTTTGTGTAAGTCAAAAAATTGACTTCTTAGTGTTATCAAATGTAAATTGTGTAATATGTGTTTCTACCATTGAAGATGTATCTTTTTGTTTTTATTCGTAATAAAAGATTTATATGGAGAAAAATATATATGTAAACAATCATACTTAATTAATTTAAAATAATTAATGATAAATTAGCTGAGGGATAATTTAAAATATATGTGGCTAAACACGAAATCATGGATACTTATGCTGAATATCTCACAAGAATAATTAGCAAAAAAATTAAAAGCTAAAATTATAAATTAAAGGGAAAAGATCAAATTATCATTTATTATTTTCTATACAACAAACATTTAATTGTTTTAGGATCTATAAAATCAAAAACACTACTATGATATCATTTTCCTCATATAAAAATAGTTAATAAAACTATATATAACATACCCGGGCGTAGCCCGGGATAACCCCTAATAATTTTGAAAACGACTCTCAAGAGAAGGACAACTCAGCTTTTGTAAGCTCTATAAATGTGACATGTCAATAAATGAAAAAGCTTGAAGTACCAATAGAAACATTTTATTTTTACATGTCATTTTGATGTTAACTAATATCTATGGGCCTGGTTATATAATTTGGTTGGGCCTTAAAGAACATTTTTCTTACTGATTGCCACGTGGTGATGCGTCGGGGTACCAAAGTCGTTATCATCAAGAGGCCCTTTTCGTCTCTCCTTCTGTTCGCGACGAAGCAAATTTTAGTTTTAGTAAAAAAATTGCCATGTAAGATGTTGACCAGTTGTTCGTTGCTGCTTTCAAGTCTGCATCAAGTTTATTAAAAAACGAATTAAAAAATGTGGAGAGATAATATTAAAATATGTTGAAAAAATTCATTAGCTTTGATATCAAGTTTTGAGATATGAAGTATACAAATATGGTGACAAAAAAGGTAATAAATATGGAAACAAAGACTTTAAGTAAAAATAAAAGATAGTGACAAATTCAGCCCTAAACCAAAATCGTATTATATTAATTGTATTTATTTTTGCTCAGTTTTTGTTTGCATACAAATCAGAAATGGAAATATTAAGAAAGTGATTCTCAGATATACTTAATTTTCGTGGTATTGTATTCTTGGTGGCAGCTTAGATATCAGTTTTGTTGGGTGAAAGCTATTGAAAGTGAGTATAAATTGGGATAACATTTTATTCAAACTTTCGACATGTTAAAATTACCGAAAATAAAGAAATCGACAATAATGTTATATAAAAAATTATAGAAGTTAGAATGGTGCACTCACTAAAGTTACCGAGATTTTAATTTAAAATGTTCTCTCCATATTATTGATGATTATGTATCAAACTATAAAATGTTAATATAACATTAAAATGTAGAAATCATATGATTAAATCTGTAAATACAAAAAAAACCCTGCAGCGTAGCGCGGGTAAATTATCTAGTAAATTATAATATTTCTGAAAATTCAGACTTTCTATCCTATAGGCTTTAAGTGCATGAAACTGGAAAAGATTGTAACAATTGTGCATATCATCAGTGCAATATTATGCGTTACTGCTCTTATGGATCAAAATGTGTTAGGATTAGCATTTGAATTTGAATATATTATACTTCTTTTTATCTAGAATCAGTGACAATACTGTCCTTTGGTATCTATTTTCTGGTTATTTAGGCTACAATTGTTTACTTCCATCGTTAAAAAAAACTGCATTAATATCCAACAAGAATGGACCAATAAATCGAATGATCTTCAGAGCCATTCCAAAATCGGACCACTGAAGGTTGCATGTTTCTCTTTAGTTTCCGAAATTGGTCTAGAGTTAGAGTCTATCAGACATTTGTCAAGTACCTTCTACAAAGTTTATTGTCATTGTTCTACGTGATGATAAATTTTCAGTTTGCTGAATGTAATTCTATTGGTGTTTCAGGAACGTCGGTGTCTCAATTGCTGTTTACAAAGCTAACAACAGTATGTGACTATTCATTGTTAAACTTTGAAGTCCAGTTGAGCATATTACCACTACCCATCACCAAGTATGGTGGATGCATAAAGAAAAATAGTTGTTTTTCATAGTGTAATTCCAATCTATATTTGTATCTTCACTTTCTTTGGTTTCCCACTCATTTTGTTAGTTTTTTTTCTCATGTGTCTGTGTGTTAACTTACATGTTTTCTTATATCGTGCTGTTTGACATCCTTATAAAACATATTAATTTCAGAACAAATATAAGTTTACAACTTACCTTATCTTATTAGTTATTACTGCAGGTACGGTGTGAAATAAACTGTACAAAATGGGAGAGCGTAAGAGAAGCAAATTCCAAAGCAGACCTTTCCATAGCAAATTAGGATAGTGTGGATTGCTAGACACATACATATATAGTTGATTTGATGAAAGTGGTCCAACATAACATTAACTCTATATGTAATCACTTGATTAAGTATTGTAGTCGATTTTCATATTTTTTTGTGCAAACTTTTAAACTTTCTTTAATACTCTAAACCGGACCAGCCAGAGAGTTTAAAGCACTCTTTGCAATTGAGTCAGCCAACAAGTTAGCTTCTCTTGGTACAAACATAAACGAAGATTCAATGAAGAAAGACGATAGATTGAGGATGTCATGAAGAATCCCATGGAGCTCTTTGGGGTGAGTCTCCGAATTGATAGCTCTGATCACCTTCTGTGAATCAGAAGCTAAACGAATTTTGGTGAATCCTAACTCGAGGGCGTTTTTGATGGCCAGGAAAATTGTGGTGGCTTCTGCTAGCAACGGCGATTTGATGTTGGGCGAAGCTGCTGCTTCCTTACGCAACCAAGGTCGAACATTGGATTTGAAGATCCAGCCAAATCCCGCGATGTTGCCGTCTTCTCTCCAAGCTGCATCTGTCTGGCACCGGATCGTATCGAAATCGGTTGGAGGAAGCGGTGGATGGAGCTTAGCCTTAGATTTTTGGGGGTCAATTTCTTGCGCTAGCTGCCATTCCCGAGCTAGTGTGATTGCCTGCACTAGGCAAGCCTTCGGCGTGGTATGTTTATCTTCAAACAGCTTTTTATTCCTAGCAATCCAGATTGTCCAGATTATCCAAGGGAAAAGTGGACCTTGTCCCAATCCCGTTGGTGGGAGATTGATGAAATGCTTTGCTGTTTCAATCCCTTGTCTGAAGCTTGTCATCTGACCAGATACGAAAAGATTAGAGATCGGTGCCTGGTCCCAGATTTGGGATGCGAAGGAGCAGTGGAAGAACAGATGTGGAGACGACTCCAAATCTCCACAAAGTGGGCATAAACCGGAGGTCTCTACTGTTCTAGCTCGCAGGTTAGCTCCCAAGGGAATAGCCTCATTCATTATTTTCCACAGAAAGTCTTTGTTTTTGGGGAGCATTTGAGGTCCCAGATCCCTGCTTTCCAGTTGAAATCATTGCTACTTGGCGGCTGCTGTTGCTCCTCCTTGGTTTCCTTTAGGGCTTCATAGTAGCCTGACTAAGTAGTGTACTCCCCTGTCTCTGTTGAAAGCCAGCCAAATTTGTCCAAGGCCCCTAATTTGCTTGGTTTAATTACCAAAATATCATCTTCGTAGCTTGGTAGGATGTTACGGATCTTATCCCTATTCCATTCTCCATTGCTTTGTGATATTAAATCGTTGACACAAAGATCTTTATATTCTTCAGGTGGTGGTCCCATTGGTACCAAGGGTGAGGTTAATGATATCCAAGGATCATACCAGATAGAAGTGGAGGTTCCATTGCCTATAATTTTGCCAAGCCGAAGTCTCAGGAGGTCTCTTCCTGCGCAAATTCCTCGCCAGCCATGTGAAGCAGAAGATGGCACAGGACTCTTGAGAAAGGATGTAGTATGACAGTATTTTCCTATCAGGATGCGTGCCAATAGCGATTGTGGATTTGTTAGGATCCTCCAGCTGAGCTTTGCAAGGAGGGAGTCATTAAAATTTTGTATGTCCCTAAAGCCAAGACCCCCATCTCTCTTAGACTCTGTAAGTCTTTTCCAAGAAATCCAACACATTCTCCTCTCACCCTTGTTTGAATCCCACCAGAATATTGTTAAGGCTGATTGTATACGTTTGCACAGGGAAGCCGGAAATTTGAAACAGGACATGGTGTATGTTGACAAGGAAGCAAGAACGGATTTCAATAGGGTGAGTTTCCCAGCTGGTGAGAGAAACCGTGAGGACCACCTTACTGCTCGTTGCTTAATACGGTCGACAATTATGCTAAAGAGATCTTTATTTTTCCTGCCAAAGTGTTCAGGCAGCCCAAGGTATTTGCCAAGACCCCCTTCTTTTTGTATACCAAGATCTCTTTTTATGCGTTCTCTGGATAGTAGGGGTGTCTTTGATGAGAAATTGATAGCTGATTTCTGGTGATTTATGAGTTGACCTGACGCATCTTCGTACTTATGGAAGATCTACATTAGCGTTTTGCAGCTTGATGGGTCTGATCCGCAAAAGAACATGGTATCGTCGGCGAACAACAGATGGTTGATCCTTGGGCTTTGTATTGCAACTTTTATCCCTGGGAGAGTGCCTTCTTCTTGAGCCTTTTTGCATAGACCTGACAACACCTCACTGCACAGGATAAAGATATACGGAGATAGAGGATCTCCTTGACGGATGCCACGCTGCGGATAGACCATTCCTTGAGCTGACCCATTCACAAGGTAAGAGTATGTAACCGTGCAAATACACTGCATTACCCATTGAATCCACAGCTTATGAAAGCCAAGTCTCGTCAAAACCATTTTTACAAAATCCCATTCAAGTCTGTCATATGCCTTACTCATATCGGTCTTGACAGCCATGAAGCATCTTTTCTTTGCCTTTGATGTCTTGAGGTAGTGGAGCACTTCATGCGTTATCAGGACATTATCCGCTATAGCTCGTTGAGGGACAAAGGCTGATTGAGTTTCAGACACTATATGTTGGAGGAGGGGTCGTAATCTGAGGGTAAGGATTTTTGAAATGATCTTGTAGTAGACACTGCATAGTGCTATTGGTCTGTAGCCAGCAACTCTTTTAGGACTTTGAATTTTTGGAATGAGTCTCACATGAGTCTTGTTTATGTCTCTTGGCAGTATACCCGTTATAAAAAATCTTGAAGCTCATGGACTATTTGATTGCTCACAGTTTCCCAGTTTGTCTGAAAGAAGCTGGCGGAGAAGCCATCAGGCCCCGGGGCTTTGTCGGCATGAATAGCAAAACATGCTTCCTTGATTTCGCTTGGTGATGGTAGTGCAATAAGAGTCGAGTTCATTTCAGGCGTGATTTGGGGTTGGAGGGCTTCCACCACAGCTGTGAGTCTATCCCCTTCCTGAGATTTGAAGATCTTCTGAAAATAGTCCGTGATAACTCGTAAGATAGCTTTTTCCTCATATACTATCTGACCATTCTCTTTTTCTATAACAGAGAACTTGTTGGCCGCTTTCCTATCGCGTGTTGAGGCATGAAAGAACCCAGTATTTTGGTCTCCGAGGGCCAGCCAGAGCTGTCTGCTTCTCTGTTTCCAGAAGGCTTCTTCAGCTTTGTATGCAGTGAGAAGTTCTCTGTTGATAGACGTGATTTCCACTTCGTCCGGGATCGGGTTTACCATAGCAGCTTCTAGTCTTTGTCGGAGTGTCTCAATCACCTGTTGGCTTTTGGTATGTTTTTCTCGGCTCCAGGTAATGATAGCTTTCCTGCATCTGTTGAGTTTGCTTTCTACTGGTTCTGACTCTCTTAGGTTCCATGCATCGCATATAAGTCTTGTTACCTCCTCATTTGAGTTTAATCGACAATCATACCTAAACAGTCCTCTCTTTTTCTTTCTTCTGGGATCAAAGTAGGTAACAATTGGTCGATGATCGGATCCCTCATACTTAAGGTATTCACATCTACCTGATGGGTATTCTTCAGCCCAGGCGCTGTTAGACATTGCACGGTCTAGACGGCATCAGACCAGGTGACTATGCCTCTGACCACGCCAAGACAAGAAATCCCCCGAGTGTCTTAGATCAAAAAGATCGCATTCCGCCATAAAGGCTCTGAAGTTTGAAAAGGATCCTTCAGGTCTGCAGGGTCCTCCCCGTTTCTCAGACGAGTCGGAGATGTCGTTGAAATCTCCTGTGAGGAACCAGGGGGCATCTCGGGTTAAAGATTTTGCTGTAAGTGAGTTCCATACCTCCTTCCGCTTTGCTATATCTGGATCACCATACACGAATGTAGCAAAAAATGTTTTTCCTTCTGCTTTGATGCAGGTGTCTATGTAGTTGTGGCATGATGATATAATCTCGATATCAGTGTCCTGTTTCCAGAAAAGAGCTAGGCCTCCCCCTCCTGGGCTATGTGGAGATACCAAGAAGTGTGAGCTAAAGCCCATCCAGAGGAGTTTATCTAGGACAGTGGCGTCATGATTTTTTGTTTCTGATAAGAACACAATTTCCGGAGAGATTTTCTGCAGGATCTCTCGGAGTCTCGGAACTGTTGTGGAAGCCCCCAAACCACAGCAGTTCCAGCTCACGATTTTTAAGGAAGCGGATTTGGTGACTCGTGAAAATCCGCCTTTTTCTTAGTTATAGCCGGTACGAGTTTTGGTTGAGGAGGTGCTCTACTTGTTGATGGAATGGTTGTAGGGTTCTGTGGGATTCTTGTCCGTGAGCTCGAGCTTTGTCCCTTGCTCTTTGATCTGTGAGAGGGGCCCGTTGTTGGATCACTAGATAGGACCGCTGCTTTTTTCTTAGGGGAGCTTTGGATTGTGAGCAACCTCCCTTTCGAGGGCTTTAGGCCTGGTAGAAGGTGATGTGTCTTTTTAGCTGAGTTGTTCAAAGGGGGTCTACCTCTTTTCTTCTTAGTTTGCACAACCTCCACTGATGCTGACTCTGGTACCACAATTTGATCGAGGTTAGAACTTTGAGAGTGGTCTATAGACAAAGTCTGAGGATGTAATACCCCGACCCCTATTGTTGCCGCTGCGATGATACTTGCTGCCGTCTCGGCCATGAGATTTCTGGTTTCATGTTCCAGGACTCTCTGTCTTCGAGCCGCACTTTCTGTTGGGTCACTGCAGTTTACATATTGGATAGTGACTTCCTGGAGTTCTTCCATAACCTCTGCTGTAGTTGGTAGTCGGCCTGGGATTGGATGGAAAGTTAAGTTTTCCCCCTCATTTGCAGCAGGCAGCTCATTTGTTCTTGATACTTCAGAGATATCCATCCTCGGGTTGGGCAGATCTTGAGATTTTTCTCTCCAAACCAAAGAATGTGGATGGCGGCTGGAGATACTTCCTTCTCTTTGTGGCCGGTGTTCTTTCTGCTCCATAGATGTTGCAGATCGTGAGATTCCAGGGAAGGCATACTGAACATTTTCTCTCTCGCGCTGATACGCCTGGGATTGGTTGTACTGGTGTCGGTTGTGCTGGTGTCGGTTGTAGGTTTCGTAGCTACTGGTGGTGTTTCCTTTATTCATGGATCGGGTGACTTTGTTTCCGATTGAAAGAGAATTGTTTCCAGAGACCCTAAACCCAAAGGGTTTACCATGTCTATCTGTCCTCTGGTGGAATTCAGCACTTGAGTAATTGGGGCCAGAGGATGTATCCATAGCTTTGTGAGATTTGGTACTACTCTCCTTGTGTGTCTGCATTGTCACTTCTTGGTTTTTAAGCCTGTGGCAGGAGCTGGCCTCATGGGTGAGCATAAAACAGATGGAGCAATGCTTCTCCAGTCTTTCGTAGTCGAAGGTTATTACTATTTCTTCTCCGCTTGAGAATTCCAGAATAGTCTCTTTGACGAGGGGTTTGAGCCCATTTATGCCGACCCTAATCCTTGCTGAGGTGTCTGTCAGCTCATAATCTTCTCGTTCTCCAAGTTCGTCAGCTATTTGACAAATGAGTTCTTTTCTCCAGTAATGCAGGGGGATACCCTTCAGGCGGATCCAGAAAGGTATCTGAGATGGGAAAGATGAAGCGATAATCGGCTCCCATTTTTGCAGAATAACCATCCATCGACCATAGTGGTATGGTCTATTATCCAGAACTCTCTGGAGGTCTTCTGGATAATCAAACCGGAATTGGAATCATCCGTTTCCTAACTCAGATCCCGAAGCCCTTCCCTGTAGACTCCATCTTTTGGACAGGAAGGGTATGAGCGACCATATGCGTTGCTCCTTGACGTTTGTTACCCGACCGATAAGGGTAAGTGCGTTTGCTTTTACCATTTCTGAGGTGTCAAACTCAGGGGCTCTTATTCGCATTCTTGGGGGGTCTTCCTGTATTAGGGCTATACCCTTTCCTTTCTCAGCGTACGAGAGCCGACGAGCCATACCTTGTCAAAAGGTTTGGCGGAACCTCGATGTCGTAGAAACCAGGTGAAGAGAAAGGAAGCTGTAGTGAGAGAGGTGATTGCTTTGGGAGAATTTGGTCGAATGAAGTGAAGAAAAACAGACGAGATTTTGGTCCTTCAAAGGGGAGTTTAAAGTGTCTGAAGACAAAACTGAAGATCTTTTGAAACTCTAGAAGAAGACTCGGACGATGTGAAGGTATCCTTGATGGGGGCTGTGACTCATGATTTGATGGGAGATGTAGGTAAGACAGAGAAGGGATGGTTTAGGAGGAAACTAGCTTACCGGCGATGGTCTAGAAGGGACCCTCCGACCCGGGTCGGGGGTAGAACCGCGGCGGCGTGTCCCCCAAGGGAGTTTGAAATTTGAAAGTTTACTAAATTGGGAAAAGAAAAGTAGATGGGCAGAGGTTCTGGCCATGGACCGAAGGATAAAGGAAAGTCTTGAGCCTCTCTCGGGAAACTCGTCTGGGAGAGAAACAATTTAGCTTTTAGTCTTTCTATTGATAACACTTGTTTTGTCGATTTTCATATTAACGTATGCAACTATGGAACTTTCAGAAGCTAGAAAATCTAAGCACAGACCAAAGAGCGCAATCACAACCGTATAAGTATATTTATTTTTTTTTGTCTCCATTCAATACCAATATAATTAAGTTTATAACTTATGATACCTGTTAAGGCTGTAATCAAAGGAGAAGGGAGTAGAGGTTTCAAACACAAATCTCCAAAATCCTTTCACAAATCCTAATTTTCAAATTCTTTGGCCAATCTGATTTTGAGCCAAAAGTTTCAAATTTTTGTTCAACTTCTTCTGATTTCGAATCAAGCTTCCCATTAATATGAGTGAATTTGTTTGATAAAGACAAAATCTTTGGAAGGGGAATTTAAAAATGAGTGATAAAGTAGATCCAAATTTATCTTTTTATAGACCTGATTATTTATGTCTAACAAAATTGTTAGAGAAATATGACAAAGAAACATTGTATAAAAAGAATCCCAACTTTGAAATCACCAAATCTGGAGAATAAATTGCAAGTTTTTAAAAAAATATTTTCCAATCTTTAATTAATGCATATATAGTGTGAAGTTATAACCAAAAACCGCATGTAGTTTTGTTGAAGATGGAGAGGATAGTCGCATAAAATAAAAGAGAATTTTCTCACGAGACAAGGGCAACAAGTAAGAACAATTGAACCTTTTGATTTCAACATTTGTAAACTTCTAAAATTTTATGTAAGTAAAAAAATTGACTTCTTAGTGTTATCAAATATAAATTGTGTAATATGTGGTTCTACCAATGAAGATGTATCTTTTTGTTTTTATACGTAATAAAAGATTTATATGGAGAAAAATATATATGTAAACAATCATACTTAATTAATTTAAAATAATTAATGATAAATTAGCTGAGGGATAATTTAAAATATATGTGGCCAAACACGAAATCATGGATACTTATGCTGAATATCTCACAAGAATAATTAGCAAAAAAATTAAAAGCTAAACTTATAAATTAAAGGGAAAAGATCAAATTATCATTTATTATTTTCTATACAACAAACATTTAATTGTTTTAGGATCTATAAAATCAAAAACACTACTATGATATCATTTTCCTCATATAAAAATAGTTAATAAAGCTATATATAACATACCCGGGCATAGCCCGGGATAACCCCTAATAATTTTGAAAACGACTATCAAGAGAAAGACAACTCAGCTTTTGTAAGCTCTATAAATGTGACATGTCAATAAATGAAAAAGCTTGAAGTACCAATAGAAAAATTTTATTTTTACATGTCATTTTGATGTTAACTAATATCTATGGGCCTGGTTATATAATTTGGTTGGGCCTTAAAGAACATTTTTCTTACTGATAGCCACGTAGTGATGCGTCGGGGTACCAAAGTCGTTATCATCAAGAGGCCCTTTTCGTCTCTCCTTCTGTTCGCGACGAAGCAAATTTTAGTTTTAGTAAAAAAATTGCCATGTAGGACGTTAACCAGTTGTTCGTTGCTGCTTTCAAGTATGCATCAAGTTTATTAAAAAACAAATTAAAAAATGTGGAGAGATAATATTAAATTATGTTGAAAAAATTCATTAGCTTTGATATCAAGTTTTGAGATATGAAGTATACAAATATGGTGACAAAAAAGGTAAATAAATATGGAAACAAAGATTTTAAGTAAAAATAAAAGATAGTGACAAAGTCAGCCCTAAACCAAAATCGTATTATATTAATTGTATTGATTTTTGCTCAGTTTTTGTTTGCATACAAATCAGAAATGGAAATATTCGCTTAAATTTCTGAAAAATTTCATGGTCTTAATTTTATAAATTCTTAAGAAAGTGTTTCTCAGATATACTTAATTTTCGTGGTATTGTATTCTTGGTGACAGCTTAGATATCAGTTTATTGGGTGAAAGCTATTGAAAGTGAGTATAAATTGGGATAACATTTTTTTCAAAATTTCGACATGAAACAAAGAATTTAAGTAAAAATAAAATATAGTGACAAATTCAGCCCTAAACCAAAATCGTATTATATTAATTGTATTGATTTTTGCTCAGTTTTTGTTTGCATACAAATCAGAAATGGAAATATTCTCTTAAATTTCTGAAAAATTTCATGGTCTTAATTTTATAAATTCTTAAGAAAGTGTTTCTCAGATATACTTAATTTTCGTGGTATTGTATTCTTGGTGACAGCTTAGATATCAGTTTATTGGGTGAAAGCTATTGAAAGTGAGTATAAATTGGGATAACATTTTTTTCAAACTTTCGACATGAAACAAAGAATTTAAGTAAAAATAAAATATAGTGACAAATTCAGCCCTAAACCAAAATCGTATTATATTAATTGTATTGATTTTTGCTCAGTTTTTGTTTGCATACAAATCAGAAATGGAAATATTCTCTTAAATTTCTGAAAAATTTCATGGTCTTAATTTTATAAATTCTTAAGAAAGTGTTTCTCAGATATACTTAATTTTCGTGGTATTGTATTCTTGGTGACAGCTTAGATATCAGTTTATTGGGTGAAAGCTATTGAAAGTGAGTATAAATTGGGATAACATTTTTTTCAAACTTTCGACATGAAACAAAGAATTTAAGTAAAAATAAAATATAGTGACAAATTCAGCCCTAAACCAAAATCGTATTATATTAATTGTATTGATTTTTGCTCAGTTTTTGTTTGCATACAAATCAGAAATGGAAATATTCTCTTAAATTTCTGAAAAATTTCATGGTCTTAATTTTATAAATTCTTAAGAAAGTGTTTCTCAGATATACTTAATTTTCGTGGTATTGTATTCTTGGTGACAGCTTAGATATCAGTTTATTGGGTGAAAGCTATTGAAAGTGAGTATAAATTGGGATAACATTTTTTTCAAACTTTCGACATGAAACAAAGAATTTAAGTAAAAATAAAATATAGTGACAAATTCAGCCCTAAACCAAAATCGTATTATATTAATTGTATTGATTTTTGCTCAGTTTTTGTTTGCATACAAATCAGAAATGGAAATATTCTCTTAAATTTCTGAAAAATTTCATGGTCTTAATTTTATAAATTCTTAAGAAAGTGTTTCTCAGATATACTTAATTTTCGTGGTATTGTATTCTTGGTGACAGCTTAGATATCAGTTTATTGGGTGAAAGCTATTGAAAGTGAGTATAAATTGGGATAACATTTTTTTCAAACTTTCGACATGAAACAAAGAATTTAAGTAAAAATAAAATATAGTGACAAATTCAGCCCTAAACCAAAATCGTATTATATTAATTGTATTGATTTTTGCTCAGTTTTTGTTTGCATACAAATCAGAAATGGAAATATTCTCTTAAATTTCTGAAAAATTTCATGGTCTTAATTTTATAAATTCTTAAGAAAGTGTTTCTCAGATATACTTAATTTTCGTGGTATTGTATTCTTGGTGGCAGCTTAGATATCAGTTTTATTGGGTGAAAGCTATTGAAAGTGAATATAAATTGGGATAAGATTTTTTTCAAACTTTTGACATGCTAAAATTACCGAAAATAAAGAAATCGACAATAATGACATATAAAAAATTATAGAAGTTAGAAAGGTGCACTCACTAAACTTACCGAGATTTTAATTTAAAGTGTTCTCTCCATATTATTGATGATTATGTATCAAACTATAAAATGTTAATATAACATTAAAATGTAGAAATCATATGATTAAATCTGTAAATACAAAAAACCCTGCATCGTAGCGCGGGTAAATTATCTAGTAAATTATAATATTTCTGAGAATTCAGACTTTCTATCCTATATGCTTTAAGTGCATGAAATTGGAAAAGATTGTAACAATTGTGCATATCATCAGTGTAATATTATGCGTTGCTGCTCTTATGGATCAAAATGTGTTAGGATAAGCATTTGAATTTGAATATATTATACTTCTTTTTATCTACAATCAGTGACAATACTGTCCTGCATTTATTACTCAAATTTATTGGTTACTGCTTTTGACATTCACCTGTTATGTACCTCATGGGCGTGGTCATTCCAACTGTTTCTCTGTTTTGCTTGTTCTTAGTGTCATTGTCCATCTTGGTCTCTTTCGTCCAAGTTCATCGATCTGACATCGTTTATGGATACATACACACACATATATATATATATACACACACATATATATATATATATATATATATATATATATATGAAAGCATGCAGCTACAAGAACACAAGGTCGAATAAAGATGGCTTCTCATTTGACTGTTCTTGAAGTTCTAAATAACGATGATGTTTTGTGTGAGATTCTTCTCATGTAACCAAAGAGCTTTGTATGTCCTTGATCAATAAGGATTCTCCTATTAGCTTAATTAGCTACAACGTGATCCATGCATAGTGTGTTTCCGATTTGGTTCCGAATACAAAGGCATTCTCTAAACCATCATTTGGAGGTACACCCTTTAGCTCTCGAACTGAAGACAAGCTGATCCGCGGTTGAAAAGACCTAAAAAAGCCGTCGAACTACAAAGTCAATTAAATCAACGGCTGATCTATCAAGTTAGAGACTGAGATTCGAATTTAGGGCTCATTGATTTTGGTTTGGGCATTAGAGAGCGAACCGTTGGTGTTTGGTTTCGTTAAAGAGATTCCGTCCATAAGGCCAAAAAAGAGGACACAATTAAAACCAAGGAGTCAGCTTGGTACAATTAATCAGCCGCTTCATTTCGTGAAAACCCATTATTCGATAAAACTGCACATTTGAAACCATGATCCGATCCGTTATCCGGGTTCCAAGATCCGATCCGTTATCTGATCTGATCCATTCCAAAAAATTGGATATACGGTCTGGATCCGGACAATAAAATTACAGATCCGGATAAGAATTTTTTTTGGAAGCGGATATCCAGATCGGAGTGATGTATTATATAATACTTATTTTATTCTAAAATAAATTCAACTATTAAAAAAAAAACAATATAGATTTTCAAAGATACAAAATAATTTTAACAAATAAGCCTATTTAATTGGCAAAATATATTTAGTGGCGCCAAAAAAATCCAATCTTATAATTTCAGGGGTTGATTTAGAATCTCAAAACAAAATAAAGAATTGGTTTTGTGCAAATACCTTCCATCTTATAATTTTTGTAACCATCATTAGAATAGTTAAATTGTCCGTTAGAAAAATTTTCTTTGTAATTGTTCTCATAATTTGTAGTTAAAATAATATTTCAGACGTTAAAAAAAGAAGATATGGTAACTTTAAAAATTCTAAATTTCATTCATGTAAAAATAAAAAGCACACATTTGGGTCAAGTAGCAATACTCATTTTATTTATTTAATTTTCAATTTTGGAGTGAATATCTCAAAAATAACACAAATATTTAAACTTATAATTTTCATAGATCCAAGTTAAGTTTATGGGTTGTATTATATTAAACTCAAGGCCCAAGTTGCTTTATTTCTACCATAACAATGAATTTATGGGCGGACTTATAGTTATATTTTTTCATTCGAAAAAATATCTATAGTTATAGACTTATAGGCTCTAATTGGTAGTAATATGAGTTATTGTTGTGAATCGAATGAATTTTGTGTATATTGTTATGAGGATCAAAGGTCTCTTTATATAGTGATTACATAAAAGGATAGAAAAGGAAATAATACTTTTACTACTCCTACAAGAATAAGGAAAACATCTACTAATCCTATTGGACTTAGGAGTCCTGGTCGCCTATGGTCTAATGAACTGGGCCGGTTATGGAGATCCAACCTCAATGGATTATAACACTCCCCCTTGATTGACATAACCGGTTGTGATGATGAGATCATAGTAATACGCTTGGGGATGCTGCCTCATTAAAACCTTTCTAAGGAAAACCCAGTGGGACAAAACCTTAGCGTGGAAAAAGAGTACAACACGCATTACTCCCCCTGAAATGATCATCACTCTAAGTCCTTTAATCGGCGCATGCCAATCTGATGCATTAGCTTCTTCAATGTGGAGGTTGGAAGCGACTTAGTGAATAGGTCGGCTGAGTTGTCGCTGGAACGGACTTGGAGCACTTTGAGTTCACCGGCCTTCTGTAGGTCGTGAGTGAAAAAGAACTTTGGTAAGATGTGCTTCGTCCGATCTCCTTTGATGTATCCATCCTTCAACTGAGCTATGCATGCGGCATTGTCCTCGTACATGCTGGTCGGTTCTTCTTTCCCTTCTATCATCCCACAATCTCGTCTAATGTGTTGAGTCATTAACCTCAACCAAACACATTCTCGGCTGGCCTCATGGATCGCCAATATTTCCGCGTGATTGGACGATGTAGCCGTGAGTGTCTGCTTCATGGATCTCCACGAAATGGCTGTTCTATCGTGAGTGAAGACAAATCCCGTCTGGGATCAACCGTTGTGTGGATCCGAAAGGTAACCTGCATCAGCGAAACCAACTAAACCTTCATTGTTAAGGTTAGTGTAAAACAGACCCATATCTTTCGTCCCTTTCAGGTAACAAAGTATGTGTTTGATCCCATTCCAGTGCCTTTGGGTCGGACAAGAACTGAATCTTGAAAGGAGGTTCACGGCAAAGCAAATGTCCGGCCTAGTGTGACTAGCCAAGTACATTAACGCTCGTATGGCACTGAGATATGGCACTTCGGGACCAAGGATTTCTTCATCTTTCTTCTTTGAACCGAATGGATCGCTGTCCAGACTAAGGCTTCTCACCATCATTGGGCTACTCAGTGGGTGAGCCTGGTCCATATTAAAACGCTTGAGTACCTTTTCTGTATATGCCATTTGATGCACAAGGATTCCATTATTGACGTACTCAAGTTGTATTCCCAAACAGAACTTAGTCTTTCCTAAGTCTTTCATTTCGAATTCCTTCTTTAGGTATTCAACCGTTTGGGATATTTCCTCAGAGGTTCCTAGGATGTTCAGGTCGTCTACATACACCGCGATGATTACGAATCCCTTGTCAAATTTCTTTATAAATATGCATGGACTTATGGGATCGTTTTTATAGCCCTCTTTCACTAAGTACTCGCTTAGTCTATTATACCACATGCGACCTGATTGTTTTAATCCATAGAGCGATTTATTCAGCTTAATACAATGCTGGTCTCGAGAACTTCTTTTATATTTCAGCTCTATTCCCTCTGGGACTTTCATATAAATTTTGTTATCCAGTGGACCATATAAGTATGCGGTTACAACATCCATTAACCGCAAATCCAATTTCTCTCTTATGGCCAGACTTATCAGGAATCTAAAAGTCGTTGCATCCACCACAAGGGAGTATGTCTCCTCATAATCGATTCCTGGCCTTTGTGAGAATCCTTGTGCCACAAGCCGTGCTTTGTGTCTAACGATTTCACCTTGTTCGTTTCTCTTCCTCACAAAGACCCATTTATGTCCAACTGGTATAATATCATCAATGTCGACATTCTTTTTGTTCAATTGGATTCCAAACGAGACATAATTGATCGCGATCTCTTTGTTATCAGGAACTTCAGGCCCATGAAGCTTGGCGTCCCAAGCAACATTTTCCGGCACCTTAGGTTCATTTATGTCTGGAACGTCCACTATCTCCTCGGTCTGAATTTCAGCACCTTTCTTTAATTTCCGAGGAGTCTTATCTTTGGAACCAATTGGTCTTCCACGTTTCAATCGTGGTTTAGACTCAGTAGCCGCTTGACTCGGTCCTTCTTGGACATCAATACGAATTGGTGCATTCACGGCTGGTATATATGATTTTGTTACCCTCTTTGGGTCTGCAAAGGAATCTGGCAATTGTATAGCTACCTTTTGCAAATGTATTATCTTTTGGACCTCTAAATCACTTTCACGAGTCCGAGGATCTTGCCATTTTAAGGATGTTTGATTCCATGCAATTTCTTTTACCAGCCGGTTTCCATATCACCTAATGTTGGAAAAACGGATTCGTCAAAATGACAATCCGCGTACCTGGCCTTAAATAAATCTCCGGTGGTCGGATCAAGGTACTTTATGATCGTGGGTGAATCATATCCAACATATATCCCCATCCTCCTTTGAGGTCCCATCTTAGTCCTCTGTGGTGGTGCAATCGGCACATAAACTGAGCAACCGAATATCTTAAGATGGGAAATGTCTGGCTCTTGTCCCGATAATAATTGGGATGGGGAATATTTATGGTCACTAGATGGCCTGATGCGAATTAGTTCAGCAGCGTGTAAGACAGCATGTCCCCAAGCGGATACAGGAAGCTTTGACCTCATGAGTAATGGTCTAGCAATCAACTGTATGCATTTTATAAATGACTTGGCCAAGCCGTCTTGTGTATGTACATGTGCCACGGAGTATTCAACACTTACCCCCATGGACATACAATAGTCATTAAACGCTTGGGAAGTGAATTCACCAGCATTATCCATTCGTATGGTCTTTAAAGGAAAGTCTGGAAAGTGAGTCCTTAGGCGTATTATCTGAGCAAGGAGTCTCGCAAATGCCATATTCTGTGATGACAATAAGCATACATGTGACCATCTTGTAGATGCATCAATGAAGACCATAAAATATCGGAATGTCCCACAAGGTGGGTGTATTGGTCCGCATATGTCTCCTTGAATTCTTTCCAGGAAATTTATTGTTTCCTTAGTCACTTTCACTGGTGATGGCCTTACAATGAGTTTCCCTTGTGAGCATGAGGCACAAGTAAGATTCTTTGGGATTACTCTCCTTTCTTTCAAGGCGTGCCCATAAGTATTGGCTATCAATTTTCGCATCATATTCGACCCGGGATGTCCCAGCCGGTCGTGCCATAGGTTGAACCTATCCGTAAACTCTTGGTTTGCGGTGGCATTGGCCTCAATCATATTGACCTTAGTGCAATATAAGCCGGTAGCTATAGCAGGTATAGTCTCTAGGACTTTCTTTTGGCCTTGGACGATTTCAATTATTTGGAGGAACTCTCGGTTTCCTTCGTCCATTGTTTCAACATGAAGACCATTCATTCGAATGTCTTTAAAGCTCAATAGGCTTCTCTTTGAGCTGGGGGAAAACAATGCATCCGCAATCTCTAGATGCGTCCCCTTAGGCAATAGGACATTGGCCTGGCCGTAGCCTTCTATTAGGCCGGCCATTCCTGCTATAGTACTTATATTGGCCTTTTTCAATGTAAGATTTATGAAATATCTCTTGTCCTTTAAAATCGTGTGGCTTGACCCACTATCCACCACGAATTCATCCATGTTGCCTTTCATTTTAAAAAAAAGAATTATGTCTTAAAAGCCATTAATTATTAATTAAGCAAATCCAAACAAATCCAAAGACATAAATCCAAATGAAAACAAAACATGAATGCAATACAATTTTAATGCCTATTTTAAACAATCTGATGTCTCCATGAGATCATCCATAAGGTCATCTCGTTCATGATCGAAGTCGCCTTCCTTATCATGCTGGATCATGTGGGCTTCTGGATTCTTCCCTTTAACACTCTCTTGATAAAGTTCCACAAGGTGTTTGGGAGTCCTACATGTCTTGGCCCAATGATTGTCCATCCCACATCGATGGCAAACAGACTTGGTCGGGCCGGACTGATGTCCGGTTTGGTTCCCGTGGCCACGCCCTCGGCCACGTCCTTGACCGCGGTTAAAATCAGATCCGCGACCATTCCATCGACCATATGGGTGGTAGCGACCACGCCCTTGTCTCTTTCCATGTCCACGACCATTAAACTTTTGGTATCTCTGGACATGGTTTGCCTCGGTTTCCATCTTAGTGTCCTCGGCCACATGGGCTTCAGGAAGTGGGGTTGATCCAGGAGGTCTCATCTCGCTGTTTCTCATCAGCAATTCATTGTTCTGCTCCGCAAGCAATAAACAAGAGATCAAACTTGCATAGGTCGTGAAACCTTTCTCACGATACTGTTGCTGTAGCAACACGTTGCTTGAGTGGAAGGTCGAGAAGGTCTTTTCAAGCATATCCTTCTCTGTCACAATCTCGCCACATAGCTTCAATTTTGAAATTATCTTAAATAGGGCCGAGTTGTATTCATCCACGGACTTAAAGTCCAGGAGCCTTAAGTTAAGCCAATCATATTTGGCCTTAGGCAGTATAACCATCTTCTGATGATCATATCTCGCCTTTAACTCCTTCCAGAGATCAAGAGGATCCTCAAGCGTCAAGTATTGATCTTTGAGACTCTCAACGAGATGGTGGCGTATGATTAAAATCGCCTTATACATATTCCTCTCGGATTCGTTATTTGCATCATTAATGCATTCACCGAGCCCTTTTGATTTCAGGATGATCTTTGCATCTAAAGCCCATTGCAAGTAATTATCTCCTGAGTGATTAAGGGCTGCGAAGTCCAAATTGTTGACTTTCGACATCTGAAATCAAGCATCGGTTTTTCTCTTAGGATTTTAGGGTTTCTTTCAACCGATTTTAATTTATGCATTTATCATGCGGTTTTAATTCAAGCAAGTTTCCAATTTTAATCCTAACATGCAATTCTAGGTGATAAAAGTAAACAGAAAATTTTCCAAATTCAAAATAAGGCAATTTCCAATTTGCGATTTCTATGTGGTCAAACAAAAAGGAAATTTTCCAAATTCAATCCTTGCAAGCAATATCTTTGATTTTCGGTTTGGCCAACAAAATTTTAATGGTCCGATTTTATCATGCAATTCCAAGTTCAATTATGATTTGGCCAAGCAATAGATCAAACAACCAAATTCGATTTTAATTAGAGCATGCGATTATAGATTAGGGTTCATCCGATTTTTAGGTTTAATATTAGCATGCATGAGATCAAATTCAATTTTGGTTATTCAAACAATCAATGATAAACAAGCAAATCGATTTTAGGGTTCTAATATGCTTAGGTCCAAATTCGATTTCAAGCTCTCAAAAGATCAAACAAGTAGAACATGGAATAATCGATTTTTAGGGTTTGATAATATTAGGTCAGAATTCGATTTTCATGTTCTAGGGTTTTAGAGATTTGTTTCTACCTTTGATCCTTCTTTTGGGTTGACTGGAAAAGAACCGGGAGCTAAAGACCTCAGAAAACCTTAGGATCGGATCGCACACGGTGAAGGACGGCGGCGGCTGATCGGCGGCGAACGGCGGCGGACGGAGGCGGACCTTAGGTTTTATGCTCGGCGGTTGCTAGGGTTTATCAGAGCAAGCTCGTGCTGATAACGTGTTGTGAATCGAATGAATTCTGTGTATATTATTATGAGGACCAAATGTCTCTTTATATAGTGATTACACAAAAGGATAGAAAAGGAAATAGTCATTTTACTACTCCTGCAAGAATAAGGAAAACATCTACTAATCCTATTGTACTTAGGAGTCCTGGTCGCCTATGGTCTAATGGACTGGGCCGGTTATAGAGATCCAACCTCAATGGATTATAACAGTTATCATTTAGTTTGAGTTAAGCTTGTAACTCATTGCAATTAGTATGAGTCATGAATCAAATTTTTTTTTTGAATTTAAATTTAAATTAGAATGAGTTATGGTTGATTTACAATTTTAAGTTATGTTATTTGTAAAATTTTAAAATCATGAAAAATATGATGAATTAAAGTCTTAACTTAGTATTTGTTTTTCTTTTCCAACTTTTTTTTTGTTTTTTTTGCTTTACTTTTACTTTATTTTTATTTTAAATAATTTTATATTCCCACTAATTTTTTATCTTAAACTATATATTATATATCATATTGTTTTTTCTTTTGTTAATGTTCATTGCCAAATACATGTACCCTCAATACGACACCGATGTATGACATATCAGCGTTCTCTCGATGAGTCACGGCCTGCCCCTTGGCCGGCCCGACCGTGTTCTGGATGCATATATTTTATACAAGAAATCCTTCTCCACGAACGTCTATAATTAAATCAAAAGGAATTTGGTGTCATTAGGATCTTAAAAATATAAAGAATTTTAAATAACTAAAAGAAAACAATAACAGTATACAAGAGAAAACATGAATATTACCAAGGGTTGCAGAATTGAAGGTACTCTAACCATCTTGGATATTCTAACTGCGGGTAAGAACTGTTGAGTCTCTATTGTCGCCTAGGATTGTTAAGTTGGTTTTTCTTTCCCCAATGATAACGACTACACTGTAGATGCCTTTCTTCACATGTATTACATATCGAGTTTTGATATTCTCTGGTGCAGCCGCGACGCCTCCTTCATAGTCTTGAACTTTCCACAACCATCCTTGCAAAAGTTGGAATCGGTTTGCTCTACGACCTTTGTTTTGAGGTCTCTATCAATATCTAATCTTCTCTAACTAATTGAGTCAGCCATGGTCTAACAGCTTCCTAAGTTAGGAATCCTAACCATATTTTAGTTAGATATGATTAATATACTTGATATATCATGGTTTTTACTCGTTTTTGTACCATGATATAAATCTTTTTATAGAGTCTTTTGGTATTTTTAGAGTCCTATTAGAGTCTTTGCAGGTTCAGCTACGTTTTGAGCATAATTGGAGATTTTAGAGCATTTTGGAGCATTGTGGAACAAGCTGCTGAAAACATGAACTCGGATTGAAGGTGGATGAACAGTGTCGATCGACACCCCTCAAAATCAGAAGGCGGTCGTGAGTTTTGCGAGATTGAAGAAAAGGAAATTGCCCAAAAAGTTTTCCTTATTTGTGAAAGTGCCCAATTCGTGTTTTGAGCCTATAAATATAGTTTTTCAGCCATTGTTTAGGTTACACTTTAAAACACACATTATTTTATAGAGAGATTTTTAGAGAAATTTTAGAGAGAATAATTTGTCTCCTTCAGAGCAAATTTGGAACTCCTTTGTTTCTATTGATTTCTTTTATGCAAACTATTTTATTCATGATGTTTTCTTTATTCACCATGTCTGAGTAGTTTGCTAGTTAGGTTTAGGGTTTTTCAAAGGTGATTAATTAATTGTTAGGTCGAATTAAATTGTTAAGATAAAATCATTAGAGTTCTTCATCTTGATTTGTGTTTAATGCTTATTCTAGCTTCGCGACCTAGAATCTGATCTTAGGTTAATTAATAGATGCGAGAGTATTATTGATTGCCTGAACTAATGTTAGATGAGCAAAATACCTATTCGCAAAGAGATTTGGTTTAGGGTTTTGTGAACAATTGAACCTGAACTTTAATGCTTGTTTGAATTGTTAGAATTTGCAAAGAGATTTGGAATTCTAGGGTTTAGACATAGATAAT
>JAHZTW010000003.1:63786554-63846988 GCA_020283515.1 Alliaria petiolata | reverse complement strand
AATTTAGATCACCTGAGAATTTCCCTGAACCTAGCGTTTCGTCTCCTGAATCTAAATCGTTTAATTGCTTTCTATCTTTTAATTCCATATTATTTCTTAGCTTAATTCGAAATTAGAATACTGCTGTGTGATTCGATCACTAAGTACTACAACTGATCTCTTAATTTGAGAGAGTTGTTTTAGGGTAAATTTGACCCATATCAATACTCTTATAGTCGGTTTAGATATGATTGATATACTCTTATACTCAGTTGAGAATATTTATGTGAAATAATTCATGTATGTATCTAGTAAGTAGTAGTAAGAAAACAATTTTAAGAAAGGATGGGCCTTCAAAAAACGTATGATTTCCATAAGTAGTATTGGTATTAGGACCGGTCTTGAGATTCATGGAGTTTTAACATTACATATTAATAATGTAAATTTTGGAAATCAAGACTAATGTTTCGTTTGGTTATGTTCAGGACCGGTCTTGATTGGTGTTTGATGAGTTTTTTTTTTCATATTGCATTGGCTTAGTTTTTTTTTTTTTTGAATACCACGAAGTTCTGGGGCAAAACCCGTATATCTCCATGGGTCGGAACTGGATTCGTGACAATACCAAGATATTGCGTAAATCATCCCTTCCAAGGGGTAAGAACCTAGGATGCAAAATAACCAACTCCTAGCACTAACCACTAGGCCACCACACTTGTGGTCATTGGCTTAGTTTAAGATACTATTTTGTAAAAAGCATTTTGAACCAAAGATCTATATATTTTCACTTGTTTTGAATATGATCGCATATTGTTTTTGCTAGCATGATTTCGATGGATCTTAGTTTGAGTTTGGATTATTCTACATGGATTTTAGGATTTAGGCCGAAATTACTCTAAAGTTAACATTATAGAATAAATACTTTGAACTATCTATATTCTTGGTTTTCACGTGTTACCATCTCAGTCTGGCGACACAGATACTATAACAAACTCATTCTTTATAAACCATTTTTCCTAATATTCATTGAATAAAGAACTTTTATCTTTTTTATTGTTGTTAACACTTACCGAAACTATCGATATCATTCTGTTTCCCGGAAACTAAGAAAGAAAATTTAGCCTCGATATCCATTTTTTATTCATCCATTTGGAAACCGAATCTTGCATCAATAGTTCGAAATTCTCGTCAAAATATCCATTTTAAACCGGATTTTGCATCCATAGTTAGCACTTAGCAGTTCTCGCAGTGCCGTGACTTATAGCGGCCTAAGGCAAAAAAATATCATTTTTAATGGTTTTTTTATTTTGTTTAAACATGTGTTTTTCTATACTTCTAAAATTTATAAAAGTATAAGTTTATGGTTTCTAGTTTAAAAGAAATTAAGAAAACATATACTTTTGTTAAGAAATTTTCCAAACATTACAAATCCTAAAATTTAATCATACAATCTATAAAAATGGCTAAAACTAAACATAAAATTAACTCAGTATAAAAAATGTGGCCCTTAAGATAATAGATTTTTTTGGTGGCCTAGGCCATTGCCTTTTCTAGACAACGGCTCTGAGTTCTCGCATGAATTCTGAGGAACATAGATGAAACTAATCTTCTTTTTTTAAAAGTTTTTATTATTATTCCAATTTCCAAATATGACTGAAAAGATCTATTAAAAAGACAAAAGTTAAACCAAAAGAAAGGGAAAGCAACACAAAACCAAATATTTCGAATATATAAAATACAAATTAAAATTAGAGTTGGAGAACACGTGAAAACGAGTACTAAAACGTGTTCTCCTAAAAGGATAATAAGAATACGCTGCATGAAAACGTCTAATGATTTATTTCATAAAACCAAGAGAAGAACGTAATTAATTGCTTCGTTTCATGTCTTTTCCACGACATTTAAATATTCAAAGCATACAGAAGAGAAAGAACAGTTACGCGGCATCAAAATGTCAAAACGATTTATTACATAAAACCAAGAGAAGAACGTCATTAAGTGCTTTGTTTCATGTCTTTTCCAAGACTTTTTAAATATTCAAAGCATACAGAAGAGAAAGAACTATGAGTCAAGAGGAGGAGATTTGTCGCTGTAGAATCGAGCAACAACCTTACTCTCAAGAACCGCTAAGGCTTCGGGAGAGTTGATACATATGGGTGTCTTGTATTGAACGGTCGAAGCACCTTTGGAGATGAAATATTCCATAAGAGAATCAAACGTTCCTTGTTGCACCACTCTTATCTCTAGAGCTCCAATTGTTCCATCTCTACTCCTTTTCTTATAGAGAGCATCAAATGATTCTTCTAATACAGAGCAACATTTCACCAACACCTTTTCATCAACTTCAACATCATCTTTGCCGCCTCTAGATTTGAGTTCCCAATAGAAAACGTAGTGACCTGGAAAAGTGGAGATATCTGCATAGCATGTGAATCCCATCAACATTAAATCCGAAGACTCATCAAGAACAAGGGTCGCACGAGTCAACGCCTTTAAAAGGTCCTCTTCTGTTGTTGTCTCTACCTCGACACTTAAAACCGTATTCTTTCTGCGCACGAATCTAAATTGAGGTGCACTGTTGTAAAACCCAGTAACCTGTAGGATATCTCCAATTCGATATATGTTTAAACCGAAACTGTTAGTGACCACATGTTCATAGTAGCACCCTAACTTGACGTCCACAAGATCAACAATGCTGCCTGTGTCACCCTCATGGTCAATAGGTAGAAACTCGAAGTACGAGAAGTTGGGCAGAAATGTGTAAGAAACATCTTGTGGTTTGCATAGAGGATCCACGTTCACCCCAAACAAACTTTCAGAAGACCCATATATTGTGGAAATTTGGGGAAGTTTGTTGGAATAAAACTCCAATATTGGAATTGTAACACCCCGACCGCCCCTACCGGCGAGTCACCCATCCCTCCGTCGGACTCGTGGGCTCCGCCTTTGTCCGACGGTCGGTGTGTTATTTTTCTCGTTGGTCCGACCGACTGATTTACTTGTCCCTGCAATCACCACGTGACCTTATCCCGTGTTTTGGCCTAACTCACACGGTTCCGCATAGGACTTCCCGGAAGGTCACCCATCCTAGTGCTACTCCAGCATAAGCACGCTTAACTCTGGAGTTCTCTTAGGGTAAGTGACCGGAAAAGGTAAGTGCACTTTGTGACATAAGTAGCCAAATCAATCCATTTAAACTTATTCATATGGGCCAAGCCCGGATCGTTACAATTCTCCCCCACTTAACGGGAATTCATCTCCGAATTTTGATCCCGCTAGTGTGAACCCTAACCCCAAACCCCAAGACAGTCTCCTGGGACGGAACCAGTTTGACTTCACTTGGCTTTGATATCACTTATAACACTCCGACCGCCCCTACCGGCGAGTCACCCATCCCTCCGTCGGGCTCGTGGGCCCCGCCCCTGTCCGACGGTCTGTGCGTTATTTTTTTCGGTGGCCCGACTGATTTACTTGTCCCTGCAATCACCACGTGACCTTTTTGACTTCACTTGGCTTTGATATCACTTATAACACCCCGACCGCCCCTACCGGCGAGTCACCCATCCCTCCGTCGGGCTCGTGGGCCCCGCCCCTGTCCGACGGTCGGTGCGTTATTTTTTTCTGTGGCCCGACCGATTGATTTACTCGAGCATAAGCACGCTTAACTCTGGAGTTCTCTTAAGGTAAGTGACCGGAAAAGGTAAGTGCACTTTGATGACATAGGTAGCCAAATCAATCCATTTAAACTTATTCAAATGGGCCGGGCCCGGGTCGTTACAATTCTCCCCCACTTAACGGGAATTCGTCCCTGAATTCTCAGCCCGCCAGCGTGAACCTTAACCCCTAGACCCCAAGACAGCCTCCTGGGACAGAACCAGTTTGACTTCCCTTGGCTCTGATACCACTTGTAACACCCCGACCGCCCCTACCGGCGAGTCACCCATCCCTCCGTCGGGCTCGTGGGCCCCGCCCCTGTCCGACGGTCGNTAACTAAAACAATGAAGCAGAAAAGAAACCACAAACAATCCCAAAAACCGGTTAACGCCGGAGAAGAACCAAATGATTTAAACAGGCTAAAAAGGTAAGGATATGTTTGCATCAAATGAATTATTACATAAATGAGCAACATGCATTCAGTTGGGCCAACTTAGTTAAGTGCTTTGTTTCATGCCTTTTCCTTTTAAATATTCAAAGCATACAGAAGAGAAAGAACTATGAGTCAAGAGGAGGAGATTTGTCGCTGTAGAATCGAGCAACAACATTACTCTCAAGAACCGCTAAGGCTTCGGGAGAGTTGATACATATGGGTGTCTTGTATTGAACTGTCGAAGCACCTTTGGAGATGAAATATTCCATAAGAGAATCAAACGTTCCTTGTTGCACCACTCTTATCTCTAGAGCTCCAATTGTTCCATCTCTACTCCTAAATTTCTTATAGAGAGCATCAAATGATTCCTCTAATACAGAGCAACATTTCACCAATACCTTTTCATCAACTTCAACAACATCTTTGCCGCCTCTAGATTTGAGTTCCCAATAGAAAACGTAGTGACCTGGAAAAGTGGAGATATCTGCATAGCATGTGAATCCCATCAACATTAAATCCGAAGACTCATCAAGAACAAGGGTCGCACGAGTCAACACCTTTAAAAGGTCCTCTTCTGTTGTTGTCTCTACCTCGACACTTAAAACCGTATTCTTTCTGCGCACGAATCTAAATTGAGGTGCACTGTTGTAAAACCCAGTAACCTGTAGGATATCTCCAATTCGATATCTGTTTAAACCGAAACTGTTAGTGACCACAGGTTCATAGTAGCACCCTAATTTGACGTCCACAAGATCAACAATGCTGCCTATGTCACCCTCATGGTCAATAGGTAGAAACTCGAAGTAGGAGAAGTTGGGCAGAAATGTGTAAGAAACATCTTGTGGTTTGCATAGAGGATCCACGTTCACCCCAAACAAACTTTCAGAAGACCCATATATTGTGGAAATTTGGGGAAGTTTGTTGGAATAAAACTCCAATATTGGAATGTAATGAGCCATTTGTCCTGTGAAAATGGCTTCAAGAAACCTGGCTTTGGGCCAAAGCCGTGTGATGATACCTTCCCATGACTTGTGGCTGCATACTTGTTCAATCACATCCGCTAATTCAGGATTAGGTCTTCCGAGGATGGCCGAAACAGAGCTTCTGCAGTTAAGGTCGGTGATCCACTCGCTAACATGACCTGATCGGATATTACTACACAGCTCCTTCCAGTAGTTTCCAAGAAAATCAATGGCTCGGACCAAGGTAAAAGCAAAAGCAGCACCAATTCTCACAACCTCGTCTCTCTGACAAAGCCCGCATAGAAGATGACAATACAAGCTTTGGCTGCTGTCTGGACACAATATGACACTATCAGGGCTTGTGCACTCAGACTTGCATTTTGATGGACGGTTTTTGAAATAGTTGCTCATGAAAAAGCTTGTAAATGCTGGAGAAATGGGTAAGCCAGATAGGCTTTTGGTTTCCGGATTGATGTAATGAAACTCCATTGCCTTTCCTTGCCCGGCACCGATGTCATTGGTATGCCTACAAAGTATAATCGGAACGAGATGGGTCTTAGTGGTGGAAGTTTTTTTATTATCAAAACATCTCTGAAAAAAATTTAATTATTTGTTTTGGGAAAAATTATAAAAACAAAAAATACCATTGTATGATACTATTTTAAAAAAGTACTACTGTTTTTTCAATTTACAAAAATACCATTTTAATAAAAGTTTATTTGAGATCCATGATTCGATCCAAAATATAATTGTTTCTGTCAATTTTCAAAAAAAAAACTCCCGAGTTTAAAAACTGTAAAAGCTAGATTATGATGGAGAAGGATGTGAGGCATAAAAATATCTCGGATCGGATCATGGATCAGTTAAAAGTTAGAAGGAAACAACGACGAGTAAGATGGAAGACATAAAAGTATCTCGGATCGGATCATGGACTCCGGATAAGGAAACAAAGACCTAGTGCTTTATGAAATTTTATAATTTTACAAATTTTATAAACAATTTTTATAACATGTTTTATACAAGTTTATATATATGTATGTATTTTTATGCATAATCCTTCAAAATTGTATAGAAAATGATACTTGGGAAAATAGATAAGATATTAAATAGTAAATTAATAAGATGACTTTTAATAACTAAAACTCTACAAGAAACTATGTAGATGAAGATTATATATGTATAATACGGTGTACATTGAGATATATATACCTATGCACTAAAAATTTCCAACCATCAGTGACTTGCATATATCGTAAATCTTAATAACTAAAACTCTACAAGAAACTATATAGATGAAGAAACTATATAGATGAAGATTATATATATGTATAATAAAAAAAAAAAATATATATATATATATTAGATGAAGAAACTATATAGATGAAGAAACTATATAGATGAAGAATATATATATCTTATTATATAAAGTAGGATGCGTCAAAGTTAATAATTCACATGATCGCGACACGTGGCGAGTTAATCGATAAGATTTCGACACGTGTTAAAAAGATTCAACCAATTATATTTTAACATAATATTTACATAAATCTAAAAATTAGTTTAAAAAATAAAAAAGTTTTTTTTTTCGATTACTAATATAAAAAGGAAATAATAAAATCAAAAAGGTAAATAATAAAAAGGAAAATAAGTTTATTTTATGTTTTTTATTTAAATTAAAGAAATTATATGATCAATTATTAAAAAGGAAAATAAGTTTCTTTTTCGATTACTAATACAAAAAGAAAATAATAAAATCAAAAAGGTAAATAAGAAAAAGAAAAATAAGTTTATTTTATGTTTTTCATTTAAATTAAGGAAATTATATGATCAATTACTAATACTAAAAAGAAAATCAAAAAATCATTTATAAGAAAAAGGAAAATCAGTTTATTTTATGTTTTTCATTTAAATTAAGGAAATGATATGATCAATTACTAATAATAAAAAGAAAATTAAAAAATCATTTATATTGAGACTACAAAAATGATAGGTTTATATTTATAGTTTATATGTTATTTTGTAAAGGATATATTTATGTTTTTTTGAGAATATATAATAATTTTAAAACTAAATAATCATTATCAAATAAATGATTAAGTATGAAATATTACTAAGAATTTAAACTACTAAACATTACATAAGTTTCGTTCCCATCTCATGTGCTATAATATATTTCAATTTAAGAAAATAAAATAAAATAAAAGGATCTATTTCAATTTAAGAAAATGAAAATGAAAACAAAAAATAAATTTGATTAACTAGGATATATTTTAATTTAAAATGAAAATTTCAAATGGTAACATTAGAAGATGATGAGTTCAATGAGGAGGATAGCAATAATCATGTAGAGAAGATTTGATGTGAGTCTTGAGAAACATAACTTTTATAGAGAGCAGAGAGAACATATACGGGATAAACAAAAATATAAATTAAAAAAAAAACTAAATTAGTTAACTAGGATATTTTTCAATTAAAAAAGAAATTTTAGATGCTAACGATATGACATTAGACGATGATGATATCAATGAAGAGGAGGATATCAAAATCATGTAAAGAGGCTTTTGATGCGAGTCTTAA
Organism: Alliaria petiolata; assembly: GCA_020283515.1. NCBI lineage: Eukaryota > Viridiplantae > Streptophyta > Magnoliopsida > Brassicales > Brassicaceae > Alliaria > Alliaria petiolata. Next base: position 63,839,386 of record JAHZTW010000003.1, on the reverse strand, counting down.
GAAAACTTCTCTAGAGAGAAGAGAGATCATATACGAGAGAAACAAAAATAAAAACTAAAAACAAAAAATAAATTTGATTAACTAGGATATATTTCAATTAAAAAACAAAAAAATTATAGATGCTAATGATATGGCATTAAACGATGATGAGCTCAATAAGGAGGAAGATATCAAAAATAATGTAGAGAGGCTTTTAGAAGCATAACTTCTCTAGAGAGCAGAAATATCATATAAGTGAGATGAATGTGAAGAGAAAGAGAGACTTTATGTTTGAAGAGATTTAATGGGGAGATTACATACTCGAAAGACTCGAATTGTATATCCAAGTTTTTAACGCAGTAGAACCAAAAAAAAAAGTTGAAAAAGTGTGTGAACTATATGAGAAGTATGGTTAATGTTGCTTAGGACCCACAACAGATTCTGTGTTTTGAATATTTTAATTGAAAATAACTGAGAATTAAAATAAATAAATAATTCTTAGGTTTCAAAATTGTACGTTTTCATATATTTTTTTCAGTGATCAGATTTTGTTTTCTATTTTCTTAAAAAAATATTTTACCTACTTTTAAATTTTATTATTATAAAACTGTGTATACGCGGATCCTAATCTAGATTTTAATTATGATAAATATAATTATGATAAATGAAGGATAATTAATTCATCAAAATTTTAGAATAAATAAATAAATCTATATCTATAGATAAACCATTATAAATAAAGATAATTCATATAAGAATATTAAAATATATATATATATCTGGAAATATTAATAAAAGTAAAAAAAATTACAGATTATTCGATTTTGTTTTTAATTTATTTTTACGGGTTTTAAAATATTTTATTAAAAACCCGCATATATGCGGATCCTATTCTAGTATATATATATATATATATATATATATATATATACCTATCCACTAAAAAATCCAAACCATCAGTGATAGGCCTGGACGCTAATAAGATATTCGGAAAGATTTGCTCCGTTTTTACCGAATATTTAATTTTATAATTTGATTTGCTCCGAAAAGATATGGATATCCGAATTTTTGGATATCCGAAAAATTTACAGAGATGTTCAGTTTGATCTTTTTAATAAAAAAAAAACTGAAAATGAATACATTTATATGAAATATATATATTTTTTTATCTAAACTATCAAGTAAAATATTAAAATAATTATAAACAATAAAAATTCAAAATTTAACTTATAAATGAAAAAATTCATATATTATTTTTTTAAACTTCAGTATTAAAATAACTAATATAATAAATAAAAATTCACAAAAACTTATATATACATATAATAATTATATAATATATATGTAATTGTTTATATAGTTATATATATACACATATATCGGAGCAGATCAGATATCCGTCTCTTAAAATTTTAGTATTTGTAATTTGCTCCAATGGATATTGATTTTTTAATATTTGCTTTGCTCCATACGATTACGGATATCCGGATTTTTCGAAATCGAATTTAGCGGATATTTTGCCCAGCCCTAATCAGTGAGTTGCATAATCTTTCAAAAATATATAGAAAATGATACTTGGGAAAATAGATAAGATATTAAATAGTAAATTAATAAGATAAAAATGGTATTTTAAAAAAAAATCCAAAACATTATTTCAACAAGCACAACAGCAGAAGCAGCAGGAATTCAAAAAAAAAAAAAAAACAGCAGAAGCAGCAGAACCTAATAAAATATATTCCATTATCCGATCGTACCTACCAAATCAAATTAATTGAAAAAATTTAGAGAGAAGGAATTACTTGGACATAACGAGAGAGTGTATAGCCAAAAGGTATCCCAGCTTCTCAATGTATTCATCGTTAACAGGAAATATCTTTTGTTTCCCCCCTGAAGTTCCGGAGCTAAAAACACATCAAGTTCACTATCATTTTAGTTCAACTGGTAGATTTGCTGCATGTATATAAAAATGTATTACCTTCGGAGGAATCTAGTAATAGGTCCACCCGAAATAACATCTGAAGGCTCTCCATTCGCGACACGTTCGATATAAGGCTTCACATCTTCATAGCTCACCAGCGGAACGTTTTTCTTGAAAAGTGTTTTATCAGAGCTTCCATGGAGAAACTGTCGGAGATACTCTGTGTTGGCATTAAGTGTAAGTATCTCCTTCAGTAATTCGTCTTGTGTTTGCTCTGCGTTCGACGTTAACTCTTCCAGATCACTGAACTCGAAGCTTGAACTCATTTTTCTGTTTTGATCTCTATTTCACTTCAAGTAAGAGGTTCTTTTTTTGTCAAAAAAAAAAGGTAAGAGGTTGGTTCTTTATGTAAGATTCTATAAAAAAGACTCATAGATTCTTTTGATTCTATTTGATCTGATTTTATTTGTACTAGGTCTTTTATCCGCGCTACGCGCAGATCTGTGTTAATAATTTGGTTTAATCTTGTTTTAGATAGTAATTTTAAAATTATTAAACGCATAATGAATTTAAAGAAATTTTGTTTATAAAAAATGTATTTAAAAGATGATATGTCGTTTCTCCAACTTATATTTGTTTATAAGATGATAAATTTTGCTAAGTAAAATAATAATATATTCAATTTATTTTTACCTAATTAAATAACTAATTTATCTAAAATACTTTTATGTTTTTCAACATGTTTCAGTTATATGTCATGTGTGTATAAATAAGATTAGAAGAAGAATTGTTTGACATTTTAAAAAACTCGAAAAAAAAATTAATGTTTATATCGTATCTTTCAACATCTTTTTCATAAATTTAATACTTATTTGTTAGAACCCGGATAACTCCGACAACATATAGATGACTGATCATTCAGTTGCTAATATGCAGACTGAGCTTCGTACAAATGTATTTGAGATAATCGAAGAAGGAGAGTGAGATATCGCGAATAACAAAAGACTGCCTATAACTTTGTTGGGAAGTTGCAATGATCGTGTAAGGCAGCTTCTTGCTTCTACACCAGGTCTTCCACAAGTTTTATCTTATATTTTTCTTCATTTTTATCATTCATGTGAGTTTTATTTGCAACATGCTATTAGATGTTTTTTTTTCAAACATTTTAGGATGGTGTGTAGTCTTTGAATGATTTATCATTGATTAACTTCTATATGTTTTCTTCACGTTTTGATTTTGAGTAGCCTGTCTAGGTTTGTCAATTTGCGTTTGATTCATAACACTGCTATATTTTATTATTTAAATGGAATTTTAGAAGGTGTTACTTATGTGTTGTTTGTGTGGGTTCAAATATCGTTAGTATCTATTTATATAAAATTAGACTTTTCTACTTGTTGTGTTTTAAGTGGAAAGTTAGTTGTGTAGTGTTTTCAAATATTACTTACTTTTTTTGTTGTTGCATATAAGCTGTATACACTATTTTTGATGTGTTTATTATACATTTTAGCTATATCTTTACTTGAATGACATGAAATATTAATGTGTTTGCATAGTGTTCAATTTTGCATTGTGTGGGCTCTTTGAATTTGGCATTTCACAGTAAACATTTGATGAGGTTAAACTAATATATTTAGTATTTTTTTAAAAAAAGTTACATAAAAAGAGTTCTAAACATTTAATGAAGTTTAAAAATTACATAAAACCGCACATAGCCAAATCAATTGCTAAATTGTTACAATTGGCCCGCTGATTAAAAAAACCATAAAGGATTGTTAAAAAAAACCATAAAGGATTAATAGTAAATGAAGTTTGTATTTGAAATTATAAGTTGTGTGAGTTTAGAGAAAAACGTGTTTACTCTTTAAGTTGTAGCCTGTAGGTGAATTTCTGTTTTGTTTTTAACCACACCATTGAAGTTCTTCTCATTGTCGATGAGGACCACTTTTCCAATGGCATCTAAACAGAGTAATTATAGTGTTAGAACATAATATTATAATAGATATGTGTACATGGAGAGAAGAAATAATTTTACCATATAGGTCTTCGTTCTTGTCAACTGATTTTTTAAACTTGTCATAAGAACGGATCCTAAACGTTTGCCTCTCGATAGTATGGTCATGCTGATCGGACTTAACCAACTCTGTTTGCTGAGTGAATTGGATTAGAACCTTGTGAGTAGACACCCTATAGCTGGTTTTGTTATCAATGACCAGAAATGTTTTAATCTTGTAGACAACATCGGCCTCGAGGTTTGGCTCATAGGAACCTATTCGGTTAGCTGACGGTTCAATTATAAAGCTTTGGATTTCAATTTTTTTTTCTATTATAGAGTTTCAATAATTGATTTGGCAGAAAAAGAAGCGTCTGAAACAACCATTTTTTCAATAACTTTTCTCTATCTCTTTAAGAGTTCTTTTGATTTAGCAAGTTGTATGACTTATTAAATTTCACCGATGTGCTTATTTATAAGCAATATCAATACCTTAAATGAGAAAATTTTGTTTTATGTTCATATGAAATTAAAAACACACCTTTTTTTTTGTTTAGCTTTTTCATATTAATATTTTTCCATTTTAGTGTTACATATATAAAAATAATAAGTAATAGCTCTAATTGTATTGAATTTTCCTGTTTTGTCCTTTTTCATTTTAGTGTTACATTCACGAAAACAGTAAGTAATGTTGCTTTAATGATATTGAATTTTCCTTTTTACTTTAAAAGTGACTATTCTTTGTTATAGAAGCAAAATTATACATAATTTGATTAATTAATTAATTATAGATTATGTAAATATTTATATATTTCGTTTTATGTTAATAGGAAATTAAAAAACGCATTTTTTATTAGTTTAGTTTTTTCATATTATCGTTTTTCCATTTTAGTGTTACATATATAAAAACAGTAAGAAATTGCTCTAATGGTATTGAGTTTTTCTGTTTTTTCCTTTTTCCATTTTAGTGTTACATTTATAAAAACAATAAGTAATGTTGCTCTAATGGTATTGAATTTTTTTTTATTTGTTATAGAAGCCAAATTATACATAATTTTGATTAATTAATTAATTATAGATGATGTAATTAATTATATACGATTACGTGTACCAATAGAATTGAGTCTTTTAAATCCTATGTGGACTTCCTTAAAGGCCTATGGCATCAACTTTTATTAGTAATAGATATACTAAATTGCGCTTTGTCATAACTTGGGGGTGGGTGGGGATTTGGTACGTGGGGTGTGAGATTTTTAAAATTTAGAATTAGAAGATTTTATTGTTATTTGTTTAATAATTTTTTGTTATTAGTGTAATGATTTTATAATTTTTTAAAAATTTATATTGGTGTGATGATTTTGTATTTATATTTAAATTTTTGTGTTATTTAAAAAATTAAGTATTTAATTATTTTGTAATTATGTTAAAATTCAGTGTTGTTAAAACAATAATTCTTTATATTTTAATTTATCAATCATAACTTTTAAAATATTAGGCTTATATTCTTAAAGTTTGGATTAGGGGTGGGCATTTTACCCGGATCCGAAAATCCGATCCGGTACCGACCCGAAAATATCCGATCCGAAGCGATCCGGATTCATCAAAATATCCGAACGGGAGTAATCTTCATTTAGTTCGGGTACCAGGTAATATCCGATCCGATCCGATATCCGAAAAATATCCGAAGAAGTATCCGAATTATCATATTTTCTAAGATAGAATTTATAACTTTTTTTCTTATCTCTCGTCGATTGCATTTCGCTCTATCTCGGTTTTCAAGTCACAAAATATAATAAGTATCATTCTCAAATCTAAAAATTTGAAACCCTTAATCGTTTCTCCGCAGTCTCTCTTTTTTCTGAAACGCCAAGAAATCAATTTCAGCTATGAAATTATCGTTTTGGTTTTATACAAATAAAATATAACCCAAAAATACATATATATTTCTAGTTTGGTTTTATGTAAATACATAAATTATCTTTGAACTTATTTTTTTTTTTATGTAATGGATTTTGTTTTTTGGTTTTATGTTCTATGTATTAATGTTTTTTTGTGACAATTTGAAATTGGAACTTGAATGTTTATTTTGGTTTTGAATTTTGAATGTTTAGTTGAATTTAGAATCTATATTACTTTATTTACTTTTGAACTTTTATGTTTAGATTTTTGGTTATTTTCGAGTATTTTTGGTTATATTTGATTACTTTTCGGATAAAAATACTTGAATCCGAACCGAACCCGAAAAAACCGAATCCGAAATATGATATCCGAAACTTTGGATAACAAAATTAAAAAATTATTTTCTTCTCAAATAAACATAGATAATTTTAGGTTTAATACAATTTTTCTTTGATCTTTCATCTTTTGTGATACTTTTTTTTCAGTTTTCCTTTTTTTAAATACAAGTAATATTTTATTATCATTAATCCAGATTTATTATGTTAATAAAGATTAAAAACTCAGATTTTTCTATTACATATGTCGTCATAAATGATGAATGGTGAAACAATGAATAATATTATCACGTCAATATTTTTTTTTATAAACAAATAAACACCTTATTTGAAAATATAATATATAAAAAATCATTATCATATAAATATTTTACCAAAAATTAAAAGAAATTTTTAATAAAAATACATGAAAGTCCACGAAAATCAATCAAATAATTTTGTATGAACATAACTGTTAAATACATTAATTTATTTCTATCTTAAAAGATAGAACAGACTACTAGAAAAATTGTGTGAATCGTGTGACACTATATGTCACTAAAAAATTGCTCTCTTTAGATTAATTTGTTTGTATAAAAGTTCAAGCAGACAAAACGATTTAATTTTGTAAATATTTTAAATTACACGTTAGAACTTATAAAATTGTGTGACCCAAATACCCAAGTAATAAGATCAAAATCTTAAGTGATAAGATAAAACGTTATCATTATTTTTAGGCATATTCCATGTATATTTTTAGAACTTCCATGTATTCATTTTTTGTTTTTGTTCGAAAACTTCCATGTCAGAAGAGTGCATGCATGTGAAGAGTCGGGCCCAACGGTCTAAAGGCTACAATGAAAAACAGATCAGAACACACGCTTAAAAGAAGGAACACACGTGGAAGCCTGAAAGAGTAACACGCCAAAGCTTCACTTGATCGCTGCAGCATCATCGAGATTGCTGCTCTGCCAGTCACCGCCCGCTTCACCGAGTTAACTCGTCAATCGCCGTGAAACTCTGATTCTGTCGAGGATTTGATTAATCCAAACGTCAAAACTGTTGGTACTGGACTTGAAGCCCATCACCTTGGTCCGGTCCAAATCATTATTTCCGTCAAGAGCCCGAAAACGAGATCCGTGAGGTCCATTCCCGTCAAAAAACCGTTAACAACATTTTTTTATAAATACGGCACTAAGGTGATGAGAAGAGGATCCTGAAACTTTCAGAGAGCACCCCTCTAAATTCCTGATTTCTACGCAAATCATACGTCTGACGACTCTTACGATATTTTTCCTATCGTATCTACGATATTTCCCTTTTGTATTTACGATTTAAGTCTTTTCGACGATTTCCTTTGTAATCGTCGATTTCGATAATCGGCAACTCGACAATCCTCATTTCGAGGACTTGTCATTTTTAACTTAGAGAATTTCTTCTCTTCCGATTATATTTTACGATTTAATCTTTCGACGATTTCCTTTGTAATCGTCAATTTCGATAATTGGCAACTCGAGAATCCTCATTTCGAGGAGGACTTGTCATTTTTAACTTAGAGAATTTCTTCTTTTACAATTATATTTTACGATTTAATCTTTCGACGATTTCCTTTGTAATCGTCGATTTCGATAATCGGCAATTCGAGAATTCTCATTTCGAGGACTCGTCATTTTTAACTTAGAGAATATCTTCTCTTCCGATTGTATTTTACGATTTAATCGTCGATTTCGATAATTCGTATAAGAAAGTTCTCGAACCCACCTTTTCACATATTTACGAATAACCGGATTTCGGTATCAACATTTGGCGTCGTCTGTGGGGAAAGAGACTATTCTACATGTAAAAAAAAATCTAAAAAAATTTGGAAATGACGGAAGAAACTACTCCCGCGCTAACAAGACCGACCTTTTCGACTTTGGCCGCGACAACCACCACGGCCTCGGGGACGACGATCTTCGGAACATCGGCGAGACTAACCCCCACCGGGTCGGAAATGCCCATCTCATCATTTTCGGCGATGCCAACTTACGGCACATCAGAAGCGCCGACTCCAACAACGACAAGGAGGCCGACCTCGATGGCCTCAGCATATCGAACTTACACGCTGCCGACGGGACTGACTTTCCTAACTACGACGAGGACATCCTTCTCCGATCCTACAAGGATGGACAGGACGACCGCAAATCTGTTAGGCGCCACAAGAATGGAAGCACCCGCAAACAACACGTCGGGGCAATCCGACATTTCGACTTTACTCCAGACGCTTATCGCCCAGATAAACGATAACACACACGGGACTAACGAACGACTGGACGAATTGGCCACGACTCAGCACGTATGCCATAGCCGAATTGACGACCTCCACAACGCTAACGACATGGGCCAAATGCCAAGGCAAACCGCCTACACCCCACGCCTACAACGAATTCTGTTCAGGGACCAGATCGCCGACCTAAATGACCAGTGCGAACTGCCTCACCCGATAGACAACCAAGAGCTAAGGGATCAGAGATGGCCGGAAACAACGACCACCAAAGCCAAGAGCACACCGATCGGCAAAACGATGCCCCTAATCGTAAATATCAAAACAGCGAAATGGAGGGCATAAAAAGACAACTTATTTTGATGACTTCCCGAGTCCATCAAGCAACAAGCTCGGCACCGAAAATCGATCGAGTACTCAGAGAAGCGAAAAACACCCCATTCACGAGCAGGATAACTAATTCACCAGCTCGGCATCCGGAAAAATTAAGATCACTGTCTACGACGGAACGACGAATCCTACGCTGTTCATAACGGCATTCAGCGTCGCAATGTGTCGAGCTTAATTTCCTCCCGAAGAGTACAACGCGGGATATTGCCAAATGTTCGTGGAAAATTTAACCAGCTCAGCTCCAAGTTGGTTCTCCAAGCTCAGAGCGAACTCAATCGATTGCTCTGATGACCTCTCAAAAGCTTTCGTCAAACACTATTCTATGTACATAGAACAAGCGGCATGCGAGGCCGACCAGAAGGAGACACTACGGTCTTACATAAACATGTTTAAGAACATCGTCTCAAAAGTATCAGTTTCTGACGATGCAGCAATCCCAGCATTGCATAACGGGTTATGGTACGAATCGAGTTTTTACGAGGAAATGAAGAAAAACAAACCACATACTTTGGAGGACGCACTCCACCGGGCAACGATCTTTATCGAGATGGAGGAAGAAAGAGCCGAGAAGGCTAAGAAATACGCCGCCCCAAAAGCGCCGACCTCAAGGAGAAGTCGAAGGAAGACTACTACGAACCGAGTCAACACTTCGATATCAACTACTATCATAGAAAAGACAGAGGCAGCATACCATCCACCTTTGTCGTCGACGACTCGCAATTCGATCAGCAACAGTTTGGACGATCAAAAAAGTATATACGGCCTAACCAACACGATACACCCGGCGGTTCGAGACCATATTACACTTTCCATAAACGCTACGGGCACTCCGACGAAGAATGCCGCCATCTGCATGACGACTTGATCGCACGTTACAAAAGGGTGCTCAAAGAATCGGACGACATTCAAGCCCCACAACCAAGAAACGAGGGAGAACGATTCCGACTCGCACAGGAAGAAGCCTGGCGACAACACGCAGTCGTCGCACCGAATTTGCCGGTTGGACCTATCATAGCAGACATGGCACCTCCAAAACGCAAACCCGACGACCAAGGACAAGGCTACGCCCCAGCTCTGGGAAGACGAAGAATCAACATGATAATGGGAGGATTTCCCACGTGTAACGACTCGGTCCGATCAATCAAAAGCTAGAACGAAGAACGATCGCAGCTAAACCGTGGAAGCGCAATGCAAACGACGACCTTAAAATTGGCAATGACATATCTTTCACAGAAGACGACCTCGAGGGATTGGATACACTTCACAACGACCCTCTCGTCATCGAGCTCCGAATCGGAGATTGCGAAGTCACTTGCGTTTTGATCGACACCGGGAGCACAGTGGATCTCATCTTTAAGGAAACTCTCCAAAGAAAGGAGCTCGAAGGTTTCGAATATAAGGCAAGCACGAAGCCACTCATGGGATTTGCGAGGGACACCACAATGACAATCAGAACCATCAAACTCCCCGTTTATGTTGGACGAATGACTAAGGTTATCAAGTTCGTCGTCATCGATAAGTCGGCCATCTACAACTCAATCCTCGACACCCCCTGGCTAAATGCGATGAAAGCAGTCTCGTCAATTGATATGGGTCAAATTTACCCTAAGCAACTCTCTCAAATTAAGAGATCAGTTGTAGTACTTAGGGATCGAATCCACATAGAAGGGATAGTCACACAGCAGTTTTCTAAATTCGAATTAAGCTAGGTGAGAACTAGAAACAGAAAGCAATTAAACGATTTAGTAAATTCAGGAGACGAAACGCTAGGTTCAGGGAAATTCTCAGGTAATCTAAATTCTAGGTCTAGGCGAATGTTAGGAATTATTAAGCCCTGTTCTTAAACTTGAAACACTAATGTAAAATCAACCAACTCTCGCTGCGAAGATTATCTATGCCTAAATTCCAGAAAACCAAATCTCTTTGTGAATTCAAACAATTCAGACAAGCATTAATATCAGGTTCAATTGTTCACAAAAACCTAAACCAAATCTCTTTGCGAATAGGTATTTTGCTCATCTAACATTAGTTCAGGCAATCAATAATACTCTCGCATCTATTAATTAACCTAAGATCAGATTCTAGGTCGCGAAGCTAGAATAAGCATTAAACAAAAATCCAGATGAAGAACTCTAATGATTTTATCCTAACAATATAATTTGACCTAACAATTCATTGATCACCTTTGAAAAACCCTAAACCTAACAAGCAAACTACTCAGACATGATTAATGGAACAGAAATCATAATTTGAATAGAAAGCATAAAAGAAATCAATAGAAGAAAATAAAGGAGTTCCAAATTTGCTCTAAAGGAGACAAATTCTTCTCTCCAAAAACCTAAACTTCTATGATTCTTAAAGTATGAGAATGTGCCTAAACAATGGCTGAAAAACTATATTTATAGGCCTAGGTTCGAGCTGGACACTTTTGGAAATAAGGAAAACTTTTTGGGCAATTTTCTTTTCTTCAAAACTTGTAAAACTCGCGTCCAGTTTCTGGAAAAAATTGGTGTCGATCGACACATGAACAGTGTCGATCGACACTGTTCATCAATCTTCAATCCGAGTTCATCTTTTCAGCAGCTTGTTCCACAATGCTCCAGAAAGCTCCAAAATCTCCAATTATGCTCAAAACGTAGCTGAACCTGCAAAGACTCTAATAGGACTCTAAAAATACCAAAAGACTCTATAAAATCACTTATATCATGGTCCAAAAACTGGTAAAAACCATGATATATCATCAATCTATCACCAATGCATAAAATTCCCAACCTCGAGCGACATCTTCACGATTAGAGGAAATCAAAGAATGGCAAGAACCTGCTTCATCACCGAGCACAAACTACGAAAAGCGGGACAAACATGTCTAATCGCAACCCAAGGACCAAGGAAACTCCCGCCCCAGTACGATCAATAACGTGAAGAAGTTGTTATAACCATCATTGACATACAAGATCCGGAAAATGCCTCGGCATCGCACCAGAACTAAGCGACAATCTCAGAGGCGAGCTGAAACGTTTCCCCATTCGCATGGAAGATTAACGACATGAACGGGATTCCACCCTCCTTCAAGCGCAAAAAAAAATGTCTTGTGTAATATGAAATACGATCGGGTTGATCCCCACTTTAGGGGTACGTAGGCAGCCTTTTTAAAGGCGCAATCATACTTAATAAAAAAAGCGGGTTATCAATTCACCCGATTCAACACGCAGTCCGGCTGCCCAAACACATTGACACCCTGGCCTGGTGATCAATTTCGAAACGCGTTTCGCACGAATGCAGCGGTGAAATAATACACCCCTTCGATGCATAAGCCTAAAAAACTTTGCTCGTCGGGTTTAAAAGCCGAGCCCAGTCTCGCACAAATTAAAAGGGATAAGCCGAGCCAAGTCTCGCGCCCAGGATCGACAAAGCCGGACTCTGGTCCGCATGAAGAGGTCGAAACGAACGAATAAGCCAAGCACCTCGCATGTTAAGATTTCGACCTCGGAATAAAAAAACAATATATACGCCGAGCCAAGCCTCGCACAAAATCAAACGGGATAAGCCGAGCCAAGTCTCACGCCCAGGATCGACAAAGCCGGATTTCGGTCTGCATGAAGGGGTCGAAACGAACGAATAAGCCGAGCAACTCGCACGTTGCGATTTCGACCTCAGAACGAGTTCCGCACGAATGCAGTGGTGAAATAATCCACCCCTTCGATGCATAAGCCTAAAAAACTTAGCTCGTCGGTTTTAAAAGCCGAGCCCAGACTCGCACAAATTGAACGGGATAAGCCAAGCCAAATTTCGCACCCAGAATCAATATAGCCGGACTCCGGTCCGCATGAAGAAATCGAAACGAGCAAATAAGCCGAGCACCTCGCACATTACGATATTAGAGCAAAATTCAGTTTTCCGTAAAACAATATAATAAAATATCAAGTATGAAGGAAAAGAAAAGTGTTGAATTATCCAAAAGAAACGCCAAAAGGTTCAATACATATCCGGAAAGAGAAGTCCGAAAGATAAAAGTCCACATACGAACCAATCGAACATAAGGCGATAAATAAGGAAAGAAGGCCAAAGGAACTAAGGCTTTGAAGCATAGTCCTCCTGGATAGTGGCAAAAACCGCATAAGTAAGATGGTTGCATTCGACCCATACTCGTTGATGACAAGAGCCGCCTCCTTTGGACGCGTCAAGCGCTCCACCCAAGCATCGACATGAGTAACGACGAAATCGCTTTCCACGAAATCCTCGACATGCATAGCCCGAGCCTCTCTATCTCTTTCAGATAACTGCTTCTCCAGATTGGAAATCTCCCCCTCGAAAAAATTGGACACCTTCATTCAGGGAATCCCGAAAAGCTTCAAGAACCGCTTGCGCCTGACCATAAAGACTAAGAGCTTCCTCAACGGCTTCATTACCATCGTAAAAACGCCGAAACTTTTCAAAACACTCTTAGTACCTCGAGGCAACTGCCTCAAGATCGCGACACCTCTCGTCTTCCACCTCACGCACACCCTTTATCAATGTTACCTCGTTCAACGGGCATTCCAACTTCTCCTCGTTCGACGGACGCTCCGACTCCGCCACGTTAGACGGACACTCCAACTCTGACTCATTCGACAAACTCCCCGACTCAGCCTCACTCGAAGAAGAAGCCGACCCCGTTACACTATTTTCCGTAACTATATCAAGGAAGGATGCATCATCATCCACCATCAAGTGTCCAAACAATCGACAGGATACTTGATCAAACTGGGGCGCTACCTGCAAGAACAGAAACACGAATCATCAGAAAATCAACAAGTAAAACGAAGCTCAGCCAAATAAAATAGAAGGAGTCGACCCCGAAAAACATTCTCGAAGTTTCGACAACAAGCACCCGGAGCACAAGCAACGATACTTTTTTCACAAGATCTGACGCGTCGACATGATGACTCGGGAGATTCAACTCGACTCTGACACGTCGACTCGACGTCTTCCTCGGCGAGACCACAGTGAATAGGCGATGTCTCCCCGGCGACTCGGCGTCCTCCTCGGCAAGACCACGGCAACGCCTCCACGCGACTCGGCGTAGCACTCCCGATTCCACATCTTTCTCGGCGACCCAACCCGGCGAGACCACAGCAACTCGGCGACGTCTCCCCGGCGACGCCTCCCCGGTGACTCGGCGTCTTCCTTGGCGAAATTCCCTGACACGATGACCCGGCGAACACCTGACCCGGCTCGCCACAACTCGGCGAACATCCATTCCGGCTCGCACCGCCCTGCGATACGGCGACTACGCACGATGTCTCCACCCGGCGACGCCTCCGACTCGTCACACAGGGCGAGATTGAATCAAACCCGGCGAGATTCACCATGGCTCGGCAAAGCTCTACGGAGATATCGAATCAAACCCGGCGAGACTCACCACAGCTCGTCATAGCTCCACGGCGAGATCGAATCAAACCCGGCGAGACTCACCACAGATCGCCGAAGCTCCACGGCGAGGACCCGGTGAAGAGCCTCCTCCCGACGAAACGCTTCTACCCGGCGAGACTGCTCCACATGGCAAAGCTCAATCCGGCAACCCGGCAAGGACATGGCGAGCTCCACACGACGAAGATCAAGCTCCACGCGGCTTTCCTCATCCACGCGACCTGGCAAAGCTCCACCCGACGCCTAAAACCGGCGAGATCGAGAGCTCCACACGATGATAGTTCCACCCGGCGCCAGCTCCACTCGGCTATGCCTCCACCCGGGGATACCACGGCACAAGAGTCCCGCACGGCGAAAACCTTGGGCCCGGCGACTCAGACCCGATGATCTGATCTCACACAACGACTCCTTCTCTACACGACACGACCCGCGACACGGCGAAGCTCCACACGACCCGACGAAGCTCCACTCGACCCGGCGAAGCTCCACACGACTCGGCGAGACTCCACCCGACGATTCAGCAGCTCGCCGACTTCACCAAGACGCTGCGCGTAATCCGACGCCACGGCCCAGCGAGCTCGGCAGCACGACGACACGACAACCACACAGCACGACGAGCTTCCGCACGCAGTCCCGAGACGCGTCTTGCCGATCCCATCACGGCCGATTACACACGGCGACCCGATGCAACCCGCGAGCTCTGACGCCAAATCCCGAGACACTCCGACGCCGATCCGCGCAACGTCAACGGCAAGAAAGACAAAAAAAAATATAATAAAAAAATATATAATAAGAAAAAAAAAGAATTATACCTCGCAAGTGGAGTGGTTAGAAAGAGAAGGCTTACATAAAGAAATTAGCTCGGTGGTAGAAGGCGGAAAAAGGAAAGAGTTTATAGAAAAATAGAAAAAGTAAAAATGGATGGTCTCTCATTTTTTTAACTAAAAGTGTCTCCAGGTTCGCGCCAAAGACGCTCGAGAAACGTACAAAAAAATCAGAACGACTCAAGATCTATGGACTAAGCTGAAATCCGATTTGTGCTGCACCAACGGAATTCGAAGAATCTGTCAAAATTCGAAACAACGTTTACATTTTTAATGGACTGGGAGGGGACTTACTGTAGGTACTGGGCTTGAAGCCCATCCCCTTGGCCCGGCCCAAATCATTATTTCCGTCAAGAGCCCGAAAACAAGACCCGTGAGGCCCATTCCCGTCAACAACCGTCAACAACATTTTTCTATAAATACGACACTAAGGTGATGAGAAGAGGATCCTGAAACTTCGAGAGAGCATCCCCTAAATTCCTGATTTCTACGCAAATCGTACGTCTGACGACTCTTACGATATTTTTCCTATCGTATGTACGATATTTCCCTTTTGTATTTACGAAGATTTCCTTTGTAATCGTCGATTTCGATAATCGGCAACTCGAGAATCCTCATTTCGAGGACTTGTCATTTTTAACTTAGAGAATTTCTTCTCTTCCGATTATATTTTACGATTTAATCTTTCGACGATTTCCTTTGTAATCGTCGATTTCGATAATCGGCAACTCGAGAATCCTCATTTCGAGGACTTGTCATTTTTAACTTAGAGAAGTTCTTCTCTTTCGATTATATTTTACGATTTAATCTTTCGACGATTTCCTTTGTAATCGTCGATTTTGATAATCGGCAACTCGAGAATCCTCATTTTGAGGACTTGTCATTTTTAACTTAGAGAATTTCTTCTCTTCCGATTATATTTTACGATTTAATCTTTCGACGATTTTCTTTGTAATCGTCGATTTTGATAATCGGCAACTTGAGAATTCTCATTTCGAGAACTCGTTATTTTTAACTTAGAGAATTTATTCTCTTCCGATTGTATTCTACGATTTAATCTTTCGACGATTTCCTTTGTAATCGTCGATTTTGATAATTCGTATAAGTAAGTTCTCGAACCCACCTTTTCACTTATTTACGAATAACCGGATTTCGGTATCAACAAAAACTTTCATCGATCACCAGAACTTCACCTTTTGCAACACACCCAGAGCTGTGCCTACCTTGATCAGAAAAAGGCATTTGCCTTAAGCCACCATAGATTTAGAAAATGTTGAGGGCCACATTTTCAAAAACTCCACAATAGATTAAAGACATCATCCATGGTTCGACGAGTGGTTTGGAGCAATTATTATTTTTCTTTTGCATATATTTAATTAGCTTTTTGTTTTTCTATTTTTGTTTGTTATTTAGGATGTTTTGTATATTTACTCAAATATAGCTCATATATATTCAATTTTAATATGTATATTTTATAAATTATGTTCCAATTCGTCAAAATGTTTTTGAAAAATAGATATATAATTAACTAAAAATTAAAAAATAATTATGATTGAAATAGGAATAAAAAACTAAATATTTTAAAATATGTGAAAACATTTCATTAAAGCTAAATAAAAGAAGAAAAAAGAAAAAAAAAACTAAACTATATGCATAAACGTTCTCAATCTTATATTTTTATGTTTACAAATGATATACTTTTTTCTACCTTTTATATTTTTCAGTTTTATTTTAACGGGTTATGTAATAGTTAATTATAAATCAATGTATACGCATATTATAATCTAAGTTAAAATATTTTCTCTCTTCTCCTTCTACCACCTCATCATCCTACTGACCATCCACATCATCAATTATTTTTCGTTTTTATTTTAAAATTCACAACCTAACATTTAGATTCAACTATAATGTTAGAAAATAATAAATAAACTGAATTATAATTTTAAAAACAGAATAAATTAACAAATAATTATAAAACGTTACCAGAAAATAAACAATCAACAAAAATATGAGAAAATAAATAAAGCAAAACCAAAGATACATATTAGTCATGGGCATTTCAGAATTCAAGATCGTAATTTATGGATGGGACGGAACTGTATAATTTGGTATAAGAAAAATAACTCCCTACGAGAATCCAATAAACAAAAACATAGGATATATGTTAGTTTTGGACATTTCGGGTTTCATGACTGTAATTTATGGATATGGAACGGGAAAGTATCAATTTGGAAGAGGAAAAACAATTCTCTAAGAGAATCCAATAAAACTAGAATGGAAAATATAGGTAACAAGACGGGTTCGAGAAATTCTATTATCTAAAACCTCTCCCCAAACTCTGAATAATTTGGGTAAAGGTTAATTTTGGGACATATGATTTGAGAAAATTCGGGAAAATCCGAATTTTTTTTGTAAATGATATATATTTTTTTAAATTTTAAAAATTTTAAACGGGTCATTCAGATTTTGTCACCTCAGCGTCCAAATAAGCATTCAAATCATCAATTACTTTTGATTTAAATATTTTAAAACACAACTAACACTTTAACTGAACTATAATATTAGAAAACAATAAATATACTGAATTATACTTATAAAACAGAAAAAATAAATTACCAAACATTTATGAAGCGCTATTAGAAAATAAACAATTAACAAAAACACAGGAAAATAAATAAACACAATAGATATACGATAGCCATTTCATTTCAGGATACATGACGGTAATATACGGATGTGGGACGCGAATGGGTAATTTGGGAGAGGAAAAACAATTCCCTAAGGGAATCTGATAAAAAACCAGAACGGAAAATTCAAATAATAGGACGGGTTCGGGAAAATTTTCTTATTTAAAATCTTTTCACAAACTCTCAATAATTTAGACATATATTTTGTGAAAATTTTAGAAGGTCCGGAAAATTTTAGAAAATAATATATAATTTAAACATTTTAAAATTTTAAATGGTATTTGAGGTAATTTACCTCATATTGTTTCCCTTTATGTACATGTTTGAATAAAATAATGATTTCGAATAGATAATATTTAAACAGAATTGGGAATATGACAAGTAATTCGAAACGGATACATATGAGAAAGGGAAACCATCCTCAAAAAGCTATATGATACAACAAATGCAATACATAAAAATGGATAAAAATAAATGACACCTCCAAGCGTAGCGCAGATTACCAACCAGTATACTATAATAGTCTTGAAAAGTGTCATATTTATTAGAATAATATTTGTTACGAAAACTTTAGATTTTTAAAACTTGTATGCATAATTTAATATATTTTTTTTAAAAAATAATAAAAATTATTTTTAATAATTAATAAATATATATAATAAAATTAAAAATATTTACAAAATATAATAAAAAGGTATTGCGAACAAGCATTTGCGATCGGCGTTTGGGACTGACATTTGCAATGACATTTGCAATCAGCGTTTGCAAACAGCGTTTGCGTTTGAAATTACGGTGGACTTTTTTATAGTTTTTTTAATGTTACGGTAGAGTTATTTACAGTATAAAAATAATACATCATTGGTGGTAGATTTATTTTACAATATTTCTGTAAAACATAATGGCCATAGACTTTTTTTTATAACTAAGTTGTATTAAATTTCAAGACCTTAAAACTTAAGTTATAGTTCTATGTTTAGTTTGAAAACGAATGAATACCCTTAATTTTCTTGAGTTTTGTAAAGGTCTTCAAATAGTATGTATAACATTTGGGTTATTCCATTGTATTTGAATGTCTTATTTCTATGTATGTTTTGTACATATAGCCAAAATTCATAGTGATCTTAACCAAAAAAAAATAATTAAAACAAATGCTATTGTTGTCTTACATAGCCGAAACAAAAGTACATATTACTAAAATTTAAAAGTATTGAAACATCTTTAGAACATCAGTTTCATAGACAAAAAAAAACAGGACATTATCAGTTCTTCCTACGAACACGACCATGTGCAAGCAATTTAGAAACAATATTGTATTTTTCGAAGGTACAAAATCATTTTTTGCCCATCTCGGGTCAAATAAGTCTACCATATTAAACATAAAATTCTACCACAACATGCAGCAATAAATCTACCAATTGAAAACTATTTGAGTAATTACCAAATATTTTATAAATTTATCACTATTATTAGTAAATCTACTGATGTTTAACAAATCTACCAACACTACAAATAAATCTACAAACATTTCTCTTAGTAACATTTGAACAATTCTCTATCAATAACTCTACCATCATTAATAATAAATATACCACGCCAAAATAAAGCTACCATAAGATAACATAAACCTACCACCACACCAAACACCATTTTCATCGCTGATAAATTTACCATAAAAAATAATAGGTCTATGAATCCATAATTACTCTACCATCAAAGACAAAAAAACAAAAATCCACAAATCAAATAATAAATCTACTAAAAAAGTTAATTTTTTGGGTTTTAAGTATACTAGTCAAATAAAAATCTGTCATCATTAAAATAAATCTACCAATCTAATCAAAATCTACCTTCGATAACATCTCTACCGTTTCGTAAAAACAAGTCTACCAATTAAGTTTACAAATTTTTACTAAATCTATCGTTCGTTTACTAAATCTACGAACATAAAAAAGTATACGAGATATTCTTAAGTCTACCGTAATTAGACCGGTAAACTTTCATAATTTGGTAAACTTTTCGTTGCATACGTGGTAGATAACAGTAATGCCAGTTTCATAATTACGATTTTGTCAATAAAGAAAATAAGGATATAATCGGATTAAAAACTTCAAAAGGAAAATTAGAATGAAAGGATACATTATCTCTAATCTTAAGCCTGTATACCTTTGCATTTCATTCTCGGTAAACTAGGCTTTAGATTAATAGAAATCCAATTATATCCTCTAGATTAGTAATTTTTTTTTACATAGTTATTAACATTAACAAAATAATTATAATACATCTATTAACCCAAAAAATTCCAAAATCGATTCTTTCTCAAATTTTAGGTTGATCTTATTCTTACTCTCGACAAAAATCGATTCTTCTTCTTTTTTCCATCGTGGAAGAAGATTTATTGTGGTAAAGTAAACAACAATTTCGATAAAAACACCATAACGCGTGTAAAATATACTTAATACTTTTTGGTTTCATCGAGAATATTTAGAGTTTCAGTACTTGATGCACTATGAAAGTATTCAATACTTTTTGGTGTCGACGATTGATTTTCGCAGAGGTGTGAAAAATGAGAAACATAGAGGAAAGTGAAGAAGACGGCGTGTAGAAAGAGCGAGGATCATGTTTTTTTTAATTCCAAAATATTTAAATTGACAGAATATGTAATCTATGTAGTTGCGAAACATAGAAAAACCGCAGAAAACACGTTCTAAACTTCGCAGAACATTTGGATTAGGCAGAATGTCTATTCTACGTAATTGCAGAACATAGAGAAATTACAAAAGATACATTTTAAAACTCGCAGAATATTTAAAATTGCAGAATATGTATTCTACGTAGTCGCATAATATAAAGAAAGCGCAGAAGAAACGTCTAAAACTCGCAAAAATATCAGAAAAGATTCTATAAATATTTTTTTGTTACATTTTTATAATAATCTAAAAATTTCTTTCCTTAAATAAATTTTATTTTCTTATAAATGTTTTTTAAAATAAATTAGTTATTCAAATATATGATTTTGGGGGAGTTAATACGTAAGTGTGCCTATAAAATTAAAGGTGTATAAGCACAAATTTAGAGATAAAGTATCTTTTCTTTCTAATTTTCTCAACTTCAAAAGACTACTATAGTTATTAAATAATTCTAAGTCTATATAAGTCTAAATTAATAATTTTAAGTCTATTTTAGTATAAACCCCATTTTTATGGCTTTTTCTTATAAATTTTAATTGGATGATTAGCTATAATAGTCTAGAAAAGTACCCTATTGACTTAAACAAGCAAATCTTTGGAAATTATTTGAATAGTCTTAGAAAGTTTTTAAATCCTATTATACCCTTATTTCGTTTGGTGACAAAAAAAATAATTAAGAAACTGCCATTACTATATTCAGGCACGTAAGCAAAATAAGTCTACAATATAACAAAAGTTTGTTAGGATAGAATATATTTTGTATATAGCTTTATGTATATTTTACATTTCTCTCTATCCTAGATAAGGCACTACGTACGTATATATATATGATGTAACTATTATTCATAATCAATAAGATTAAAACCTTACATGGTATCAGAGCAAAAGATCTCTTTGACGACCTAGTTTTTTCTTTCCTCTCTTTTCAAGCCGCTGCCCTAGCTCTAGCTCTTTTCTTTTTGCAACCGCTTCTTTTGCTTCTTCTTCTTCAAACATGATGAACACCAACGTTGCTGACATCGTTCCAGTTTTTACAACAATACCGAACCCACAAACTATCTCATCTCAATCAACATGTCGGGCATCACCAAGCTCACACCCGCCAACTATCTCACCTGGAAGCTTCAGGTCTATGCCCTATTTGAGGCACACGAACTGCAATACTTTATTGCAGACACCGATCATGCTCCACCAACAACAATCATCACCAACGGCTTCGCCCAACCAAACCCTAAGCATGCTCCGTGGCGTCGTCAAGATAGGATTCTCTACAGTTTCTTGATTGGCACGCTATCACTTCCTGTGCAGCCTCTTGTTGCCCGTGCAACCACGACACGTGATGTCTGGCTCACCTTAGCTCGCACATATGGTCTGCCTTCCCGCGGTCATATCAAGCAAATCAAACACCAACTCAAGAAGAGTCTTAAGGGTACTCTCTCCGTCACAGAGTACATGCGCACTATCATCACCAAATCTGATCAACTTTCGCTTCTTGGTGCTCCACTCGATCACGAAGATCTACTTGACATCATCACAGATGGTCTCGGTGAAGAATACCGCCCAGTAATTGAGATGGTCAATGGCAGAGACATCCCAATTATCATTGAAGAACTCCATGAGAAACTCCTGAATCGAGAGAACACGCTTGCTTCTCTTGTAGCATCACCAGCTCCGTTTCTCCCAACCACTGCTCATGTTGCAGAACATCGTCTCAACTACAACGGCAACAACTACTCAGCTAGTCAACAGTATCGTTCATCACAATCCAATCGTGGTGGCTACAACAACAACTCCCGTGATGGTTCTCGTGGTGGTGGCTACAAAGGCAAGTGTCAAATTTGTGGCGTCCAAGGACATAGTGCGAAAAGATGCAATCAACTTCAGTACTTTTAGCAACAAACCTACCGTGGTCCATCACCATCGAACTCCCAACAAGCTCAACCTCCTATGCTACCTCCTCAATGGAATTCTCAAGCACACTACAACGTCATCACCTCACCCTCCACCTGATGGCTCGTGGCTGCTAGATAGTGGAGCTTCTCATCACATAGTCTCTGATTTGGCCAATCTGTCGCTACACTCTCCCTATCATGGCAATGATGACGTCATTTTTGGCAATGGTGCTGGACTTCAGATCACGCATACTGGTTTTACTCGTTTACCTTCTCACTCTCGCCCACTTGCTTTATCGAATGTTCTGTGTGTTCCATCCATCAAGAAGAACCTCATCTATGTTAACAAATTATGCAAGACTAACAATGTCATGGTTCAACTTTGTCCTTATGATTTTCAGGTGAAGGATCTCAAGTCGGGAGCAACGCTAATCAGCGGACCAGCCAATGATGGAGTCTATGAGTGGTCATTCAATCATTCATCCTCTGTTTCCTCAATCTTGGCTTTTCCATGTGCCAAGTCGTCTTTAGCCAATTGGCATTCACGGCTTGGTCATCCTTCTTTCGCTATACTTAAACACATTATTTCTCATTCTTGTTTACCTATTTCGGATTCTTCATCTCCTTTGTCATGCAATGCTTGTTCAAGTAATAAAAGTCATAAACTCCCATTTTCCTTTAACTCGATGCAATCTCATGGACCCCTTGATTTAATCTCTACGGATGTTTGGACGTCACCGGTGTACTCTACTGATGGTTACAAGTACTACGTGATTTTTGTTGATCACTACACACGATATGTCTGGTTTTATCTCCTAAAATTGAAGTCGCAGGTGATTCAAGTGTTTATACCATTCAAGGTTCTTGTGGAGAATCGTTTCAATCGTAAACTCAAAGCACTCTATTCTGATAATGGTGGGGAGTTCATTGATTTGGCATCCTTTCTCTCCACTCATGGCGTTTCTCACTACACATCACCGCCTCATACTCCGGAGCACAATGGACTTGCAGAACGTCGCCATCGACACATTGTTGAAACATGGCTATCTTTGTTGTCTCACGCCTCTTTACCACACGAGTATTGGAGTTACGCTTTTGCTGCAACAGTCTAATTGATCAATCGCATGCTTACACCAAATATATCCTACCAGTTGCCATACCAGCGTTTATTTGGCGAAGAACCGAACTATTCCAAACTCCGTATCTTTGGGTGTGTATGCGTCCTTACTCCACTCATAAACTCAGTACACGTTCTACTCCCTGCATTTTTCTTGGCTATTCTCTCACTAAAAGTGCTTATTTATGTCTTGATCATTCCACTTCCCGTATTTATGTCTCTCGTCATGTTGAGTTTCATGAATCAGTCTTCCCAGATTCCCGTCTCAGCAGCTTTGCTTCCTCTTCAAGTCCATCTGTCTCTGACACAGATCTAAATTACACATCATTCGCTTCTTTAGTTCCTGTTTTCAGGTCACCACTCTTGACTTCATCGGCGGCTCCTAGCTCCACTTCAACGACAGACGATCCTTCACCAACACCTGCTGTACCAGAAGTGGCACATGAACCAGTTGTCTACAACAACAGCATCAACATCAGCTCCTCAAAATGTCGTCGCTCAACCACCACAGAGGGCCACCACTAGATCCATGAATTATATTTGGAAGCCAAATCCAAAATATGGTCTCACAGCAATTCTCATTGAATTTGAACCTGCCACCATCATTCAAGCACTCAAAGATGACAAATGGAGAAGATCTGCGACTGCAGAATACAACTCCATTATTGAAAACAGAACATGGGATATTGTTCCTCCCGATGCTGCTCAAAACGTTGTTGGATGCAAATGGGTGTTCCGAATCAAACGTCTACCTTATGGCTCTATTGATCGATACAAATCTCGTCTGGTGGCAAAAGAATTTCATCAACGTCCTGGCATTGATTTTGAAGATACATTCAGTCCTGTTGTTAAGCATGCTACAATACGCATCGTAGACGTTGCGGTTGCAAGAAAGTGGGTTCTTCGGCAACTTGATGTCAATAATGCGTTTCTTCAAGGGACTCTTGATGAAGAAGTTTACATGATGCAACCTCCAGGCTTCGTTGATAAAGACCAACCAGACTATGTATGTCGTCTTCGCAGAGCTATATATGGTTTAAAACAGGCGCCACGTGCATGGTACAACGAACTTCGTTGCTTCTTGCTCACGCTTGGTTTTCACAACTCTCTTGCAGACGCATGCCTCTTTGTTCTCAACACTGGCGCGGTCCTTGTCTACATTCTTGTCTATGTTGATGACATCGTTATTACAGGAAGCTGTGATGCTACAATCTCTCGCATCATTAGTCACCTCTCCGATCGTTTGTCTCTTAAGGATCTTAGTGAACTCTCGTATTTTCTTGGGATTGAGATTTACAGATCACAAGATGGTCTTCGCCTGACACAACAGAAGTATACCACTGATCTTCTCACGCGTCTAAACATGCACAATGCCAAGCCAGTTGCCACGCCTATTGCTTCGACGCAATCACTTGTTCTTGCGGGCCAGAAACTTGATGATCCTACAGAGTATCGTGCTGTTGTTGGTAGTCTGCAATATCTCTTGTTTACACGACCAGATATTGCATTCGCTATCAATAGGCTATCTCAATTCATGCACTGTCCTACGCTTGATCATTGGGAAGCAGTCAAGCGTGTACTTCGCTACCTTGCTGGCACCGTCAATTATGGTATCTTTCTTGATGCTTCTTCTCCACTTAATCTTCATGCTTACTCTGATGCTGATTTGGCTGGTGACAAAGATGATTTCTCCACTCTACTGGCGCTTACATTGTTTATCTTGGCAAGAACCCTATCTCCTGGTCGTCAAAGAAGCAAAAAGGGGTTGCTCGTTCTTCAACAGAAGCTGAGTACCGCACGGTTTCTTCCACTGCTTTAGAACTAAAATGGACTCTTTCTTTAATGTCTGAATTTGGGGTTCAATCCACGCATGTGCCAACCATCATCTCTGACAATATTGGTGCTACTTACCTATGTGCCAATCCCGTCTTCCACTCTAGGATGAAGCATATCGCCATTGATTATCATTTTGTTAGAGAACAAATTCAAAGTAAGCAGCTTCGGGTCTCTCACATCTCCTCCGCTGATCAATTGGTGGACGCCCTCACAAAAGCTCTTCCGCGCACTCGGTTTCAAAATTTAGCAGTCAAGATTGGAGTCACCTCCGGTGTTCCATCTTGAAGGGGCGTGTTAGGATATAATATATTTTGTATATAGTTTTATGTGTATTTTACATTTCTCTCTATCCTAGATAAGACAATACGTATGTATATATATATGATGTAACTTTTATTCATAATCAATAGGGAAATTACTCAGAATAACACAAATTTATATGTTTATTACTAGATTAACACCATCCATTGAAGATTTACTAGAATAGCTTAAATTTTTTTTTGACAAAAGACATGATTTCCAGTTTTTTTCCTAATATTTACAACCATGCCATTTTTAATTATTTTTCAGATAAAAATATTCAAAATTGGAAATATCAATTAAAAAAAAATTAAAACCATAATAAATCAATGAACATTAAAGGGTTATTTCCTCTTTCATCACATATGGTTTCTCTCCTCTCTCCCATTATCACACAAAATAATAATAAAATAATGGAAAACTTACAAAATCGTTTAACATATTAAGTAAATTATGCTTGGTTCATAGCACACCCCTAATTCACGTGAATCTTTGTTCTTCTCATTTTAAAGTGAAAGATAGATTTTGCAGTTACATGTTGTTTTTTAATCTTTATTTCAAAGTAAATTCATGCTTTATAGTATCAACAACATCGACATATATGACATAAGTTACACTCACCGTGATATTATATCTTAAGTCTAACGCCTCGACAACATGAACAAAACATTTGACCCAACACCACCAACAAAATAGAACTTGTTATACATAACTCAAACTTCCGTAAAATTTGGATTGAAGTAAAATTACACTTACTCTTAACATAATCTTATTACTCCAATACTTGTAAATCATAGTCACGTCATAGTATCCTTTTATTAGAATGAGAGACGGTAAAAAAAAAGTGAAGGAGGAATCAATTTTCATCAAATTTTTTAAGTTTAAACATTAAATATGAAGTATAAAATATGACATAACATTAATAGACATCTATATTGTATTACGTTGACAAATTCATATTTGTTATAAAATTCTAGTGGAGAGTAAGCTTATAGCATTCTTTTTTATTTGTATAATCTAAAAATTTATTTCTTATGCCTGAATAAACAAAAGACTCAAGTTTAAAATCTAAGTCTATCATAATATAGTATTAAAATCTTCCATGGAGATTATTAGTTTGTCACCTAAAATCTACCATAACATAGAGATGAAAGTCTGTCACACTAAAAGTCTGTTATCAAAGAAAAAAATTGAAAATGCTATTCTAGTAAAAAAATAAGTATGTTGTCTCATGAACTAAAAAACTGCCATCAAATAAGTAGATCTAGTTTAAATTTACAAAACTGCTACTAAATAAAATAAGGTCTCCTATAACATAGATGCTAGTCTAGTAATTATTTTTTCAGTTTGCTTTGACGAGAGACTACTCATAAGTCCGTCGTTAAAATTAAATCTGCTATCAAGAAAAATTATTATTCTTTCAGAAAAAATAAGTCTGTGAGATAAATCTGTCGCAATATACTAAGTCTGTCAAAATTTTGCAAATCTGCTGTATCATCACAATAGGTATGTTAAATAAGTATGTGACATCTACTAAAACTGTCAGCAAAATAAATCTGCTACCTCATGCTACAGACTTATCATAAAAAGTTTGTCAATTAAATAAATCTATATGGAAAGTCTGTTACTCGAAATTAATCTGTGAAAAAATGATAAATTTGTCATCAAAAGAGCGACAGTTTTTTCACATCAGACTTTTTTATTTTTATTAAAAATTTGATGGCAATTTCGTAAATATCAATATTTTTTTGATGAGGTGGAAAAAAAAATTAATGGCATTTTTGTAATTTTTTTTCTTAACAAAGATAAAATGGGTAATATAGACACATAAAATATGTTAGTAATTAAAATAAAATGAGAGTCAATCTAATAATAAACATGTAAATTAGTGCTATTTAAGTAATCTTCCCCAATCAATAAGATTAAAACCTTACAAAGTCTACCGCTCTTTTGATGGCAGACTAGCTAAAAAGTTAGTAGATTTATGTCACGTTGGTAGGTTTTCAAATAATTTGTAGATTTTTTATGAATTTGTAGACTTAATTGGTAGACTTAAATATGAGAAGCGGTAGGTTTTTTTTGGAGTGGTAGATTTTATTTATGAATGGTAGATTTATGTTTCTTGATGGCAGATATAAAATAATTTTTGTAGATTTAATGACGGAACGATAGACTTGTTTTGTAGATTTGTTGTGTATGACGGTAGATTAATTAGGTCGTCATAGTGACATCAGATTTAGTTTGTTCGATACTAGATATATTTCTGATTTGTAGATTTATTATTGGTAACAGTAGAGTTATTACTAGTAATGATATATTTATTCAATCTTTGTATTCTTGGTAATTGTGGAAATAGTCTTCTTTAGGTAAATTTGTTGGTAGTATGTTGTTGTAGAGTTGTTCAATATGGTAAACTTATTTTACCTGAAGGTCGAATGTTTCAAAAACAAGTCAAGAATTTGGTCTTGATAATGAATTAAGTAATCGATGCGAAAATGCTCTTTCTAATTTTAATATGGTATACTTATTTTATAGTTTTTTTAAGACAAAATAAAATGATGTTCTAATTATGTAATTTAGTTTTTGGTTAAGACTAGATGAATGTATAAATTTAGTAATTTGTTACCAGCACCATATTATTTTGTCCAACTATTTTAAAACAATATCTTATGGAAACAACAACGTAAAATTGTAAATAAAATAAATTAATATAGTGTTAGAACTTATGGGGGCATTCCTTTGTAAAACTTCATCTTGAATCCTATCTGAATAGAATATTTTTTTTTTATAAAATTTGATGCTGAGTCAAACTAGTTTTACCGCTAAAACCGCAAAATCACATTTTACATCAAAACCGTATTTTTCGTCAAAACTATAAATACTCGTTTTGTGCCAAAACTGCAAAATCAAGTTTTTCGTTGATATAAGATCGGAATCCACCAAACTTATGTTGACGAGATGATCGAGAGTTTACAAGCTTTGTTGCAGAAGATGGTTGTTGGTAGAGATGGAGATGAAAGTGATTGACTCACTCAATAAAATGGGATGGATCGAAGAACGCCACTCAAGAGTGTGAAAGCTCTTGTGATGAGTTCACAAACGTAGTCTCAAGAAATCGCACACAAGAGACATAGATTCAAACGTTTACTAAGTATAGAAATCCATCTAACTTATATATAAAAAAAACAAGCCTAAGCTTTAGAGAAAACTCTCTTTTATATTTCCAAAAATTTCAATGTGTTTTTACAATGAGAACAATTGAGCTTTTATAGCTCTTACAAGGGATCTTTACAATAAATTATATTTAGAGGAAATTATACACATTTAAATAAAAAGAGCAAAATAAGTTAAAAATCTTCTTGCCACCAATTTTGCCTTGAACTTGAATGAGGATTTTTGACTTTGTGAAGTTATGAGCATGATATTTTGATAATAAATCCACATATTGAAGACCTTTGATTTTATGATTTTGGATATTGTATCATTCGTTAAGACCGCAAAATCTTGTTTTCCCGTAAAAAAATATAAAATCGCATTTTCCCATCAAAACTTTGTTTTCCAGCTAAAATTGCATTTTTCGCCAAAACTTGGAAAATTGTGTTCTCGTTAAAACTGCAAAATATCGTTTTCTGTCAAAATTGCAATAGTGTTTTCTCGACAAAACCGATAAACCACGTTTTTCTACCGAAAACATAAATATGCGTTTATGCGCCAAACCTAAAAAATGTATTTAGAAAACCCCTAAAACTACAAAAAAATATTTTACTCGTGTCAAAACCACATTTTGTTTTTTAAAATATTTTTTAAGAAGAGATGAAAAGTCATTGATTTAATTGATTTTTTTTATTTTTCAAAATGCATTTAAAGAAGAGATGAAAAATTATTGATTTAATTAAATTTTTATAAAGGGTGATGTGTCACCTATACCTTCTTGTGAGGAACACTCAATTATTATATATTATACTAGTGGGTTATTCGCGCTTCGCACGGAATTTTACATCATTTTTTAATATAATTAGAAAAAACTTAAAAATATAAAATTTCAATTTACTTAGTCATTAACATATCCGAGTTCATATTCACAAACAAAATTTAAATAGTTGTATATCTAATTTTCTTGGTCCCACTTTTAAATTTTGGATATAAAAAATTATATTAAATATTATACTTACATTTCTCTCTTTTTAAATCTGGTCACTCATACGACATTAATCTTCTTCTATAAACGTATAATTTTTTTTGAAATACATTACAGACAATATTGATCTCATTTCATAAACGTTTGATATATTTTCAAGATGCACTCATAATATATATATATATATATATATATATATATATATATATATATATCTCCCCCTCTCTCTCTCTCTCTCCCTCCCTCCCTCTCTATTTCTCTCTTTCATGACCGCAAAATAATGAACTACGGATAACAGTTTGACCCGGTTTTAACTTAATCCTCACTATCTTTCTCATAATTTCTCTTTCTCGCGCCATTCTCAATGTATGCACTTTCACATAAATGTTGTAAAATTTTTATAACACTCTACCCATTTTTAACTCGAATATTATGTTGTACATATCAATGTTTTGGGATAACAAATTTTGCCTCTTATAACATGCATTCTTCTCATTCGAGCTTCTAAAATCTCCCATTAGTATCCTTTGGTTGAAAGAATCTCGTTCACTTGAACACTAATTTTGAACCATCAAAAATTAGTGGGATAATAGATCTTGTTATTTTAGATTAGAGAGTTTAGTAATAAATTAATGTTTTTATTATATTTTAATGTCTTAATATTTTTGTAATATTTTAGCATTTTGAAATGGTTTTCGATCTGAAAATATATTTTTTGAATCTGGCAAAACTGGAAATAAATCAGATGTTTTTTTTTGTTTTCTATCCATATTTACCCAATAATATAATTGAAAGTATAATATTTTCACCAAAAATATGAAGAGAAACTTAAAAATTAATATATTATTATTAATATTTTGATGTATTTATTTTAAAGTAAATATTTTGATGTATTTATTTTAAAGTAAATATTTTGATAATATATATATATATATATATGTGTGTGTGATAAAACTAAAATTATTAAATTAGAGTTTCTTGAGATCAATATATTAGTTATCTTTTATAAAGAAATTACTTTTTAAGTTCTATTTGAAATTATTAATTTAATGGATGTTAATTATTATGAGTATTAAAGAGTAGAAAAACATAGAACTTATTAAATCAAGTAAAAAAATTAAAATTAATAAAATAAGTTGATGATGTGCCATAATTTTAAAATATGCGCTGATGATATGGCATCCTAAGAAGAGACTCTATTCTACTTTATATATATAGATAGATAGATAACATGCATTCTTGTCATTCGAGCTTCTAGAAGCTCCCATGAGTATCCTCTGGTTGAAAGAATCTCGTTCACTTCAACACTAATTTTGAACAATCAAAAATTAGTTGGATAATGAATCTTGTTATTTTAGATTAGAGATTTTAATAATAAATTAATATTTTCATTATATTTTAATGTCTTAATATTTTTGTAATACTTTAGCATTTTGAAATGGTTTTAGATCTGAAAATGTATTTTTTTGGATCTGGCAAAACTGGATATAAATCCGATGATTTTTTTGTTTTCTATCCATATTTACCCAAAAATATAAATGAAAGTATAATATTTTCACCAAAAATATGAAGAGAAACTTACAAATTAATATATTATTATTAATATATTGATGTACTTATTTTAAAGTAAATATTTTGATAAAACTATATATATGTGATAAAACTAAAATTATTAAATTAGAGTTTCTTGAGATCAATATATAAGTTATCTTTTATAAATAAATGACTTTTCAAATTCTATTTGAAATTATTAATTTAATGGATGCTAATTATTATGAGTATTAAAGAGTAGAAAAACATAAAACATATTAAATCAAGTAAAAAAATTAAAATTAATATTATCCGCACTTCGCGCGGTATTAAAGTAAATTATTAATTTAGTTGCATGTGATAGTCGGTGATCTGCGCTTCGCGCAGTATTTTATATTATTATTTAATAATATATTTCAAAATAATTTTGTAAATATAAAATTTTGATACATCTAAACTTGAACGGTTTTATATTTCATTTAAAACATATAATACATTAAAGAAAATTATATATATCAGAAGTCGAAATCTTAAAATAGTTTTGGAGTTTCAATCTTATTAGATATTCGAGTTTTGAATATTCATACTTAAAAAAAAATTAGATAATTGCATATCTCATCTTAGTCCAAATTGTTTAATTTGGATCCATAAATTTTTTATTGAATATTATAATTAAACAAACGTGTTCAACCATTTGTTTACGGTATACATGCCCGTATTGAATAGATAAGACGTGCCATACATGCTACTCTGCTTTGTTAAAAAGTTTAGCGTTAAATCACTTCTAAAAACACTTCTAAGAAAAGTACCCTACAAATGGTTATTTGATGCTCACAACTAAACACAATCCAACCCAATCCAAACATCCCATAAATATAGTGTTGGAATCTATATTCCTAAAAAAAACTCTTAATTTTTGCATAATTTAAAGTAATAGTCCCCCCGTTTCACAAAAATTATCATTTGAGAGTTTTTCAGACATATTAAGAAATCTATTAAAAACTCTATTTTATCCTTTATTAATACACCAAATACATCTCTCTCTCTAATTAATAAACTAAACCTACAGGGTGAAAACTGGATTTTTCTTAAAAATTTTGCATTGAAAACATAAAACGACACTTTTTGTAAAACAAATATTAAACCTCAAAATGACACTATCTGTGAAACGGAGGGAGTATAACTCTTAAAAGTATTGAAGATGTATGTTTGAAAAGAAACAATACTTACAATTCTCTTTTCTTATATCTAGGTTGGGTGTTCATTCATCCCATATTGATTTATTTCCAAAATGCACTCATAATCTCTCTCTCTCTCTCTCTCTCTCTCTCTCTCTCTCTCTCTCTCTCTCCATATCAAATTATAAACAATATTTTGGCACAGTTTTAACTTAACCTTCACAATATTGAAAATCAATAAAACATAAATTAATAAATAAATAAATTATTTAAACGAAACTTAACTTAAAATCTAGACTAATTCTTTGTAAAAGCAAAATTAAAAAATTAGACTAAAAATTAAAGAAAGTTATGTTTAAAAAAATGTCAATACGTCCATATATAGAATCATATATATCAAAATAAAATGAAAATAAATATTAAAAAAATAAACTAACAAAGAAAACAATATCTAAAAGGGAAATTAACTTGATATCTATGCTAGCTCTTTGTAAAATCAACAACTAAAAAAAATAAAAATTACTTTATATACATTATTTTTTATAATTAAATAACTTTTCAACTTCTATCTAAAACTATTATATCTATTAATGTTAGTTCTTATGAGAATTAAAAGATAAAATTACATAAAACATAATAAATGAAACAAAAAACTTGAAATTAACAAAATGAATAGATGATTTGGCACAATTTTAGAGCATGTATGACGAGGTGGATGCATAAGAAGAGACTTCATTCTCCTATATATATATATATATATATATTACTTTGATTTCGGCTATGGATACAAACATAAAAATAAGACACTCAAGTACAATGGATTATCTAAAACAACAATAGCTTTTGTTTCTTCTGTTTTTGGTTAAGATCACATTGATTTTAGCTATAGATAATGGACTACCTAACACAACAGTACCATTTGTTTCCTATGTTTTTGGTTAATGTCACTTTGATTTCGGCTATATATACAAACCTAAATATAAGAAACTCAAAATATAATGGATAAACCCAAATATTATACATACTTGAAGACCCTTACAAAACTCTTGAAAATTAAGGGTTTTCATTTCAAACTAAACGTAAATCGATAACTTAGGTCTTAAGGTTTTCAAACATACAACTTGAAGGTCTTAGAAACACAAACGTTACACTTACTTAAACCAGATAATAAGCAGACCAAAGAGAACCACAAGAGAAACAACCACCACAATTTTCATCTCCACGTCGATTGTAATCCCATTTATCTTCTTCATCTCACCAACTAACTTTTCCAGGTTGGCAATCTTCTTTCTGTTTGAACTTGTACCTCCTTCAGCTGATCAATTTCCTCTTTCGCCTTACAAACGTCATCCATGTAGATGAGAAATTTCCATCTTTTCGGCTATGTCTCCATAATTTGACTGAAGGGTAGTCAACTCCTCCATTATTGCCTCGTCCCACCATTTTCGAATATGACAATCTCCATCATCTAACATTCAGCAAGTGTAGAACCTCCTTCAAGGGTCTATCTCTGAATGGCAAGTATCAATTATTTTCGGATCTCCACATAACCATTGCTTGGGAATTCCATATTCTTTTACAGCATTTGCATATAATCTCACACTGTCACTTGAAACAGAAGTCGAAGGCTGATTGTAGTTGCAACGGCCCATGTCTGTTCCACAAAAAAGAAACAAATCACACAATTTTCTAAATTGTTAGTAAATAAATGTGCCACCAAACATACATATGACTAAAACAAACATACCTCGAGGACTAAAACAAACCTAGCATCAAACAATCACTCTCTCAAGAATAATTAATTTGATATCAATATAACCCGTCCATATAACAAACATTCGACTTACACAAATCTACCACAAATATTTGTATTAAATCTACCATCATTATAATGTACACTTAAACAACCCAAAAATTCCAAAATTACATTCTCTCACCGAAAAACTCAGTAAAGCTCTCAGAATGTCGTCAATCTCATCTGAAACCAAGAAATCTCTGAGAATTTATTAGGGTTTCCCCTCTCTAAAAGGCGATTCCATGCAAAAAAAGTTTTAGTGCACCTGATGAAGAACAACGAACCTTTGCTGGAACTCTCGCCTGAACGCTCGCCTGCCGTCACGAAACCCAGAAATCTGTCCGAGAAGATGAACATTTACTCCTGTGAAATCCGAAGAATCGAGTTTTTGCTTGAGTTTCTGCTTCATAGGAGCTAAACAAATGGAAGAGATCTCGCAGGAAGAAGAAAACTTTACCAGTCGCCATTGAAACCGGAAAACTCCAACCTCGTGCTTGTCGTCGCCGCCGAACGAGAGAGAGGTCGTTTTTTTTTTCTTATTGGGAAAGTGGTAAAAAATTTTGATTCAGTTTCTTTTGGTTTGTATACAAATTATTTAACTTTATTATTAAAAGTAAGTATACAGTAACATTAAAAAAATATCTAAACAAGTCTACCATCATAAACGCAAACGCCAATCTCAAACGCCGATAATATTCGCCAATCATAAATGCCGATCGCAAATGCTGTTCGCAAAAGCCGATTGTAATTTTTTTTTAATTTTTTTATTATTCCCACAATATTATTTTATTATTAAAATAATATTATTTTATTTAATCTTAAAATAAATACATAATGATGATCTTGTAAAGAAAAACTATTTCAAGGTTTACAAGTCTTTTACTAGCACTCTTACAAAGTTCTCTTAAAATAAGACTATTCAAGTCAATACCATATTTTCCAAGATTATTGTAGGTAATTTCTTATTTTAATATGATAAAGCTATTAAAGATTAAGAGAACTTTGTAAGAGTGCTATCCGTACTTGTTCATATCTTTTGTTACCCAAGTTTCTGAATTGAACTGAGCCGATTCCGTATTTGTTTATCAATGAATTGAATCAAATTGCTTGAAGGAGTGGGTTCCTCTCCATCCTTCCTTGCATTCCTTTCCTTCCATATCGTATGGATTGTAGTTTGAAAGACATATCTAGCTAAGAAGCTCTGTATACGATCAAGATTTTTGCCGCAAATATAAGCCACAACATCATGCCAACTTTCTGTGTACCGATGCATAAGCAGATTCTTCATAAGTTTTGACCATATTTCTGAGGAATACTTGCAGGAAAAGAACAAGTGATCTCTCATTTCCACCAAGTCCGAGCAGAGAACACAAGTCCAACTACTCATTCGGTCGCCTGTAGTCAAGTTCATCAAGTCGTTTTAGTTATGCTTATATATATTTTGGAATTTTTTTTATAAAAATACGTTAACTAAATTTCTGTTACCACTTATATACACTAAACTTTTCGTAATTTATTAATTTATGATATAAGAAGTTTTTAAAATTATTATCTTATTATTTTATTGAATTATATTATGTCAGAAGTTAAATAAATTATAATATTTCTGAAAATTCAGACTTTCTATCCTATATGCTTTAAGTGCATGAGACTGGAAAAGATTGTAACAATTGTGCATATCATCGTTTATGGATACATACATATATTATATATATACATATATATATATGAAAGCATGCAGCTCCAAGAACACAAGGTCGAATAAAGATGGCTTCTCATTTCACTGTTCTTGAAGTTCTAAATAACGATGATGTTTTGTGTGAGATTCTTCTCATGTAACCAAAGAGCTTTGTATGTCCTTGATCAATAAGGATTCTCCTATTAGCTTAATTAGCTACAACGTGATCCATGCATAGTGTGTTTCCGATTTGGTTCCGAGTACAAAGGCATTCTCTAAACCATCATTTGGAGGTACACCCTTCAGCTCTCGAACTGAAGACAAGCTGATCTGCGGTTGAAAAGACCTAAAAAAGCCGTCGAACTACAAAGTCAATTAAATCAACGGTAGAAAGGACGTACAATTAATCAGCCGCTTCATTTCGTGAAAGCCCATTTTATTCGATAAAACTGCACATTTGAAACCATGATCCGATCCGTTATCTGATCTGATCCATTCCAAAAAATTGGATATACGGTCTGGATCCAGATAATAAAATTACAGATCCGGATAATCATTTTTTTGGAAGCGGATATCCAGATCGGAGTGATGTATTATACTATTATATAATACTTATTTTATTATAAAATAAATTCAATTATTAAAAAAAAACCAATATAGATTTTCAAAGATACAGAATAATTTTAACAAATAAGCCCATTTAATTGGCAAAATATATTTAGTGATGCCAAAAAAATCCAATCTTACAATTTCAGGAGTTGATTTTGTGCAAATACCCTCGATCTTACAATTTTTGTAACCATCATTAGAATAGTTAAATTGTCCGTTAGAAAAATTTTCCTCGTAATTGTTCACATAATTTGTAGTTAAAATAATATAATATACGTTAAAAAAGAAGATATGGTAACTTTAAAAATTCTAGATTTCATTCAAGTAAAAATAAAGAGCACACATTTGGGTAAGTAGCACAAAATACTCATTTTATTTAGAGAAATTTTGCAATAAGGTACTTTTTGACTTTATAATTTGGAGAATGGGTACACCCATCTTTTTATTTGCAAATAGGGTACTTCTCTCTCTCTCCTAAGATGTAAATACGCTATATCCCTTACGAAAATTGCCAAATAACGGAACTGCCATTAATAAAAAAAAAACAAAACGCAGCAATTATGCTCAAGCGGTGCAAAAAATTATATTCGGTTTAGCCCATCCGATAAAATCGATAAAATCGACGGTTATTACGTGGTTTCTGCTAACCGTTTTAAAAATCAAAAAACCGTGTCAAACAGTTATTACAAACTCTGGTTTTCAGTAATTATTTTCTTGAATTAAATTTTCTCGGGGTAGCTTTACCTTCCCCTTCTTGAAGATCCCAGACGAGGTTTCTCCGACAAACGAGTTTTCGAAAACCCCGACCCAGTTCTCCTTAAATTGCAACTATGGGTCGACGGAAATCAATCATTAGCCGTCCTGGTAGAAAACCCCAACCGAAAACAACCGAGATGGTACTTCGGAGTAGGTCTCGGCCGGAATCGCCCACCGTAGACTCCCTCAACAGTGGGACAACTGATTCTGAAGGTAAGTTCGATTAATAATCTTCTCCAACTTTAGAGCGGCTCGGCACTAATAGGTTTCATGTCACTTTAATTACAGTTGGAATAAATTTTTTAAAATTCATCCGCGAGAGTTGGGGTTCCAGAGTTAGCTCTGCAGATAGTAAGATTCAAAGTAATAGGCATTGTCAGTTAAATTTGCGCTCGGCATTTAAATTGGTTGACCGGAAATTCCTTCTTCTGTTAGTTGCATGTGTGGAGTCGTAAATAATGCCCTTTCTTAACAGATTCCAGGGACCACATCGGTGGCGATGGGTGCGAAAGCAGTGGTTGTTCCAAGAAACTGCCTACCCGTCTGTTCGGCGCCAATTGCTACCCAACGGGGGGCCCCCGGCTAAATATCTACTCGAAAGCGAACATGATTGGGGAAGTGGTCTCGGCGTTGGATGGGTCCGACGAACTGCAAGAACTTCAAAGGTCCCAGTTCGGAAGTCTATTAAGGTTGCCTGTTGCAAGATGCACCAATTCCGCCAAACTAATTCATTCCCTCTTATCCCGTCAACTAATCACGAAGAAAAAACATGAAATGTGGATTGCTTTTGGGAGTAAACCTTTTCGCTTCTCTCTATCGGAGTTCAAGCGTATCACTGGCCTTATGTGTGGTCCATTCCCTCGAGATTACCATCCAGGGGAGGAAAATTCAAAGCCTGCCACCCCGGTATCTGACCTTTCCGACTCAGATGCGTCTGCAAAAGCAGGGGAAGAAGAGACAGTAAAGACCACTATGTCTCGTATGTGGCGAGATCTTTTTAGGAGAAATGATCCTTTCGTAACTGCAGCCAATGCGGTGGACATGCTGAAAGATCTTTCGTTGGCCCAGTGGAAAAGGCTACCCCTTGCATTGATCATCATTGTGGATGGGATCCTCATATGTCGAGACAAGAACCTAACCATCATGCCCGCATATGTGGATATGTTATGTGATATGGAGTACTTCATGTCGTTCCCGTGGGGTAGAGAATCTTTTGCGAAGACATTATCTAGATTAGTCCCGAATCCACCAAGTCCAACGGTAGAAGCTTCGGTCCTGGAAATGTGTAACCGGCTGAAACAACAAACGAGCGTCTGCTACGGTATTCCTCTGGCCTTGCAACTTCTAGCTTTCGAAAGTTTTCCTCAGCTGTTGAGCAAGATTCCAAAACCTGAGAAAATGACATCGTTTTTGGAAGAACCACACGCCCTTGCAAGAACCATAACCCTCCTTCACATGAATGATGTTCTCGCAGTCGAAGCGGACCCTCAGGTAAACATCGTATAAACATTGTTATAGGTGTACGGGGGATGATGTTTTATAGGCGTACGGGGGATCTGTTTTATAGGCGTACGGGGATTGATGATTTGTATGTGTCCGTTGGATAATGGTACGTGTACGGTTGATGATGGTTTTATAGGCGTACGGGGGATGCGTATAAACATTGTTGTAGGTGTACGGGGGATGATGTTTTATAGGCGTACGGGGGATCTTTTTTATAGGTGTACGGTGATTGATGATTTGTAGGTGTCCGTTGGATGATGGCACGTGTACGGTTGATGATGGTGTTTTATAGGCGTACGGGGGATGGTGTTTTATAGGCGTATGGGGGATGATGTTTTATAGGCGTATGGGGATTGATGTTTTTTAGGTGTACGGTGGATGCTGGTTTTATACGTGTACGGCATTTAGTCTCGTACGGTTTACGTACGTTTCCGTGGGCGTGGACACTAAGCCGTATAATGTGGTCCTTTGTGCAGTTGGAAATTGTCGATTATTTTGGTGACGACGTGGAGGCAGAGGTCGAGTGGGATGATGAAGTCGAAGACGAGGAAGTATCGTTGTTGTTGGAACTTCATAGGAGTGGATATGTCTTCAAAGAGTCAGATATCCCAGACGGTGACTCCTCCATACCTCCTATCCGAATAGCGTCCGAAGTAGGTAGGGCTGCTAAGGGAAGACCGCCAACCAGGAGCCAAAAAATTAAGAAGGAAAAACAACATCGGCATCCAAGAAGAGGGGCTGCTAAGAGGCCCCGTCAAGTAAAGTCCAAGGAAGAAGGGTTACCTAAAGACCAGGTAAGCTGCGTCGTAGAAACCTTGAAGATGTGGTTGGAAGGGAAGTTCGCGCAATTGAAGCAGGACATATTGGATGCGGTCATGGTGGATGGTAAGGTGGAGAAAAGGGAAAAAAACAAAAGATGATGCAGTTCAACTCTCTGACGACGAGGTGGGCAGGGAGACCCGGAAGGAGGGTGTCCAAAAAAAGAACGAAATGAGGGGAACTGAAACCGACAAGTTTGGAAGGAGGCGGTCTGCTAGGCTAAGGAAAGTGGATCAGATGCAGAAAGATTCCTCTGGTTGCAGTAACGGAGGAAAGAAAAAAAAACCTGGATGTCAATGATGATGGTGATAGTGACAGGGGTGATAATGATGTATGAGAAAACTACGGGGTCACATTCGGCATAGTAGAGGATGTGAATAAAAAAGGAAATCTGGATGCCGAGGAAACTGGGCATGAAGTGGAAACAAGGAAATCTGACAAAGCTTTGGTTGACGAAGATGGAAAAGATGAGAAAGAAGGTGATGCAGTCAAAGGTGGGAGAGCTTGTGATGGGAAAAAGGCAGGCGAGCAAGAAGAAGGAGGTAAAACAGCTGAGAAAACTGTTTCACCGGAAGAGTCCGGAGATAGGATGGAAAAGGACACCGGGGTAGAGGAAGAGACCGTTGCAGGGAAAGCAAGAGATGTTTTGGGGTCGATTGCACCTGCCATCCACAATGAAGAGGTAATTTGACAAAGATGATCTACAAATTATGAAAGTAAGTAAAATATTGAACGGAAAATAATCTTAGATAGTGTATTTTTTGTTGTAGATGGAAGAATCAGATGACCTATTTGAAAATCCAATGCAGATGGTTGTGTCTGTGTATTCACATGCCGGAAGTGAGGCTTCGTCCCCCCTGTCTCCTCAATACGAGACTCCACCTGGACAGGCGGAACACCATGAAGGTGATACTTCTCCAGAGAGGGCGCAAGATAAGCGCATACCCCAGAGATCGAACATTCTTGGTGGAGTGTACACTGGTGATCCCCGTGTCAGAGCCCTATTCACAAGTCGTAGTAAACCAGCATATGAGCCAATCCAAGCCGTCTCCAAGTTGGAGTTCAAGACATTTCGAACCCTTTTCCATGAATCAAAGAAAAAGTAAGGTGTTGTATTAAAATATGGATAGGAAGTTTAGTTCGTATAAAAGTTTGGTTATTAAAAGTATAATTTATTCCCTGTAGGGAGTTTGAGCTTGTGACAGGACACAAAGTTTCAAATGGATTTTTCCTAAGCATAGCTAGAAAAACGAATTGGGTGACTACGGAGGTAGGCAAAGATTTATGATTGATCGTACACCGTTTATTCCGATGTAGGTATGAGTTAATATTTCAATATTGTGTATGTGGATTACAGCATATGCAGATCATAATGACCATGTTGTGGCGACGTAGAGGTGAAATCGTGTTGAAAGACAGGGCAGCGTTTGTAGACACCGCATTGCTCTCCTTGGTAGTATCAGCATACAGTGAGTTTAAAAACGCTGAAGACAAAAGTTGTTTTGATTGGGGAAAGAACGTAGCCAGCTATGTGCTGGGAAAAAGCTGCAGGTGGAAGACCGGTAAATCAGAGTTCTTAAAGAATGTTGACATTGTGTACGCCCCCATGAACTGGGGGAACAACCATTGGGTTGGGTTGGTCATCGACCTGCGTATGGGGAGTATTGAGATTATGGATCCATACGTGGAGCACAATGAGACAGATGAAGAGGTGGTGGGTCACATTGAACCAGTTATTCATAGTATGCCATGGATTTTGAAGCGATATTTGCCGGCTGCTTCAACCGAACACCTGACGATGGAACCGTACACTTGGACCCGTCCAACTGATATCTATCAAAACAAGAGGACGGGGGATTGCGGACCATGTGCTGCAAAGTTCCTAGAGATGCATGCTGCAGGGCTTGGCCATGATGAGATGAGGTCGATAACTGACAAAGATGTTGATCGATTTAGGGAGAAATTCGCGATGGACTGCTACGAAGAGTTTGTAGGCAGTCCGGATGTGGCAAACAGGTGAAAAGGTGGATGGTCGACTTTTGAACTTTGTTTATTGATATTGTAATATTATTTGAATTTGGCCTGTATTTGTATTAATTTTAGTATGAGAAAATCCTCTGGGAATTTCTAGTGATAATCAACTTTTGAACTGTCTTTATTGAAATGTTAATCTTAAAATTATTGGCATTAAAAAGTTCTTGGTGTATATTTTTGTGGTCAGTTTATTTATGTACGCGTTGAACTTGTAATGGTGTACAGTTAACAGAGCAGGAATCATTTTGATATGAAAAATATGCACGTAGTATAATTTTGTAAAAGTATTGGCCTCTGATAATTTATTTTTATATATGGAGATATGTTGTACGCGGAAAGGAAAAAGCTTGTTTAAAGTAGCAAATAAGATTTCATATAAAAAAACGGGGAGAAATTGAAATTGTTCTCCTAAATAAATAAATTAGTTGGTGTACCCAGTTACGAACTCCCAAGGTACCCTATTACAAAATATCAGAAAATTAAATTACATTCACCAATTCTCCATCGACGGTCCAGTTCTGACGGCAAAGACGATGTATCCGAAGAACATTTCACAATCTTGGGCCCAGCGACAAGACGTAGAGATGTTAGCACCCTTAAAACCATCTGAATCCCACGGTAGATAGGGATCTGGCTGACCACACGCACAATCCCAGAGTGTTACAAATTGTTTATTTGTCTCGAACTTCCTCGTCCCGAAATCATCCGGTTCTTGGAAAACATTCCCTCGGCGACCCGCGTTGACGATTTCCCGGATAATTGTCCTTTGTCTTCTGGGAGATATTTTTGATAGATATGCATCCCCCTTCGAATGT
This sequence comes from Alliaria petiolata, assembly GCA_020283515.1. Lineage (NCBI taxonomy): Eukaryota > Viridiplantae > Streptophyta > Magnoliopsida > Brassicales > Brassicaceae > Alliaria > Alliaria petiolata. The sequence continues at coordinate 63,797,026 of JAHZTW010000003.1, read as the reverse complement.
TCTTCGCGGACGGCTTTCAGAAACATCCCGTACACATATGTAGCGACATCATATCCTTCGTCTGCTGATTTCTTGATTAGTTCAATACCGGAGGAGTTGTGACGGACGAAATAGTCTTGCATACCCTTCATGAATATAGATACCCGATTCCCAGCTTCATAAAAAAGTTTCAACAAGTCGATGAAATTGAAAAATCCCTCGAGCGGCATCTCCATCTCCAGGAGGTCCACAACGCTGTAGAAGGCTTTTGTTTTTGTAGAGTTGTTGAAGCGTTTGCAAACCTCATGGAGCGTCATCATATCTTGTAAAGAACGACTGGTACAAGCAAGTATTTTCTCTAATAATTCGTCTGGAAGGGACATAAGAAAAGAGAACGAATTTCCGTTTACTCTCTGCCTGCTTGAAGACATGGCTTAAAATGAAGCAAAAGAAAAAAAAGCATAATATTTTTTTATGAGTAGGATAGGTATTTATACAATCTTTAAAGACATGGCGTTTGGGTGAACTAAACATGATCTTGGGTACAACAATTGTACCTTTTCGTTACATATTCCTGTATTTAATAACCACATCTCGGTTCGTAATTACAAGTTATTAATACAGAAGGGACACGTCGGTTGGAAATTTATATTAGACAACTACCATCCACAACACTTAACTATGGATGTCTTTTAATATAGCCTGAAATTGAAGAAGGTCATTAAATTAAATGTTAAACGACGAGTTTTAATATACCATCGACAACTACCATCCGCATAAGGGTAGACGTGTACACCATGAAATTATTAACCTGATTAGTGTTATATATGTTTCAAATTATAGAGTAACAGAGATTTCCATCCACTTGCAATAAATGTTGTGGATATTCTGGCTACCTAATATAAAAAACTTACAATAAGGGTAATTAATGGAAACTCTCCAAATAGTCATAGAAACTCGTCTATATATTAATATTCTGACCAAAGCAAAATCCATTCCTATAAACGTCTGAAAAAAATAATGGTTTTACCAGATGAGATCCTCTCTATAATCATTGAAAAAATTGGTTCAGAAAATGTTTTGGATCTTTCCCCGTTTCTAAGAGCAGGTAAACGGTCCCACAACATTGTCTACGGGAGGAATGTTCTTCGCACTTGTGATTTGTTTAATATGTGTCGAAGTCCCAACGAAAACATTAGTCCTGGAAGAAGATGCAGAAATTTCTTCGAAAAGTGTCTCGAGCAAGGTAACCCTCAAGCCATTTATTACGAATCTCTAAGGCTGATTCTAACATGTGATGCCATAAACGGTGGAATGAAACTCTTGCGACGGAATGTCCCATTTCACGCTGATGCCACACTCGCATCAGCTATGATTCGCGTTTGTCTTGGGGAAACTCGTCAAGCAACCCGTTTATTTAAGCAGTTTACTATATACCACGGACCCCTAAATTCGACATTGGTTTTTGATGTTGCGGAAGATTTATTAGAGCACATGTCATGGTTCGATCCTCCTCATATCAATAACTATTTCGGGTCGTTTCGTTGTTTAGACAACGAAGTTGTAAACTGGAGTGAATGTGTATGGGGCCATGGTGACTCCAATTGCAAGTTCTGCTACCTATTGTGGTGCGCCCACCGTGTTTGCGCAATGTTGTAATGTGTTCAGTACCTTCAATATGTTTTTCTCTATTTCTATAATATTTTAAGTTTTTTAAGTTTTAAACCGAAATTGTACTGTTCGTTTGTGGTTTCGTTAAAAATCAGCCGTAGTGTTATTTTGTGGGTTCGTTCTGTTCGTTTTGTAGTAGAAAATTATAATGACGTGGAAGAAATTTGAAATGGTTTGAAAACGTCAACAAAGTTACACGCTTAAAGAGAAAACATTTTTGAATTTATGACATGTCTAATCAACCGAAAACCAAAGTTACGTACACTGTACACAATAAAATACTAATTCTCTAGGGAATTTTAATGGACCGGGAGAAGGCACGTATCAATCCTATCTTCTCGATTTATGTTCTATGTTTTGTTAGCCTTTGGTAAATGGTTAGAAATGGTTAACAAAGATATTCAAAGCAAATACCGAGACCTTTATTATCTTTCTTCTCTTGTAAATCTAGATCGAGTTACTCATCTTTATTATGACGACAGCGTCGGAATATTCAAGCAGAGACCCTAGGCCACGGATCGTGGGGAGTCCAACCAGTCCATTGTGCGATTGTCTTGAGACGCCAATGGTGATGACATCTTGGACAAACATGAACCCTGGGCGAGAGTTCTACAAGTGCCCCGTTGTGAACTACCGTTTCGATCGCGGTTGCTCCTATTTCAAGTGGGTTGACCCAGAGCCCCCACATGGTTGGCAGAAGCTAGCGCTGATCAAGGCACGAGACAGAATCGTTGCCCTCAAAACGGAGCTGGACTACTACAAGCAACTTCGAAACAGTGGCAATGTGGTACGGGGCGGATGTAACGATGGAAATCCAGAAGTTGCAGCGGACGGTGGATCAGACGTTGTTGGTGGTAGGATGGCCGGTTATCTTCCCAAAATGACAACGGTAGGTGTTAATCTCTCTGCCACAGCTTGCCTCTTCTCAGTTGCTGCCCTTATTTGCGCCCTAAAGTTATGAATTGAAGTTTGCCTCTTCTCCCTTGCTGGCATTTTTTGTATAAAGTTAGGGTGGAAGTAATGTATGGTCGAAGTTGTTCGGATCTTTTCGCTTGTTATTTAATCATTTCGGTAGTAATGTGGTTATTCGGAAGGTTTAAGTATTTACTGGACACATACTCGCTATGTATTCGGAAATTAATCTGTAAGGTATTTTATATGTGTTTTATGGTCTTACCTAATCTCTATGTTATTTTGTTTGATTCTGATCTGATGTACACGGACATCATAATTACGTGTACACCAACAAGGTGTACAGAAACAATCTGTACACCTTCAGTCGTACAGCTTTCTGTATATCCTCAATTAATGTGTATCAGTAGAGCTCTAAAGCATTTATTTCTTTCTCAACTACTACTACTTACATAATTTATTACATAAGTTACATAACAGACCCAGTACATAAATAATTTGAAGAGAATTGAAATTGAAAAATCTTGTAAAGGTGTACACCAACAACCAGTACACCAAGTAGACCAAAAACATTAACTACATCATTTATTTCTTTCTCAACTACTACTGATAAATCAACAACTACTACTACATACATTAACTACATCACTTCCAGCAAGAAATACTACTCCCATTGTCAATATATATCCACACTTCCCTACTTCATTTACAAAGTGGCCGAACCAAAATAAAAGTATACGATGGTGCTACCCGAGTTACCAGACGAAATACTTTCTTCAATCATTGAGAAGGTTGGTGAAGAAGCTTTTTGGATGTTGGGGCCGTTTCTGAGAGCCGGCAAACGGACCCATCGTCTCGTATACGGAAACAATGTTCTTCGCACCTGTAGCTTGTACGCCATCTGCCGAGATCCCATTGACATATGCCCCGGAGGGAGAGGCCGTCATTTCTTTGAGAAGTGTCTGGAACGAGGTAATGAATACACGAACTTTTTCGAATCTTTGAGGCTCGTAATCAAATGTGGCGATATAGATGGTGGAGTTGACCTCATGGAACTTATTGTCCCAAATGACACCCATGCAACCATAGCAGCTGGAATTTTCTGCGTTTGTCGTGGGGATTCTGAAAAAGCTAGCCGATTTTTCCACGACTTCGCGGTGAACCACGTACCACTAACAACAGAAATTGTGAGGCAAATTGGGGAGGAGCTCATCTACCAGATATCTTGGTTCTATCCTCCATTCATGAATAAGTACTTAGAATCATTCGCTTATCCTAACAACGACCTAGTCAAGTTCCCCGACTGTGCTTTTGACCATGATCCTAATTTTGACACATTTTGCAACGACTGCTACTTATATTGGTGCGCAAGGCGTATATGTAACATGCTATAATCGTTAGTCCGAGTCCTCTCTTTACCTTTTCCTATTGTATGTTCTCTTCTCCTATATGATTATGTATGTTTTCGTCGTGATCTGGTGTTCACAAACAGTTGGTGTACAGAAGCAAATGGTATACACAACCAGATTGTGTACACCATAACTTGGTGTACACTATTCTATGTTGTAAACCATTGTTTGTTGTAGAGACACCGCTGCCTTACATAATATTGATTTACAAAATTCTCTGGTGTATTCAATCCGTTATCGTACGTAGTCACTTATAAAGGTGTACAGCGTTCATTTTTGTTTCACATAAAAATCCATCCCACCCAACATCCACCTTCACAAGGCTTCCCGCTATTGGCAACAAAGAACACAATATTCCCCAAAAAACATCCCAGTTCTCTAAAAACACACAACTTCTATCTCAAGGGAGAGACGCAAGTTGCCCGGTTATGTCCCCCAACTTTACACCTGGTGCATTCGTGAATCCTCGCCTTTTTCGTTGGGACCTGCAGAAATAAAGTCAGACCATTAAGAATTTAAAATAGAAATGTCGTAATTATTTTTAAACATTGCAACATCAAGGGAAATTATTTATGGATAGTATATCGGCATCTCTCCAGCTGAAAGTTTTCTTTTTTTTGCTGGCCTTCCTGGCGGACGCTTACTCTTAGGCGGCTTAATTTCTACACCCTCTGACACCTCAGTCGGAACATCAACGTCCTCTGGGTCTGGAACCGGCAGAATAATGCCTGCTAATGTATCCCCCCACGTTTTTTTACAATGCAAATCACAGACTAAACTCTTATACGGCAGCTTCCGAATAGTCGATGCTGCAATTGCATGTCGGCAGGGTAATAAAAGCATATGGAATTCCCGACAAGTACATGTCCGTTTTTGGAGGAAAACATGGTGATGTACACCGGACCCCGCTGTTACTTCGAAATCCCACGCGGACAGTTCTAGGACGGGAAGTCCTCGGGACAAATCCAACTGCTTAATCAGCTCTTTTTCAACTTCTTGTGGAATAACACCTTCCATTTTCGTTATTTTCTTTTGTCTACTCTCATGCCACCTGCTTAGCATCCGCCGGATAAACTCAAACAATGACACGATTGGACAATCCCTGGCAGGAAGTAAGGCATTGTTTAGTGACTCCGCGATGTTACTAGACATCAAGTTATATCTCTCCCCCTCGAAGTAACATCTTGTCCAATGCTTTTTATCTACCTTCTCCATGTACTCCCAACAATCTATATCCACTTCCTTCAGCGTCGCATAAATCTTTTTAAACTCAGCAACTCGGAATGCATCTCCTGCCAAACCAACAATCTCCTTTTGCCGTTTCTTTTTAAATTTGTTCTTCACATTTCTCTGCAGGTGTACAAGACATGCAGCGTATTTTGCGAGTGGATACTAGGAATCCTTTGCGGTATAGATAGAGCTGCATCTATCCAAAATTATTGTCAAACCTTCACTGTCTCCAATAATCTCTATTAACTTTTCGAAAAACCACGACCAAGACACCTCATTCTCGCTGTCCACAACGGCAAAAGCTATAGGGAATATCTGGAAGTTCGCATCTTGTCCACTTGCTGTTAGTAGACACCCTTTGTATTTTCCAGACATGTGCGTCCCATCCACCACAACAACCTTCCTCAAATGGTTCCACCCGTCAATACAAGCCTTCAAAGCCATGAATGTGAACTTAAACCGTGTATCTCCTTTTTCGTCCACTTGTGTATGCAAATGTGTAATTGTTCCCGGATTAGCATAGTTGAGTACGTAAAAGTACATCGGAAGTAACTTGAATTAAGTCTCCTCTGTTCCATGGGCAGTTGAAATTGCCAACTCTCTTGCTTTCCAACACTTCCAATACGTATCTGTTACCATATGCTCCCTTAGGATTGACGGATCTAAATCTTTTGCATGTGGTCCTACTAACGACGCATCATACTTCGACCTCAACAAAGCGGCAATGACTTTCGTTGTCGCGTGCTTCGAGAAATCGCCTCTACTATCCGAATCGCACACATGAGTCAAATTTGCCACCCTAACCTCATAAAGTTCCGAATTTCCAACTTTATGCCCCTTCACCCTCCAATCACACATATGATCAATACATCTCGCATCCACATACAACTTCGCATGGCGGTGGTATCTGAACCTAGTGACCAACTTTATTGCCTGTATTGCCAAAGTTATTTTGAAATGCTCTTTGTTCTTGAACATTCTCCCTATGTATATCTCATCATCCTCATACCTCAAACCAACATCGTGGATGTTATATGGTACACATGCCATATCATTAAAATTAGGAGGCGGATCTTCATACCCATATACGTCTACCAACCTCATGCCTTTCTTAACCGACTCCCATCCGTTTTCACGTTGACTTAAACCTTTTCCTGAACTTGCCAAACAATGTGGATCCTTCAAATCCTCTTCACCGAAAGGCAAATTCACAGGCATCTTTGGCATACGAGGTCGCATATCCCCCGACTTTTGTATTGGTGGAGTCGATTCCTTTTGACGAGGAGTTTGTAATACAAGGTCACAGGCAGTTTCACCACTCATATTTCTATACTTTGACGATGATTGTGGTGGTTCCTCAGCAAAATCTTCATCCTCAAACACAGGAGAATGTCCATTCAACATATTCTTGCAAACTGGCAATTTAAATTCTCAACCCCCAAAGGTGGATCCTTCAAATCCTCTTCACCTAAAGCCACATTCATGGGCATTTTTGGCATAGAAGGTGGGTTCTTCACCGACTTTTGTATAGAAGGAGTCGATTCCTTCTCAGGCGGAGTTTCTAAAAAAAATTCAGGGTCAGCGCCAGTTTGCCCACTTATATTTCTATACCTTGACGATGAATGGGGTGGTTCCGCAGCAAAATCTTCATCCCCAAAAACAGGGGACTGTCCATTCAACATATTCTTGCAAACTGGAACATTTGAATTATCAACCCCCTCTCTCTGTGATGTCTCGGAAAGTTGTCCAGCTCCACCTGCCGAATCATCTTCTTCGTCGTCTCCATCCACCTCTGACAACCCGTCATTTAAAACTACCTCATGCCAGTAATCCCAATCGTAATCATCATCATCTTCGTCTTCATTACCATCCTCGCCTCTGTCTTCAGAATCATCATCATCGTCGTCTTCCTCGTCATCTTCTCCACTCTCCGATTTCGAATCATCTGTACCTCCATCTTTACTTTTGTCGGAACCTTTTTCCCTTCCTAATCCCGCTTCGAAATCCTCCACGTGCTTCCTTAATACCTCATCTTCAATATCCCAGCCTGATTCACATCCACTCCCACTACTCTGTTTCTCTCCTCCATTTTCTTCAATGAGAACAGAACTGGGTGTTCCCCTCCTTATTTCAGCAGCTACCCCTTCCTTTGCATTCAAAATTACCAGATCATCTCCGACAAGCTCTCGAAAGGTGACGAACATGTTAACAGATTTATCCCCTTTATGCAACGATATGAAATTTCTCAAGTCAGCAATCGTAACTATCTCCATTGGTGTTGTCCCGTTCCCATAGAGCTCAGCTAACGCATCCTCCACCCAGTAACATAGTTCCACCGACACTACACGAGCATCTAAACCATACTCTCCCGCAATTTTTTCCATTATCCAGTCAATCCCTTCAATATTACTCAAATCTATTGACCTACCCATCCTAGACTTATCAATCTTGAAATCCCAAACACCATTAGAGTACATAATCCAACGGCCTGCCATCACCACAATATTCCCATCCACTTCACCTGTCGGATTCAATAATTAGTGAACATTAGCAGGAAGAGCAGGTGTACAAGTTCGTGGATAATGATTACCTTCGTCCTCTTCATCGAACTCCGATTTCTTCCCTTTTCCTTTCTTCTCGGGATTCATCGAGCTCAAATCGTCGAGAAAACAACAAGGATTTTCGTACAAGATTCACCAACTTTTTGTTGGCTTTTACCCGGACAGGTGCTGATATCTGAGTAATTGTCCAATTTAATATTTTAATTTTACTACTTAATCTACTATTAATTAGCGGTTGTTTCCCGCCAAATTCCAGTTCATTTCTCTCACAATTTTGGGCCTGCATATCTTGCGATTTCTAATTTCCTAACCGGGTACATTTGGGCCCAAAAACCGTCCAGTCCATAGGGTACTTCTTCAATTTCTTCATCCGAGCGAGTATACTCTCAGTATATCCCGTGGCCCACGCGCGCAGAACATCTGAAAGTCGGTTTTACACAGGCGCGCCCGCCTGACCCCACTGAAATACCCACACTTTCCTCTCTCTGTCTCTCTCTAAGACCGAGCCTTTTTCTCTCTATCTCACTCCAACACTCAGAGGCAAATTGTCCAGCTTCTCTCTCTCACTTTCTCTCTCACCCATTTTCCCAATTAAAAGTTAAGTGTACCCATCTAGCAAATTAAAAGTTAAAAAGTACCTTTTTGCAAAGAAACCCTTTTATTTACTAAATTTTCAATTTTGGAGCGAATATCTCAAAAATAACACAAATATTTAAACTTATAATTTTCATAGATCCAAGTTAAGTTTATGGGTTGTATTATATTAAACTCAAGGCCCAAGTTGCTTTATTTCTACCATAACAATGAATGTATGGGCGGACTTTGCGGAACGTGTATCGTTCATTCGAAAAAAACTTTACAGTTATAGACTTATAGGCTCTGATTGGTAATATTGATTTAATTTGAGTTAAGCTTGTAACTCATTGCAATTAGTATGAGTCATGAATCAAATTTTTTTTTTTTGAGTTTAAATTTAAACTAGAATGAGTTATGGTTGATTTACAATTTTAAGTTATGTTATTTGTAAAATAGTTTAACTCAGCTCAAATTCTAAAACTCATGAAAAATTTAAACTAGAATGAGTCTTAACTTAGTATTTGTTTTTCTCTTGCAACTTTTTTTTTTTTGTTTTTTGCTTTACTTTTACTTTATTTTTGCTGTATTTTTGTTTTAAATAATTTTATATTCCCACTAATTTTTTACCTTAAACTATATATTATATATCATATTATTTTTTCTTTTGTTAATGTTCATTGCCAAATACATGTACTCTCAATACGACACCAATGTGTAACATATCAGCGTTCTCTCGATGAGCCACGGCCTGCCCCTTAGCCAGCCCGACCGTGTTCTGGATGCATATATCTTATGCAAGAAACCCTTCTCCACGAACGTCTATAATTAAATCAAAAGAAATTTGGTGTCATTAAGATCTTAAAAATATAAAATTTTTTAAATAATTAAAAGAAAACAATAACAGTATATAAGAGAAAACATGGATATTACCAAGGGTTGCATAATAGAAGGTACTCTAACCATCTTGGATATTCAAACTGCGGGTAAGGACTGTCGAGTCTCTATCGTCGCCTATGATAGTTAGGTTGCTTTTCCTTTCCCCAATGATAACGACTACACTGTAGATCCCTTTCTTCACATGTACTACATATCGAGTTTTGATATTCTCCGGTCGCGGCTGCGACGCCTCCTTCATAGTCTTGAACTTCTGAGGAACATAGATGAAACTAATCTTCTGTTTTTAAAAGCTTTTATTATTATTGCAATTTCCAAATATGACTGAAAAGATCTATTAAAAAGACAAAACGTAAACCATAAGAAAGGGAAAGCAACACAAATGTAGAATTATATAGAATAGGAATATATTATTGAATGATTGTGTTGATTATACAAGATAATAAGATACATATATATAGTGATTACCATTAACATATTGCTAACACCAAATAATGTAAATCTTCCTAATCCTAATCATAATAGGATATTTATGAGAATATTCTTCAGTTGAACTTCACGGGTTTCACTTCCTAAACGGCCTTTGACAGCCCACGATACTTGGTTCGCAAGATACATATCTTGCTTCTCAAGATATCTCCAATACTCCCCGCACGACAAAAGTGGGACGCGAAACGCAAACTATGCAATCACAAAGCGGAACACCTATGTCGTGGATACTTGTTGAGGATGGACAAAACATGTTAACTGACTCTTCCGGATTAAACTTCAATCTTCATAGGGATGGAACTTCAACTCGTCTTTAGTCTTGATAATAGAGGGAAAATAACATCCCGTAGGTGCAACTGTGATATATCATGGTTTTTACCCGTTTTTGGACCATGATATAAGTCTTTTTATAGAGTCTTTTGGTATTTTTAGAGTCCTATTAGAGTCTTTGCAGGTTGGACTACGTTTGGAGCATAATTGGAGATTTTGGAACATTCTGGAGCATTGTGGAAGAAGCTGCAAAGTGATGAAGTCAGAGAGCCAGATTTTTGGATGAGTGTCGATCGACACTAATTGGTGTCGATCGACACTAATTGGTGTCGATCGACACCAATCGTGGATTCCTAAAACCGCCTGATTTTACAAGTCTTCAAGAAAAAGGAAATTTGCCCAGAAGATTTCTTTATTTACAAAAGTGCTCCAGCTCGTGTTTTAGCCTATAAATATAGTTTTTCAGCCATTGTTTAGGCTA
>JAHZTW010000003.1:63773153-63784951 GCA_020283515.1 Alliaria petiolata | reverse complement strand
ATGATTATCTCTTCTGCAAGCTTTTCCCTTACTCGCTTGCTGGAGATGCATCATACTGGCTGAAGCAGTTGCCACCAGGATCCTTGACTACATGGGAAGATACAAAGAATGCATTCCTGTGCAATTTCTTTGATGACGCGAGATCCGAGGAGCTGAGGACGAAGATCACTACATTCTCGCAAGGACCCACTGGAGCATTCAAAGCTTCTTGGGTGAGGTTCAGATCTTACCAGAGGGACTGCCCACATCATGGTTTCAGCGAGCCGCAGCTTATTGGAATATTCTACCGCGGGATCGACTGGAGGTACCAGATGGCCTTAGATGCAGCAAGCAATGGCAACTTCAACACAAGATTCCCAGAAGGTGCGGTAGAGCTTATAGAGAATTTGGCCTCTAGTAACAGCACCAAGAACGCAGACTTAGAGAGAAGACAAAACGCAGGAATAGCTGGAGGAAACCAAATTGATGAAGTCAACAAGAAGCTGGACATCTTGATGGGAAAGAAGCAAGTCCATTTTGCTAATGAAGTAGAAACCTTTGAGCGAGAGCAAGAAGAGGTCAACTACATCAATGGTGATGGATTTCAAGGACAGAGGTTCAACAATCAGCAAGGTTATGGTTCTTCCTACCAGAAGCCTTTTCAAAGCAACAGCTTCAACAGAACTTATGGTTCTTCCTCTTACCAAAAGCCTCCTGCACAAGACAATAAGATGGAGTCTATGCTAGAGCAAATTCTGGAAGGACAACAGAAGATGAACGTGGACTTAAATGGGAAGATTGATGCCTTGTATACAGATCTGAATGGGAAAATTGAGTCTCTAGGTACTCATGTTAGGCAATTGGATGTTTAAGTCGCTCAAACTGCTGGAGCTTTAAAGAGACAAGAGGGATTTCTTCCTGGAAAGACGGATACAAATCTGAGGCATCATGTGAACGTCGTCACGTTTCAGAATAGAGGGAACCTTCAACCAGTGAAGAAAAGAGAGGCAAATACTGAAGAATTCGAGGAGCTTGAAGATGTAGAAAATGCTGCGGAGTCAATGTCGATCGACACTAGAGTGTGTCGATCGACACCCAAGGAGAAAGCAGACGTATCAAGCTCGATCGACGCAGCATCCTCGACACAAATGCTTAGTGTCGCTCGACACCAGCTGAGTGTCGATCGACAACCTTCCCAGACTTGGACAAACACGCCTAAAGCTTCACAAGTTGCATCAGGAAGTGTCTACAAGACCAAGGTTCCAAATCTCCCTCTACCCAAGCATCTCAGGCCGCTCATTAGTGCAGAGAAACTAGCTGCTTTCAACAAGAGGGTGGAGATGATTCCCAAGGAGCTCTCCTTTGATGAAGCTTATGAGAGGTATCCCTTATGTGCTTTCTTCCAGAATAACAGAGAAAGCTTTGAAGAGATGGAAGAACTCTTTCACAAAGCAAGGGAAACACCACCACCAATGAAGCAGCTGCTTAAGGTTGAAGATCCTGGGATGTTTATGGTTCCATGCTCCATTGGTGGAGTTGAGTTTAAACAATCCCTCTGCGATTCTGGAGCTAGCGTGAACCTCATGACAAAAGACATTGCAGAGAGGCTATGGATTGCTGACATTCACCCTTCAAGCATGACTCTTGAATTTGCCAATAATTCTACCGCAGTCTCATATGGTACAATTCCAAATCTACTTGTCAAGGTTGGGAGTTGCCTAGTTCCAACTGATTTTCGGGTTGTGGAAGTGAGCAGAACGTCTAGCATACCATTCATCCTTGGAAGACCATTTATGGCTACAGTAGGAGCTATTGTCGACATGCCCAATAAGAAAATGTCTTTCTCTAATGTTGACAAAGAAGTATTCTACAAAGCTATCCCTACTACTGGAATTTCAAAACCCATCTCCTGTATTGCTGTGATTGCTGGAAAGGAGCTGGATTCTAACGAACAAGTTATTCAAGAGACATTGGCTAAGAATTCTAAGAAAGCTGTGGAGCTTGAAGATTGGAGTAGAGACAATCATATCTTCAGGACTACGAGCGAAGATGAAGTTCTAATCAATGCTAAGTTGATGGAGGACGACGTTTTTGTCATCGAAGCAAGGATTGCATAGCTGAATTGGAGAAAACGTGCAAAGATTCGAGCTACAAAGTCGTTGTCGGTCGACACCACCTGTGTCGATCGACACCCTTCGCGGATCACACCAGAAGTCACTTGCAATGCTGCAATTCCATCACAAGTGGTCAAACAGATGCTTCCACATCCTACATGACATAAACCTCGAAGGAAGCAAAGGTACGCATTTTCTGGAATCAATTCCAAACCTCCTGATTTTGTCAATAAAAACTTTAAAGGTTCAAAAGATGTTTCACACTTATACATGCCACGAGATTCTCGTAGAGGGCTTGGTATTTCTTTTGATTATGCTGCAGGAAAAAGAAGTGTCCCACCCGAACTCAAGTCCCACCCTGCTGCTGTTCCTCATTTCCTTGGTCGATCTCATGCACCTAATGCCTATACACCGCCATGGATGAGAAGACATTCGTCTGGGAAGCATTCGATGCCACCCTCTGATCCACCAGACGGCTGAACCCCGACACAGTCAAGCTAATGGCTGAAAACGAGCGCTGAGTGGGAGGCAACCCACTGTTAGGTACGTTTTTATTTTTAATTTGTTTTGGTTTTACTTAAGTCCTAGTTCCAGTCAGTTGAAAAAGGAGACATTGGACTCGACCTTGACCAGTGTTGATCGACACCACGCGCAGACGAAGGTAAGTCTTCTATCTGGTCTTTTAAGTTGTTTCTAATCTTTCTTTTAGCCAACTTCGGGCTTGATAACACTGGGGACAGTGTTGTTTAAGTCTGGGGGAGGTGATTACTGACTTTGTGTTTTGTTTTGAGTCTTGAGTCAAAAGTTTTCAAAAAATTGTTTTATTGAGTCAAAATCAGTTGGAATTTTCGGTTTTTCTAGGAACTAACCACAGGAAGTTGACACTTGAAGAACCATTGTTATAAGAGTTGATTGCAGGACTTACTAAGTAGAAAGCTGCAAGTGGAATCAATCTAACAGGGCGAGTTCAGATCCCCTTATAAGAACTAGGTATGCTCAGAACTTGATTCCTCTTTCAGTCCGAACAGATAGGCAATTGCAGTCTCTCCTTGATCTTCCCTTGAGAAAAGAAAAGAAAGAAAAAGAGTCTAAGTCTGGGAATAGTGCAAAGAACCTCATGAGCCTGTCTCCTCACAAGGAACAATATTAGTGAGTGCTCTTGAACCTGTCTCCTCACAAGGAACACAAGTAGAGAGTAGCACTATTTCCCAAGATTGTAAAAGAAAAGAAGAGTCAATGAAAAGATCTTAGAACACCCTGAAAATGGGCAGAAGTTGACTAAGGGAAGAGAAAATAGGGGAGCTGTATGAGAATGTCTTGTTCAGGCACTAAGGAAGGGAAAGAATCAGAAAAGTTCTATGGCATTACCAATGTTAGAGTTCGAATTTTATACCAAGGAAAGGATCTGGATTTGAACTAGGAGATTGCTAAGCTTGTGGTGAGTACATTGAACATTTCCTAAGGTTGGCTCTATTATCATGTGGATTCAAGAAGTGTTAATCACTGTGGCGTTTTGAAGAGGTACTCGAAAGTTCCTGTTTTCAAACTTCTACTTCAGTCTAAGTTTCTGTTTTGCTTGAGGGCAAGCAAAGGCTAAGTCTGGGGGAGTTGATATATCATGGTTTTTACCCGTTTTTAGACCATGATATAAGTGTTTTTATAGAGTCTTTATACTATTTTAGAGTCCTTTCTGAGTCTTTTACAGGTTGAACTACGTTTTGAGCATAATTGGAGATTTTGGAGCTTTTTGGAGCATTGTGGAACAAGCTGCTGAAAAGATGAAGTCGAAGTGGAGCCGGATGAACAGTGTCGATCGACACTGTTCATGGTGTCGATCGACACCAATTATTTCCAGAAACTGGACGCGACTTTACAAGCTTTGAAGAAAAGGAAATTGCCCAAAAAGATTTCCTTATTTGCAAGAGTGCCCAATTCGTGTTTTAGGCCTATAAATATAGTTTTTCAGCCATTGTTTAGGCTACACAACATACAATACACAATAATTTAGAGAGAGATTTTAGAGAGTTTCTGGGGAGAGAGATCCTATACTTTGTTCTTGAGATTTTGAACCCCTTTATTTCTTCTATTGATTTCTCTTATGCTTTCTATTCAAATAATGATTTCTGTTTCATTGATCATGTCTGAGTAGTTTGCTTGTAGGTTTAGGTTTTTTCAAAGGTGATTGATGAATTGTTAGGTCGAATTAAATTGTTAGGATAAAATCATTAGAGTTCTTCATCTGGATTTGTGTTTAATGCTTATTCTAGCTTCATGACCTAGAATCTGATCTTAGGTTGATGCGAGAGTATTATTGATTGCCTGAACTAGTGTTAGATGAGCAAAATACCTATTCGCAAAGAGATTTGGTTTAGGGATTTTGTGAACAATTGAACCTGATATTAATGCTTGTCTGAATTGTTTGAATTCGCAAAGAGATTTGGTTTTCTGGAATTTAGGCATAGATAATCTTCGCAGCGAGAGTTGGTTGATTTTACATTAGTGTTTCAAGTTCAAGAACAGTGCTTAATAATTCCTAACATTCGCCTAGACCTAGAATTTGGATCACCTGAGAATTTCCCTGAACCTAGCGTTTCGTCTTCTGAACTTACACCGTTTTTAATTGCTTTCTGTGTTTTAAATTCCATCTTTCTACTTAGCTTAATTCGAATTTAGAAGTTTGTTGTGTGACTATCCCTTCTCTGTGGATTCGATCCCTAAGTACTACAACTGATCTCTTAATTTGAGAGAGTTACTTTAGGGTAAATTTGACCCATATCAAACTGCAACTCCACAAATAATTGTCCTTATTTCGGACCAGTGGCGAACCCACGTAGAAGAAAGGTGGGTCAGCTGACCCACCCAAATTTTTTGTTTAAAAAAATTATATTACGTTTAATATATTAAACTTATGTTGGACCTGTTATTTTTCATAGTTGCACACTTAGTTAAAATATACTCCCTCCGTTTCACAAAGAGTGTCGTTTTGTATTTTCAATGCAAAGTTGTAAACAAAAATCCAGTTTTAACCTTGTTATATTAGTGTATTAATTAGAAAGAGAAATTTGTTTTGTGTATTAATAAGGGATACAATAGACTTTTTATTTGATTTCTTAATATGTGTGAAAAAGAGTAGAATGACACTCTTTGTGAAACAGAGGGAGTATTTTAAGTCTCAATTCTTATAACCCATTTATAAAAAGTTAGTTTTGGTTTTGGAAAACATGGCCCATAAATATATAATCTATTTTTTATTTTTATTTCATAAAATTAAAAATAATTTAACAAATATATCTAATCTAGATTACTAATCAGAGTTTTTCTTTGCAATCTTCTCTAGTTTTTGTCTTTTTATTTACTGCTTCCAAATTGCAAGTTCAAAGTGTCATTCAGGATCGTTGTTTATTTTTTTTATAACATGATTTGCTTGTTGTTAAGTTGTATTAAAATAATTAATAGTTTTATTGTTTTTAATTCAGGTGAACGAGTAATAGAAAAATATTAAAAATAAAAAGTCCAACGTCATCTAGTGATTCATATGATCGATCAAGAGATCTGGCAAATAAAAAAAAAACAAATGGATAAAGATATATTCAAGACTATTAGAAATGAGACATTGATGAAAAGATTTTAGGATATGAAAAATCGTAGGGTGATTTTGTAAAATGTTTTATGTTTTTACTGACTTATATATATATAGTTATGTTTTGACCCAGGGTAAAAAAATTTCTGGGACCGCCACTGTTTCGGACAGTCCATAGATCGAACTAAAAAAATGACCTAAAGGTACACAAGCGTTCTAACTAGAACTCCTTAAAATCATAACCAAACTCCCCTGTAATAAGAGAAACCAAAACATTTTGAGAAATTCTAAACTGTAGAATAAATCTCAGAAAATAAAACTAATAATAACCCGTGAACCATAACCCTTAACCAAAAGATTCTCTCAATAACTCTCAATTCTAGCATCGAACCAATAAAAAAACTAAAAGAAAACTCACTTAATATAAAAGACAACCAAGGCTCGTAAGCTATAAAAGTAGAACTTCAAAATCCAAAACATAAATTAAGTATTAAAAACAAAATCCTAACTTTTTATGTTTTTTTTGTTTTTAATTAAAAATCTATACGGACAAAAAATCTACTCCTCACGTCATCTTCATCATCATCACCTCTCTCACCATCTTCAACGCCAAAGATCATCACCTCCATCGTGAGAACCTAAAACTTGTAATGCGGAAGCTTTTAACTTTAATCCACAAGATCGAATGCTCTGATACCATGTAGAATTATATAGAATAGGAATATATTATTGAATGATTGTGTTGATTATACAAGATAATAAAATACATATATATAGTGATTAACACTAACATATTGCTAACACCAAATAATGTAAATCTTCCTAATCCTTATCACAATAGGATATTTATGAGAATATTATTCGGTTGAACTTCACAGCTTCATTTCCTAAACGGCCTTTGACAGTCCACAATACTTGGTACGCAAGATACACATCTTGCTTCTCAAGATATCTCCAATAACAAAGTAAAATTAGAGTTAGAGAACACGTGAAAGCGAGTACTAAAACGTGTTCTCCTAAAAGGATATTAAGTGCTTCGTTTCATGTCTTTTCCACGACTTTTAAATATTCAAAGCATACAGAAGAGAAAGAACTAGCTATGAGTTACACGGCATCAAAATGTCAAAACGATTTATTACATAAAACCAAGAGAAGAACGTAATTAAGTGCTTTGTTTCATGTCTTTTCCAAAACTTTTTAAATATTCAAAGCATACAGAAGAGAAAGAACTATGAGTCAAGAGGAGGAGATTTGTCGCTGTAGAATCGAGCAACAACATTACTCTCAAGAACCGCTAAGGCTTCGGGAGAGTTGATACATATGGGTGTCTTGNTGTAGAATCGAGCAACAACATTACTCTCAAGAACCGCTAAGGCTTCGGGAGAGTTGATACATATGGGTGTCTTGTATTGAACTGTCGAAGCACCTTTGGAGATGAAATATTCCATGAGAGAATCAAACGTTCCTTGTTGCACCACTCTTATCTCTAGAGCTCCAATTGTTCCAAATCTACTCCTAAATTTCTTATAGAGAGCATCAAATGATTCCTCTAATACAGAGCAACATTTCACCAATCATCAACTTCAACATCATCTTTGCCGCCTCTAGATTTGAGTTCCCAATAGAAAACGTAGTGACCTGGAAAAGTGGAGATATCTGCATAGCATGTGAATCCCATCAAAATTAAATCCCAGACTCATCAAGAACAAGGGTCGCACGAGTCAACGCCTTTAAAAGGTCCTCTTCTGTTGTTGTCTCTACGTCGACACTTAAAACCATATTCTTTCTGCGCAGGAATCTAAATTGAGGTGCACTGTTGTAAAACGCAGTAACCTGTAGGATATCTCCAATTCGATATCTGTTTAAACCGAAACTGTTAGTGACCACAGGTTCATAGTAGCACCCTAATTTGACGTCCACAAGATCAACAATGCTGCCTATGTCACCCTCATGGTCAATAGGTAGAAACTCGAAGTAGGAGAAGTTGGGCAGAAATGTGTAAGAAACACCTTGTGGTTTGCATAGAGGATCCACGTTCACCCCAAACATACTTTCCGAAGACCCATACATTGTGGAAATTTGGGGAAGTTTGTTGGAATAAAACTCCAATATTGGAATGTACTGAGCCATTTGTACTGTGAAAATGGCTTCAAGAAACCTGGCTTTGGGCCAAAGCCGTGTGATGATACCTTCCCATGACTTGTGGCTGCATACTTGTTCAATCGCATCCGCTAATTCTGGATTAGGTCTTCCGAGGATGGCCGAAACAGAGGTTCTGCAGTTAAGGTCGGTGATCCACTCGCTAACATGACCTGATCGGATATTACTACACAGCTCCTTCCAGTAGTTTCCAAGAAAATCAATTGCGCGGACCAAGGTAAAAGCAAAAGCAGCACCAATTCTCACAACCTCGTCTCTCTGACAAAGCCCGTATAGAAGATGACAATACAAGCTTTGGCTGCTGTCTGGACACAATATGACACTATCAGGGCTTGCGCACTCAGACTTGCATTTTGATGGACGGTTTTTGAAATAGTTGCTCGTGAAAAAGCTTGTAAATGCTAGAGAAATGGGTAAGCCAGATAGGCTTTTGGTTTCCGGATTGATGTAATGAAACTCCATTGCCTTTCCTTGCTCAGCACCGATGTCATTGATATGCCTACAAAGTATAATCGGAAAGTGGTGGAAGTTTTTTTATTATCAAAACATTTCTGAAAAAAATTTAATTATTTGTTTTGGGGAAAATTATAAAAACAAAAAATACCATTGTATGATACTATTTTAAAAAAGTACTACTGTTTTTGTCAAATTTCAAAAATACCATTTTAATAAAAGTTTATTTGAGATCCATGATTCGATCCAAAATATCATTGTTTCTGTCAATTTTTTAAAAAAAACTCCCGAGTTTAAAAACTGTAAAAGCTAGAAAATGATGAAAGACGTAAAAACAAGTGATTTGGAGAAGGATGGGAGGCATAATAATATCTTGGATCGGATCATGGATCATGGAAACAAAGACCTAGTGCTTTATGAAATTTTATAATTTTACAAATTTTATTAACAAGTTTTTATAAAACAATTTGTATACAAGTTTATAAATATGTATTTTTATGCATAAATAATCCTTCAAAAATGATACTTGGGAAAATAGATTAAATAGTAAATTAACAAGATAAAAATGGTATTTTTTAAAAATTCCAAAACATTATTTCAACAGCATAATAACAGCAGAAGCACCTAATGTTCAAAAAAAAAAAAAAAAAAAACAAAAAAAAAAAAAACAAACTAACAAACAGCAGGAACCACCTAATAAAATATATTCGATTATCCAATAGATGGTCATCTAAATCATTTTTCCGATAGTACCTACCAAACCAAATTAATTGAAAAGTCCAATAAAAACACTTAAGAGAGAAGGAATTACTTGGACATAACGAGAGAGCGCATAGCCAAAAGGTATCCCAACTTCTCAATGTATTCATTGTTAACAGGAAATATCTTTTGTTTCCCCCCTGAAGTTCCGGAGCTAAAAACACATCAAGTTCACTATCATTTTAGTTCAACTGGTAGAGATTTATTGCTGCATGTATATAAAAATGTATTACCTTCGGAGGAATCTAGTAATAGGTCCACCCGAAATAACATCTGAAGGCTCTCCATTCGCGACACGTTCGATATAAGACTTCACATCTTCATAGCTCACCACCGGAACGTGTTTCTTGAAAAGTGTTTTATCAGAGCTTCCATGGAGAAACTGTCGGAGATACTCTGTGTTGGCATTAAGTGTAAGTATCTCCTTCAGTAATTCGTCTTGTGTTTGCTCTGCGTTCGACGTTAACTCTTCCAGATCACTGAACTCGAAGCTTGAACTCATTTTTCTGTTTTGATCTCTATTTCACTTCAAGTAAGAGGTTCTTTCTGTAAGATTCTAGAAAAAAGACTCAAGAGTTTCTTTTGATTCTATTTGATCTGATTTTATTTGTGTATATTAAATTGCGCTTTGTCGTAACTTGGGGGTGGGTGGGGATTTGGTACGTGGGGTGTGAGATTATTAAAATTTAGAATTTGAAAATTTTATTGTTATTTGTTTAATAATTTTTTGTTATTAGCGTGATGATTTTTTTTTTTTTAAATTCATATTGCTGTGATGATTTTGTAATTACATTTAAAATTTTATGTTATTAAAAAATAAGTATTTAATCATTTTGTAATTATGTTAAATTTTAGTGTTATTAAAACAATAATTCTTTATATTTTAACTCATCAATCACAACTTTCAAAATACATTAGGCTTATCCGTATATTGTATTCTCGGAATTTGGATAACAAAATTAAAAAATTATTTTTTTCCCAAATAAACATTTTCTTTAATAAATTCGAAGAAAAAATATAATCATACAAAAAAAGATTGAATAATGATAAAATATATAAAATTATTGTATCTTAAATCTTAAAAAAACTGATATTACATATATTAGTCATAAATGATGAAAGGTGAAACAATAAATAATGTTATCACCTCTTATCCTTTTTATAAACAAATAAACACCTTATTTGAATCTATAATATATAGAAAATTTTATCAAAAATCATTATTTTATAATTATTTTATCAAAAAATGAATTTTTTTTATAATAAAAATATTTGAAAATCCACGAATTTGGTATGTATTCAATAAATTAGAGTGAACATAACTGTTAGAATTTATAAATTTTTTTAAAAATTATTAAAATCTCTATAATTTTAAAATTTACAAAAATTCTTTAAATCTACATAAATCAGCTTCTCAATATTCCTTTTCCAATTAGAAAATTGTGTGAATCGATTCAATAACATTTGCTAATGTCAAATACATTAATTTATTTCTATCTTAAGAAATAGAACAGACTACTAGAAAAATTGTGTGAATCGTTGTGACCCTATATGTCATAAAAAATTGATATCTTTAGATTAATTTGTATATATAAAGGCTCAAGCAGACAAAACGATTTAATTTTGTGAATATTTTAAATTACACGTTAGAACTTATAAAATTGTGTGAACCAAATACTGTACATTAATTTATTTATATCTTTAATAGATAAGATCTGAAATGATAAGATCAAAACGTTATCATTATTTTTAGGCATATTCCACGTATATTTTTAGAACTTCCATGTATTTTTAGGCATATTCGAAAACTTCCATGTATTCCATAAACCATAATATTTACATATTAGAGAAATTGAAAAAAAAATGTCAGAAGAGTGCATGCATGTGAAGAGTCGGGCCCAACTGTCTAAAGGCTAGTTACATGTGCTACAATGAAAAACAGAACACACGCGTAAGAGAAAGAAAAGAAGGAACACACGTGGAAGCCTGAAAGAGTAACACGCCAAATAGATTTGGACGCGAACCGGTTATCCAAAATTTTTCTAATATTTGTAATTTGTTTCGTTTTTATCAGATATCTAATTTTATGATTTGATTTGCTCCGAAAATATACGGATATCCGAAAAATTTAAAGCTATTTACGGATATTTACAGATAT
The DNA here is from genome assembly GCA_020283515.1 of Alliaria petiolata. Lineage (NCBI taxonomy): Eukaryota > Viridiplantae > Streptophyta > Magnoliopsida > Brassicales > Brassicaceae > Alliaria > Alliaria petiolata. The sequence continues at coordinate 63,773,748 of JAHZTW010000003.1, read as the reverse complement.
TTGCGTATGTTTAATTTGATCCTTTTAATACAAATAAAAAAGTAAAAATACATAATTTTTATGAAAAATATATATTTTTATCTAAATTATCAAATAAAATATTAAAAAATAAAAAAAATAAGAAAAAAATAAAAATTTAATTTATAACTGAAAGAATTTTCTATAAATTTTTTTTTAATTTGCTAAATTTCAGTATAAAAATATCTAATATATAAATAAAAATTCACAAAAATTTATATATACATATAAGAATTATATAATATATATATTATTATTTATATACATATATATACATATAACGGAGCGGATCGGATATCCGTCTCTTAAAATTTTAGTATTTATGATTTACTCCGTTTTCAACGGATATTGATTTCTAATATTTGTTTTGCTCTATCTAATTACGGATATCCGGATTTTTCGAATCGAATCGCCGTGAAACTCTGATTCTGTCGAGGATTTGATTAATCCAAACGACAAACTTTCATCGATCACCAGAGCTTCACCTTTTGCAACACACCCAGAGCCGTGCCTACCGCAACAGATTTAGAAAATGTTGAGGGCCGCATTTTTTTTTTTTTTTTTTTTTTTTTTTTTT
>JAHZTW010000003.1:63715929-63763735 GCA_020283515.1 Alliaria petiolata | reverse complement strand
TTTCTGTCTTTAGTTTCATATTCTCACTTAGCTTAATTCGAATTTAGAAAACTGTTGTGTGACTATCCCTTCTCTGTGGATTCGATCCCTAAGTACTACAACTGATCTCTTAATTTGAGAGAATTGCTTAGGGTAAATTTGACCCATATCAACGCACACTGCGTTTAATCCATCCTAGACGTTCCTCTATAGTCATCCTCACGAATCCGTCTTTCATACTTAACTGGTGAACTAAGTTCATCGCATCAAACCGTTCATGTTTCTCTAAATTAGGAATTTCCTTAATAGCATCCCATACGTTAATAATTTTTTCCTCAGCTTCTTTCTCCCATCTTTGTTGTATCATACTAAACATCTGGTTGTTCATTCCTGTGACTGCACTGATCTCATCAAAAAATTTCTCCACATTGTATCTCTCAGTTCTAGCTTTCTTTCTTATAGGGAACTTTTCGTTCGCATTCCTGCGTAACGAGATGATACAACTGGTTCAACTCCATCATTATTATCATCAGCATCATCATCATCACCCATTTTTTGAGTAGATCCACCTTGGTATTCCCATTCATTTTCTGTTCCTCCATAAGTACGAGCATCCGTCGTATCACCTAACCCAACTGCATTCTTTCCTGTTGCTATATTTTGTCCATAGATCGTGTGTAACTCCTCAAAATCTTCAAACGAATCGTCATGTAAATGTTTATCTTTTGGATGGCTCTATTGTGAATAAGAAAATTGTTATCATATAAGACAAAAACATATGCATAAGCAAATCATGTATCATGAGTTTTAAAAAATTATTTACCTTGAAATATTCTTCCCATATTTCAGGTGGAGCAGTGAATTTCTTCGTATCCGGATCCCAACCAAATCCTGAACTAAAGCGTAGAAGATCTGCAAAACTTTTGTACCTACCTCTCAGAATCTTCGTTAGATTTTTGTATTGGAGATAAGTTTTCGTAGATCCACAAATTTTGTTTAGCTCCCGGTAGTATTCTTTGCTCCACGGTAAGTTTATTGAACAAATTGTTCCCATCGGTCCAATTCTGATTGACACCATCGACCAACAAACGCAACAATGTTTTGGTTTCTTGAGTGGACCAAGGAAAATATGGATTTTTACTTTTTCCTTCTTGTGTATTATCTCCCATTTTAGTGTGAGAGATATCTAGCCAAACAATTCAATACTGTTAGAAAAATCACATCGAACGCTAGAAAAAACAACAACAATCACAACCACATAATTCAACACCAAAAGAAGTTTGATCACAAAAAACCTTGAGGGTGTTATCTAGGAGAAAAGCAACACAAACAACTATCGAGGCAAAACTTTTGTACCTTTGTTTTCTCAGAAAAGCTAATGATCTCCAATTTTTCTTTTCAAGCGTCTGTGTTTTATGGAGTTCGATACACAAATCTATTTATATGCAATTTTTTAATTAACTATGAAAGGATAACCCCAAACTATATATTTCAATGCTTATCACATATAAATTCTGTTTTAGTTAGCAAATCTTTACCCGCCGAAAATTGCAGTGAAAAATCATATATCTTGATTGCACTATAAATTCTGTTAGTTAGCAAATCTTTGACCCGCCGAAAATTCTGTTAGTTAGCAAAATCGTATATCTCATAATTCAATTTTGATTCCTTTAATTAGTGTAAAGTCCCAATTTTAAAAGAGTGAGAGTGGCGATACAAGACACGCACCTGTTTTCACTGTTAAGAAGAAGACAAAATGTGCTATATCATTTACCCACAATGCGAAATCCAAAATTCAATTTGATTCCTAGAAATCAGTATAAAGTTCCAAATTGTAAGAGTGGGAATGACCTTACAAGACAGACCTATTACATAGTATGAAATGATACCGACTAATAACTAAGAACAAATCATTGTAAAAATTTCAACGTTTGCAAGTAAAAATATCAAACCCAGCTTCATCCTACTTTCATGAAGCACTTTTATCATTACTCAACAATGTGCAATTTAAAATTCAATTTTGATTCCTAGAAATCACAGTAAAGTCCCAATTTTTAAAGAGTAAGAGCGGCGTTACAAGACACACACCTGCTTATAGGCATCGGGAAGCCGAAAAGTCCAGGAGTGATCAATGAGAAAGACGTCAGTCTTTAGGCATAGATTCGGAGGTGAGAACAAGCTTCCGTCGCCGACCATCATCGCAGGGCTCGATCTGAAAGTGAGCGCCGCCATCTAAAGTAACCGAAGCAAGTTTCTCGAAGAGACTCTTGTAAGGTTTCTGCGGCAACCCAGAAGCAACCAAGAGTACTCCTTGTACCTCCACGAAATCTTCCAAGCTCTCGATTTGGCCATTTTTGCTTTGCTCGTGGATTTTTGAAGGCAGCTCCGCCACCGTCTCCGCGATGGATTTCGTTGAAGTAAGAGGGGATTTCCACGAGAAAGTGGTTCCCAGATCGCGTAAACCCTTGACAACTTTTCTGATTTGAGTAGGCTCCCTCTTCGCACAGAAAAAAGTAACTTTCCTGATTTGAGTCGGTTCGCTCTGTTTGTTTCTGTCGAAAAAGTTCATAAGAAAGTTTTTTTTTTTTTTTCAAATTCCATCTTATGAGGTGGTAATTGGATCTATTACATTTTAACTATAAATTACTTTCCAAATCATTCCAAATTGTTTTTGATATATTTTATTATTGAAATCCCTATTTTTCAATAAACTGAGATTTAAAAGAGTTTTTATAAATGACTAATCCAATAACTTTTGATTTTTAATAATTTTTATAAATGTTAGATCCAATAAAAGGAGATTTGGGAAAAAATGAAATTCTCCCAAATTATCAATCCAATATGAGCCTCTCAGAATTTGGATAACAAAATTAAAAAAACTATCTTTTTCCAAATAAATATTTTTTTAATAAAATTGAAAAAGCATAGTCATACAAAAAAGATTGACCAATAATAAAATATATAAAACTATTGTAAATCTTAAATCTTAAAGAGACTGATATTACATATGTTCGTTATAAGTAAATAATGAAAAGTGAAACAATAAATAATGTTATCACGTCAATATTATCCTTTTTATAAACAAATAAACATCTTATTTGAATATATAATATATAGAAAATTTTATAAAAAATCGTTATCTTATAATTATTTTATCAGAAAATGAAATTTTTTTTAATAAAAATACTTGAAAATCCACGACAATCAATAAAAGAATTTTGTATGTATTCAATAAATATGAGTGAACATAACTGTTAGAATTCATAAAAATTTTTGAAAATTATTAAATCTCTATGGTTTTAAAATTTACAAAAAAACTTAAATCTACATAAATCAGCTTCTTAGTATTCCTTTTCCAATTAGAAAATTGTGTGAATCCATTCAATAACATTTGCTAATATCAAATACATTAATTTATTTCTATCTTAAGAGATAGAACAGACTACTAGAAAAATTGTGTGAATCGTTGTGACCCTAAAATTGAGATCTTTAGATTAATTTGTATATATAAAGGCTCAAGCAGACAAAACGATTTAATTTTGTAAATATTTTAAATTACACGTTAGAACTTATAAAATTGTGTGAACCAAATACTGTACATTAATTTATTTGTATCTAGATAAGATCAAAACGTTATCATTATTTTTAGGCATATTCCATGTATATTTTTAGAACTTCCATGTATTCATTTTTTTTTGTTCGAAAACTTCCATGTATTCATTTTTTTTTGTTCGAAAACTTCCATGTATTCATAAACTATAATATTTACATATTAGAGAAATTGAAAAAAAAATGTCAGAGGAGTGCATGCATGTGAAGAGTCGGGCCCAACGGTCTATGTTCTTCTGATTTTCATTAAGAAGGCGGACCCATGTAGACACAAGGATGGTCATGTGACACCCCTAAATTATGATAAACTAGTTTTGTAAGCTTAAATTGTTAGTAAATTTTAGCAAAATTGGTTAAAATATTGTCAATTGACCCCATAATTTAAGTTCGGGTGTAGCCAATTTGGTTTTATGTTATTTTATTTTTTATTTTATTCTATCTTTTTTACATTTTTATTAGTGTCTACTTTTCTAAATGTTTACAGTTTCTTTATACTTTTTTATTCCCATAAATAGTATTCATTCTTTCATATTATTGTTAAAATAAAACTATTGTGTACATATATAGTATCATTTTGTTTTTAGTTCTAGTAATTTATGTAATATTTATTTAACAATAATAATATAATTTTAACTGATTAAATAAATTTTAACATTTAAAATATATTTTGACCCTTGGTAAAAAAATTTTCTCGGTCCGCCACACATAAAGGCTAGTTACATGTGCTACAATGAAAAACAGATCATAACACACGCGTAAGAGAAAGAAAAGAAGGAACACACGTGGAAGCCTGAAAAAGTAACACGCCAAAGCTTCACTTGATCGCTGCAGCATCATCGAGATTGCTGCTCTGACGAATCAACGTTCGTTCTGGTTTTCCCTCACTAAAAAGTGATTCTATGTCAAAAAAAGTTTTAGTATAAACAATAAACTGAGGAAGAACAACAAACTTTTGCCGTCACAAAACCCATAAATCTGATGGACAGTCACTCCCGTAAAATCCGAAGAATCGAATTTTTGTTTAAGTTTCTGCTTCTTAGAAGCTAAACAAATGGAAAAGAGATGTCGCAGGAAGAAAAAAACTTACTCAGTCGCCTGTGGAAACCGGAAAACTCCAATCTCGTGCTTGTCGTAGCCGCGGAACGAGAGAGAGGTCGGTCTTTTTTTCCTATTGAGAAAAGGTCAAAAACTAGGACTCGGTTTCTTTTGGTTTGTATATAAATTATTTAATTTTATTATTAAAACTAAGTCTATTGTAAGAGCATGTGGATTTTAAGAGATCTAATAACATTATTAAAATAATAAATTTTAATACTAAAGATCCAAAACTTATAAAAAGTGTCTAATATAGGATTTTTTTTGGGCTTTAGACATCTTTCCATAACTAAAATGTCTTAAAACATTAAACTTATTTAAATTTAATCAAAAAAATAATTTTTAGACATCCACTTTTAAAGTCTCCAATGCACATGCCCTAACATTCAAAAAAAATCTAAACAAGTCTACATCATAAACACAAATGTCGATAATATTCGCCAATCGTAAATGCAGATGGAAAATGTTATTTGCAAACGTCGATTGTAATTTAATTTTTTTTTTAAATTATTCTCACAATATGATTTTATTATTAAAATAATATTATTTTATTTAATCTTAAAATATGGTAATTTTATAAATAAAAACTATTTCAAAGTTTACAAATCTTTTACTAGCACTCTTACAAAATTCTCTTAAAATAAAACTATTCAAGTCAATACTATATTTTCCAAGATTATTGTAGATAATTTCTTATTTTAATATGATATAACTATTAAAGATTAAGAGTATCTTAACTTTATTACAAACTAGTGGTTGATCCGCGCTTCGCGCGGAAGTTTTTTGTCATTAATTTTTTGTTGTATTTTTTCCATAATATAATTATTCTATATACATTCTATATTCTTTATATATATATCTTTTAATTCTTATAATATTCGCTCACGTCAAATATTGATATATGCTTTCTTACTTTCATTTTGCAACAAGATTTTTTATATATATATTATTTATATTTTCTGTTTTAATGTTATTTAATACTTGGTAATTCCCGAATATTCTTATGTGTTTGATGTTATGTCCATGTTTTGATTTATTTTCTTACTCATTGTGTTGTGTTATTTAAATTATATGGAAATGAATTTGCATATTTTTTCAGGTAGAGTTCGAGTTAATTTCGAAGCGGACAATTGAAGATTAATTTTGTTTTCTCTTTATTCTAAAAGGTAATCATTGTAATGCATGAATAATTTTTAAAATTAATAACCGGTCACGTTTCTTGTTTTATGGTCACAATCCCTTATGTAGTCCAATAGCGCAAGAAACCCAACAATTGATCATTATTTTAACCCGGTTTTGTTTGGGCTCGTAATTACCTGAAAAGAACATGAATTTCGACCCAATGAGTTTGATTCAATTCCTAGATATCGAGCGAGAAGCAAATGAAGACCACCAAGAAGGTCCTCCGCTTCACGCCGTGATGATAATCATGGATACAACTTCTCAACCGTAACAATCCAGACGATACTCTGGATATAAATCAACTTTCTTATCCCCAACAAACTCTCAATTGCCCTATCCTTATATAACTGTACTTGAACTGTATTTAATCACTTGAAGAAGGAACCCATATCATGTTGTGCTATCTTATGCAGTTAATTGTAGTCTAATTTTCCTTTTCTCCTGCATATTTGCAAGACCTGAAAATTCAAAGTAATTAATAGTCTATGAATTTGAGAAAAAATATTTGAGATGATAATTTCTATAAATATTACATGGCGGCACCGTAATGCTATCGAGAATGTCTTCCATGGCTGAAGAAGGAAGCGAAGATTACGACGGAAGAATAAATCAGAGTGATTTTAAATTGGACTGAGTGAGGTTGGTATTGAAATTTGTCCCAATTATGTGTTGTCAAATGTAAGAGGATGAGGTGGAAGGAGAAGTGAGGAATAATAAGCATGATTTCTCAATTTTATTTTTTAAAATTATTTTGTTAAAAATTAACCAATCATACATAAATTATACTAATTTTACGTTTCATTCTATACATATTTTTATTAAAGTATGAGATTTTTAACAGCTTAATTTTACTTATTTATACCTTAATTTTACTTATTTATCTTTTTATTAGATGTTAAGATTTATAAACTTATATTTTTCTTTATAAATTTAGTTTTAGGATAACTTATATTTTTAATTGTTAGAAATTTTTTGATATCGTAGTTTTTTTATAATATTACCGATACAACTTAACCTAATTCTTTATAAATTTAGTTATAAGATAACTTATATTTTTAATTGTTAGGAAGTTTTTGATATCGTAGTTTTTTTATAATATTAGCGATACAACTTAACCTAATTAAATATTTATAAAAGTTGAAAAATATTAGTATAACCATTTTTAAAAACTTTTTATTATTTATTTCAATTATATTCATATATATTCATATTCATATTAATTTTTGGTTTAATTTAGAATATGAATGGTATCTTTTGGAATTGTTTTTATGTTAAAACAAAATGTATAATTAGTATGTATATTAAATTTGGAATTAAAAAAAATTAGATTAAAAAATATGATGTGGCAATGATGTGCAGGATGAAGTCTCTTCATGAGAAGAGAGAAAAATTAACTTTATATATATAGATTTAACTTTAAATTCTATTTTGGAGTTAAATTTGCTCTAACCTTTCTCCACTTCATTAAAAACACAAGATAGGATACATTCATGAAATTTTAAAAACCGAAAGATAAAAGCTAAAACACACTAAACAAAAAGGATAAAAACAATTGAAACCAAATCTCTAACTAAAACAATGAAGCAGAAAAGAAACCACAAACAATCCCAAAAACCGGTTAACGCCGGAGAAGAACCAAATGATTTAAACAGGCTAAAAAGGTAAGGATATGTTTGCATCAAATGAATTATTACATAAATGAGCAACATGCATTCAGTTGGGCCAACTTAGTTAAGTGCTTTGTTTCATGCCTTTTCCTTTTAAATATTCAAAGCATACAGAATAGAAAGAACTATGTGTCAAGAGGAGGAGATTTGTCGCTGTAGAATCGAGCAACAACATTACTCTCAAGAACCGCTAAGGCTTCGGGAGAGTTGATACATATGGGTGTCTTGTATTGAACTGTCGAAGCACCTTTGGAGATGAAATATTCCATAAGAGAATCAAACGTTCCTTGTTGCACCACTCTTATCTCTAGAGCTCCAATTGTTCCATCTCTACTCCTAAATTTCTTATAGAGAGCATCAAATGATTCCTCTAATACAGAGCAACATTTCACCAATACCTTTTCATCAACTTCAACAACATCTTTGCCGCCTCTAGATTTGAGTTCCCAATAGAAAACGTAGTGACCTGGAAAAGTGGAGATATCTGCATAGCATGTGAATCCCATCAACATCAAATCTGAAGACTCATCAAGAACAAGGGTCACGCGAGTCAACGCCTTTAAAAGGTCCTCTTCAGTTGTTACCTCTGTCTCGACACTTAAAACTATATTCTTTCTGCGCACGAATCTAAATTGAGGTGTACTATAGTAAAACCCAACAACCTGTAGGATATCTCCAATTCGATATCTGCTTAAACCGAAATTGTTAGTGACCACAGGTTCATAGTAGCACCCTAACTTGACGTCCACAAGATCAACAATGCTGACTATGTCACCCTCATGGTCAACAGGTAGAAACTCGAAGTAGGAGAGGTTGGGCAAAAATGTATAAAAAACATCTTGTGATTTGCATAGAGGATCCAAGTTCACCCCAAACAAACTTTCAGAAGACCCATATATTGTGGAAATTTGGGGAAGTTTGTTGGAATAAAACTCCAATATTGGAATGTACTGAGCCATTTATCCTGTGAAAATGGCTTCAAGAAACCTGGCTTTGGGCCAAAGCCGTGTGATGATACCTTCCCATGACTTGTGGCTGCATTCTTGTTCAATCGCATCCGCTAATTCTGGATTAGGTCTTCCGAGGATGACCGAAACAGAGCTTCTGCAGTTAAGGTCGGTGATCCACTCGCTAACATGACCTGATCGGATATTACTACACAGCTCCTTCCAGTAGTTTCCAAGAAAATCAATTGCGCGAACCAAGGTAAAAGCAAAAGCAGCACCAATTCTCACAACCTCGTCTCTCTGACAAAGCCCGCATAGAAGATGACAATACAAGCTTTGGCTGCTGTCTGGACACAATATGACACTATCAGGGCTTGTGCACTCAGACTTGCATTTTGATGGACGGTTTTTGAAATAGTTGCTCATGAAAAAGCTTGTAAATGCTGGAGAAATGGGTAAGCCAGATAGGCTTTTGGTTTCCGGATTGATGTAATGAAACTCCATTGCCTTTCCTTGCTCAGCACCAATGTCATTGATATGCCTAGAAAGTACAATCGGAACAAGATCGGTCTTAGTGGTGTACGTTTTTTTTATTATCAAAACATTTCTGAAAAAAAATTAATTATTCTTTTAACAAAAAAAAAATTATTTATTTGTTTTGGGGAAAATTATAAAAAAAAAAAATACCATTGTATGATACCATTTTAAAAAATTACTACTGTTTTGTCAATTTAAAAAAATAAATCCCGAATTTAAAAACTGTAAAAGCTAGAAAATGATGAAAGACGGAAAAACAAGTGATTTGGAGAAGGATGGGAGGCATAATAATATCTTGGATCGGATCATGGATCATGGAAACAAAGACCTAGGGCTTTATGAAATTTTATAATTTTACAAATTCCATTAATCATTTTTTATAAAACAATTTTTATACAAGTTTATAATTATGTATTTTTATGCATAAGTAATCCTTCAAAAATGATACTTGGGAAAATAGATAAGATATTAAATAGTAAATGAACAAGATAAAAATGGTATTTTTAAAAAAATTCTAAAACATTATTTCAAAAGCATAACAGCAGAAGCACCTATAATGTTTAAAAAAAAAAAAAAACAGCAGAACCAACCACCTAATAAAATATATTCGATTATCCAGTAGATGGTCATCTAAATCATTTTTCCGATAGTACCTTCCAAACCAAATTAATTGAAAAGTTCAACAAAAACACTTAAGAGAGAAGGAATTACTTGGACATAACGAGAGAGTGTATAGCCAAAAGGTATCCCAGTTTCTCAATGTATTCATCGTTCACAGGAAATATCTTTTGTTTCCCCCCTGAAGTTCCGGAGCTAAAAACACATCAAGTTCACTATCATTTTAGTTCAAGCAACCATGTACCTTCAAATCAAAACTATTTGAAATATTAATCATGTTTATATTACCTTCGAAGGAATCTAGTAATAGGTCCACCCGAAATCACATCTGAGGGCTCCCCATTCGCGACACGTTCAATATAAGGCTTCACATCTTCATAGCTCACCACCGGAACATGTTTCTTGAAAAGTGTTTTATCAGAGCTTCCATGGAGAAACTGTCGGAGATACTCTGTGTTGGCATTAAGTGTAAGTATCTCCTTTAGTAATTCGTCTTGTGTTTTCTCTGCGTTCGACGTTAACTCTTCCAGATCACTGAGCTCGAAGCTTGAATTCATTTTTATTTGATTATGATCTCTCATTCACTTCAAGTAAGAGAGGTTCTTTATGTAGCAGTACGTAGTATGTAAATTCTAGAAAAAGAGCCAAGCAGACAAAAAAATTTGATTCGATTTGATCTGATTTTATTTATTTGTATATATATTAAATTGCGCTTGTCACGCGGGTGGGGGAGGGGTGGGTGGGTTTTGTGGGGGAGAGGGGGGTGGTTAGTCGGATTTATAAAACATTTTTTAGTGTGATGATTTTATAATTTTTTTAAAATTATTTGTTATTAGTGTGGTGATTTTGTAATTTATATTAGATTTTTGCGTTATTTAAAAGTTAAGTATTTAATTATTTTGCAATTATGTTAAATTTTAATGTTATTAGAACAATAATTCTTTATATTTTAATTCATCTTCGTGGGACTTTTTTCAATTTTTTGGTCCAAAACAAACAATACTTTATTATCATTAATCCAAATTTATTATGTCAATAAAAAATTAAAAAATCCAGATTTTTATGCTAATAAAGATTAAAAAACTAGATTTGTTATGGCAATAAAAATGAAGAAAAAGCATAGTTATACAAAAATAGATTGAACAATGACAGAATATACAAAATAATTGTAAATTTTAAATCCTAAAGAAACTAGTATCACTTATGTTCGTCATAAATGATGAAGGGTAAAACAATTAATAATGCTATCACGTCACTATTATTTTCTTTATAAACAAATAAACATCTTATTTGAATATATAATATATAGAAATTTTTATAAAAAAACATTATCTTATAATTATTTTACCAAAAAATAAAAAAAAATAATAAGAATATTTGAGAATCCACGACAATCAATAAAAGAACATTGTATGTATTCAATAAATATGAGTGAACATAATTGTTAGAATTCATAAAAATATTTGAAAATTATTAAAATCTTTATAATTTTAAAATCTACAAAAATTATTTAAATCTATATAAATCAATTCCAAATATTCTTTTTTAAATTAGAAAATTGTGTGAATCAATTCAATAACATATGCTACTATCAAATACATTAATTTATTTCTATCTTAAGAGATTGAACAGACGACTAGAAAAATTGTGTGAATCGTTGAGACCCTACATGTCACGAAAAAATGGCTCTGTTTAGATTAATTTGTATATATAAAGGCTCAATCAGACAGAACTTACAAAATTGTGTTAATGCACATTAATTTATAGGCAATTCTCAAAAATATTATTAAAATAAATTTTTTCTTTTTTCAAAAATAGCTTCGCTAAATTTTTTTTTCAAAACTATCATAAAATGACATTTTTTAAAAAAATAACCACAAAATTAAAACTAAATCTTCAACCTTCAAAACTAAACCCTAAACCCTCAAAAATAAACCATAAATTTAAAAACTATACCCTAAATCTGAAATACTAAACTCAAACTCAAATATTTAAATTATAAACCCTTAAAAATCATTTTTAAAGTTTATATTATTTTTGAAAAAATATCATTTTATGGTATTCTAGGAAATAAAAATTTAATAATAGTATTTTTGAAACAAAAACTTATTTTAATAATATTTTAGGATATCTCTATTAATAATTTATTTGATCATTAATAAATAAGATCAGAATCTTAAGAGATAAGATCAGAACCTTAAGTGATAAGAACAGAGAATCAATTACTACGGTACATCAAGCATCTGCATCAAGGCCGTAATTTTAAAATAATTTGGGGGACAACTCTCCAAAGATTAGTTGAGATAAGGAAGTCGAGTCAAGTTTTGCTTTTACTTGGTAGCGTTTTAAAGTCGAGTCACACCCACTCAAGTTTTTTTTCTTTCATATTTTACTTTTAAATTTAATCAAACATGCTTGATGTTTCAAAGTGCTGATTAATATAATAGATGTCTCTAAAAACATATATATATATATATATATATATATGATAGAACACGTGTCAAATTTATTGACTTCTCCTCCTCTCGTGTATTAATTTTCTCCACGGTTCGCTTTTTTCTTCTTTCACTTATTCGTATATTTTTTGTTTAATCTATATTTTTAGAGTAATATACTGTAATAGTCTTGAAAAGTGTCATATTTATTAAAATAACTTTTATATGAAAACTTTAGATTTTAAAAACTTGTTACTTATTTTAATCTACGAAATTGCAATTATGCATATATAATAATTTTTTTAAAAAGATTAATAATAAAAAAATTACTTTTAATAATTAAAAAAATATATAATAAAATAAAATAAAATAAAACGCGATCAGCGTTTGTGATCAACGTTTGAGACTGACGTTTGCAATCAACTTTTGCGATCAGCGTTTGTGTTTAAACTTATGGTAAAAAATTTTGAACTTTTATAATGTTACGATAATGTTAGTTGCAATATAAAAAATAATATATAATTGGTGATAGATTTATTTTACAATAATCTTGTAAAACAGAACGGCCATTTTAACTAAGTTGTATTAAATTTTAAGACTTTAAAACTTAAGTTATAGTTTGATGTTTGATTTGAAAACGAATTATTACCTTTAATTTTCATGCATTTTGTAAGGGTTTTCAAATAATATGTATAGCATTTGGGTTAATCCATTGTAATTGAGTGTTTTATTTCTATGTTTGTTTTGTATCTATAGTCAAAATTATAAAGATCTTAAACAAAAACATATTAATTAAAAATGAATGCTATTGTTGTCTTACATAGCCGAAACAAAAGTACATGTTACTAAACTTTAAGAGTATTGAAACATCATTAGAACATTAGTTTCATAGACACAAAAACAAAAACGAACATGACATTATCAGTTCTTCTCACGAGCACAACCACGTGTAAGTAATTTAGAAATAATATTATGTTTTTCGAAAGTACAAAATGGTCTTTTACCCATCTCGGATAAAATAAGTATACCATATTGAACAATAGAAAACTATTTGAATAATCACAAAAAAATTGTATAAATCTACCACCATTTATTAACAAATATACCAACACTACAAATAAATCTATAATCATTTCTCTGAGTAACATACGAACAATTCTCTATCAAATAACTTTACCAACATTAATAATAAATATACCACGCCAAAATAGAGCTACAATCAAACAACATAAATCTACCACCACATCAAACACCATTTTCATCGCAGGTAAATCTACCATCATAAATAATAGGTCTACGAATCCATAATTAATCTACCATCAAAGATAAAAAAAAATATACAAATCCAATAATAAATCTACTAAAAAAGTTAATTTTTGGGTTTTTAGTATACCAGCCAAATACAAATCTGTCATCATTAATAGGCTTGGACATTTTAACCGGATCCGAAGAACCGAACCGAACTGAACCAAACTAAAAGGTACCGAACCGAACCGGAACTGACTTAATAACCCGAATGGGTCCTACACTTCTATACCCAAAGAACCGGACCCGAACCTGTACCGAATGGGTATCTGAAATACCCGAAATACAATTATATACCTAAAATATTATTTATAGTTAAACTCGAATAACTAAAATATTTAAAATTATAATTATAAATCAAATATATTAGATAATTTTATACTAAAATAATCAAAATATCGAAAAATATTTAGTTATATTGGTTGAAATATTTTGTTTTGGTAAAATTCAACCAAATAACTGAAATATAAAAATATTTAAATTTTTGTAAAAAATATTTAAAATTTTTTTGAGTGATTCGGATACCCGGAACCGACCCGAACCCGATTAGAACCGATCCGTACCCGACCCAAAAATTATAAATATCCAAATGGATCACATCCCTCTATACCCGAAGATCCGATACCCGAAAGACCCGGTGATAGTTGGCATATTTACACCATTTTAGCATCCATTTAAGATAGCATTTGCATTGTTTCATGCATATAACTTGTCCATTTAGTCTAGTTTGCATTCATTTTAGAATTAGAGGGTCTTAGCCTAGGGTATTGCATATTTGTTGCATTTGAAGTATTTCTCAGGTGTTTTGGAGGCTAGGAGGACTAAGTGGAGTTTGGCGGATGAGTTAGAATCAAGGAGAAGCTCAAAGGAAAGAAGCAGGAATCGTCTGGCTTCACATCGGTTTGCAACCCATCGGACAAAAAACCGATGTGAAGCACCCTGAAGTTCCCATCGGACGGAAGTGTATCGAGCAACTCGCCGATGTGAAGCACCCTGAACTTCCCATCGGACAACAGCCCGATGCGAGGCACCCTGAGTTTCACATCGGACTGTTGACATCGAGGATACAAACCGATGCACAACCACTCGAGCTTCAGCATTTCGTCAAGGCTCACATCGGTTAGAAGTGCATCGGACAACAGTCCGATGCGAGCACTTAACCAAGCCAAAACCCGGGTCAAAATCCGGTTTATTCCGGGTTGACCCGGGACGATCACTATTCACTATAAATACATTTTACCTAATTTTTCTTAAGTATCTTTTGTGCTTGCTTAGAAAACCTTCCCCTTTGGTTTCTAAGTGATTTTGTAAGATCTTTTTAAGAGTTTATGCAATTTAGAGTTCATCTTTCTTAATCTTTCATCTTTTCATCTTTTTAATCATGTTTATCAACTTTTCCTTCTTGGAATTAGGGGATTTAAGCATGATTAGTGAGTAGTTCCCTAGGATCTAAGGATGGGTTAGATTTAGGGTGTTTTAGGAATTAATCTTGATGTCTATGCTTAGTTCTTCTCATTTCCCTCCTTATTTAGTGTAACCTAATGCTAGTTTAGCCATGATAAAGATAAAACTAGGCCTTAGGGAATTTATAACCCACAAGGTGTTTGATGAAATTCCCCAACCAACTAAACAAGGGATTTACATTTCTAGCTCATGATAGTGATTGTCTAGGGTGTTTATTAGCCATTTTGAACTGTTTAATAATGCTTGTTAGCTTTCTTTTCACAAATGAGAGTTTTATCTTGATTAAGATGTTTAATGATGTGATTAGTGCCATGAAAGTGGATTAGTCTTGCTTTTGAGTTTTAAGCTTAGGGAATAGCTTATATTGTGATTGTTTGACATCATAGATTGGTCCTTGGAACACCCAAAATCAATAACCCCATCTTTGGATTCGTTTTAGTCAATTGATAATCTTGCTTAGTAGTCAATTAGTCTTTGATTTGCTTAATTAGCTTGTCATTTGCTCAGTTAAGGTTCTAGTTCATTTTGTTTGCTTGGTTTGATTGGTTTGACCACTTAGATTGATAGCTAAACAAAAATCTTTATATGCTTGCTTAGATTAAGGAGTTTTATGCATTCATATTGTCACAATCAACCCCAATTTGGATTGATTCTCAAGTACCTGCAATGACATGAGTGGGTTTGAGTAATTGATAGCAAAAATCTACTTATCACCCGGCTCGATTGTATCCGAATAATCCGAACGCCCACCCCTAATCATTAACATTAAATCTACCAATCTAATCAAAAATCTACCTTTCGTTAACATCTCTACCGTCTCGCAAAAACAAGTCTACCAATTAAGTTTACGGATTTTTACTAAATCTACCGTTCGTTTATTAAATCTACGAACATAAAAAGTCTACGAGATATTCTTAAGTCTATCGTAATTAGACCGGTAAACTTTCATAATTTGGTAGACTTTTCGTTGCATATGTGGCAGATAACAGTAATGCCAGTTTCATAATTACGGTTTTGTCAACAAAAAATTAAGGGTATAATCGGATAAAAAACTTCAAAATACTGTTATAGTTATTAAATAATTCTAAGTCTATATTAGTCCAAATTAAGCATTTAAGTCTGTAAAAACCCCATTTTTATGGCTTCTTCTTATAAATTCTAATATGATAAAGCTATTAAAGATTAAGAGCATCTCCAATTTTATTGTAAATTTGACTCTAAATTATATTTTGCAGTAAAATTTGCTCTAATCTTACCCCACTTTTAACTCCAAATTGGGATAATGCCATTTTTACAAAATATGGAGTAATTTCATTTTCTACCTTATTTTGGAGTTGAACTTTTTTTATTTATAAAGTAATATTTCAAATTTTAAATAATTTTACTTTAAGAGTTATAAAAACTAATTTGATGATGATTTCTTTTTTTGTTGTTGATTATAAATACTAAAACACTATAATCTCTAAAATTAAAATACAAATAACATATATTTAATAGAAAATATAATGACATAAACCATAATAAATTTAAAAATATATAAAAGTACTAAAATTAAAAATAAGATAAAATTAATTTAGTACAACAATGATTAGTGACTGGATGAGTTAATAATCTGGTAAATCGCTTCCGAATCCACCAAAATCACTAAAATATTGTCCAAATGAAGTAGATTGAGACGGATATTGTTGATATTGTTGTTGTTCCGCTCTTTTTCGTAAAATTCGTGTTTGTTCAGTCTGAACATATACACGAAGATTCAGTTTTTGTATCGAGTTCAAGTCTTGGAACAAATTTTTGTTTTTTCTTTAATTTATGAAAGTCTTGAAAGAAATTAAATTAATGAGTCAATTTGTAAATATTGAAGACAGTGTGTATAGTTAGCAATGAATAATAAAATAAAATAAAAAAGAATATGCTTAAAATATTCTTTTTAGAGTAGAAAATGGGGTAATATATTAAAGAAAAATCGAACTTCATTTTAAGGTGAAAATGGAGTAATATCTCCAAGAAGTTGAAACGGTTTAACACTAATGGTTTTTAAATTGAACATTGTTTTATATAAATGATTAAAAGGCCAACAAAAAAATTTGTTGCTTCTGACTTGACATGCAAATCTGAGGATCGACTCTGGATTGAAACAATGAATATATTATTGTTTCAAATTAGTTGAAAGCGCACATATTATTTTTGAAAAATTAAATCATTTTTGCATCAAAGGATAAGGATACGTTTGCATCAAATTATTTAAACAGGCTAAAAGGATAAGGATACGTTTGCATCATGGTGCTGTTCGTTTGGTCATCTAGAAATAATATTCAAACGCAGCATCTATGCGCAGCATCCAGATGACGTTCGTTTTGGTTTTTGGCTATGTATCTAGAAATTGCATCTGAACGCAGTTATGTTCGTTTTCTATTTTGATATTTGTATCTGGATACATTATAGATAAAATGACCAAAAAGCCCTTTTTCACCTCCTCCTCTATTGATGCTACAATTCTAATTTTGGTGTTTGAATCTCACTCTTTAACTAATATAACAGAATTACAAACATTTATGATGAGTATTATTATAAAAAGTACGAAATCATTTTATAAAAGATTTGAAAATATCATTACAGAAATCCAAAGAGCGTTTCATTTGGCATCAAACCCAAACATCAAACCCAAACATCACACCCATTACAAACCCCATTCCAGAACTAAGCCAGGTTTGCTTCTTGTGTCTACAGAACCATGAAACTACTACTGATTGTCTCAATGAACATCAAACAATCCAACCAAATGACTAAACAGAAACCATAAGAACATACCGAAGTGTTCTGGTGGACAAACCGATTGCTTCTGGTGGACTTGATCATTCAACAGAAAGCTCAAGAGACTAAACAAACCTGCAAAACTCAAGAGGCTAAACAAACCCGCAAAACTCAAGAGATTAGAAAGTGAATTTGAAATCAAAAACCATAAGAACATACCGAAGTGTCTAGTATGGAAGTTGGCTCCTTCTCCCTATCTTTTCAGTGATAATATCACGTACAATCTCCATTGCTCTATCACCTTGAGGAAAATATGGAGTATGCTCAATGTCAGCTTCTTCACCTTGTTCTACACCTTGGTCACCATGTTGCTCATAATCATCTACGGTTTCCCAATGAGCAAAATCTCGGTCTTCATGATGTGAATCACGAATGAAGTTGTGAAGTGCCATTGTTGCTGTGACGATCTTAACCCACTTTCTCAGTTCATACTTTGGATGATTCCTATCTAAAATTCGCCATTTTGCTTTCCACACACCAAATGTTCTCTCTATAACCGAACGTAAAATAGCATGCCTACGGTTAAACATTTCCCTAGTGCTAGTTGGTGGTCCTCCCCTCACAAACTGATCTAGATGATACCTAGTTCTTCGGTGAGGCCCTAAATAACCACTTCTAGTTGGATAACTCGAGTCAACTAGATAATACTTACCGGTTGGAGGATGAGGGAAGAAAGGTTCGTGCATAGCACAGTGTGTAAGAACTTTTGTGTCATGCGTTCGTCCTGGATTTCCAACAAACGCGTATATGAACTTCATGTTGAAATTACATATTGCCAAAACGTTCATTGTTGGCTCAGCTTTTCTGCCTTTGAACGGTTCTGAATTCTTCGATGGAGGTCGAACAGATATATGCGTACCATCCAAAGCACCAATGCAGTTTTCGAAAAAAGGATAATACCTATCATTATTTACCAGAACAGTACTAGGACTTGTAAACTCGCCTCTTGATGGCTTAATGATGTCTCCTGCAAGCTTCAATAGAGCACTTAAAACATCATCTAGCTTTCTTTTGACTGTATCCAACGAGGGTTTATATCGTTCTGATAAAACCCTAACAGTCATATCTTGAGCAACCATCTCAACAAACATCGCAACACTCTCCTCTATATAGACATGGCATGATTCTTCAAGTTTATACTTCTGTGAAAGCGTTTGACATAAACTCATAAAGGTACCTTGATTCATACGGAGGATATCAAAGCACTGTTTCTCGGACTCAAACATAAAACGTTGCACACGGCGCCAACCTCCACCTCGATTTGTCCTTTGCATCTCTCTATGAGGATTAACTCCATAATGTTCTTGTACCGCAGCATACATGATTTCTTCTTCCTCTAAGATGAAATCAATGTCATCATCCTCAATTAGTAATCTGAATGTATCCTGCGAAATCAATGAAACAAAGTAAACATCAGTGAAAGCTTTCAAGAGTAAAAGATGAAGCAAAATAACATAGAACGTGTATATGAAAGCTTTCAAGCCAAATCAATTCCTTAACATATGAAAGCTTTCATGCAAATCAAATCAAATCCTTAACATAACATAGAGTTTAACAAAATAAGAGAAGAACACATAGTTTAACAAAAGTACATAACATAGAGTTTAACAAAAGTACATAACAAAAGTACATAACATAGAGTCTCTCCTTTCACCAGTCTCTCCTTTCACCAGTCTCTTCTTTCACCAGTCTCTCCTTTCACCAGTCTCTCCTTTCACCAGTCTCAAACTCCAAGTACATAACTTTGTTCTCATCATCTTCATAACTTAGGAATTTGACGGTTGGTAGGATCTTCCTTGAGATGTTTGATTGCGGCTTTGTACAATGGAGACCACATTCTTATACTAGGCAGTGAATGTAAAACCCTCATAGCCCTAAGCTGACTACAGCTAAAATCCGGGTGACTCTCTATTAACTGATTCTTGTGAGAAAGTATTTCATCACGTGATTGGATACTGTCCCTAATCACTTCTGCTACGCCTTGTTGCTCATACCTACGTCTTTTCCGATTAGGTCTTGGCACATTAGAGGCTGGGGGAACATTGGAGGCTGAGGGACCATTGGAGGCTGAGGGACCATCTGTCTCGTGATTGAGAGTATGATCGTTTTGCCTTGTTGCTTCAGATGAAGCATCACCATCCTCTAGTGCCATGTTGTCTAACTGGGTTTCACCTTGCTGAGCAGTCCATCCTTCAGCACCAGTTATATGAACAGAACCAAAGATTTGTTCCATTAAATCTGTGTTCGAGACTGGTTTATCTTTTATCTTTCTTGCTCCAGGCCATTCCTAAATTCAAATAACAAGAAAAGGTTTAATAAGAACTAAGGATGAAGAAACTAGTACGATGCTTGGAAGAAGAAACTAGTACCTTACAACGCTCCTCCCACCAATCATCGCTCATGTCGATGGATCCATTTGGAAAATAGCCAAGTCCAGTTCGATTGTGAGTCAACTTCTTGAAAGCTGTGTATTGCTTCTTGCAAGTATTAAACTTGTTCCTAAATTTTACCCATGTATGCCTCTCCCCAAATTCATCGTAGAACTTGTTTATAATCGTCTGTCTCCCAGCATCATTCACCAACTGGTTTCTTACATTTCCTTTGAGTTTCTCATCAATTCGTAATTGAAGATAAAACCGGGTTTGTTCATCACTCCATAGAAGAGTCTATCGAGTGAACAGAGAATACTATTAAAACAGTTAACACGAGAAGAGACCATGACAAGTTTATAAAGCAACCTAGTTCACTCAAACTCAAATAGCTAACATCACTATTAGAACAATTAACACGAGAAGAGACCATGACAAGTTTATAAAGCAACCAAGTTCACTCAAACTCAAATAGCTAACATCACTCAAATCAATATCATAGGTAACGAATGTAAAAACACTAGAGATTCACAAGAGAATACACTTACATCGCTACCAGGCACAGATGTCATTGTTTTGAATGAATGCAAGCTCGAATACAAGCTCCCCTGCAACAAGTTTTGATCAGTTTTATCCCTGAAGTCTGTATCAAGCAAAGACAATACGCAAATCAAAGCAAAGCTAAACCCAGAAGCTAAATCAAAGCAAAGCTAAACCCAGAAGCTAAACGAACATAAATCTGTATCACAGATAGCTTTGCTTTGATTTGCGTATTGTTCCATTAAAGCTAGTGACAAGTTTCATCAAGCAAACAAACTCAGAATTCTTCTGTCGAAGCTAATGCTACAAGAAGCTCATGATAAAGTTTAAATCACGAATCAAGCAAACTAGTGACAACCCAGAAGAATGAATCAACAAAGCTAAACGAACATAAATTTTGTAGCAGAGATAAGCTCAAGCAAAGACTGTAGAGGAGAATGAATCCGTCGCTTCTAATAATATACAGAGTTCAAGTGAGCTAAGGGAAACGAAGCAATACTTGTTGGGAATCGAAGAAAGGACGATTGGGAATCGAAGAAGAGAGATTGATGAACACAACCCAGAAGAGAGATTGATGAATCCGTCGTCGAGAATGATGAATCCGTCGTCGAGAATGATGAATCCGTCGTCGTCGTCTCAAGAGATGAATGTTAGGGTTTCGATTTAGGAATTTTGGGTGTCGACGATTTGAGAATTTTTTAGGTGTCGTCGTCTGAAGAGATGAATGTTAGGGTTATTTTTCTCTTTGACCAGTTTTGGTTAAGTTTTTTATAATCAGACGCACCAAAATAATGAAACCAGAAATATAGTTTTTTTTGGATGAGTTTATTAAACGTTTCCAGATACATAATCCAGTTCATGGGCATAATTATCACTAAACGAACATAAATCCGTAGCTCCATCTAGATAATGCGTCCAAAACCCCAAACGAACAGCACCCATATGATTTATTACATAAATAAAACCAAGAGCAACATGCATGCAGCCTAATTCTCAAGAACCGCTAAGGCTTTAGTTAAGTGCATTATTTCCTTTTAAATATTCAAAGCATACAGAATAGAAAGAACTATGTGTCAAGAGGAGGAGATCTTTCGCTGTAGAATCGAGCAACAACCTGATTCTCAAGAACCGTTAAGGCTTCGGGAGAGTTTATACATATGAGTGTCTTGTATTGAACTGTCGAACCACCTTGGGATATGAAATATTCCATGCATGAGAGAATCAAACGTTCTATAACTGTTGCACCACTCTTTTCTCTAGAGCTCCAATTATTCCATCTCCACTCCTAAATCTTCTATAGAGAGCATCAAATGACTCCTCCAATACAGAGCAACATTTTACCAATGCCTTTTCATCAACTTCAACAAAATCTTTGCCGCCTCTAGATTTGAGTTCCCAAAAGAAAACGTAGTGACCTGCAAAAGTGGAGATATCTGCATAGCATGTGAATCCCATCAACATCAAATCTGAAAACTCATCAAGAACAAGGGTCGCACGAGTCAACGCCTTTAAAAGGTCCTCTTCAGTTGTTACCTCTGTCTCGACACTTAAAACTATATTCTTTCTGCGCACGAATCTAAATTGAGGTGTACTATGGTAGAACCCAACAACCTGTAGGATATCTCCAATTCGATATCTGCTTAAACCGAAATTGTTAGTGACCACAGGTTCATAGTAGCACCCTAACTTGACGTCCACAAGATCAACAATGCTGCCTATGTCACCCTCATGGTCAACAGGTAGAAACTCGAAGTAGGAGAGGTTGGGCAAAAATGTGTAAAAAACATCTTGTGATTTGCATAGAGGATCCAAGTTCACCCCAAACAAACTTTCAGAAGACCCATATATTGTGGAAATTTGGGGAAGTTTGTTGGAATAAAACTCCAATATTGGAATGTACTGAGCCATTTATCCTGTGAAAATGGCTTCAAGAAACCTGGCTTTGGGCAAAAGCCGTGTGATGATACCTTCCCATGACTTGTGGCTGCATTCTTGTTCAATCGCATCCGCTAATTCAGGATTAGGTCTTCCTAGGATGACCGAAACAGAGCTTCTACAGTTAAGGTCGGTGATGCACTCGCTAACATGACCTGGTCGGATATTACCACACAGCTCCTTCCAGTAGTTTCCAAGAAATTTAATTGCTCGGACCAAGCTAAAAGCAAAAGTAGCACCAACTCTTACAACCTCGTCTCTCTGACAAAGCCCGCATAGAAGATGACAATACAAGCTTTGGCTGTTGTCTGGACACAATATGACACTATCAGGGCTTGTGCACTCAGACTTACATTTTGATGCACGGTTTTTGAAATAGTCGCTCATGAAAAAGCTTGTAAATGCTGGAGAAACGGGTAAGCCAGATATGGTTTAATTTGGTTTCCGGATTGATGTAATGAAACTCCATTGCCTTTCCTTGCTCGGCACCGATGTCATTGGTATGCCTGCAAAGTACGTACAATCAGAACCAGATCGGTCTTAGTGGTGAAAGTTTTTTATTATAAAAACATTTCAGAAAAAAATTAGGAAAATTATTTAAAAAAATACCATGGTATGATACCATTTTATAAAATGACTATTTTTTTTTCAATTTTCAAATTTACCACTTTAGTAAACGTTTATCTGAGATCAGTTCGGTCCAAAATATCACACAGTTTCTGTCAATTTAAAAAAAAAAAAACTCCCGAGTTAAAAAACTGTAAAAGCTAGAAGATGATGGAAAACATAAAAACAAGTGCTTTGGAGAAGGATGGGAGACATACAAATATTTCGGATCGGATCATGGATCGTATTGGGTTACTATTATGATAAATTTAAATCTTAAAATACTTTTCTTATTGTGATAAGGACAATTTTCTAGATTAGAGGTGATTGTTTAGCCGACATACTTATGTTTAAATACATTTGGTTGTGAATGTTAATAAAGCAAGTCAGTTCGATATCTAAATCTAGTATCAGAGCTTACGATCTACTAAAACCTAAAAATCGTTCTCTCAATTTTTTGTTTTCAAAGTTATTTCTTTTTCGATCGTGTATCATGTCGGCTGAGGTTACACCATCGTCTACTCCAACGCCTGTGGCTGCAAAGGTTGACGAAACCGTATCAATTTCGCCATACCCGTTGTAAGCATCTGATAATCCCGATGTGATGATTACTTCAGTTCAATTGAACGAAGATAATAACAACGAGTGGTGCTCGGAGATGCTTAATGCACTTCAAGCTAAACATAAGTTGGGTTTTATCAATGGTACATTGAAGAAACCGGAGAGACTTAGAGAATTGATTGACTGTTAACTTCATGATTGTTGGTTGGATCCGTGCATCCGTTGCACCAAAAGTTAAGTCCACAGTGACATATATCACTGATGTTCACTTGTTGTGGCTGAATCTTAAGCAGTGTTTCTCAGTAGAAAACACGGTACAAATTCATCAAATCAAGGCTCAGCTCACTTCATGTCGGCAAGATGAGCAAACAGTGTTAGGATACTTTGGTCAGCTGTCTACTTTGTGGGAAGAGTTACAAATTTATCCGACAATTCATGTTTGTTCATGTGGAGGAGCAAAAACAATCGAGGCTGAACGAGAACACAAGAAGATTCACCAATTTACCACTCCATATTTGGAAGCATCTCTACCACGATAATCAGTACTGATCCCCTTCCCTCGCTTGGTGAAATCTACAACAAAATTATAACATCGACTTTCATCTTCTCGTAACAGGATCAAAACCAGGAGGTTGTTGGGTTTCTCGCGCGACGTGATATCTCAGCAACGTTTGCTTCTGCCTCTCTTCAACAGGTTAACTCGTCATTCTAGTCAAACAAATCGGAGGGACATAACAGAGCAGAAAATTCGATTATGCGATCTCGCACTCTTTGTTCTCATTGTGTGGCAGAACAGGACATGAGAAGCGTGATTCCTGGCAAATTATGGGATTTCCATAGTGGTACACCAGTCGTGCTCAGAGCACTGGTCATGGTAAAACTGGTGGTGGACCGGCCCTAAGATTTTGGGGGCTCGAGATCAATTATATAATAGGGGACAATTATGTCATAAAAAAATATTATAAAAAACTGTATTTAAAAAAAAGTTTTTTTTACTTTAGTTTAGTGGATTTTATAATTTGGGCTTATTTGTATATTTTTTTGCTAGGCCCATATAAAAAAAATCATAAAAAATTAGTGACTTATACACATACATATAAAAAAAGTTTTAAAATTGGGCCACTCAAATTTGGGGGCCAAGCCCAATGTCTCATTTGCCTTGGCCCAGGGCCGGCTCTGTGGACGCGGTAGAGGAGGTCGTGGTGGCAACAACGGTGGTCGTGGACTTGGTCAAGCAACTGCCGCTCATGCTACAAGTTCCAATTCATCTTCTTTTTCTGAGTTCACCGATGATCAATGGCGAGTCCTCACCCAAATGATTCAAGAAAATTCAGGAACTAAAGCTTCCGACAAGTTGTCTGGTAAGATTGATCTTGGAGATGTTATTCTCGATACAGGTGCATCTCATCATATGAAGGGAAATATGTCTTTGTTAATCGAGGTCGAGTCTCACCATGTTCAGGTTGTTTTGCCGACGAGAGCAAGATTTTTGCGCAAAGCAAGGGTTCTTTTCCACTTTCGGCCAAACTCAAGTTGTCAAGTGTTCTATACGTTCCAGATTTGAACTGTATCCTGATTTCAGTTGTTAAATTTTTGAAACAAACGAGCTATTTTGCAATGTTTACTGATTCGGTTTGTGTTTTACATGACCTTTTTTAGGACGCTGATTGGAACCGGTGAAGAGTGTGAAGGTGTGTATTACTTTATGGATATCGTCTCAGCAAAGAGTCATCGAGCCGTTGGATCTTCAGATTAAGCTTTGTGGCATCAATGTTTGGAACATCCGTCGTTTCAGCGTTTTCGGATTTGCCAGTGCTTTCTAGTTCTTTGAAATCAGCTAGTTCTAGTCCTTGTGACATTTGTTTTAGAGCTAAAAAAAGTCGTGAAATATTTTTTGAAAATGTGGATAAAAATATAAAACAACAGACAATTGTGGATGATTTCTCTCGTACAGTTTGGACATATCTCTTGCTCGAAAAATCAGAAGTCAAAAATGTCTTAAAGAAGTTTCTTGCTTATACGGAAAGACAATTTAACAAGCACGTTAAGGTCGTACAAAGTGATAACGGTACATAACTTATGGTGCTTTCCTCGTTTTCCAAAGAATAAGGTATTATACAGTAGAAAGTAGAAACTATATTATTAATTTATACAGTTATTAATTTATCGGTTTTGAATAAAATTAATTATTTATTAAAATTAATTAAAAATAATATTTTTTTAAAGATTATAATATTTTTTAAAATTTTATTTTAAAATTAGAGATAAGTTGTGAAAATATTTTACTTTTAATAAAAATAAACAACAATATACTCATATTTTAGTAGATTATCATAGTTATATCTTTGTATAAAATTATTTTTAGGATAATTATTAATTTATGATATTAATGGGACCGTATATTTACATAGGTTTCTTAAAAAATTATTATATTATTATCTTATCGCTTTATGTTATATTTTAATTCGGACCAACTCGGGACCGGAAAAATTTATTAATTTATAGAGTACTAATTTATTGAATATTAATTTATAGGGTTTCTAGTGTACATCAAATGTCTTGTATCGGGATGCCACAACAAAACGGGAGAGTGGAGAGAAAGCATCGGCATATTCTCAATGTTTCGAGAGGAATAATGTTTCAAGCAAGTCTTCCCATCAAGTTCTGGGGCGAGGCTGTTTTGACGGCTGCGTACTTGATAAATCGAACTCCAACTTCGATTCATCAAGGTTGATCTCCTTTTGAGATCCTCCATGCTTGTTATATATGCGCATCGTGTAACTTGCAATAAGGATAAGTCCAGTGAACGAAGTCGCTTGTGTGTTTGTTGGCTACCCGTTTGGTAAGAAAGGTTGGAAGGTTTATGATATCGAGCGCAATGAATTTTTGGTATCTCGCGGTGTAATTTTTAGGGAATACGTGTTTTCGTTTGCTACGTCTGAGGTCTCTCCGTCTCTAATAAAGTCTTCGTCTGTGGACTGTGTCGAGGATTAGCTTATCTCGCCAGTTGTAAGGGAGAGTACTAATATTTCTTTTTCTTCTCATGCCGCTGAAACAGAGTCCCATGGTGTTTCTGCTCCGTTACTAGATGCATCTCATGTGGAAACAGAATCTCATGTGGACACAGAATCTTCAATTGCTCAAGCTCTTGCTCTGATGAGTGTTTCACAGCTTCAACCCGACCTTGGTAGAAATCATCGAGAAAAGACACAATATGTTCGGCTAAAGGACTATGTCACGTACAATGCAACTATCTCGTCTAATACACTTCACGCTCTTCCCAAATCCATGTCTTCGTCAATAGTCCAGGGTAACTCACTCTACCCTCTCTCTGATTTTGTAACGGATGCTCAGTTTTCTCCAAATCATCGTGCATACTTGGCAGCTATTACGGTTGAAACAGAACCGAAGAATTTTGAAGAAGTTCTTCGTATTAAAGTATGGAATAATGCGATGACTACAGAAGTGGTTGCTCTTGAACAAAAATATACTTGGGATTTAGTCGTTCTTCCTCCAGGAAAGGAAGTGATTGGTAGTCAATGGGTGTACAAAGTAAAGTACAATGTGGATGGGTATGTGGAACGTTATATGGCTCATCTCTTCGTTCAAGGGAATAATCAGATTGAGGGTGAAGACTATAATGAAAACGTTTGCTCTGGTTGTCAAAATGCGTTTGCTCTGGTTGTCAAAATGACTACGGTTCGAACATTACTTCGTCTTGTTTCTGCAAATCACTGGGAAGTGTACCAAATGGATGTACAAAACGCATTTCTTCATGGTGATTTTGAGGAAGAAGTCTACATGAAGCTTCCTCATGGATTTTTCCATACTCATCGGAACAAGATTTTGTTAGCTCTGAAAGTCTCTGTATGAGTTTAAACAAGCACCACGTTGTTGGTTCAAGAAGCTCTCTGACTTGTTGCTTAAGTTTAGCTTTGTTTAGTCTTATGATGAATACTCTTTGTTCTCTTATTCCTGCAAGAGTATTGAGCTTCGTGTCTTGATCTATGTCAACGATTTGATTATTTGTGGCAACGATCCTTATATGCTTCAGAAGATTAAGGAGTATTCGGGACACTGTTTTCTATGAAGGATTTGAGTAAATTAAAATATTTCCTTGGTATTGAAGTTAGTCATGGGTCTGAAGGTATTTTCATGTCACAACATAAGTATGCGTTGAACATCATTACAGAAACATGTAATCTTGGTTCGAAACCAGCTCCTACACCACTTGAACCAAATCACAAGCTAGCGACAGTTACATGTCCTCTTTTTGACGATCCACAGAAGTATAGAAGACTGGTTGGACGCTTAATTTATATGTTGAATACTCGCCCAGAGTTGTCTTATTACATTTTGTCACAGTTCATGCAAAATCCCATGGAAGCTCATTGGAATCCAGCACTTCGGGTTCTGCATTTTTTGAAGGGAACTCCGGGTCAAGGTATTTTGCTCAAGTCTGATTCTGATCTTACTCTTACGATCTATTGTGATTTGGATTGGGCGTCGTGTCCGTTAATTAGACGATAACTTAGTGCCTTCGTTATTATGCTTGGCGGTTCGCCAATCTCTTGGAAAACCAAGAAACAACGTATTGTTTCACATTCTTCCGCAGAGGTTGAGTATAGATCGATGGCTGCAGCTCTGCGTGAAATCAAATGGATTCGCCGCATGTTGACATGCGTTGGCGTTGCTTAAACTTCACCAACACGGTTCTTATGTGACAGCAAAGCGGCTATCCACATTGCGTGAACGAACATATAGAGAATGATTGTCACGCAGTGCGTGATGGGGTTACTGATGGGCTTATCGTTATGCAGTACATTCGTACCGATTCGCAAGTTGCATACATTTTGATGAAAGCACTTGGGGGTGTTCCATTTCAAAAATTAGTGTCCAAGTTCGGCTTTCAAAATCTTCACGCTCTAACTTGAGGGGAAATATTGGGATTACTATTATGATAAATATAAATCTTAAGAGATAAGTATAATTTTCTTATTGTGATAATTTCCATGAACGAACGAAACATATAGAGAATGATTGTCACGCAGTGCGTGATGCGGTTACTGATGGGCTTATCGCTGTGCAGTACATTCGTACCGATTCGCAAGTTGCAGACATTTTGACGAAAGCACTTGGGCGTGTTCCATTTCAAAATTTAGTATCTAAGTTGGACGTTCAAAATCTTCACGCTCTAAATTGAGGAGAAGTATTGGGATTACTATTATGATAAATATAAATTTAAAGAGATAAGTATAATTTCTTTATTGTGATAAGAACAATTTTCTAGATTAGAAGTGATTATTTAGCCGACATACTTATGTATACATACCTATGGTTGTGAATGTTAATAAAGCAAGTCAGTTCAATATCTAAATCTACAGATCTCATATATATTGCCCACCTCTACCTACGATTTAAAAGTTAGAAGGAAGGAAAGATCATAAGGAAACAAAGACGAGTAGGATGGGTGACATAAAAATATCTCGGATCAGGTCATGGATCCCGGATATTTTGTCACCTCTACTTCTGACCAGTTTATAATTTTACAAATTTTATAAACAAATTATATAATATTTTTATACATGTTTATAAATATGAATTTTTAGAAATAATCCTTCAAAAACGTTATCCGATACTAATTAGTAAAAATAAATACAAATATATTTCTTTGTGTTTTATGTAGAACCGCGTCATTCTATAGACTTGTGTGCGTTGTCACTTAGTTACATATTTGTTTCTTGCATGGTTAAAAGGTAGAATTCAAATTGAAAAATTAACAAATCTACACAAACTGTACTTCCTAAAACAGTGAATTATAAAGAGAAGAAAATCCAACATACAATACAATATATCATTTCAAATAAAATAGAACACTCTTTTACTAGTTTCTCTAAAATACAGCAGAGTCGGATAAATTGGATCACCGGAGGCGGTAAAATCGTATAAAATTGATTAGAAAATTGTATAGAATTGATTAGTTATGCATTTTGTTGCAGAGTTTGCTTTCTAATTGAGAGAATGTATAATATAATTGGAGTTTGCTTTTGGCTTTCACATCTATACTATCATTATCATACAAAGTCATATATTATGACATTTCTATTCACAAATGAGAAAAAGCAACATTTTCCAATATAGTTATATTCTATTATACAGTCTGATATTTTTATTTTCTTAAAAGAAACGTAATGAACATACAATGTAACTAAGTGATTATGCATGCGAGTGTATATATAATATACAGAATGACACAGTTATACATAAAATCCAAAAGAATATGTTTGTATTTATTTTACTAAATAGCATAGCATGGCATAGTAAATGGCATAGCATAGTATTGTTAGTGTTGTGCTGACCGATTTGAGAAGAACATGAGACAGTGAGAAAACAGGATGTGTTACAACTTACAAGTGCTGATACTGCAGATACTGAGGCAGTACTTGATGCAGATGGTGATATAATTATCGTCATAGAACATAAGGATGTGGCGATCTAAATGATGCAGATTTGGACCATGTTTTTTTTTTTTGGGACCATGATATGTTGATGCACGCTAATACTGTATATCTTTGAAGGAAGAATATTCACGTGGCATCATCATATGCTTTTAAGAGAGAAAGAAAAAGAGATTTGGAAACTTCGTTTTCAAGGAAACGGAAGAGAGGCCGTGTGGGCCATTTTTCAAGGTAAGCCCAATTGTTTGTAGAGACAAAGTATGGCTTTAATTTGTCTCGGGTTTTTGGCACTTGATTATAAATATCAAGAGTCGATTTTGTGAAAACTTACGCGTATAGGATATTGTCGAGAGATGTATACATGTATGTCTGGCATTGTTCTAGCATATTAGATTTATAAATTTATTGGTGGTATTGTTTATGGATTTTGCAGCTGTTCAGAAAACGGTGATGCATTGGTGTTCAAGTATATGAGCTTGATACTGTTTTTATATTTTGTCTATCTAGAAAAGAATGGTAGGCATTGTAGTGTTAGATATCATACACAATTATAATTACAATCTTATTTTAGTGTATTTGTTATGTACTAGGTCTCAGAGATTAGGAAACCGAACCTCGTAAAAATTTTGTCACTTTTATTTTTCGTACTTACTTACTTTTTTCACGTGATCACTGCCCTTGGTGTTTCTTGGACCTCCACGGGTTGCTCCTCGAACATTGCATTGAGGCAGACACCATCAAAGCTCTCTTCATCATAACATATCTCCAAGGATGGATCATCGGATTTCTCGATCGTCTTCTTGAGTACGAGAGAGTACGCATGCTCTTTCTCCTTTATCTTCCTCCCTTTGGTGTCGAAGTGCATCACCAAGCTCCTCGTTACGTTCTCTCATCGATCAAACGTACATCTAACACAAATATCGACTTTCAAGTATGTCTATATAATCTATGCTACCAGTCTATATAAAATGGTGTATTGTTCATTAGCAATACTATTATTAAGTTAAGAAATTTATGTCTATTTTTTAAATGCAAATCATGTTAGAGGCATACAAAAAAATTATGTTTTTAATAGCATTGCGAGATTTAATCAATTCATAACATGATATTATGCAATAAAGAAGATTAAGTGTAGTAAGATTTTTTTTTTTTTTACCGCAAAGTAACATTAATCAAAACAATGGTTCAAATAGCTTCGTGGGCTAATCAATTAGGAACCATTGTGCTTACATGGGAAAAAATAAAGTCTCGAGCTCGAGCCCCTTTTGCAAGAGAATCGGCACCGATATTACAAGTACGAGGTAAAAAGGATAGAAAAAACTCTGAAAATCCATAGCGCAAATGAATGAATTTTTTTAATTCTGATACGAGATTCGGCCACTCTTCATTTTCATCAACAAGCTGCAGACAATCTGTCTGAAAGTGAATAGAAGTAATACCAGAACTTTGGGCATATCTCATTGCCCACAAGATCGTTTCCATTTCGGCGTGTAACGGGGATTGAGCTGAATTCTTTGTGAATGCACCCAGCTGAGTGATCAATTCATTATGAAAGAGTACCAGACCTCCTCCATATAGATTATCCGAACTTACCCAAAAAACATCCACTTGACATCGGATTTCACTACCCGGAATCGTCATATCTAGTGAACTTGCTACTGGAGTTTCCTCTTCTTCACTTGCGGTTTGTATGTGGTAAGATTTTTGTTCTCACATCAAAAAAGATAAAAGAAATAATGATCTGGCATGACTTTTGAGATAGAACCGTATACATTGTAATTTATACAAAAAATATCACAATTTATTTTTCGTTATACATAATTAATTATAAAAGGTTTGTTTGATATTGCTATGGCTATTAAAAAACTAGCATTCAATTGCATTGCATACGTCATGTGATAATATTGTAGTTGGATCATCTCTTTTTCTATTTTTTATATGGTTAAGGGCGGAGCGGATTCCAAAATCTAATAATGGGTCAGAACGGTTTCTGAGTGAATTGTGCAGATCTATATTCTCTTGGCTTCAATAGATTGGAAACAATATCCAGAGGCATTGGAAGATCTTCAATTCTTAGGTTTATTAATGCAAACTAGTAGGTTATTTCTATTCAATTTCATTAGCGACTGCTTGCTCCTTTCTAATCGACGGATTCTCGGTTTAATCTTGTGTTTCTATTGTCATTTTTCCCGTTGTTTTATATTAGTCTTTTTGTCTTCCGATGTTTCGGGCTTTTGTCTCTAGGATTTCTATTCTTTTGAAAAATCGCTGGTTTTGTGAGTTTATGATTTTGTATCTCTCCTTATATATATTTCACCTTGTTTCTTTCTAAGGTTAATAACATATCAGATGGAAAAACAAAATATGGTCAAGGGCCTAACAATGTACATATGACCTAAGAGAGAGTACAAATTTGATATCTAAAATAATTTAGATAACTAGATAGGCTAAAAAAATTAAAGTACAAGAAAACTAAATTTTATTTCATTAACTCCTATATATAGCCCAACTACTAAAACTTCTAATTACTGAAATTAAAATATATGGCATCTAAAAGCTCCATAGATTTCTTCTCTAAAGAACTAATAGTAGAGCAAGATAACAAGTTTTATTTTATGTCAAAAGACTCAAGGCTATAACAATGTACAGATGACCTAAGAGAGATATTACAAAATTGATATCTAAAAGAATTTAGATAACTAGATAGGCTAAAAAAATTAAAGAACAAAAAAAACTAAATTAAGTTTATTTCAATAACTTCTATATATAATTTCAAGAACTTCTGAATATGTTATTGTTGTCCTAGATTTTTTTATTATTATTAAAATTTATCATAAAACTAATATCTTGACGTAATTAAAAATAGAGTTAACTTAATAATCGGCAACGGGGGAGATTTTATTTAGGAAAATTGCAATTTCATAAGTTGCTATTACAAAAAGGTACCGGCAATTTCATAAGTTGCTTTGGGTGATCAAAAGTAGATGACAAAATTATGTATTAATTGACTGTTACCATATATAGTCGTTGTTAGAACTTAAAAAGATTTTGTACATAACTTTTTTTTCCACCCCTCCGTGGAAGTGGAACGAAGTGGACACATCACACATGCGTAAATGCATGTATATTAGTGGGCGGCATGTGTGTGTGTATATTTGTATAATATATTACAAAATTAACATACATGTATATGCGTAAAAGGGATCTACGGGGAGAGAGTAGATGACAAGCGAATAAAGGTAAGACATGTGAGGAGAGGCCTTGTATTGCGGCAATATCACGAGAGCCACTATGAATGTGGCTTTATAATCTCGATCTCTTGGCTTCTCCTACTTGAACTCTAGCTTCTAACCGCACCTTCTCCGAGTATCTTTACCACTTTAGTATACATTTTTATTTTAGGCATTAATCATTATCTCCCATTGTATTATTAGGCCGAAACCTTAATAGATTTTTTCTTTGCCGTCGAGAATCAATTTCAAGTTTTGATACACATTCTCTGAAAACAACTCAAGGTGAATTTATTGAGCTACTTTATATATTTAATTATTTCCATTTCATATTTCCCTTCTTGAATATTATCTGATCAGTTATACCAATACTATAGTATGCAATTACTAATAGACTAATTTGTCTAATTACTAATTAGATAACCATTTACATTTAGTTTTGACCAAAATAATTGAATAATTTTTCATCTCAAATCGAACTCGTAGTAAGATTGTTATAATTAAATGAGCTTTCATGATTTATATATGCATATATAGTGAAAAAGTGGAATATATTAAAATTATTTTTTAATTCCTATATAATTTCAGTTATACGGTGGGAGTGAGAACTTATATGTACGTACGTTAAAACAGTTCATGACTCATATACAAATACAATACATGTTTCTCCATCTTTTGATATGAAAAAAAATAATACTCTTGAATCAAGCTAGTTTATCAAATACGTCTATCCTTTTAACTTTAATAAAAGTAACTTTAGATTCGTTTTTATTTTCCTTAATTAACTTTAGATTCATTTGCAAATGGCGAGTAGTCTCATAAGATATGGATGTGATGAAAATGCTGACCATGGTCAAACTAAGGGAAGTACTGTTCATTATATGTTTTGACCATGGTCTCTTTCGCTTCATGTCACAATAAAACGGTGTCCGAGTTATTCGTATACTTGTCTGTATGGAAAATCATATCTAGTGACATTTATTAATGGAATAGTGTGAGAACAAAGTGGAACTGAAAAACCGAAAAATCAAATTGACTTTCTAGTCCTATTTAAAATAAGAAATGAGAAGAAATACGATGCAAACGGGACAATTTTTTATATGTCCCATTTTGGGAAATGATATTTAAAATAAATATCTATATGTTTTGTCTAACTTTACTTGGATATTTGATTTTTTGGCTACTTTAATAATAATAAAGTTATATATTCTACAATATTTTAAATATATAATTTTATTCCGCGGAACAGTGAAATTTGTTGGTCCCGTCTCATTCCAAACTGGATTTGAAAATTTTAATTCCTTTCTTAAACCTATTTTGTTGTGTGGAATCTTTAGAACTTTTCTAAAGTAGTGGTATATATTATGAACTTCAGATTTATTTCTACTGTATTTTATTAGGTATTTTAGAGTATTACTTATCTTAGCATTAGTCCTAAAAATATGGAAAAAGTAAAAGACAAAGAGAACGGTGGCCAACTCCACTACTACATTGCTAGCGCTAATGATACGATTCTATATAATCAAGAATCCTATATGTTTGTAGTTGATGTCACCTACTCCAATTAAAATAAATTAATTTGTTTTTCTCTATAACGAGAGTATATTGCCACTACGCCAAAATCTAAATCTGGATCTGTGTATGTCAACGTTTTGTATGGTTGGATGCAAGTAGAACTATCAACTATTATGCGCTTCACGAATATTAAATAGAGTTGGTATAAATAACCAAATTCTATATCAATATGTATGGATCAGTTATATCTTATATGTGTTTGTTCCCACTGGATCACTTTGTCTTCTCGGATCCATTCCCACCAAAAACACAAGCAAAAACACAAGCAAAACAACAAAAACTCTCTCTCTTCTTTATCGTATATTCTATATATTATCGAGAGTGTAATCTAATTTCCACTGTATTCGATATTCCCTCTTCTCTTTCATGGCTCCTCTCCCTTTCTTGCCGGACCAAACCAAGTCGCAAACGCGTTTATCTTCAGACTCAAAGAAGAAGAACAGAAAGAAGAAAACGCCTCCCCCGCCGCCTCAGACGCAAACCCTAACGCAGACGCAAAAGATGAAGCAGAAGACGGTATCATCATCATCATCGTCGTCATGGAGCCAGATAAAGAACCTCTTGAGTTGCAAACAAATCGAAGGGCCACGAGTGCACGACCCATCAAAGATTACGTCATCATCTTGTGGCTCTTCTTTGTGTAAGTTCAGTGATGTCATTTACGGTAATGCCCGTGTGATTCACCGGTCTGATCACTCGCCGGAGAGTAGCAACCTGGGTCAAGATGCCGGGTTGTTGACCCGAAAACCCGTCACCCGTGGATCTTCTTCTTCAGTTAGATCCAACGGCTGTGGTGCTTACACGTCATATTCATCTTCCAAGGCGATGCACTTTACAAAACTCTCAGGTTGCTATGAGTGCCACATGATTGTTGACCCCAGCAGGTTCTATATTTTTATCTTACTTTTATTATGAATAGTTTTATTATGTGAATTTGTTAAATACTTGCATCTTATAGTTACAAAGAAAGAAAGAGAGAGATTATGTATTAGTGATGTGTTTATATGATTAATGATGTTAGGTATCCAATATCACCAAGAATATGTGCATGTCCACAATGTGGGGAGGTTTTTCCTAAGCTTGAAACATTGGAGATTCATCAAGCAGTTCGTCATGCTGGTATGTTTTCATTTTAATTTCTCTGTTTTTTTTTTGTCTATAACTGGTACTATATAATTCGGAGCTCAAACTGTCGAAATTAGTTATAGGAGACTTTGGTAGATAACCAGGCCATATTTTTTATTGAATGTGAAAATTTATACACACACAAATATAAATTATGCATATTTTTGGGAGTGATTTTGAACAAAAATCGTGATACTTATATGTAAAATAGATGTTACGGGATAGAATAATATTTTATTTCAAAAAAAAAAAAATAGAGATAACTAAATCAAAACGACATATTCACCGAAATTATATATAGTCATTTACCACAATTACTATAATCATTATGCCATTATGGATCAGACATATCACATGCATAAATTGAGCTCAATCCTTTTATCAAATATAAAATTATTTGTTTCATCTCGTTTGGATTTTTCGTTTTACTAGTTTCGACAATATTAAAATATAACTCTGGTCGTTTGTCTTTTATATTTCTTTTCTCGAAATTGGGGCCATAAATCTGGCATGTCATGTCGTTGTTTTTGGATATGTAATTGTGTATGCGCAGGCTGCATATTTATATTATAAATGAATGGTACTAAGATTAGAATATTTTATGTCGTAATCACATATTAGGCGACAAACAACATCATTATCAATTATCATCATTAATCTACATATGGTTCTATTTTCTTTTTCTATGTTTGCTGTCTTTTATAGAATATTTTATAAAAAATTGACATAAAGTTTTAGTGTTTTGTTCTAATATCGTTTAATTTAAAATTTATAAATATAGAAGCGAAATTTAGTTTATACTTTATACCAATCGTATCATAGATATTAGAGGCTCATAAATAAACCAAATCAAACGAAAAAATCTATCTAAACCAAGATAAAATTCAATTTTATTTACGTGGAATTTCTCGACGAATCAAATGGAACTGAAATAAATAACTGAACAATATCGGAAAAAAACAAACCAGATAAAGAAAGTACTAAAACAAAAAAAAAAACAGAAAATACGAATAGGCAACCAAGTGATATGGATTATTGGTTTCAATTTGAGTAAAAATTATTATTTTTTTCTAGTTTTGGAATCGATTCCCTCAAAAGTGGAATTATCTAACTATTTTTATTTAACCAATCGAAATGGTTGTAATGTTTTAGATACATTAGAAAATATGGTGAGTGGGATACTCAACGGATGCACTTACCATAGAGAGATTAGTTGTAGTAAAAATCCGGATTGCACATGATTATCAAAAAACCAAAAGAAAACGAATAGGCTTTGAGGCTTTTAGACATTGCCTAGATGGATTCTTTTATCATATGGAATTTTATATGGGTCACGTTATATTACATATAAAAACATTTTGTAATGATTTTTGCATATAAGGATTTTGTAATGCTTCTATGAATCTTGGATTCCTTCCACTTGTGGTAGATTTAAGGATATCCATCTCTATATCGACAAAAAAATAATGTAAAGATCTTTGTAATGTTGTTAAATTTTGATAAGTTTCGGAGTTTTCTTTTTTCTTGTATTTTCTTATAACAGTGTCGGAGTTGGGCCCAGAGGATTCAGGGCGAAACATAGTGGACATCATCTTCAAATCTAGCTGGTTACGAAAAGACACTCCAATCTACAAGATCGAAAGGATATTAAAAGTCCACAATACTCAGCGCACGATTCAACGCTTTGAAGATTGTCGCGACGCAGTCAAGTCCCATGCACATGCCTCCACCAGAAAAGAGCCACGATCAGCCGCCGACGGCAACGAGCTCCTCCGGTTCCACTGCACCACCGTTTCTTGCTCCCTCGGCTCCCGCGGTTCGACCTCCCTCTGCTCCAACGTCCCTGGCTGCCGCGTCTGCACCATTATCCGCCACGGCTTCCACGCCAAAACGCTGCGTTTAGGAGGTGGAACCAATGAGATCAAGGGCGTGAGAACCACGGCGAGCAGCGGAAGAGCACATGATGCGTTGAGGTGCTTTGACCAGCGGAGGGCGATGCTTGTTTGCCGCGTCATCGCCGGAAGAGTGAGGCGCGGGCAGTGCGACGCGCCGGAGGATGAGAATGGTTCTGGCTCGTATGATTCCGTCGCGGGTGTCGCTGGGGTCTACACAAACCTTGACGACTTGGTTGTGTTTAATCCCAAATCAATACTTCCTTGCTTTGTAGTTATCTACAAAGTTTCCGAGTCTTAGAGCAACCCCAATGAATTCCTAAATTCGTCCCAAATTCGTCCTAAATCAATACCATATATCGTACCAAGAAGTTTGGCATTCGTTGAGACACTTACCATCGATGGATCAAGCTGAAATTTGGACACAAACTTGATCTTTGAGTTAGCTTTCATTTGGAATTGTTTTGAAGTCGATCCAACGGTGCGATCTGAAGTTATGCTAGTTTTTGTGAAAACTATCCAAACCGACCATGTATTGATTTAGGACGAATTTGGGACGAATTTAGAAATCCGTCCCAAATTCGTCGCTAAGTATTAATTTTACGACGAATTTGGGACGAAATCTTAAATTCATCCCAAATTCGTCCTAATTCAATACCCTATACCCTAAACTCGGATCACTTCGATTTAATCATTTTGGTTATACCTTTTTAAATGCATACTTGTTGAATTTTAAAAAAATTATAAACCAAATGCTTACGATTCATGGGTTCTCTATAAATTCGAGTGATAACGTTTAGTAAGAACGACAGTTGTTCTTAACCACTATACAACTATGAACTTTTAAATAAATGTTGCAAAATAGTTAGTTTTATATATCTTTGATATTTTTTTTTCTTATACTACAAACATATAAATGTCAACATTAGTTCTCGAATTGAACAAGGTAAGACATTCGAGAGGTTTGAATTAATTTAGGGTATAGAGTATTCATTTAGGACGAATTTGGGATGAATTCGTCCTAAATTCGTCGTAAGATGGTTCCTCGCAAATTCGTTGGTAATTTACGAGGAAGTTACAACGAATCCCTCCCAAATTCGTCGTAAAACGAAAGAACAAATAGATTCCCGGGCGCGGGAATGAAAATTCTTAAATTTTTAATTTACTACGAATTAGCCACGATTCGTCGCAAATAACTCGTAAATTACCAAAGAATTTGCGACGAATATAAATCATATATATAACCCATGAGCTTTCCCATTCTTCCTCACATCTCTCAAACCCCAAATCTCTCTTACTTCTCTCTCTCTCTCTCTCTCTACTCGGATCTCTCTCTACTTCCACCAAAAACTCAAACATATGGATCTTAAATTTTATTTAGTTAGGATTGGAATATTTATACATTTGAATATCATTTGGATATCGGAATATTTTGAAATTTTAGAATTGAATGAATTAAATTTTGAATAATTTTTATTTTCAAAAATGGATAATTTTAATTATTAACTATATTGACCATATATTAGTTTATTTGAATTTTTATTATAAACCAAATTTGTTTTAATTTTTAATTTTAATTTTAAAATTTAAAATTTATTTGTTTTTATATATAAATTTTTTTTTTATTTTTTTGTGTACTAATCGTCGTTAATTCGTCGCTATGGGAAAATATAATTTACAACGAAATTCTTTTTACCACGAATTTAGGACGAAATTTTTTTCTTTGATTTTACGACGAAATTGTTTTTGCCACGAATTAACGACGGTTCTTTTTCCCAGTTAGCCACAAATTTACGACGAATATTGTCCCTCTTAAGTTTACGAGGAATCCCGACGAATATTTTAACGACGATTTTACGACGAATATTAAGACTCCCAATATTAACGACGAATTCCCGACGATTTTGCGTTTGCGACGATCGCTTATCGACGATTCAATATTCGTCGCAAATTCGTAACGAATTCCGATTTGCGACGAATTTGCCACGAATATGTCCTCTTAAAACTTATGTTTTCTTGTAGTGAATTCATAATATGGTTCAAATTTGATTCTTTGATATGAGTTTCTAGAAGACCCCAAAAAGGGGCTGATGTAAGGTAATCCAATTAGATAATAGCCGCTGCTTGTCATGAACATTTAGTCCACGGACATTCCAAAAAAAGTTTTTTGTATACATCAGGAAAAATGAGGATTTACTCCCATTGGAGAGAGTTTTTCCGACAAAAAAGAAGAGTTTGGGGGAGAGGTTAAATCAATCACCATGTCAGAGGATCTAGGTGAGGTATTTGGAGGACTAGGATTCGTGTTTTGATTGATAGTAGCTGGCTCAGAGGCAGCTAGGGAATCTAGAATTAAAAAAGGGTTTGAGGTGGTAGCAGCTATAGTCACTGGGTTAGCCTTGTTTGACTTTGAGGAGGAGGTTTTTTTAGTAATTGGGGTAAACGCCTTAGTGGAGGTTTTTTGGTGGGCTGATAATTGCAAAGAATTTAAGGTACTCATAGGGGAAAGAGGCTTGTTGATCTGATCTTTATCTGATACTGTAACTGTGGGTGCAGATTTATTCTGGACTTCAGCAAAAGTTTCCCGGTCCACCTGAGTATCAGGAGCAGCAGGGCCGGAGTCAGAGCAGCTCGCACCAGTAACTTTTTCACCCCTAACCTTAGATTTTTCTTTTCCATTAGCAGTATCCATTTTTGCAGCATTGGAATAAACCTGGGTAGGAGGAGCGGAAGGGCAGTAACGGATCACATGACCAAGTTCTTTACAGAATGAGAAAGTGGGGGGAACCCAAGGATATTCAACATCTATCTTGAG
This sequence comes from Alliaria petiolata, assembly GCA_020283515.1. Taxonomy (NCBI): domain Eukaryota; kingdom Viridiplantae; phylum Streptophyta; class Magnoliopsida; order Brassicales; family Brassicaceae; genus Alliaria; species Alliaria petiolata. Next base: position 63,722,977 of record JAHZTW010000003.1, on the reverse strand, counting down.
GATAGTTCCATTCTGACGAAGCACTTCAACTCAGGATGGAAAAGGTTTGTTCATATTAACTTCCACTTTGACATGAGCCACAGTTAAACTGACCAGATTCTTTGTGAACTCATCTGTCTCTTTAGGTTCACCAACTAACCCAGCCACTAAACTGATTCCTTTGTCATACATTAGGTCGAAATGCATACCTTTGAGATGAGCCCAGATTTGAATAGCATCCATTTCCTCTGAGGCACCTCCAGTCGAGTCCCATTGAGTAACAAGAAACATACATTCTCCAATGTACCACATTTTCTTTTGAAGTACTTTGTTACGGATAAAAGTATTAGGGATTCTGACTAACATCGAGTGATTAAGCGGATTCATGTGGATTTCGAGCCGCTGACCTCGACCCCAAATGTGGCTTAGAACATTTTGGACATGTTTGTAGGCTGGAGGTTTACCTTTGAACCGACCAATTATAAAATCTTTGTGGATGTCTGCCCCTTCTTGAAAGATCGAATCAGGGATTGCCACCCTGAGAACACCCTCTGGAGAAAAATCCACGGGGGCTAATCTAGTCAAGGTACGGTCTGCATCTCTCTTAAGGTTTTGTGCCCAAGTTTTTGTAACTTCATTGACTGGGTGGGGAAAAGTGGAAGGAATGGTCGCATGAGTGGATACAGGAGACTTAGGATTGTTTACTGGAATAGGAGAAGGCATGGTTTGTGGGATAGTATTGGAAGGTACATGAGTTACTGAAACAGTCGAAGCAGTCAAATTAGTCACAGCGGCATCCGCAACCACTTTAGCTGTCTCCACAGAGGTGGTCAAAGCTGCCTCGATGGCTACAGTAGAAGGAAGGGAAAGAAGACCCTTATTAGGCGAGACTGCCACAGTAGATTTAGTAGATCCAATTGTTACTGTAGAAGTTCTAGATCTAGGGTTTACAGCCTCAGCTTCGTGGAGTAAATTGGAGATTAAAAGGGGGGACGATTTAACAACAACGGGCCTAGACACATGGTGAGCAGGAAGAGTAAGGACCACATCCTCCGGCTCAACAAAAGCAGTTAGAGTAGAATCAAGAGAAGAAGAGGGAGACGAAGGAGAGGAAAGAGGGGGGAATTGAGATAGATTCAAAGGATGGGAAGGATCAGGGGGGTCAGGAGGGAGGAGAAGAGGAGGAGAGGAGCTTCCTTCAGCCGGATCTGAAGGCAGAGGATACGCACCGGAAGCACGAGCAACAGCGAGCCAGGGGTTCGCCATTTTACATCAACCTTTGTTCTAACTGGGTTTTAATTTTCCAAAATTCTTATCACACTGGAACGCAAAAACGTCGTTATTCAAAGAAATGGCTATGGTGATGTAATCTCGAACTCTGTCTGACCATAATAATCCAGCATATGTGATCGTCGTTAGACATAATTTCCTTAGTTAGTGTCAAACGAGAAACTAATTAGACTTGTATTACACAAAAAATAGCATTTATAGTCTGAAAACAAGGGTAGTACTGCACACAAACAAAATTTTAACAGTTACAATAATAACGTGCCTACTGATCAAACTTAAGTTAACATGTTTTCAATTTCACAAGTGCTCGGTAATATCCTTTGGATATACTGCAGAGTGTCAATCTACAATATAGATGCAATAGATAAAAATTATTTTAGTTGGGTATTAGGTTTTGTACGACTATTATATATGTTAATATGTATATGTTTGCTTTGGCTTTTGAAAACTTCATAAGCTAAGCAATAATAAAGTAAATACGCAAATAGACTTATAGACTACGCTCTTTAAGAACCAGATGTCAATTGCTTTGGCATCGGCTTAAAACCCTTTCGTTCCTCAATTTCCAAATTAACCATAACAACCAGGAAAAGACCCCACGTTCTCCTTCTTTATCAATGATGTATCCTGGCCATCTCCAAAATATGTAGTTCAAATTTGAATAAAATGACTATACCAGTAAAAAAATCTTCATTGTTTATATGTGAAGAGGACATTCAAACAGTGTACGGTTCATTGTTTTTTTGAATGAATGTAAAATTATATTCAATCAAAACCATCTTTACATAAGATGCCTCATTGTTTTGAATTTATACTAAAAGCTAATTTGAAACTAAACAACTCATAGTTTTGTGCCAAACCAAATAACCAATAATACCTAAGGCTTTCCCTCACGTTTTTGTCGATTGTCTTGACTAACCGCAATAGGGGACGGTTCATTGTTTCCTCATCTGTTTGACATCATGAACAAGTTGAATTCCGAAGAATCTATTACCTTTTAACATTGAATTCACCACTAGATTCCCTTATGCTAACTGCCACATAAAGTGAATTCACCACTAGACTCCCTTATGCTAACTGCTAGCCCTGAAAATTTCGGGACGGTTTCCGGTTCTCACGCGTATCCGTTTCGAATTTCCCGTCCCGTTTCCGTTCAAAAAAAATCCCATTTGAAACCATTTATTTTATTCAAACGAGTACGGGAAGAGAACGGGAATGAGATCGGGTACCCGAACTTCCCAAAATTTCCTGAAATTTCTCGAATTTTCCCGAAATTTCCTGAAATTTCTCGAATTTTCCCGAAATAATTACCCGTTTGGGAAGAGATGTTAGGTAAAGAAATTTCCTGAACCTGTTCCGTTTCCGTCCCGTTCTTATCGGATTCCCTTTTGAGAATTGTTTTTCAATTCCCAAATTCCCGTTTGCGTCCCGTTCCCTCCCGTTCCCATAAATTCCCATCCTGAAACTCGAAATTTTCAGAGTTACTAACTGCCAGTCTGCCACATGAAGTGAATTCACCACTAGACTCCTTATAGATCAAATTTTATATTTCTTTAAACTAATAATACTTCTTAAAATCTGAAATTTGTTACTATTAATTAGTAAAAAATGCATAGAAAACCTAAAACATTTATTTTAATGAAACAAAGAAAAGATAGAAATTCATCGTTTTGAAAATAGAAAGAAGTATAAAAAAAATGTATATTTTAGTCTTTTTTTTGTTATATTTGGCTTTTATTAATATTAATAATATTTGATTAATAATGCAAATGAGAAACAAAACAAGGTCTACGAACCATAACAAGGCCCAAAATACAGCTCAAAGAACAAAACAAGAAAAGGTCTACCTACCCATAACAAGGCTCAAAATACAGCTCAAAGAACAAAACAAGAAAATGTCTACCTATCCATAACAAGGCCCAAAATACAGCCCAAAAAGTTTAAGAGCATCTGCATTGGTGAGAGACTCACATAAATCTCTCACCAATTTAATAATAATAATTTTAATTATATTATATAGTTTTAAATTAAAAAAGAGAAATAAACCAATGATATGAAGACAAACATAAGATGAGTCTCTAATGGCTCTCTCATAGTCAGACTCACTCCATTCTCTTTTTCTAAGTTTATTAATATTTTATGTTGAGAGACTTGGTGAGAGACCACCAATGCAGATGGTCTAATAAACTCTTCGCACATTCACAACCACCGTCGGGTAACAGAGAAAGTTTCGCCGGAGGATCGCGATGCTTGACTCAAGACGGTGATACGGTCTCCAGTGAGAGAACACGAATCAGGTTCATGAAATCTTTGTTTGCTTTTCTTGAAACGAAAGAACACGAATCAGGTTCATGAAATCTTTGTTTGCTTTTCTTGAAATTTAGATGTTTATTTGATTTTAAAAAGCTTTCAAAGATTTTGAAAACACAAGCTGAAATCATGTCTTATTCATTTTGATATACACAAATTAACAAAAAAAAATTTAGAATAGAATCAAAATGCAAAAATAAAAAACAATCTTTTTTTAGGTAAATCTTTGGTATTTCTCAAATGGTTTTGAAAAGAGATAATAACAATAATAAAAGGTTTAAAAACTTTAGTTGCCCACGGTTTATGAGAGCTGTATCAAATTGGTCTAAAACTAGTTTGTTATAAAACCGCTCATTCTCCTGAAAAGCCAACAGGAGAGAAATAATAAAAAAAAAAAAAAAGTAGCAGCAACTAGACAAAGAGTTGACTTCGAAAGCTTCTTCCTTTACAAAACTCGGACAACGTCACTCACCATGTTTGCTTCCCCTGTTGTTATAACCCCAACCGTTAGATCTTTCACCTTCTCATCATCTCGCCGCTCAAATTACACCGTAATGTCCGCCGTCCGATCTGAGCCGGCTTCGACGTGTCCTGTACTGACCAAGTTCCAGAACGACTGCGCCACTCCTACACCGTTCCTACGCAACGTAGCCGACGCCATCTCCGATGACATGCGAGCCGGTCTAGCTGTCGAAGGAGGAGGAGATCTCGATATGATCTTGACTTTTGTCGACGCTTTGCCTTCTGGGTAATTCTCCTTTCCTTTCCTCTAATCACATCATTACGCTCTGTGATATAAAAATGATACAAAGTTTGAGTTTTTACTAAGTGAGATCTTCTTGGTAATTTTCCTTTCTTTCCTCTAATTACATTCTGTTTTGTGATATAAAGATCATAGAAAGTTTTGGTGTTTACTGTGGAACGAAACTAAGTAGACCTTATTTGAAATAGATTCAGCAAGAAAAGAATTGATGTTATTAGGATTTTGATTTAATGGATTATAGGAAGGAGGAAGGTTTGTTCTATGCATTGGATTTAGGAGGTACGAATTTTCGGGTGCGTAGTGTTCAGTTGGGAGGAAAGGAAGAGCGTGTCGTAGCTAACGAATCTGAGCATATTTCTATACCTCATGAGCTTATGATTGGTACAAGTGAGGTAAATGACTCAAAAGAAAGTCAAAAATCTTTCAATAACATCAATGAGTGTGAATTGTTTTAATTGGATGGTTCTTGATTGAATGTTTTTTTATCAGGAACTCTTTGGGTTCATTGCTTCAAAGCTTGCAGACTTTGTTGCAAAGGAGAAGCCAGGGCGGTTTCGGTTAGAACAAGGGAGGAAAAGGGAGATAGGGTTTACATTCTCGTTCCCTGTGAAACAAACCTCCATTGATTCAGGAACACTAATCAAGTGGACTAAAGGCTTTAATGTTTCTGGAATGGTGAGTTCATTTTTTTTTTGTCCCCAAGTTTCTTTATGTGGTTCTACATTGTACTAACCCTTAGAATGTTGTTTGCAGGAAGGAAAAAACGTGGTTGCTTGTTTAAATGAAGCTATGGAAGCACATAAACTCGATATGCGAGTTTCTGCTCTCGTATGGTTTCTTGTTTTACTCAAAAATAGTAGATGGAAACTCTTGTCTTGTGCTGATTGTAAGTTTGTTGATGTTTGTGTGTTTAAGGTAAATGATGGAGTTGGAACATTAGCTGGAGCAAGGTATTGGGACGAGGATGTGATGGTCGGTGTGATTCTTGGCACTGGGACAAACGCTTGTTATGTAGAGCAGAAGAGTGCTATTCCTAAACTCCAAAAAAAATCTTCTTCTGGAACAACGGTATTATTGATATTGATTTGTTTATATACATAGGTTTCTCGTTGTTACTATGCTTAAACTGTTTTGATTTGGAAACAGATCATTAACACAGAGTGGGGAGGTTTCTCTAAGATTCTTCCAAGAACCATTTTTGACCAAGAGATGGATGGGGAAAGCTTGAATCCTGGTGAACATGTAGTAGAATTTTATCCTTTTTCTAATAACAATATGTTTTGTTACTGTATGATCACCAGTTCTTACACAGTTGTTCATTGTTTGTGTGTGGATGAAGTTATATGAGAAGATGATCTCAGGGATGTATCTTGGTGAAATAGTAAGGAGGGTTTTGCTCCAAATGTGTGAAACTAGTGACTTGTTTGGACAATTCGTTCCTGTCAAACTATCCACTCCTTTTGCACTCAGGTACTTGTCTCTCACTATCTTTCTCTAGTCCAGACTTGGTTGTGGTTTTAAAAAAAGATTTATGGTTTAAGGTTTGGTTTGATGCTATTTCGGTTTGGATTTCTTTTGATTTTAGATCAACAAAACGTAACTAAAAACTGTTAAATTTTAGAGAATTTCGGTTTATGCGGTTTGATTTGAATCAAATACACTAGAATCGGTTTCTGTTTAGTTTCAATTTTAGTTTCGTTGCGATTTCGGTTTGTTCCGTTTCAAAACCAAGGAAACCAATTGTTATTCGGTTTTGTTCAGTTTGGTTTGATGCAATTTCGTTTTGAGTTTCTTTTGGTTTTAGATCAACAAAACTAACAAAAAACTATTAAATTTTAGTATTTCTGTTTATGCGGTTTGATTTGATTCAATTACAGTATACTAGAATCGGTTTCGGTTTAGTTCCAATTTTAGTTTGGTTGCAATTTCGGTTTGTTCGGTTTCTAAACCAATAAAACAATTTGTAATTCGGTTTCGTTCAGTTTGGTTTGATGCAATTTCGGTTTAAATTTCTTTTGGTTTTAGATGAGCAAAACAAACTGTAAACTTTCAGAGCATTTCGGTTTATGCGGTTGGATTTGAATCAATTACACTAGAATCGGTTTCAATTTTAGTTTTGCGATTTCGGTTTGTTCGGTTATAAACCAAGAAAACCAATATACTCTCATAAACACATTTCGATCAAAATGTTGTATAGGACCGAGGATCTATGCAAAATGCAAGAGGACAATACAGATGATCTTCTGAGTGTTGGATCATTCCTTCACAACTTTTTAGAGGTAAGTTGTTAATATATATATACAAGGTCAACAATCACATCCATTTGGATAGTTTTCTCGACCGGTTCGAGATATTGCAAACAGGTAGAGGCGAATCTGAAGGCGAGGAAGACAGTGGTGGAAGTGTGTGACACGGTGGTTCAACGCGGAGGGCGACTAGCAGGAGCTGGTATAGTGGCAATCCTGGAGAAGATTGAGAGAGAGACCAAAAGAATGGCTTCAGGTCAAAGAACCGTTGTGGCTATGGACGGTGCGTTGTACGAGAAGTACCCACAGTATCGACGGTATATGCAAGATGCTCTAGTCGAGCTTCTTGGACATAACCTTTCAAGTCACGTTGCGATCAAACATACTAAAGACGTGTCCGGGCTCGGTGCTGCTCTTTTGGCCGCCACTAACTCCATTTACTAGTACTTCTTGAACATCT
>JAHZTW010000003.1:63703945-63714824 GCA_020283515.1 Alliaria petiolata | reverse complement strand
AGGTATTGGGACGAGGATGTGATGGTCGGTGTGATTCTTGGCACTGGGACAAACGCTTGTTATGTAGAGCAGAAGAGTGCTATTCCTAAACTCCAAAACAAATCTTCTTCTGGAACAACGGTATTTTTGATATTGTTTTGTTTATATACATAGGTTTCTCGTTGTTACTATGCGTAAACTGTTTTGATTTGGAAACAGATCATTAACACAGAGTGGGGAGGTTTCTCTAAGGTTCTTCCAAGAACCATTTTTGACAAAGAGATGGATGAGGAAAGCTTGAATCCTGGTGAACATGTAGTAGAATTTTATCTTTTTGTCAACAACAATGTGTTTTTTTTTGTTTTGTTACTGTATGGTGTCACCAATTCTTACACTGTTTTTTTCACTGTTTTTGTGTGGATGAAGTTATATGAGAAGATGATCTCAGGGATGTATCTTGGTGAAATTGTAAGGAGGGTTTTGCTCCAAATGTGTGAAACTAGTGACTTGTTTGGACAATTTGTTCCTGTCAAACTATCCACTCCTTTTGCACTCAGGTACTTGTCTCTCACTATATTTCTCTCTAGTCTAGAAGACTTAGTTGTGGTTTTAAGAAAGATTTACGGTTTACGGTTTGGTTTTGGCTCAGTTTGGTTTGATGCAATTTCGGTTTGGATTTCTTTTGGTTTTAGATCAACAAAACCTAACTAAAAACTGTTAAATTTTAGAGATTTCGGTTTATGCGGTTTGATTTGAATCAATTACACTAAAATCGGTTTCTGTTTAGTTTCAATATTAGTTTGGTTGCGATTTCGGTTTGTTCCGTTTCGAAACCAAGAAAACCATTTGTTATTCGGTTTTGTTCAGTTTGGTTTGATGCAATTTCGGGTTTGAATTTCTTTCTGTTTATGCGGTTTGATTTGAATCAATTACAGTATACTAGAATCGGTTTCTGTTTAGTTCCAATTTTGATTTGTTCGGTTTCTAAACCAATAAAACAATTTGTAATTCGGTTTCGTTCAGTTTGGTTTGATGCAATTTCGGTTTGAATTTCTTTTGGTTTTAGATCAGCAAAACAAACTGTAAACTTTCAGAGCATTTCGGTTTATGCGGTTGGATTTGAATCAACTACACTAGAATCGGTTTCAATTTTAGTTCGGTTGCGATTTCGGTTTGTTCGGTTTATAAACCAAGAAAACCAATATACTCTCTCAAACACATTTCGATCAAAATGTTGTATAGGACCGAGGATCTATGCAAAATGCAAGAGGACAATACAGATGATCTTCTGAGTGTTGGATCATTCCTTCACAACTTTTTAGAGGTAAGTTGTTAATATATATATACAAGGTCAACAATCACATCCATTTGGATAGTTTTATCGACCGGTTCGAGATATTGCAAACAGGTAGAGGCGAATCTGAAGGCGAGGAAGACAGTGGTGGAAGTGTGTGACACAGTGGTTCAACGCGGAGGGCGACTAGCAGGAGCTGGTATAGTGGCAATCCTGGAGAAGATTGAGAGAGAGACCAAAAGAATGGCTTCAGGTCAAAGAACCGTTGTGGCTATGGACGGTGCGTTGTACGAGAAGTACCCACAGTATCGACGGTATATGCAAGATGCTCTAGTCGAGCTTCTTGGACATAACCTTTCAAGTCACGTTGCGATCAAACATACTAAAGACGTGTCCGGGCTCGGTGCTGCTCTTTTGGCCGCCACTAACTCTATTTACTAGTACTTCTTGAACATCTGCTTCATTAGTAAAAAACTTGGTGCGGTTTTTTTTTTTCCATCTGAAGGATTATATTATAGCCAAAGCAATGAAATGTTAACACAAATTTCATAGATACTTAGAACGATACCTAAACTTATTAACGAATACGGGACAATATCCTAGTGAAAAGCCCAGATGTGAAAGCCCAGAGAAAGGAAGGCATACAAAGTACAAACACATCTATATATAAAGGAGAATAGATTCTCTTCTCATGATTACACATCATCAACACATACCTTCAAATAATGACACATCATCAACTAATTTTGTTAATTTTATGTTTATATGTTTTATGTTCATTTACCTTTTAATTATCATAATAACTATCATTCATTAATAAAATAGTTTCAAATAGAATTTGAAAGGTCTTTATTTATAAAAAAATAGCTTATATATTGATCTAATTTCACTAATTTGTAAATTTCTTTTCATATTATTAGTGAATCCAAAACAAGAAAATCTAACCATAATCATATTTAAATCCAGTTTTTCCAGGAAAAAAAAATCAGATACAAAACCATTACAAAAAGCTAAAATGTTACAAAAAATTAAAACATTAAACTATTATGATAATATTAATTTAATACTAAAATCCCTAATCTAAAATAACAATGTCCATTATCCCACTAATTTGAAGAGTTTATGGTGCTTAATCCATTAAAAGAACAATATGAATATCCACTTAATATACTTTGTCTTATAATTGTAAAGTTTAGTGTTTATAAATTATAAACTTTGTATAAATTCTGACCCAAAAAAAAATTGTATCAATAAAATAAAAAATGTTGCCATCTATAATATAATTTCTTCAAAGATCAATAAGAATTAGCACGCTGAAAAATATACATAGTTTTTAAAAGATATTTCTTAATTTAATAGTTAGAAATCGGTGTTCAAGTGAACATGCTTCGTTCAACAATAGAAACTCACAAAAACATTTAGAAGCTTGAATGACAAGAATACATGTTATGAAAGACAAGGTTTGTTATCCTAAATTTTAACATGCTCAACAAAGTCTTCGAGTAAATAATGGGACAAGTCTTATAAAAATTCTACAGCACTTAAGTAAAAAATCATACATTGAGAAAGGCAAGAGAAAGAAGAATTAGGAGGAAGATAGTGAATGTTAAGTTAAAATTGGACCAAAATGTTATCCGTAGTTTAATATGTTGCGTTTATGAGAGAGAAAGAAATAGAGAAGGAGAGAGAGAGAGAGAGAGAGAGAGAGAGAGAGAGAGAGAGAGTTAGAAATATATCAAACGTTTATGAAAAGAGGTCAATATTGTCTGTAATATATGTATTTGGAAAACATTAGAAGTTTACCGAAGAAGATTAATGTGTATCAATGAACATCCAACTCAAATTTAAGGAGAGAGAAATGTAAGTATAATATTTCATATAATTTTTCTACATCCAAAGTTAACAAGTGGGATCAAGATTAGATATTCGACTATCTAAATTTTGTGTAAATATGAATATTCAAAACTCTGATATGTAATAAGATTTATGAGCCCAATCTTTTTAAATTTTTTTTGACTTATATATATATATATATAGTTTTCTATTATATAATATACGTTTTCAATTAATTTTATTTTACTAATAACATAAAACTGTTAATAGATAAATAAATTAATATTTTATATTGCCGAAGTTTTTTCTAACTATATTATTAAACGGTATGTAATATTCCGCGCGAAGCGCGGATCACCCACTAGTCTATATATAAAAGAGAATGAAATCTCTTCTTATGCATCCACCTCATCACACATGCTCTAAAATTGTGTCACATCATCTATTCATTTTGTTAATTTCAAGTTTTTTGTTTCATTTATTATGTTTTATGTAATTTTATCTTTTAATTCTCATAAGAACTAACATTAATAGATATAATAGTTTTAAATAGAAGTTGAAAAGTCATTTCATTATAAAAGATAATGTATATAAGTGTAATTTCTAATTTTTTTTAGTTGTTGATTTTACAAAGAGCTAGCATAAGTATCAAGTTAATTTCCCTTTTAGATATTGTTTTCTTTGTTAGTTTAGTTTTTTTAATATTTATTTTCATTTTATTTTGATATATATGATTCAATATATGGACATATTGACATTTTTCAAAAAACATAACTTTCTTTATTTTTTAATCTAATTTTTAATGTTGTTTTTACAAAGAATTAATCTAGATTTTAAGTTAATTTTCGTTTAAATAATTTAGGTTTTTATTGATTTTCAATATCATGTCAAAATGTTGTGAAGGTTAAGTTAAAATTGTGTCAAAATATTGTTTGTAATTTAATATGGAGAGAGAGAGAGAGAGAGAGAGAGAGAGAGAGAGAGAGAGAGAGAGAGAGAGAGAGAGAGAGAGAGATTATGAGTGTATTTTGGAAATATATCAAGACGTTTATGAAATAAGATCTAAATTGTTGATTATATATTTTAAAAAATATTAGACGTTTATAAAAGAAGATTATTGTCGGATGAATGAATATCTATATTTAAGAAAAGAAAAATGTAAGTATAATATTTAATATATTTTCTCTTGATCCAAAGTTAATATTGGGAGAAGATTAGATATGCAACTATTTAAATTTTGTTTGTGAATATAAATTTTCAAACGTTTATGAACCCAAAATAAATTTTAATATGTATACTTTTATGGAAGAAAATCAATATCGGATGAATGAACACCCGACCTAGATATAAGAAAAGAGAATTGTAAGTATTGTTTCTTTTCCAACATACATCTTCAATACTTTTAAGAGTTATATTACTTTATATTATGCAAANGATAGTTGATAAAGTGTTTGAACTACAAAAGAAGTAGAGTTAATGTTGCTTAAGATCCGCATAAGATTCTTTGTTTTGAATATTTTAATTGAAAACATATGAGAATTAAAATAAATAAAGAACTCTTAGGTTTCGATTTTGTGTGTTTTAATATATATATTTTTTAAGTAGTGATCCAATTTTGTTTTCTATCTTTTAAAAAATTTATTTTAACGGATTTAAAATTTTGTTATTACAAACCCGCGTAAACGCAGGTCCTAATCTAGTATATATATATATATATATATATATTTGTATGTATAAAGTAGAATAGAGTATCTTCTTAAGCAGCCACATCATCTTGACACATCATCTAGTTTTCTTGTTAATTTCAAGTTCTTTATTTAATTTATATTATGTTTTATTCATTTTACCTTTAATTCTCATAATAACTAACATTCATTGATATAATAATTTTAAATAAAAGTTGAAAGGTCATTTATTTATAAAAACAAACTCTAATTTAATCATTTTAGTTTTATCACATTTATTTATATAGTTCAGCAAAACATTTACTTCTAAATACAAACATCAAAAAATATTAATAATAATTTTACTCATTATAAATTTCTCTTCATATGATTAGTGAAAATAATATACTAATTTATGAGAGAACAAGAAAGAGAGACTTAATTTATTACAAAACCATATAATCTAAAATAACAACATCCATTATCCCACTAATTTGTAAAAATGTTTAATCCATAAAAGACCAATATGGATATCTACTTCATCTACTTAATCTTATAGTTGAAAAATTTAGTGTTTATACCAGGTCAAAACATTGTTAAAATTAAGTTAAAACCGGACCAAAATGTTGTTCGGAATTCAATATGTTGCGTTTAATGAAGAGAAAGAAGGAGAGAGAAAGAGAGAGAAATAGAGGAAGAGAGAGAGATAGAGAGAGAGAGAGAGAAAGAGAGAGAGAGAGAGAGAGAGAGGGAGAGAGAGATTATGAAAGCATGGAAATACATGAAGACATTTATTAAATGAGATTAATATCGTTAGATATATATTTTGAAAAATATTAGACATTTATGGAAAATGATTAACGTCTGATGAATAAACATCCGACTGAGATTTAAGAAAAGAGGAATGTAAGTATAATAGTTAAAATAGTATATTTAGATAGTTTTTATTTAAACGGTATATTAGTGAAACGGTATATTAGCGAAAATAGTATATTTTTATTTAAATAATTGGGTAGATTAGAATATAAAACAAGAAAATTTAAAAATAATCGGTTTAGATAGTTTTTCCAAATACGTAGAATAAATTCACGAATCCAAAACCATTTAAAAAAACTAAAATGTTACAAATATATTAAAGTATGATGATATCATTAATTTATTACACAACTTTATAATTTAAAGTAGAAACATCCAAAAAGAGCAATATGGATTTCTAACTCGCCTACTTAGTCTTATGGTTTTAAAGTTTAATATTTATATCGGGCCATACTGTTGTGAAGGTTAAGTTAAAACCATGCTAAAATGTTGTCGATAATTCAATACGTTGTGTTTGAGAGAGAGAGAGGGGGAGGGAGGGAGGGAGGGAGGGAGGGAGAGAGGGAGAGAGAGAGGGAGGGAGAGAGAAAGGGAGGGAGGGAGGGAGGGAGGGAGAGGGAGGGAGAGTTATATTACTTTATATTATGCAAAATTCAAGAGTTTTTTTTAAGAATATAGATTCCAACACTATATTTATTGTGTATTAGTGTATTATAGGACTGATTTTTAGTTTTTTTATTTGGTTGGAATATTCATTTACTTAACGTTTTAATTTCAATGGAAATTGTGAATGTTTCAATAAGAATAGAAAAATCGGTTATAATAAGTTTATCTATTTATTTAGAGAATATGCGTATTGAGTCCAAATCATAATATTTAGTATTATGTATATACTATATAGTATTTGTGTATTCTTTTATTTAAATTTGTTTACGATGCTCTAGATTACCACATTATAGTTATAATTGAAGAACTTAACGGGTTTTAATAGAATAGTGTTTGATACGTTTTCTTAAAGACAAAAAATCAATAGAAAAGCTGATCAAAACAAGAAGCTTGATTTAATAGACATCCATATTTATAAATATTTTTTGTTTAATATGGTTTGTTAATAGAACTATATAAATTAACTAAATAATATAAATATTTAAACTTGATAACAAGTTAAAAATATTATATCAAAAATTTGAAATATTAAATTATATTATTCACATATATATAAAACAGATTAAATTATTTTTACTTTATACAATTTTAAAATCATCTTTAATAAAATTATTTATAATTTTTTTTATCTTACGCATGGCGCAGGTTATCACCTAATTATTATATATATAGTATTTATGGTCTCTCTCAACTTTCCGTATTTCTCACACACTTCTTAGAGATTAAGATCCATGACCTAATAATCTCTATCTAATTCCTAAATCCTAATAGATAAATTGGTAATTTTCTGCAACTGGTTCAATGATAAATTGATCGAAAATCCACAAAGGAGATGAGATCATACTCCGGAAGAGAAGATTAAAACGCAATCACCACGACAACAACCTACCATTACATCGTTGCCGACGGACTATTTCTTCTCAAAATGCATAATTTACACATTTCTTATCTTTCTAAATGATAATAAAATTTATGTGTGTTGACAACAGATACGAATTTTATCTTCCTGTGGAATAATACTTTAGTGTATTTTCTTTCCTCACAAATATAGTTAATGTACGCTTACAAGAAAGTGTTTTTATTCGACCACGTTCCACGAGCAAACACTGACCTATTACGATCTGACCAAACTCACAATTGTCTAAAAACTAAACTTCCGTCGTCTTGTTACATCATTATTAAAAGGGAAAATAGATCACATATTCACTTGGAAACACAACGTCTTGTTTTAATTAAAATCAATCATTTAGAAATACAAAATACGGTTCCAACAAGAAACAGTACGTTTACAAATTCATAAAATTTATATTACAGAAGAAGAAGAAGATTAAAAAAAAAAAAAAAATTCATAAACTTTATAATATCAATTTTAGCAATGATTTTAAAATAATACAAATACGACACTGTGTATGTCTGAAAGAGATCACAAATCATTGCATATGCTGTTTCATTATTTATTCTTTTTACAATCGTTTTATTTTATATTTTGAATACCATACCACTCATAAGATCATCATTATATTTTTTGCATTCATTGACCATACTTGGCCTTGTACTCTCTCCAGAGTTGATTCACATTTTTCCCAAGCAAATCAACAAAGAAACCATCACTATAGCCATTTCTCATCTTCTTGTTTATAGATTATAGAAGTCGATTGATGCGTTTCAATCCATTATGTCCATGTGGAGTGGTTTGGTTAGAAGATAACTGAGGCAGAAGCGTAAAATTGGAACAGTGTAACGATAGAAACCTCAAAACCATTGATTCTAATAATGGCTTTCTTTTGATCGAATGGCCAAGAACAAATGAGCAGGATGAGAATACTCTTCTCTAAGCAAAGCTCTTTATTAATCAATTCAAGTCAGTTTTACAAAGCCTAAAGACACCTACATTTATAGTGTCAAGATGAGTTTTAGAAAAAGAAACTACGCTTAACAGAACAGGACATTTAACTTAATGAGAAAAGAAGCGATAATGGAATGGAGTTTACAAGTTTAGCCAAATATTTCCGTGGTCAAGGGATCATTGATGAAACCTCTTATGTGGGAACGCCACAGCAAAACAGACATATATTTTAAATGTCGCTAGAGCATTATGGTTTCAAGAAAATTTTTCAATCGAATTTTAGGGTGAATGTATATTGACGGCTAGGTATTTTTGATTAATCACATAAATTTAGATTCTTAATCTACTCAACAAGAAGAATCTAGCGGAATTTTTATTTATAAGTTTGGACATACCAAACTCATTTTATTGCATACACATATATACATTTTCAGACAAATCAGAAACTGACACAAATATTATTTCTGGTTCTTAATCTGATACTTTCTAGAAACATTCAAGTCGATATGATGATTACTTATGCAAAGTTTGGATTCTTTTCATCAAGTATTCAGGGATTCACCATTTTCAAATATTCTAAGCACTGTACGCGCACCTCCAGCTCTACGGCTTCAAGATTCAGGATCATCGTACCATCGATGAAAACGTTGATGACAGTCTGAAGTTAATACGGGAGTTAAGTCATCTCAGCGTTCAAGTTCCATAAGAGGTTCAAGCTATCCTTCTCTTGAACTCGCTTCCAACAAGGTATGACCAGTTTAAAGAAACTTTGAAGTATGGTAGAGATTCTATCAAGATTGAGGATGTTGTGAGTTCAGCTAGATCAAAGGAAAAAGAACTAAGAGATAGTTCAGGATCAAGAAACAGTTCTGAGGGTCATTACGTAAGAGGAAGGACAGAGAATAGGAGGAATTCTCAATCAGGAAAAGGCAAGAACAACAGATCAAGATCAAAGTCAAAGGACAGGTAAGAAGATCTGTTGGATTTAAGAAGGGCATTTCAAGAAACAGAGTTATAAGTGGCTGGAAAGAAACAAAGGAAACACTCAGTCACAAGGAGCAGGAGAGTCACCTCACGCTAATTAAGGATGATGCTCAAGATTTGGTTGGATTGCAGACATCTTTTGATACAGGATGGCGAATAACACAAGTTATCGGGAAAAAAATATTGAAAGATTAGAGTGAGAAATTACACTTTGTAAAGGTGAGATAATATCAGCTCGAGTTTGAGCTAAGCTCGAGACTCCGGTGTCGCTAATCGCTAGTTAAACTCCAGTGTCGTTTTCTTTCTTGCACTCTGATTGTTCTTTCTATTGATTCTTGGTGAAGGTATCAATTGCACAAAAGCGAAGAAGAATTCAGAAAGAGAGAACTCTTGCCGAAGTTAAATGACTTTATAATTGAGACGATCTTTAAAAGGGTCTTTTTTTCTTCTCTGGTTTTCAATCTTTGTGATGGTGACTTCCCCTCGCTTTCTATAGTTGCAAGTAGATTCTAATTGCTTGTGTTTACATTTCAACTGAAGAAACCCTATTTGTTTCTCAAGATGTTGACAAAACGGCGTTGTTGAACTTTAAATTTGAATCGACTGGACGTTATCTTGAAAACGATGATGTTGATGACGGCGTGTGTGATTGGGGTTTGTCATTGACTCATTTGTGGAAAGGAAGCATCGGTGGGTAGAAGATGTAGAGACTATAGAGGGGAGAGCAAGCGAGAACGACTTCGTGTTGCAAAATGATGTCGTTTTGTTGTTAATGTGACTGAATTGAAAATGATTGACTAACAGATCGGATTACGTAAATGATTGTGTATTAAGTAATTGATAATTGATATATATTCATTTATAGAAAGAGAATTTTTTTTTTTTTCCTGTAACAGGCTAGAAAGAGATTATATCGTCCATAAAAACTCGCGTCTAAAACTCTTAATGATGTTTGGATGCGATAAAAAAAAGGCAAGATTTGTTAAACAAAATTAGAGATGGACTCTATTGAAATATTAATCATACTTTTTATTATTTGAAAATCACTTTTAATAAAAAAATTCTTATTTGTCAGCTGCACAATGAAAGTTAGTGCATTCTAATGATGACATGTAAATGTGACATGTCAAATTTCATAAAATAAACGAAATGTTTTGATTGGTTGAATTAAAATTAACTAAATTATAAAATTAAAATATGAATATCCCCTATATATTAATTGAGAAACATTTTTAAAGAGTAGTCTTGCTTTTCACACTATTTACGGTGGTGCCATTTTGCTGATGTGTCACCACCACAATTATTCTCACATTATTATAATAAAAATTTCCTTATTTTGATTAGAATAATTATATAATATATTTTTATCCATTTATTCATCTTGGCTACTTTTAATAAAACCAGATAATTATGTTTTAGTTTTTGGATTCTATAAAATCGAATTTTTTGTTATGTGATTATTTATGAATAATAAAATATAATTTATACACAATTTATTATATACACAATACTATTTTATGCTTATGTGAAAAATATATTTAAACTAAAAAAGACTTAGATAAGTGTGATTTTAATAAAAAAAATAACTTAATAATTTCAATAATTTTAAAAGAATATCAATAATTTGTAGACCACTGTCTTTAAAATAAATCTGCCTATTGAAAAAAAGTTGGTGAACAAATAAAAACATAGCTATCTAGGTTAAAATCAAAATATTAATAATGGGATTAAATAACCGGGGTACCATTAAATTTGATTTTCTGATTCAGTCTCTAAAAATTTATTTTTAAAACCAAA
>JAHZTW010000003.1:63625588-63700055 GCA_020283515.1 Alliaria petiolata | reverse complement strand
TACTCGGGAAGTCTACTTTGTATTATAAGTCTCATGTCGAGAAGTCTACTTTGTATTATAATGTCCCTCTGATTCACCTTTAAGTTATGTAATACATAAGAAGTCTACTAGATTGAGAAGTTATGTAAGAAAAAACACAATCCTTGTTATATATTAACTGATGGGTTACAACAAAAACTTTCCAACCACATCAAAATTAACTAAACCTTCACCACCATAATTTGTTTGTTACAAGTGGGGTACAAAACATTCACCACCATAATTAGTCTGTTCAGGAAATCAGGTACCTTCATATATATCTAAATCCCGCCAGTCGCGGTCTTCAGACGGTCCTTTGCAGTCGATCTCGTGGAATAAGTCAATCGCAACTTTCTGTCTATGAACTTTCATGTTGGCTAGACACAATGTCGAAGGAAATGGCAGTCCAAGAGCATGATATTCGATAAATTTCAGGCAAAAAACTCCACAATCACCACCGATCTTTTGTTGTGGCACCCATTCTCCGTCTACCCGTGTGTGCGTGAAAGCTGTATAAGGGAACTTATCTTTCTCTTCTCAGGGAGCCATATCTCGAAGCAGATAAGGAATCATGACTGCGAAAGGCTCAACTGCTTTCGCTAACTCTTCATCATCATCATGACCAAGAAAACTGTCTCAAATGATAATGTGCCGGTTAGGTAATGAGATACACAGAGCAATCAAATGATCTTATTTTATATTCAAGGGCAGGTATATGTCATCGATCTCGATCAACCATGACTTGTTCGTTCTGCAGTACACTGGTGCCTCACCGTTGTAATAATCAAAGGCACCAGGCGGCAGCATTCTACCTGAGCCATCGGGATTTGGTTTGGTGGCACGAAAATCAGCGTACTTGTTACTCCACATCATGCCGAAAATAGTATCAAGGAAGCAGATACGATGACTCCTAAACCATTCCGGATGTTTCGTAAAGCGATGTCTGAGCAGGTTGATGCCGGCATCCATATGCTACATTGAGAAATAGATAAGTCAGCAAAGTATGAAGTCTACTCGGGAAGTCTACTCCTTATAGAAGTCTATACTCGAGAAGTCTACTCGAGAAGTCTACTCGGGAAGTCTACTCGGGAAGTCTACTCGGGAAGTCTACTCCTTATAGAAGTCTATACTCGAGAAGTCTACTCGGGAAGTCTACTCGGGAAGTCTACTCGGGAAGTCTACTCCTTATAGAAGTCTATACTCGAGAAGTCTACTCGGGAAGCCTACTTCTTCTTACCGTGTCTACAAGCCACTGCTGTGGAGTTCTCAGCAGCCACCACCAGTAGTTTGTTGGATTCTTCTTCGCGTCGTGAGCCGGCCAGCCACTGCAGACATAATGAGCACACAATACTCAGGCTATATAGACTAATACTGATCAATTTATAAATCTTGATTCGACAGTGACAACTTACGGTAAACGTCTTAGCCAGACATTAAGAGCCTTATTCTTCACGGCATCAATGGGAGCAAAAGGATCATATCCATCACCTACATTTTCCTTCTCAGTTTTGGTTACGTTTGGGGTGATACTTCCCGCAACTGTAAAAGCTATTGCCCTCCTTAAGTTGTAGTCGGCCTTGGCTAGTGCCACAATTATTGCGGCCTTCTTCTTAGACCGTTGTTTCACTAAATAATCATCCACACCCTGCTGCGATGGTTTGCCCCTCCCTACATAGACGACACTTGGTTCTACATCTTGGGCAAAGTTTACACTCTCACATGGAGCTGCTTTTTTTTCCTGAAATAATACATAATAGATGTCAAAGACAAGAACAAACATCTGAAAATTAACAGCTTTATTAATTGGAAATTGTTCAAGTAAACATGGAGTCAGAAATCAAAGGTTACACACAATTGAAATCATCTTAAAATACAACATGATTGGTCACAAGCGGTCTACTTTTCAGACTTATTTGCCCTCAATCTTGCCCTAGTAACCCTAGTAACGACTTCAGTCAAAGAAGGCTTATTTGTCTTAAAGGTCTTTTTAGTTGTATTGGGAGAGGGATCGGAACTAACCCGACCAACGCTGGACTAGACATGCTCCTCATTCCTTGCCTCCTTAATCTTGGCAATAGTTTGGTCCACATCGGCAACCTTCTTAGTCAAGATGTCAAGCTTTGTATCGCACGCCGCAAACCCATCCTTCATATCCCCAGCCAATTTCGTGAAACATGTCGAGACATGTTGTTTCATCGACTCGACTAGTTTCTTCAAAACATCATCGTCTATGGAAGGAGGAGGGGCTGGACAAGTCTTCTTCCGGCTTTCATCGTCAGAATGAACGCCTCTTTTTTGGCCCTTTGTGTCCTCTAACTTCATGACGTTCGACTCCTTAACACCTTCGGACCGCCAGTGAGTGGACTTCCATTTCCATCTACCCTCACCCAACTCCCCAAATATGGCTTTGATAATGTTCTCGATCTGAGGATCAGCTACATCATCATCCCAAATAGGGAACATCTCTTCCCGTTCCTTCAGAGTAAAGTTATTGAAGCTAACCTGCAAACAATTGGGATATATATTTTACCGAGGTCTACGCAAAAAAGTATTCAAAAGAAGTCTACAAATATAAATTACCTGTTTCAGCATAGCCTCTTTGATGTATTTTCGTCCTCGACAACCGCCGTAAGCCAGCACCGGTGGAGTTGGGTTGTTGGGAAGCGGATTCCCAAAATCGGATCCGAAATCTGGCATGGCATAATACGCCCAAACCTGGAGCACTTCAGCAAACCCATAAATCCAACATGTCTTCGTCAAATCAGCTTTTTTGACAGACTCTATAAGGAACTTGAAAGCCACTCTTCCCCACGGATAATTTGCAAATGACCCGACATCCATGACTAGCCTTGCATAGTCCACCCGTGTGGGTGAATCCCTTTTCTTTGCCTCAATGAATCCAGCGTAGATGGATAAAAATCCTAACCTAATCCTATCATCCCTTGTCCAGTCCCCAGCATGCTTACACGCTTCTGTAAGATCGTTAATGCTCGGACCAACATCTACACTGACGCAAAGCTTTTCCCAAAAAACTTTCATCTCAGGGGTAACTTCTTGCTCCTTCAATGCCGGAACATACTCGCAGTTGAGACCAGTGAGGTCTTTAAACTCGTTCAGTGAAAACCTCAAGGGGTTTGCATCTACAAGACTCCATATCTCGTACTTTTATTGCAAACCAGCTGAAAACCGAGTATATACTGAACCACCCTCGATGCCCAGCCAAATTTCAATTTGTAGAACTTCAGAAAAATACCCAGCTGCGAGTCCAAAAGCTCTTCCCATTCATCTTCTTCTAATACTTCTTCCAATGCAGGAATCAGCTTACTATCGTTGCTGTAGTAGCTTATACTTTTGCCAAACTGTGGCTCCTCGCCCTTTGTGTATAATCTACTTGGAAACATGGCCTTCTCCATCCTGCAAAACCCACAAGTCTAGTTCAGAAGTCTAGTTCAAAAGTAAGTCTACTCGAGAAGTCTACTCGAGAAGTCTACTCGAGAAGTCTACTCGGGAAGTCTACTCGGGAAGTCTACTCGAGAGAAGTCTACTCGAGAGAAGTCTACTCGAGCGAAGTATACTCGATGGAAGTCTACTCGATCAGCCTACGCGAGAAGTCTACTCGAGAGAAGTCTACTTTCGATTTTACTACATAAAGAAGTCTACTTCATACAGAATTATACTTCATAAAGAAGTCTACTTTACAAGCCTACTTGAGAAGTCTGATATGAAGTCTGAAATAAACAACTAGTTACACTTAATCTGACCAAAGGAGCCGTATAATTACCTTCGAGAACACTAAAATCACTGAAATCCGGAGGAGACAACCAATGGCGTCGCAGAGATCTGTAAATCCAACCAGAAATTTTAAAATTTGCGGCGATGATAATAAAATACCAAAATTTGAATCTAACATATGCCCGACAAAGACAAAGGAGGATAGAATTACCACCGGCGGCGACAATGAAGAAACATCCAGCAGGGGCAAAAAAGCGGCAATGATGAGAAGAGATAAACGAATTCG
The DNA here is from genome assembly GCA_020283515.1 of Alliaria petiolata. Taxonomy (NCBI): domain Eukaryota; kingdom Viridiplantae; phylum Streptophyta; class Magnoliopsida; order Brassicales; family Brassicaceae; genus Alliaria; species Alliaria petiolata. The sequence goes on along the minus strand of JAHZTW010000003.1, from coordinate 63,696,019 downwards.
ATTAAGGCATATATACAGAAGAAAAAGAGAGAGAAGTGAGAGAAGTGAGAGAGCGGAACAAAGATTACCACTGTATGGCGACAGCGACGGCGACGGCGACGACGAGAGTGGCGACGGCGACAGAAATGGCCAAAATCTCCCTTTCCAAAATCTCCCTTTCAGAGAAACTAGGGTTTTGTCCGATAAAAAGTAAATGCACAAATGGTAAAATGAAATATATAGCACGGTTAATCATGGGTTAGTAAAATTGCTCGGTTAAACCGATGTGTTTTTCGGTTTAGTCAGAAGTCTACTCGAGAAGTCTACATGAGAAGTTTACAAGAGAAGTCTACTTACCCTAAACCCTAAATAAAATATTTTTGTATTGGTTTCTAACCTAATTTGGCTATGTTGATTTAAATTGATCCATTTTTTGAAATTTTATTTTTAATTGATGGAAATGTATATTTTTTGGTTATTTATCTAAGTTTTTTTATAAAATTAATTTTTTATAATGTTTTTTTAATTAACTCTCAGGAAATTATTTGAGAGAAGTATACTCGAGAAGTCTACTCGCGAAGTCTACTCTGCAATATAAGTCACACGAGTGAAGTCTACTTTGGAAGTCTACTCGCGAAGTCTACTGTATAATATAATTCTATTCGAGAGAAGTCTACTCGAGAAGTCTACTCGAGAAGTCTATTTACCCTAAACCCTAAATAAAATATTTTCGATTAAAACTTATATCAAAACATTAATTTACTTAACATATTCACAAATTATCGTTAAAATAATAAAGATATCAACGCTAAATCATTAACAAAACCATAAATTATGAATTCATATAAATGTTTTTCTTACCCTAACAATTACACCCTTATACCCTATACTTTAAACCTTAACCATAACCCTTTTAAACTAAATACTCATGAAACATATAAATTGATTCATATTCATGAAATTTTATTTTATATAGATGCCAATTGTGTATGTTTTAATTGTGTTTATAATTTTTTTACCAAATTATTTTTTATAATTTTTATTATTAAAATTTGAGATTTAGCGATTTAGTAGACTTCTCTAGTAGACTTCTCTAGATGTATTGGTTTCTAACCTAATTTGGCTATGTTGATTTAAATTGATACATTTTTTTGAAATTTTATTTTTAATAGATGGAAAATGAATATGTTTTGGTTATTTATCAAAGTTTTTTATAAAATTAATTTTTTATAATTTTTTATAATTATTTCTAAGGAAATTATTTGAGAGAAGTCTACTCTGTAGTATAAGTCATAGGCGGGAAGTCTACTTCGAAAGTAGACTTCTTGGAGAGGTCAAGAAGTCTACACGGGAAGTCTACTCTCTCGTAGTAGACTTCTCTAGGGTAAAACCGTCATTATCACGCGCGTTTTTTGTTTGGTTATAAGGGTGAGGGTTGTAATTTCACTACCCATGTGGGTTACTTTTGCCAAACATACAATAGGGGGTCTAGTTTTGGAGAAAGAATCAAGTTTTAGGTCATTTTTAGCAATTCCCCCAAGAATATATTCAATTTAATTATGGTGTTTTAACAAAGAAAAGAAAGTGAGATATGGTACACAAAAAATATTTTAAAAATAATCTTATATTTCCTAAAAAATCACCAGGATTAATGATTCTCATTAATAAGACCTACCCTCTTTAAATTATAAAATATGTTATACGATTTTGCTTACCTATTTCACATATATAGAATTTTGCTTAGCAAGTAAAATATTAAAAACTTTACTTGGTAATTACTCTCATTAATAAGATCTACCCTTTTTAAAATATAAAATATGTTATTCGATTTTGCTTACCTATTTCACATATATCGAATTTTGCTTAGCAAGTAAAATATTTAAAACTTTACTTGGTAATTACTCTCATTAATAAGACCTACCCTCTTTAGCATAATAAAAAATTAAATTTGATTTTTGCTTACCTAATTCAAATAAATCGAATTTTACTAACCAAGTCAATATTTAATAATTTTATTGATTGAAAACCCTATTCTTCCTCTACTATATAAGTAGTTCTTCTATGACCACTTACATTCATCATTTTAAAAAGTCTTATATTTTTTCAATCTTTAATTTATAGTTATCATGGCAATCAACTCAAAGCTCCAAATCTCAGAGATATATGGAATTCTCCAAATTCTCCAAATAAAATAATTAAAAATCATTATATTTTAAATTCAAATTCACTTACCCGAAAAAAATAAATCTCTCACCCCGCGCAAGGCGCGGATTATCACCTAGTACTAGATTATAACACTAAAATTAATAAATGATAATATAATATCCAATAGGATTACAAAATTTTTACAACCAATATATATTATATTTTTATATAAAAAATGATAATATAATATCCAATAGGATAGTAAATACGCTATACCATTTTTATGTCTTTTTTATCAAAAAATAAAAAGCTATATCATACTCATATACAGTCTCATTGTAGATCGAGAATTTGAGATTAGAAATAAAATAAAATGTAAATGGATGAAAAAATAAATTATAAACAAATATGAATTAGAAGTAAAAATACAAATAAAAATAAATATCTGCAGTTTTGTTTTTCCGTAACTCTCTGGTGCTTTGTTTTACAGAATCATTTAAAATTCTTAAAAAAAGCAAATTTCATAATAAAGGCATGTGCGACTCAAAATTTATAATGAACACATGTGTGCATGCCAACCATAAGAAAATTTATTTTCTTCATCAAACCAATTTTTCAATATTGGACGAAAAGATGAGCGGAGAGCTACCAGAAAATTTATAAAATATGATTTCACAAATTTTATAATAATTATGTATTATAATTATTTTTGAAAAGGAAAATTACTAATAGATTATCCAATGTACTATAATAATTTTCATGATAAAGTTGAATATTATATTTTAAATTTTTTAAAAATTCTTTGTAATTTTTGTTAATATTTAATATAAATTTTAATTGAAACCATATATCATAAAATGCTAAAAATAAGAAATTTTGATTAAATAAAAAACGTTTGAAACGGTTTTAGTGATTGTTCTTAAACGACAAAAACTGCATCGTGTAAAAACATAACGTTTGCGGAAAATATCCAAAAAACTAACCAACACCTGAATATAACAATTCACTTATTTTTAACTCATACTTACATCCATAAATATATGTATTTATTTCTTTTTAAAACACAACTATACATTATAAAAATATATATTACAAAACATATACTTTTTTAACACATAAAAACCATACTTCGATTTTTCCACAAATATGTGTGTGGATATAAATATTAATTATGCAAAAATCAAAGTCGCATACGAACTTGTCGTGCATGCATTTTGTTAACTTCGATTATAGTCTAATTTTAATTAATTTTAGTTATTAAATAATTTATATATTTTTTTAATTTTCTATATGTGTTAAGAGCAGTGAGGTGGTTGGTACGCACGAATGTGCGGGCCAACCATCTACCCGCTCTTAGGATAAGTAAAGATTGTAAAACCCATTTTGTTTTAATTAGCAATAGGTTAAAGAAAAATATATACTTAAAATATATATATTGGCAATATTATATTGTGTAAGGAGAAAAAAAAGCATAGTATAAATAATATTCAAGACATATTATAAGAATTTAATTATTATTTAATATAACTTTTATATTTGCAATTATATGTTAATATAACTTTTATATTTGCAATTATATGTTACTGTAAACGGTAGAAAAAATAATTTTTTTTTTAAATAAATCAGTTTTAAAAGACACAAAACGATATGAAACGTTTGTGTAATTGTTGTTAAACACTAAAACTGTATATGTATAAAAATATAACATCTATATAATATATAAGAAAATTAATCAATACTTAAATATTAGAACTATTTATGTCTATAAAAAAAATTATATCTTCACATGCGTGCAAGCCAACCATAAAAATTAAATAAATTATTATATGTTTTAATATTTTTCATTTTATTTAGTTATCATATTTACACTTTTTATCTAAGGAAGTATTTTAAAATCTTGGTTAATGGCTTTTTTATCTTCAATTTCTATTGAAATCTATAACATTTTTCATTTGATTTATCGTTATTTATTTATTATTAAATATTAATATAATATTTTTATTAATACATAATTAATTATGTACAAATAGATCAACTTCAATATACAATATTAATTATATATTGAACATATAAAATGTTTTATAACCCGCACACGGTGCAAATCGATCACCTAGTTTTGAATAAAAGCAAACAACACTAAAATAATAGTTTAGTATGTTATCAGTATCACTGTTATCACAATGATGTTGATGACCAAAATTGATGCATTAAGAAAAATTAGAGATGAATTCTATTGAAATATTAACTTTAAATAAAAGTAAAAAACACTAAAATCATATTTTAGTATGCTATCACAGTTATGTATGTATAAATTTATAATATTATTGTAACCATATATGTAAGAGTTTTTTATAAAACAATATTATCTTATTATCTTATCAAATTTTTTTTTAAATTTTACATTGTTTAGATCTAATACAAGTAAAATTTATTATTTTATCGTATTTATTAATTTATTAAATATTAATTTATAAATTTTTTATCGTACTACCTCTTCAATCAGTTACCGAATAAACATTATAATGTGTACTACTCTATCTCAATAAAAACTAGGGAAAGGCTCGCGCATTGCGCGAGTTTCTATGATATTTTGACTGTTTTAATTTTACAATTTATTTCATTATATTTGTTACTAAATTTTTGTAGGTAAATATTAGTTTTAAAGTTGTGAATACCATGCATTTTAAAAATAAATTTTATTAAAAAATTGGCAGAATAATAATATCTATAGAGAATGAGGTTTGACCCTATTAGGGCGGTGAAGCTGTCACCATTCTGAGAAAGCAAATGGACATAATCAGAAAGAAAGTCTCAGAGAGTAGAATCCATATTGCAACAGTGGTGGTGGTTTGAGTTTTGATGGATTACGAAAGCAAACAGTGCATGATTTTCATTCGTAATAAATGAATATACTTTTTGCTTGGCCACAAAGAAAACACAAAGAAATAAATATATTTTTGGTGCATAAACAATGCCACAGCCATCTCTTAAAAGTTAAAAAATCTCCTAAAATAATGTGAAGTAGGGACAATAACCAAAAAAAAGGAAGAGAATACCGATTAGATATGATAATAGATAAGAGATAAGCAGCGAAGAACATGCCTAGGGGAATCATAACTTATTTCTCTTGCTGAGCTGCTATTATATTGTTGCTATTGCATCCGAATTTGTGATGGCCGAGGATCCAAATACCATATGATGGCAGATGAAATTGGTATTCGGTAAATTGACTTTCCTTTGATGAGATTCATGAACTGATCGGAAAGTAATCAAAAGTGTTGTGACCTTAATCAATAACAACGATTACAGAATAAAGTACGATTACAAAGAACGATTCCTCAAAATGATGCGTCTTCTTATTATCGAAGGAGGAAAAAGAGAGCCTCTTACCATTTGAAAGATTGGTGGAATAATAATATATATAGTGAATGATAATTTTTTTTATTCATCGTATGCATATAAAATAATGAGAATTTTTTTTATTCATCGTATGCATATAAAATATCAAATTATTTCTCTTTGACAATAATAACATGTTGTTTTGTAGTATAACTAATCTGAAATACATTTGTGGTAAAATTTGTGAATTAATGGGTTGTAAAAAGGATGTGTGATTCTATTTTATGCATATATATATATAATAGTGTATTTTTTTTACTACCATTACTATTCATCATGTTAAAAATTTTACGTCATTTTTTTAACGCAAATCATGTGATATAGATAAAAAAAAATTATATTTTTCAGTTTGATTTCAAACTTTAATGAATCTATTCTAATATAGTAAGATGTTTTTTTAAGAAAATGTCTAACATTTCAACCTTTAATGAATTATTTATGAAGAAATGTAAGACAAATAAGATTGAAAAGAGAGAAAAATAAGAAAGAGAAAGAGTGAAAGAGGAGGTGACACATGTAAATTTCTAGAATGCCATGTGGCAACATTTTAAAACTCACTCTTAAAAAAAAACCTTACTATATTAGAATAGATAGATATAACTAATCAAAGTCTATATCATTTTATTAGCCTCTTATGACAGATAGCAAACCAGTAACCAAATTAAGTATATCATTTGGATAGCTACTTATCACAGGTAGCAACCAAATATATATTATGTTTTTGGTCAACACATTGTTTACAACTTCAAATATATATTATGTTTTTGGTCAACACATTGTTTACAACTTATTAGTTTATGGTCAAAGTACTATCATATTCTCCATTTAATAATCTATTTACTTTATATTCAAGATATACTATTGAACCCTACCATATTTTTGCATATACTCTTATACGGTAATAAATTCAGTCAAATATTATTCATTTATTAAAATACTATTTCCTTAATAAAAGATATATTAAATGTAGTGCTAATTTTATTGCTTCTCTCCTTGACATGGTAATGTATATAAATCACTGAGTGTTTTCATTCTCAGGGGAACAAAACTAATAAAATGTCTACAAGATTCATGATGGCTCTTACTATGAATCTTTTACCTCTTTTGTTCTCAGCAGCCCTAATTCGTTCCGATCAAAGTATGGTGCCTCTCAGATCTTTCAAGGTCAGCTTTTGAAATAAAAACTTTAGACACACGTCTCCTTTACATTATTGTTATCTACATCTACTTAATTGATTCAATTTCCTTTTTTTATATCATAGACTGAGTTAAAATTCGTTTAGTTAATTTTGTTATAAAAATCTCATGTCTTTTTTTTGGTCATTGGCAGATAAGTGACAATGTAACATATGATTGCATAGATATTTATAAGCAACCAGGACTTGATCACCCCTTGCTAAGAAACCACACAATCCAGGTGCATGATCAGAAATTCGTCTCCTACATACATTTTACTTTTTTATTTTTATTTTACAAAATGTGATTTTCGAATTTGGCTATAAACAATTTTTTTCTAAAAAGATGAAACCATCAGTTTCAAGACCTGAAATAAAAAATCAAACTGGCAACAACAAAACATATAAGAAGAAAATAAAATGTCCATATGGAACTGTTCCTATATTGAGAAATACACAAGAATTCATCAGCAGCGCGCAACTTTTTGCCGACAAGTATTTCCATCCGCTATCAGCTGATAGCCCTGGAACACATGTAAATCATTCATTTTCTTCTAATACTTTAGATCTTATAATTTTTTGATATGTAGATTTGAAGTATTAGTTAATGTAATATATATTGTCATTATGACCGGCTCTTGCTAGATTGTTGGAGTAAGATCACATAATGGATCATTTCGTGGCGTAGACGGTTGGGGTAATCATTATAACCTAAACATCAAAAAAGATCAAGCCTCATATAGTCAAATATATATTGGCAGTGGATTGAATAAAGAGGTCAATTTTATCTCAGCGGGGATGATGGTAGGTTTTACAATTTATTGGTTCTTTTTTTCCTTTAATCCATTTGATCTTATGGGTAGTGTTAAAGTATTGATAGTGTTTTTGACAGAACAATCCAGGTTTTTTTGGTGACGAACGTGTTTGGTCATATGGATTTTGGAAGGTGTGCATATAAAAAAATTATTTTGGTTTTTGAAATCGTGTGCAATATATATATGTTTAAATAAAAGAACATGTAAATACTTATCAAATATGAATTAATAGCGTAAAGATGGAAAAGGATGTTACAATACGGCATGTTCAGGATTTGTTCAAGTCTCGCAGGTGGTTCCTATAGTTGAACCCATTGACCTTAAGCCAGGAAAAGCTGTAGGACTGCATTTCTCCATACATCAGGTATTTTTCTAATTTTATATTATATTTATTTCATTTTTTATATAATATTTTAAAGATTTTTTTTTAAGTCTTTATGCAAAATTTTTTTTATGTCATTCCCATTTAGTGGTGAAAAAATTATGATTAATTCATGAAATTAATATTTTATTGAATCAAATTAGTGATCGATGTGTTAAGATTATAACCTTATTAGTCTAAAGAATTTTCCCTTCAAATAATTTTATTACAACATTTTTTACTGCAATTTGTTTAACAAATGATTTTTTTTCTCCCTTGATGTATACAAATAGGATAAACAAACAGGAAACTGGTGGATTACTCAAATTTCGCCTAATGCAGATATTGGCTACTGGCCTAAAGAGCTATTTAATCTTTTAGACAATGGTGCAAATATGGCTGGAGTTGGAGGTGTGGTTCAGGCTACACGTTCTGGTTCAAGCCCTCCGATGGGTAATGGTAAATTTCCGAATCGGAACCCCTCCAGATCAGCATTATTTTCAAATATTCATGTATTGAATTCTAACTTTGAGAAGCATAAAATGAATTCTTTCCCTATAGAGAAGTTGATAGATAGTACCAAATGTTATGGGCTAAGAATTGGTAAAAGTATTCCGTTTTACACTAGTAAGCTCGGTTTCTTTTTCAATTATGGTGGTCCGGGAGGAAATTCTTGTGGAGTTTGATATTTGTAATATAATATTTAAACTTGGTATTTAATAAATATATTCTAAATTAATAATATGCAAACTGTTATACGTCAATATTTTTGTTTTGTTCTCAAAGTTAACTCTTTTAATATTGTAAATGACCAATGATCTATTTGACTGCTAACAACCTTAGTTAAAATTAAAAAAATAGCGTCGAATGATCCAAAAACAAAATGAAAATAATGAGTAGATTGTACCCAATATCAAAAATATTTTTAGAACAGCCAGCAATTTTTCTATTAGTACCATGTGAGTCTGTACAGTTTCAACCGAATAAAAAAAAGTTAGTATGTTCCTTATGCCTTTGTACAAAATTATGGGACTTGATGGTTTCATTTCGGAGTTTTACATGGCTGACTGACCAATTATAGGATATAATTTTACTGTAGCATGCAATGCAATCATTTTTATGATTGATTTTCATGATTTATGAATGTAATGCTACGATCCACTTTCTCATTCTGAAGATGATTGTTGCAATGATGATGATGCAACGTGTTATATAAAGTTATCTCTAATTTTTTGGCCAATCGTCTCCAAAGAGTGCTTTTATAAACAGACATGTATTGCTAGAGAATTTGATATTGGCTACCGAGCTTGTTAAGGACTACCACAAGGACTCGATAACAATTTGTTGTAGCGTGAATTTAATATTTCTAAGGTTTTTTATACGGTTCGTTGGGAGTTTATTATAGCTACTCTCCAAGCTATGGTGGTCTTTCCAAATCTGTTCATTGCTTGGATCAGAAGTTGTATAATCTCCGCTTCCTTCATGGTTTTAATCAACGGTGAGCTTAGCTCTTAAAATCGAGTGGTCTTATAATTAGACAAGGTTGCTCCCTATCTCCCTATTTATTATTCCCTATGTTCCATATTAATTATTACTCCCTCTGTTTCACAAAAAGTGTCATTCTGACATTTTTCACACAAATTAAGAAAATTTGTAAATCTCTTTTATGCCCTTTATTAATACATTAAATACATAAGTTTTTCTCTCTAATTAATATGTTAAAATAGTAGGGATAAAACTGAGATTTAGTTTAAAAAATTGCATTGAAAACATAAAGTAACACTCTTTGTGAAACAAAAACAAAAAGTCAAAATGACACTCTTTGTGAAACGGAGGGAGTAAAAGATATAAGGAAAAAAATTATGTTTCAATTTATAAGATGTTTTACAAGTATATATGCAAATTTTAATTAATGTTACTAGAAGAAGCGCGCGGGTTTACATTTTAAGTTTAAAAAAAAAAAAAATAACATCTCATTGTTTTCTTTTTACGATACTATATATATTAAGTTACTTGATATCAGTAATTTCCATACCATTACTTGTAATTGGTTGTAGAGATTTTATAGAAGTGTGTAGGTTTATTTTATTGTGTTTTATGGTATCTTACCTCTATATTTCCTATACATAGTATTATGCTTTCAATGTTTTTTTTTAACATTAACTTTATGGTCCATCTGATGTGGCACCTTGTTTATTTGCGTGCCTTGTTTTAATGAATAAAAATTTGTGAGACGAATTACAAAGGGTCCAAATGGTAACGCATTAATTTTGCTGAATGTGGAATCTGGCTGGATTTTTTTTGTGCTTTTTGGCAGAATCTAGCTGAATAACTACGAATTCAAATGGTAACCGAGAAATCTAGCTGAATAACTGAAAAATATTTATAAGATAAATGGTTTAAATGGTTACGAAATAAATAAAATATTTTGCCAAAAGTTTAAAATTTATACTTCAGTATTTACTTATCATGTTATAAATTTTAATTTAAAATTTATAAAGTTATAAGTATTTTCTTTTTAAAATAACAAATATTTTTTTATTTATTTAGAACTAAAAATTATTTTCGAATCTTTAAATTTTTTTTAAATGTTAACTGATTTGACCGTCAGACAGTTATCGAAAAACACCCTTCCATAGTGTTTTCAGAATATCACATTTATTTTTATTAGATTTTGTCATGTAGATAAATAAAAAATATCTTAAATACAAAGCTTAAAATCAATATATTTGGATCTAGATCTGATCATGATGATAAAAAAAATTTACTATTCGGATCCAGATCCGATTGTTCCCATATATCCAAAATTTTGGAGCATATTTTAAAATCAAATTTTGAAATTTTTTTATTTTATTAAGTTTTTGGATAATTATTAATGGATCTTAAATATTAGCAAAATAACTGAAAAATAGTTTTCTTTATTTTGTTCACCAAAAAACTCTTTAAATATCATTAAAAATGCATTTAAAATGAATAATCATATAATTATAATTCTTCTTGAAAAATACATAATTTCATATAACCACTTTTTTCATTCAACTGATAACCACTTTTTTCAGCAGAAACTCTTCTTAATTCAATCATTACTGTGTTAACAGTTATTCTTTAAAAGCCTTTTGGTTTTATTATGAAAAAATAAATTTAATTATATATTTTTGCCTATACATAAAAATATGATACACTTAAAGTTATAAAATGCACTAAAACTTTAACATTCCACTAAATACTTCAAGAAGAAAAGTGAAAAAAAAAACTTTTTAGAGGAATTTTATTCATCTTAAGTCAACTGGTAATACATGTGAAAAATTAAGCTGCTTTTCCATGAATTCCTCAATTCAGCCAACACCAGTTAGAGCCAAAGTAAGTTGTTGAGAGGTGAAATAATTCATCTTCTCTTTTGCGGGCTTATCGAGACGAAGTTTTTACATAATTTTCTTACCATCAGCAAACACCACACAATCATTTTGCACGAGAACTTAAAGGCACAAAACTCCCATTCATCTAAAATGACTAATGAAGAAGAAAATAAACACACAAAAGAAGCTTTGGCAAGACTCTGAAACTCCTCATTTTCCAATATGATTTCTCTTCGAGGCAGCGACAGTAGAATCGTTACGTTCATCGCTACCAACATAGCTCATTCATGTATCTTCCCCCAAACTGTCATTTCCTATTCCTCATCCCAAATATATACACGTGTTTGGAAGAAAGCACCGCAAAATTAATCATAAGAGAATGCCGATAACCAGATTTTTCACTTGGGATCCACAAAGGGTCTAGTACTCTAGTTGCCTCCTTATATAGCTCTTATTCAATGAAGAAAGCCATTCAAATGAAAAAAAGGAAGGACCTCTATTGACCCTTTTTTTTTAAACTTAAGTAGAGGACAGTTCGGGGAAAAATGAGAATGTGAGAAAGATGTTGAGCGCAATTATGTTTTAGTTAAATAAAAGCTAACCTGCCAATTCCATTTTGCTACTACCTCTTAACGCTTCACTCGAATCTCAAACTTCTGGTAAGAAGACTGCAAGACACATCCATTGATCCACACATATTTGAAGACAAAAAGGAAATTAGAGAATGCTACTTACATAATCTAGGAGAAGTGATAAGCAAACCTTCATGTGTGTAAGCCATTCCCCATGATCTCTGTCATCCTCATAACCTCCAGTAATCATTTATATGGATGGAAACTAAGATAGATTCAGTTTTCGCAATAAACAAAAAGACCTTAAATTTAAATTAAGCTGTTACATGCACGATGAAATTAACTCTGCAGATTTTGCGCTTGTATAAAATCAATCCAGCTTGAGTTACACATAATTTTATGTAAGGAGAAATGTAGATTTCAATTACCTTAACTTAGACAAACGTACAATAGTATGATTTATGAGTTTGAACCTTACCAGGATATATAGATCGTATTGGAATATACTCTTTCCGATAATCTCGTATATACATATTTACATATTTCCTTTTCTATGTAATCTACTTTTCTTAGCAATTAGGTTAAGATGATGTACATGTATATAAACCGCTTGGCTCAATGAATAAACGCAACACTTCCGCATACTTTGTCATGGTATCAGAGCCATAAGGCTATACAGAATTTTTAGAAGCGAAGGCTCTCTCTTGTTCTTCCTTTTCTTCTTTGTTACTTGCGTTCGTGGTGATAGCAAACCGACGAGGTTTCGCTTGNGGGTGTAGTTCACTTTTAAAAAAATGATAATATTGATTTATTTAAAGGTGGAAAAATCAAGTTTTATAATTTGCCTTTGTTTGAAATAAAGATTTATATGTTTGTACTATATCTCAAACTCGCTTTCTAAAAATTGATAATATTGGTTTATTTAGAGATTGATAATTTCTGGTATCAAAGTTTATAAGGTTAATAACTAAACAAAATGAAAAAAAAACCATTTGTATATTGGTTTAGATTTCCTTTGAATTTACCAGTTTATAAAATTTTGTTGGTATGCAATTTCAATTTGATATCAAAACTTTGGATAAACGATTTGATATCCGGTTTCAGCAACACTCTATAGCCTACCCTCTTTTTTGTGCATAAGATAGTAATACACATGGTTTGAAATTAAATTCTATTACTGAATTTATAGTTTGAGAGCACACGCAACACCAATTCCAAGTTGATATTTCCATGGCTGCTTCTGTATACTTGTATTCTTGTTCATGGCGAAAAAACACTCAACTCTAACCAAAAAATTTCACATAAAACAAATTCTGTCAAAGACTAAATTACATCAATTGGCTAAGGAACTCATTTAAACCAAGAAGATCGAAGAAGTTATATGAAAACTAATACAGAAGGAGAAAGAGAGATATATCTGAAACTATTAAGCTGGGTTTATCTCTGACATGATGACTTAACTTCTCATCCGATTAGATTTATTGAACGATGATTGATATTTTATCATCTTCATGTGTGCGTTTATCATCTTCGTAACGAGGGGTATGTTCTTTCAGTATTCGTTGATATTAAGATGTTTTAATTAGGAACGTATATCTGCCGGGAAAGATCTCAATTTTCAATTTTTTATTTCCAATATAACATACACATTTATGTAAATTGCAAATAAGAAATTTTGAAAACATCTTAATCTTTGTTAGTTAATTTTTTTTCTGGGATAACCAAAACATTCTTGCTAATACAAAAGTTTGTGTCATCGTTATTATATACTGAAACAAAATATAAATTAATATTTGGCTTATAAGTTAAGCAAAGTGCATTGATTTTTTTTCATCCGAGCGTATCTTTTTGGTTCTTTTTTCTTTTCTCCAAGTCGCTTAAAAGTTTCTTTCATAATCTCCTTCTCCTTTTTATGTTCTTTAATTTTTTTCTCTAAGCTTAGTTCTTTCCTCCTCTAAATTCTCCATATATTTCTTCATCTTGTTCTCCCCTGATCTACTACATAACCTAATTTGTTGCATTCCACACTATTTGCAACGTCTCCATTACCGTTTCTTCGCATTTTCCTTGTTTCTCTAAGATTTTTCCTTACATAGATTGAAACTCATGTAGTGTAACTGCCGAGAGAAAAGGAACTACGACGCATCCTTTGGGAATTATATAATCTACAAAGACCAATGAGAATTGATAATTAATAAAACCATGTTTCTGGTGCATATACCAAAAGTTAAAGACGCTATTTGCGTACCTTGATACGAAACATTTCTTGTCGCTACAGCAGTGACTTACAAAAGAACAGGGCCTACATGTTGAGAAATCAATAAAGTTTTTAGTGAAGGTCTTTAACCATCTGAGATGAGAAACAGAGCGGTTTCTTTTACCTGTCGATCTACTAAAGTTAATCTGAAGTACACAAAAAAAGAATAATTTGATATGAATGTTAAGAATTTATGTCATAGTTGAAGACTACTTATTCATCATTTCTACGAAACCTTACCCAAGATAAAGTATCATGCTCCACTTTTTTATCGTTAGCCAATCACTACCACTTGAGCTAAGCCCATAAGCAAAAATATTTAGCATCCTCACCTATAGCTAAAGTGTTTAAAGACACTATTCCGTCATCACTAAGAGTATTGCGATCATGCAAAATATCTTCTTAAAAATCCAAATCAGCTTGAAAACCCGTTTTCAAATCAAAAAGTCAATTAAGAATTTGGAGAGTAAGAAAATAATTTTAAAAGAGTTTTACTGCTTCAGATTACCTGAATTATATAAAGCATATTTTAAGCTTGAATACATGTGTTGTGAACGTAAAAGGAACTTCTCACTCGCTTAAAGGGAGTATCGTAGCGAGGATGATCAATAGGCTTTGTGATTTTCTCATGAAGTTTTATGATCAACAATATATGTTTTGTAGTTCTGTAGATTCTAACAAATAAACTAAACCATAGAGAGAGATAGAGAGAAAGAGTAAATCAAATTTAGAAAGAGCAAATCAATAATAGAGAGAACATAAAAGTGTAGATGTAATGTCTGAGTGAGACTCTCACCGCTTTTTTGTATGTTTTGATCAAACGACCTTTAGAAGGCAGAGCGGAAAAAACTCAATCTTAATAAGTAGTTCAATACATGTAAATTTATATATTGTTATTCGCCACCTATCTCATTTCATTTCATTTTTCGAATTATTTTTTCTCATCCCCTACTTGCTGATTCTCTTCATCTGAATATTTTCCTTCTGAATTTTGTTATTGATCACATCATAATATGGAAAGCTCTGATAATCAGATCTAACTTGATTCAAATTCTATTTTACACTTACCTGCTCCATAATTAAAATCGGTCATGCTTTTCTTCCTCACTCTTTCACTTGTTTTGCTTTCATTTAAACGTCTTCGTCTAGCGTTTTGTGATTGAGCAGTCTAGTGGTGGCTCTGGAGGTGGGCTGTAGGATCCTCTAGACGATGCCTTTTTCTTTTTCCCATGCACAACCGGAACAAATGGCTCTTCCTCATATGACGCTAGCGAAGACTCAATCTTGTCAATTCTTGGTGCGTTAATTGACACATCAGGAGATTTTCTGGTAGATAGTCTTTGATTACTTTTGCAGGTTTTCTTGTGCCACGCATGGAGGCTCGACTAATCAATGCTGCTGATTTTCGGTTCATATGATGTGATGAAACAGGAAGCTACAAATAGTATGGAAACAAGCGTTCTTTATTTAAGGATGGATCACTTACTTGACCACAGGTGAGGACAAAGCTCTCACTGGAACATACTTAGAACTCTTAGAAGCCTCTGAGGTTCTACGAACAACCGTTCCATCACCGCTTTCATCTGTAGACAAATCCACTTGCCTTCCACGGGTCAGATACGCGGGCACAGGTTTCTTTATAGAAGAAACAGAATCTTCCTAGTTTTTGCCTGGAAGACGCCTTCTCTGCTCAGGAAAGCTGTTTCTCCTGGCGGATTCAGATTCTGGCCATTGCGCAGGCAACACATTATTTCCTGGATCATTCACCTTCAGATTAATCTTCTGGATATACGGCTGAAGCAGCGGTTGTCTGAGAAGCTCAGCAACCTATAGAGAAGATGAGATGTTTACTGGTCATGTTTGTTCAATTTCAGGTTATGACCATATACCAAAGGACATAATTATATGACGTACGCTTGGTATGAGTTCTGCTCTTAACCAGACCCCGGCTGAAAAAACGATTGCGCAGTAAATTCTAATTGATCTCACATCGAGACAAACAAGTTTATATAGACTTACCAGGCAGCAGAATATTGCGCAGGAGGTGGAGGAACGAACGATTTATCTTTTAATCCTTTTCAGTGCACATGTAGCTTGGAGGGTATATCAGCTAGTAGCTCGGGCACATGTAACTTGGCGTTCCAATCACCTGATTTTTGAAGAAGGATAACGATCAAACCTAAGTCCAGGACAATATACTTACTGAAGATGCGAGGTCATCTGATGTTAAAACCTTGGCAAGTCCGAAATCGCCTGCAAATATAAGCAACCCGTCACATTATGGCTAGTGTTGTGTTAGGCTGATTAGGAAAATGATATAATACAGACATAGCACCCCTAATAGCACACATATACCATATAGCTGGTTACATTTTCATACACTTTATTCAAAAAACGAAAAGATATGTCTAGATGATACCTTTTCGACCCAAGAATCTTTATATTCCACAATGAATGGATACTTTATCTTTGAAACCAACTTCATCTACAATGAGAAAACAGGAGATTGTTAGTCAACAGAACAAAAGTCAACATCTAACTATAGCTCAATAATGTTGTATGATCCATAACAGGATATCCGAAAAGACTATCGACATTAAACAACAAAAGCAACAACAAACTCCATGATCCATTTCTCAGAAGTGACAAAATGAGCTGCATTTGTTCTAAACATTTAGAATTTTCATATGAATTAGACTCGAGAGAGCGTAAATGTGTATGTGAATGTTTCAGAACGCAAAAGAGATTTCAAACAACCTCTTGATGAGCAGATCTTCTTGTCCTACCAGTCTGCCGAGCAAGACGGATTTTTTTCAGAACATACCTGTAGACAGCAGAAGGAGCAGAACATTACAGAGAATTCAAATTTCAGAAAACACCATTATATTCACACAATCAGTTTCTTCTCATGCTTATGTCTCACAAGAAGAGCTGATGGTACGAATAGAAGCCCCACCAAAAAAATCTTAATAAACAACCCGAAACCTTTAAAACAAAACAATAATCAACAAAGAAGACACAAAACTATCTAAGAACCTAAAGAGAAAAAAAGAGAAAACAAAGAACGCTATGAATATATCCATAATGATCTGTTGTCGATCTAGCAGATACAAAAAAGGAAACACAAGATCTCAAATTTTTTTTTTAAAGAAAAACAAATCAATACAATAAAATAATTATGCTATATAAAAGGTACTTTGTTCAAGACGACATGCCACATATCGATCTACAAATAAGAGTAACAATATACCAAAAAGAGACGAAAGTAATAAGGGATAATCTATACGATGAAAAATTATCCAAAGAACATACCGTGCACAACGAAACCAAACCATAGTTGGATTTGCTGTAAGAAGAGAAAAACGGTAAACCATCAGACAAGCAAACGATAATAACAAAACATTAATTAGTAACACATACAACATTGATTGAGACGCAGCTTAAAAATATAACAATCTAACCTCACAGAACACAGATTAGTTCGATAAATGAAAAGAAACAAAACCATTGAGAGGAAAAGAGAGAAGAAGACACTAAAAGAGAAGTACAAACCCTAAAATATAAAAGAACCTAGAGTTAGCAAACAATATATATAGGACAAAGAATTAAAGTTTTCACTAACTAAATTAGGTTTAACCGAAAAATTAACAAAATAGGTCTAGCCGAAAACAACTCAATCGGCGAAGTGATTAAAAATCGAATTAAAGAATTAGGATTTTTCATTAAGGGTAATTAGGTAATATTTAGTGAGATTGAATGAGAGAGTTCCATTCACCAAAATCACTTCGCAAATATAGATATAGATAAGTTTTTCTCTCTAATTAATATGTTAAAATAGTAGGGATAAAACTGAGATTTAGTTTAAAAAATTGCATTGAAAACATAAAGTAACACTCTGTGTGAAACAAAAACAAAAAGTCAAAATGACACTCTTTGTGAAACGGAGGGAGTAAAAGATATAAGGAAAAAAATTATGTTTCAATTTATAAGATGTTTTACAAATATCTATGCAAATTTTAATGTTACTAGAAGAAGCGCGCGGGTTTACATTTTAAGCTTTTTAAAAAAAATAATAACATCTCATTGTTTTCTTTTTACGATACTATATATATTAAGTTACTTGATATCAGTAATTTCCATACCATTACTTGTAATTGGTTGTAGAGATTTTATAGAAGTGTGTAGGTTTATTTTATTGTGTTTTATGGTATCTTACCTCTATATTTCCTATACATAGTACATAGTATTATGCTTTCAATGTTTTTTTTAACATTAACTTTATGGTCCATCTGATGTGGCACCTTGTTTATTTGCGTGCCTTGTTTTAATGAATAAAAATTTGTGAGACGAATTACAAAGTAAGTTGTTGAGAGGTGAAGTAATTTATCTTCTCTTTTGCGGGCTTATCGAGACGAAGTTTTTCCATAATTTTCTTACCATCAGCAAACACCACACAATCATTTTGCACGAGAACTTAAAGGCACAAAACTCCCATTCATCTAAAATGACTAATGAAGAAGAAAATAAACACACAAAAGAAGCTTTGGCAAGACTCTGAAACTCCTCATTTTCCAATATGATTTCTCTTCGAGGCAGCGACAGTAGAATCGTTACGTTCATCGCTACCAACATAGCTCATTCATGTATCTTCCCCCAAACTGTCATTTCCTATTCCTCATCCCAAATATATACACGTGTTTGGAAGAAAGCACCGCAAAATTAATCATAAGAGAATGCCGATAACCAGATTTTTCACTTGGGATCCACAAAGGGTCTAGTACTCTAGTTGCCTCCTTATATAGCTCTTATTCAATGAAGAAAGCCATTCAAATGAAAAAAAGGAAGGACCTCTATTGACCCTTTTTTTTTAAACTTAAGTAGAGGACAGTTCGGGGAAAAATGAGAATGTGAGAAAGATGTTGAGCGCAATTATGTTTTAGTTAAATAAAAGCTAACCTGCCAATTCCATTTTGCTACTACCTCTTAACGCTTCACTCGAATCTCAAACTTCTGGTAAGAAGACTGCAAGACACATCCATTGATCCACACATATTTGAAGACAAAAAGGAAATTAGAGAATGCTACTTACATAATCTAGGAGAAGTGATAAGCAAACCTTCATGTGTGTAAGCCATTCCCCATGATCTCTGTCATCCTCATAACCTCCAGTAATCATTTATATGGATGGAAACTAAGATAGATTCAGTTTTCGCAATAAACAAAAAGACCTTAAATTTAAATTAAGCTGTTACATGCACGATGAAATTAACTCTGCAGATTTTGCGCTTGTATAAAATCAATCCAGCTTGAGTTACACATAATTTTATGTAAGGAGAAATGTAGATTTCAATTACCTTAACTTAGACAAACGTACAATAGTATGATTTATGAGTTTGAACCTTACCAGGATATATAGATCGTATTGGAATATACTCTTTCCGATAATCTCGTATATACATATTTACATATTTCCTTTTCTATGTAATCTACTTTTCTTAGCAATTAGGTTAAGATGATGTACATGTATATAAGCCGCTTGGCTCAATGAATAAACGCAACACTTCCGCATATTTTGACAAGCTTTGTCGAGAATTGAGAATTTGACTGGCAACAGATGATAATACGAAGATTTCGAGGAAGCCAAGAACACAAAACTCACCAGAACCGGCGCAAACTGTAAACTCCGGTACTGTTTCCTCGATTTCACCAGTTATTTTCAATTAAGTCCTTTTTCTTCGTACAGATTACCTAAGGGGCCGAAAGTATTAATTTAATCCGTAAAGTCCTTTTTCATTAAAAAAAAAAAAATACGAATATCCGTTTCCGTGAGTGTTTTACCTTTGCCACAAACCTCTTCGTTTGGGTTTTTTTTTTCTTCTTCTCGTCTCTCTGCTTCTTCTTCTTACTCGCTTCGAGAGGTATCATCGCCTTGAACACCTTCTCTTTACTTTGGATTTTTCGGATCACGTGTTTCAGTTCCAATCTGGAGATCTTCTCTGTTCGGTTTTCTGATTTGAATTCTCCTTTTTTTTTTCTTTTTTTCTCTAGGGTTTTACGTTATATCCGATGGCTTCAAATTCAGAGAAAACTCTTCCTCCTTCAGGTATATTGTGTTTGATCTCGATTTGAAGCGTTGTATTCAGATTCAATTGTTGTTCATCATCTCGATTTTAAGGAGCTTCCCGGTGGTTGTTTTTGTTCTTCCTCCGCAGACGAGAAAAACAATTCCAAGGAGGAGAGTAAGACTACTAAACCGGAATCGAGCTCAGGAGCTTCGCCTTCACCGGCTGATGAATTCGGTGCTTTTGATTTCTCAGGCATGGCCGGTCTTCTCAATGTAAATCTCTCGTCTCTCTCTCTGATTACANTACACGATCTAATACTCATTCCCTTCCCATACCCGTATTAATAAAATAAATGGTTTCGAATGGATAATTATTTTAAACGGGATAGGGAATGGGACGAAAATTTCGGGATAGTACAGGAGGGAACGGGAAACCCGTCCCAAAATTTGCAGGGCTCCTGATGAAAAAACTTTATTATATGTTATAAGATATCACATATGTTTTTTCTATAATTATGTAGTTAATTATAGTTTTTCTGGTTATCTTAAAATGAAGTACACCTATTATTAAATTAAGAACAACAAAATAAAAAGATGAATTAAATGTTACAATTATGAATTACACATTTCAATTTTTAATGTATTTTTTTTTTTAAATATAGGTGACACATCATCTGCCACATGTCAGCTTTTCAAAGCTCACTTCTCAAAAAACCTTACTTTATTATATAAGATTTGAGAACACCTTCTCTCTCTCTTCCTTTATGATTATTTTTATTTCTTTTATTGTGAGAGACTGACTTAAGAACCCCCCCCCCCCAATGCAGATGCTCTAAATGTTTCTGTGAGTTTCTATTGTTGAACGAAGCATATTCACTTGAACACCGATTTCTAACTATCAAATTAAGAAATATCTTTTAAAAACTATGTACATTTTTCAGGGTTCTAATTCTTATTGATCTTTGAAAAAATATATTATAGATGGCAACATTTTTTATTTTATTGATACAAAATTTTTTTTGGTCAAAATTTATACAAATTTTATAATTTATAAACACTAAACTTTACAAATATAAGACTAAGTAGATTAAGTGGATATCCATATTGTTCTTTCAATGGATTAGGCACCGTAAACTCTTCAAATTAGTGGGATAATGGACATTGTTATTTTAGATTAGAGATTTTAGTAATAAATTAATATTATCATAATAGTTTAATGTTTTGATTTTTTTGTAACATTTTAGCTTTTTGTAATGGTTTTGTATCTGAAAAGTTTTTTTTTTTTTTTTTGGAAAAACTGTATTTAAATATGATTATTGTTAAATTTTCTTGTTTTGAATTCACTACTAATATAAAAGAAATTTACAAATTAGTGAAATTAAATCAATATATAAGCTATTGTTTTATAAAGAATGACCTTTTAAATTCTATTTGAAACTATTTTATTAATGAATGATAGTTATTATGATAATTAAAAGGTAAAGGAACATAAAACATATAAAAAAAATTAACAAAATTAGTTGATGATGTGTCATTATTTGAAGGTATGTGTTGATGATGTGTCATCATTAGAAGAGAGTCTATTCTCCTTTATATACAGTAGAAACTCTATAAATTAATATTCGATAAATTAATAAACTCGATAAATCAATAATTTTGCTCGGTCCCAAAATTTATAATCAATAACTATTAAAATTTATAAATTAATAACTCTATAAATTAATAAAATATCAAAGTCCCAACATTATTAATTTATAGAGTTTCTACTGTATATAGATTTTATTGTGTTTTATGGTATCTTACCTCTATATTTCCTATACATAGTACATAGTATTATGCTTTCAATGTTTTTTTTAACATTAACTTTATGGTCCATCTGATGTGGCACCTTGTTTATTTGCGTGCCTTGTTTTAATGAATAAAAATTTGTGAGACGAATTACAAAGTAAGTTGTTGAGAGGTGAAGTAATTTATCTTCTCTTTTGCGGGCTTATCGAGACGAAGTTTTTCCATAATTTTCTTACCATCAGCAAACACCACACAATCATTTTGCACGAGAACTTAAAGGCACAAAACTCCCATTCATCTAAAATGACTAATGAAGAAGAAAATAAACACACAAAAGAAGCTTTGGCAAGACTCTGAAACTCCTCATTTTCCAATATGATTTCTCTTCGAGGCAGCGACAGTAGAATCGTTACGTTCATCGCTACCAACATAGCTCATTCATGTCTCTTCCCCCAAACTGTCATTTCCTATTCCTCATCCCAAATATATACACGTGTTTGGAAGAAAGCACCGCAAAATTAATCATAAGAGAATGCCGATAACCAGATTTTTCACTTGGGATCCACAAAGGGTCTAGTACTCTAGTTGCCTCCTTATATAGCTCTTATTCAATGAAGAAAGCCATTCAAATGAAAAAAAAGAAGGACCTCTATTGACCCTTTTTTTTTAAACTTAAGTAGAGGACAGTTCGGGGAAAAATGAGAATGTGAGAAAGATGTTGAGCGCAATTATGTTTTAGTTAAATAAAAGCTAACCTGCCAATTCCATTTTGCTACTACCTCTTAACGCTTCACTCGAATCTCAAACTTCTGGTAAGAAGACTGCAAGACACATCCATTGATCCACACATATTTGAAGACAAAAAGGAAATTAGAGAATGCTACTTACATAATCTAGGAGAAGTGATAAGCAAACCTTCATGTGTGTAAGCCATTCCCCATGATCTCTGTCATCCTCATAACCTCCAGTAATCATTTATATGGATGGAAACTAAGATAGATTCAGTTTTCGCAATAAACAAAAAGACCTTAAATTTAAATTAAGCTGTTACATGCACGATGAAATTAACTCTGCAGATTTTGCGCTTGTATAAAATCAATCCAGCTTGAGTTACACATAATTTTATGTAAGGAGAAAAGTAGATTTCAATTACCTTAACTTAGACAAACGTACAATAGTATGATTTATGAGTTTGAACCTTACCAGGATATATAGATCGTATTGGAATATACTCTTTCCGATAATCTCGTATATACATATTTACATATTTCCTTTTCTATGTAATCTACTTTTCTTAGCAATTAGGTTAAGATGATGTACATGTATATAAACCGCTTGGCTCAATGAATAAACGCAACACTTCCGCATACTTTGTCATGGTATCAGAGCCATAAGGCTATACAGAATTTTTAGAAGCGAAGGCTCTCTCTTGTTCTTCCTTTTCTTCTTTGTTACTTGCGTTCGTGGTGATAGCAAACCGACGAGGTTTCGCTTGGTGTTTCTGAGCCGACGAGGTTCTGTTTTTTTTTTGGTGATTAGCTAACTGACCAGGTTTATCTACAACGATGGGTGATATTATAGCAGCAAAGACATCTAAGGATCCGGATATTTTGGCGGATTACTTTCTTCATGCTTCAGCAGATCCAGGGCAAGTGATATGCAACGTGTTGTTGACCGAAAACAATTATGAAAGGTGGGCAAAATTGATGAGGAATTCGCTGAAAGCGAAAAACAAATTGGGTTTTATCGATGGCATCATTACCGAACCAGCAGGAAGGAATGATCTCAAACTGTGGGGTATAGTGAATTCGATGCTTGTGGCGTGGATCTTGAACACCATCGAACCAAATCTAAGGAGCTCTGTGTCCTGTTCTGACACTGCATATCAGTTGTGGACAGATATTCGAGATCGCTTCAGTGTGGGTAATCGAATTTATGAGTTGCAGGCATCAGTCAATTCTTTCAAACAAGATAAACAGACGGTACAAGATTACTTTGGGAAGATGAAGCTGATGTGGGATGGTACTGATGAGTTCGAACCGATTCTGGAATGCTGTTGTGGGAGTTCAAATTGCAAGGTTATAAAAGATCTTGTCGAGCAAAGAGATAAGCAACGGAGACGTCAGTTTTTGATGGGACTTGATGCGAGTCGTTTTGGCACCATTCGGTCCAACATATTGTGCATGAATCCACCGCCATCGTTGAATGCGGTATTCTCAATGATCGTACAAGAAGAACGACATCAACGTGTATCCACTGTGTCTGAAACACGATCTGATGCTGTTGGTTTTTCTGCTCAAGTACAAACCAAAAATCAATCATCTGCAGGTCGTGATCGTGGCAGCGTTGTCTGCACATATTGTGGTCGTAATGGACATCCGGTGCAAGATTGCTATCAATTGCACGGATTTCCTGAAACTGGTGCTGCTGGACGTGGAAGAGGCTCCTCGGGAGGACGAGGAACAAGACAGAATCAGCTTGGTCAAAATCAGTTTGGTCAAAATCAATTTGGTCAAAACCAAACTGGTCGCGGTGGATACAACTCTAATCGTGGCAGAGAAGGACGTGGTTCTGATCATCATGCGACTGCATTCAACGTCGGAGGTTCGTCTGGGCAACACCATACGTTCTCAACAGAAGATGGGACGGGTCTTACATTGAGTACTAACCAAGTAACTCAACTCGTTCAACTCTTGAATGCTCCAGCAAACCATTCTTCAGATCGCTTGTCTGGTATTGTAATCGACACTGGGGCATCTCATCATCTTACAGGATTTCTTAATCTCATAGTAGATGTTTCTGATATTTCTCCTTGCCCCATTGGTTTACCTAATGGAGACGTAGTCGTTACTTGTCAACAAGGAAAACTTCATCTAGGAAGTTCTATTGTACTTCTATCCGTCTTTTACGTTCCTGAATTGACGAATACATTGTTGTCCGTTGCAAGATTGTTGAAAGATAAACCGTGTATTGCTGTGTTTACTGAGAAGTTCTGTTACTTGCAGGACCGTACCTCGAGGATGCTGATTGGAGCGGGTGATGAGTGTGATGGGATCTACTATTTTCGTGAGGTGTTTTCTGTCCGAGCCAATGCTGTGGGTGCTGTGAGTGGTCGTGAGCTGTGGCATAGGCGACTTGGGCATCCTGCTAAAGCTTTGCTTTCTAGTTTATCTGATGTTATTGATTTAGGCAGTGTTAGTCATCAAACAAGTGATCCTTGTGATGTTTGTGTAAGAGCAAAACAACCTCGTTTCTCCTTTGATGAAAGTGGTAATAAAGNTCTCTCTCTCTCTCTCTCTCACTTCCTCTCTTTCTCCTTCTCTATTTCTTTCTCTCTCATAAACGCAACATATTAAACTACGAATAACATTTTGGTACAATTTTAACTTAACTTTCACTATCCTCCTCCTAATTCTTCTTTCTCTTTCCTTTCTCAATGTATGATTTTTTCACTTAAGTGATGTAGAATTTTTATAAGACTTGTCCCATTATTTACTCGAAGATTGTGTTCAGCATGTTAAAGTTTTAGGATAACAAATTTTGTCTTTCATAACATGCATTTTTGTCATTCGAGCTTCTAAGACCATCTGCATTGGTGAGAACCCATATGGGTCTCTCAAAAAATATTATTTTAATACAATTAACATTTATAATTAAATTTTATTTTGATAAAAAAATATAAACCGTTGTAATTGAGACAAGTGGCTTATAAGGTTCTCAACAACATGAGAATAGATTCTCACTAGGAGAAGGTCCGTGCGTTGCACGGATTTGTGATAATTTTAATGTTTAATTTTTTAAATTTATTTTATAAAATTTATTAGTAAAATTTTTTGGATAAATATTAATTTTTATTTTGTAAATATCATGTAGTTTTATAACTTTGTATTGAAAGATTGGTGGAATAATAATATCTATAGTGAATGAGAATTTTTTTTTGACAATAATTAAGGACATGTTATTTTATAGTATAACCAATCTGAAATATATTTGTGATGAAATTTGTGAATGTAAAATTAAATGTTAAGATATTTTTTGGTCCTTGTAGATTATCAAAACATATATCACAATTGTCATATTCTTCTTGTGTAGCTTGGATTTATGTTCTCTCTACGTCTTCAATTACAAAATCAACATATAGTTTTTTTGATGCATTTGGATTGAAATCTTCAATTTCAAAAGAGACTTCGAGGCATTGTGTGTTATGTGGTCGACGTGATAACATAGATTTCCGAATAAAGTTTATTAAACTTTCGGTTAATGTACTTGATGTTGTGTCATCCATATCATGATAAGTAAGGTAGAAGTTAATCATATTTTTGAAGATAGTGTTATTTACTTGAAGTATTTGATCGGTGCTAAAACGGATTGTGTAGTTGATGTTCTATTTTTGAAGGAATGGACGTGTGATTTTGAGACGCAGTTTGTTCCGGTTGACTGTGTGAAAGAAATTATATGACAGTGTAATGCATATACATATATATATATATTATATTGGAAATTTATGTTGTAATAAAAGTGAGTTGTGTTGTAGATTGTTGTTTTGTTTTTTCTATTTATAGATTGTTGTAGAATCTCTATTGCAGTTTTTTGTTTTTATTTTTTTGTATATTGTATATAATTATTTAGTGTAGTTGAATTTTTTATTTTTTTGTTGAGAAGTTTTTCCTTCAAATGTAAATGTGTAGAATGAAGGTATGTCAGCCCTGAAAATTTTGGGACTCAAGACGGAAATCTACGGCTATGGGACGGAAACAGAAAATTAGTGAATTGGAAAATAATTCTCAAAAAGAAATATGATAGAACGTCCTAGGAAATTTCAGAATAATTTGAAAAAATATTTATAGAATTTTCAAGTTTTTCATTTTTGAACGGGTAATTCGGGTACACGATCTAATACTCATTCCCTTCCCATACCCGTATTAATAAAATAAATGGTTTCGAATGGATAATTATTTTAAACGGGATAGGGAATGGGACGAAAATTTCGGGATAGTACAGGAGGGAACGGGAAACCCGTCCCAAAATTTGCAGGGCTCCTGATGAAAAAACTTTATTATATGTTATAAGATATCACATATGTTTTTTCTATAATTATGTAGTTAATTATAGTTTTTCTGGTTATCTTAAAATGAAGTACACCTATTATTAAATTAAGAACAACAAAATAAAAAGATGAATTAAATGTTACAATTATGAATTACACATTTCAATTTTTAATGTATTTTTTTTTTTAAATATAGGTGACACATCATCTGCCACATGTCAGCTTTTCAAAGCTCACTTCTCAAAAAACCTTACTTTATTATATAAGATTTGAGAACACCTTCTCTCTCTCTTCCTTTATGATTATTTTTATTTCTTTTATTGTGAGAGACTGACTTAAGAACCCCCCCCCCCCAATGCAGATGCTCTAAATGTTTCTGTGAGTTTCTATTGTTGAACGAAGCATATTCACTTGAACACCGATTTCTAACTATCAAATTAAGAAATATCTTTTAAAAACTATGTACATTTTTCAGGGTTCTAATTCTTATTGATCTTTGAAAAAATATATTATAGATGGCAACATTTTTTATTTTATTGATACAAAATTTTTTTTGGTCAAAATTTATACAAATTTTATAATTTATAAACACTAAACTTTACAAATATAAGACTAAGTAGATTAAGTGGATATCCATATTGTTCTTTCAATGGATTAGGCACCGTAAACTCTTCAAATTAGTGGGATAATGGACATTGTTATTTTAGATTAGAGATTTTAGTAATAAATTAATATTATCATAATAGTTTAATGTTTTGATTTTTTTGTAACATTTTAGCTTTTTGTAATGGTTTTGTATCTGAAAAGTTTTTTTTTTTTTTTTTGGAAAAACTGTATTTAAATATGATTATTGTTAAATTTTCTTGTTTTGAATTCACTACTAATATAAAAGAAATTTACAAATTAGTGAAATTAAATCAATATATAAGCTATTGTTTTATAAAGAATGACCTTTTAAATTCTATTTGAAACTATTTTATTAATGAATGATAGTTATTATGATAATTAAAAGGTAAAGGAACATAAAACATATAAAAAAAATTAACAAAATTAGTTGATGATGTGTCATTATTTGAAGGTATGTGTTGATGATGTGTCATCATTAGAAGAGAGTCTATTCTCCTTTATATACAGTAGAAACTCTATAAATTAATATTCGATAAATTAATAAACTCGATAAATCAATAATTTTGCTCGGTCCCAAAATTTATAATCAATAACTATTAAAATTTATAAATTAATAACTCTATAAATTAATAAAATATCAAAGTCCCAACATTATTAATTTATAGAGTTTCTACTGTATATAGATTTTATTGTGTTTTATGGTATCTTACCTCTATATTTCCTATACATAGTACATAGTATTATGCTTTCAATGTTTTTTTTAACATTAACTTTATGGTCCATCTGATGTGGCACCTTGTTTATTTGCGTGCCTTGTTTTAATGAATAAAAATTTGTGAGACGAATTACAAAGTAAGTTGTTGAGAGGTGAAGTAATTTATCTTCTCTTTTGCGGGCTTATCGAGACGAAGTTTTTCCATAATTTTCTTACCATCAGCAAACACCACACAATCATTTTGCACGAGAACTTAAAGGCACAAAACTCCCATTCATCTAAAATGACTAATGAAGAAGAAAATAAACACACAAAAGAAGCTTTGGCAAGACTCTGAAACTCCTCATTTTCCAATATGATTTCTCTTCGAGGCANAAAATCATAATTTAGGCAGAGCTGAGGATGCATTTTACTCGGATCCATCGCAGTATCGGCGAATTGTCGGACGACTCATTTATCTGATATACACTCGTCCTGAACTCTCTTATGCGGTCCACATTTTATCCCAGTTTATGCAGTCTCCACGTCAGTCTCATTGGGAAGCAGTCATGCGTGTCGTACGCTACCTCAAAGGCACACCTGGCCAAGGGATTTTCTTTGATGCTTATTCTGATTTGACACTTACGGGTTATTGTGATTCGGATTGGGCAGCATGTCCCAACACTCGCAAATCACTCTCGAGCTACATATTTCTTCTTGGTGAGTGTCCCATTTCTTGGCGAACACAAAAGCAGGGAGTGGTTTCTCGTTCTTCAACTGAGGCAGAGTATAGGTCGCTGGCGGATACTAACCAAGAACTAAAATGGCTTCGCGGCCTAATGACCTTTTTTGGTATCTCCACATCGCAACCAATCTCTATCTTTTGTGACAATCAATCTGCTCTTCATCTTGCTGCAAATCCAGTTATGCATCAAAGAACGAAACATATTGAGAATGATTGTCATTTTGTTCGTGACGATGTCCTTGCCGGGCTGGTCAAACCGATATACATTTCTACGAAGGAACAACCGGCTGATGTTCTCACTAAAGCTCTTGGACGTGTTCAGTTCGAGTTTCTTTTGGGCAAGCTGGGCATTCGTAACCTTTATGCTCCAGCTTGAGGGGGAGTATTGGAATATACTCTTTCCGATAATCTCGTATATACATATTTACATATTTCCTTTTCTATGTAATCTCCTTTTCTTAGCAATTAGGTTAAGATGATGTACATGTATATAAGCCGCTTGGCTCAATGAATAAACGCAACACTTCCGCATACTTTGTCAGATCGTGAGTGGTCCACCAGGCTAGGGAAGTGGAGAATACAAGTCAGTGTTTCAATAGATCGTGAGCATAGAAACCCTAACAATTACAAAGGGAAACTGGATCGTACTGTGGTACCATGTCTCTGGCTGCGGCTCTCGTGACGGTTATTGAATTAGCTACCGATTATTCTGTAGCAATAATACATAATCCGTCGCAAAAACCAGTCAGGCCACGAATGGCGACGGATGAATTTCGTTGCCTCAGTTCCGACGCTAATAATTATTTGTCGCTATTCTGTAGCCATTTTGCAATGGATTAGCGAGAGCAAAGATCGTAGCCAATAGCAACGATATGGCTACGACTTCTTCCATTGCTGGTTAGCGACGAGTTAGCAAAGAACTATCTGTGGCTGTATGGCTACAAAGTTTAACTACGGTTTCCCTCTAGCAAGTTTGTGACAAACATAGCAACAGATTTGGTTACGAATTACATGTAACTAAATAAATTGATTTTTTGGCTTTTAATAAATAAATAAAACTAAATAAATTGATTTTAAGACATTATATATATAATAACAAGAAATCCTAAATTCCTAAAGATAATAGAAATTGTTAAGCATTCATTATACAAGTCGACAAACAAAAAAGGTTACAACAGAAAAGTGAAAACAAAAGACATAACAACCATTCAAAGTGAAAAACAAAATATTTTGTTTGTTATGTCTTCAGTTTTCACCGCAAAAGTTGAAAACAAAGTTCTAGCAAGATGGAGAAGGAGTGGTCGAACCATTAGTAGCTGCTACTTCAGTAGGAGCTGTATGGGTGTGCGGCATCTGAGATGGATTAAGTGGCACTGTGAGTCTCCTAGCTTCACATTAAGCACTCAGTTGCTGGCTCATAAAGGTTGACAACTCCAGTCAAATTGATCAGATCCCGCTCATAACGAGCTTGACAAGGAAGAACAACGGCTGGTGGATCAATGGGATCATAATTCTCCATTTGTGCAGTTCCAAGTCCAAACAACCTCCCTTTGTATGGCTTGACTATTTACAATAAAATTTGTCCACCGAAAGTAAGCATAATAGTGCAATAATAAAACAAAAATCTTAAGTAAAGAACCAAAAACCAAATCATCAACATTACCGAATAAAAAGCCTCATATCGCATAAGTGGTGTAATTGGTGTTTGTGAGGGTGACCCTGGCTGCCAAGCACATCATGATCAGTGTTGGGGAACTGCTGCGAAACAACAATGGACTCAACTTCTTCAACGATCTTCTTTGCACGTTTGTCAAAAAAAGTTATGTCAACCTTCATGTGCGTCTTCCGCACTAAGTCTGTGATTGCCCGCTCCGCATCCAACTCCATCATCTGTAAGGCAATAAGGCAAATGGAGAAAAAGACTTGATCATAAGACAATAAGGGAGTCGATGAGTTGTACCATATCATATTTGACCTTGGTGTACGATTTTGAACCAGAAATGTGTTGATGAATACCATTTCCACCACACTCAGATTTCCGATCTGAGAGTTTGCAGTGCTAATATGAACCACCTCCGGCGTATTCCAGTGTCGCCACATCAAGTTCCAATTGATGTCAGAGACTAAGTTGGGCTTTTTGTTGTGTCTCTTTCCCTTGCTGATGTTGTTCGAGATCATCCTCCGGAGTTGTTTAGTCCAGAGAGTCTTTTGCTGAAAAATAGATTGAATCAATTGCATCAAATAACTGATAATGCATAACATAAACGATTTCTAAAGATGTGTCCTTCGTATAAAACATTGATTCTTACAATTTAAAACTCATATTTCAATGTCAATCACAAAATTACACACACGAAGACTCCATGATCAGAATCAACACTTGAAAATTAACAAAGTTGTTCCAATTTTAAGAAAATCATACCACCAATTTCTCTTGCTTCTGGATAAAAAAACATAACCTATTTAAATCTTACCACAAAATCAGACGACCATTTGTCTTGCTGCTCTTGCGGAACCTCACCAAGATTTCACCACGAGCCATCAAAACCATTGGTAAAACCCCTTTTAATGTCACATTGACCAAAGCGCCCCATCTTTCTTCTCGTGGAGAGTCGGATGGTCTCGTCGTGCAGGCACCTGCAATAGCTCAGGTATTTTCCAGTTAAAAAAACCACAGAGATTTAAAGAAGAATCGAACGGCAGTGATACACAAAACCTAAATCAGTTTCAATATATAAAAATCAATTACCCAAAACTGAAGAGCATAATTTAACCCAAAAACCCCAGATATTTCTAGACAAATTGAAGCCTAAATCGATTTCACCCAAAAAAAAACAGAATATCGAAAGAAGGATTGAACCTAAATCGATTGAAAGAATAATCGATCTCTAAACTACTCCCAAAAAAGGCAGAAGATTAAAAGAAGAATGATTGAACCCTAAATTAAACTCAACCTAGAGATTTAAGAAGCTTTAAACCTTAGAGCGAAGAAGAAAAAGAGTGATTTGAGAGAGAGAGATGCACTGAGATAGTATAAGCGTCTCTGCCGCGAAGAAGAAAAGGGAAAATTAGATTTAGGTGGAATCACGGGAATGAAGATTTGGCGAAATGTTTTAGCGGAAACTGAAAAATTTCCCCAAAATTTTCGCGGTCACTCCCAATTTTTTTTGGAAGGAGGGGGGTTTCTAAACTTGTTAGCTATCTCAGGTTCGATTTCTTTTGTTACTTAATTTTTTACTATTTGCAGTTTTTAAAATAGATTCTGGATTTTGAAAATTTTGGAATTAGGCAAGTGTTTTATATATTAGCTAAATATAAGTTCAGACATGTTTTTCAAAAGATTGAGTTTGAGTTTTTGAGGAAAATGAGTTTTTGATCTCATTATATAAATTGAGATCGTTACCGCAATTAATATTTACGTTCAATGTAAATCTAACAAGCCATGGTAGTTGACACAGAATAATTAAAGCCTTCATAGGTAAACAAGGTTATTATTGGATGTAAACCAACATTACATTATTGTATCTCCATGTTCGGTAGCTTTGATTGTCGGCATCGCTTGGTAAAAAGATAAAACGCTTATGTCAAATCGCTGTGTTTCTCTACTAGCAAAAGGTGTCATTCAGGAGAATCGGATACAATCCTATGTGGCTGCTAGGGAGCCGAGATGGTTACGTGATATCTTTGCTTTGGAGAAACCAATCACCTCTTTGTAGTTGGGCTATTTCTTTGTTTCGAGTTTTGTTTTGCTACTGTTGTTGACTTCTGCTTTGTTTTTAGAGCTCTGATTTTTTTTTTTTTCTCAATTCTATCAATGAATATCATTTCTCAGCGTTTTTTAAAAAGTTATCTTCAAATCTGTTTTTTTTTGTTTTCTCAGCGACAACTTATCTGTAGCTAGTGTGTAGTTATCTAGCTATAGAATATCTGTATTCTAGCTACATAGCTACGAATCGCTACAGAATTTCTACGAATTTAGCTACAAAAATGATATTATTTGTTTCGTCGCCATCCGTCGCCATTTACGTAGCTAATAACATTGGCTACGCAAATGCCCTCGCCAGTCCGCAGCTATTTCAATGAATTCTTGTAGTGTAATATTTCGATTGCCTATCCGCTCTCGTGCTGGTAACATATCTCTGGATCTTAAAATTAGGTTTGTGCATTGTGTTGTTGAAAACCAGTAGGATTCATAAAATATGTAATCCCATGTATGTTACGGAGGAGGAATATGTTTAAGTGGGTTTGGGATCTTCGACAACCGAAGAAGTAGTATAAAGCTTGGAAAGTGCAAAGGTTTTTAGCGTAAGAAGGAGAAGGAAGATGAAACGAATTTGTGACGAATAATATGTTTAGAAGATGAAAAGCTGTTAATTACTTTTTAGCTATACACGTGTCAACCTCTCCAATGCTGATGTGGCAAGCATATGGAGAGAGTTGGCCTTCTTTTATAGTATAGACTAGGAGAATACTCACGCATATGTACGGGTTTTTTTTCTATATATTCTTTCAAAGATGTCTTATTTATATATCTCAAACATTCTCACAACAATCAAAATTAATTATAATTTGATACATTCAACCATTATATATTTATATTAAAAAAGTATACAAATTTGTTTGCAAATGATTTTGTTGGGCCATGAAAAAGCATTAAGTGTGGTTTGATTCTACAAAGAAGTTTAGTCCAAATTTAATAGGTATTAAAAGTCTAAATTATTTTTAAAATAAACTAAAATTCACATGGACGGAATGTGAGAAGAATGAAGACGGTAAGAGTCCTTCTGTCTTCCTCCACAACTTGTTTCATTCCCACAAACTCTATAAAGTTAAACAATCGTATTTATAGCTTATATTTATTTTTTTTAATTTAGAATTTTTTAAGTTTAATAAATGAGTTTTATCTCTATTCTTATATTAGTTTGATTAATTTAAATTTATAGATTTTTTTTTGATCAATTTTCATATACGATTGCAATTCGATTTCGCTATAGAAAATATTATAAAATAATATTAGACCACATACCTAAAAAAAATTGACGGGGATTTGTACATCCTCGCTGAAGCGCATATTATAAACCATATTTATCAAGCTTGTTATAAGATGCACAATTTTGATTTGACTCTTGAGTAAGATCACATTCTTGTGATTGAAAATCAATGAATGGAAAATGTTACCCTTTGTATCTATTTCATCCATGCGGAGTTTTCACCTATCCAATTTACAGTCATGGACACGATTGACTTCACGAGTACGGTTTCATAAATTGAAGAGGTTTTTTTTTGGAAAAGTTAAAAAATTAATGCGTAAAATATTTTTGCCATATAATTAATTATGAACGGATCAAAACTAACATGAACATAATAAAAAAAAATTTGTTATTTCTGACTAATCAGAAATCTAAAATTTTGACTTAACTCAGAAATCCTAATTTACATATAAAACTATCAAATTTGAAGTTCAAATGTGATCATACAATATATTTTCTATATAAGTGCTTCCAATTGTTGTTAAAAAAAAACTTTCAATTTAATGTATAAAACATAGAAAAAATATCACATATTTTTAGAGAGGATTGTAAAGTATTACCCATAGCCTAATGGATAAAACAGTTGTATTATATTGAGAGGATTGTGGGTTCGAATCCTCATGGATGCAAGTTTTAATACAAATAAAATGACTTTTTAAAAATTAAATAGTGAATGACACGTGTCATCTCCTGGTGTGCTGACGTGGCAGAAGCAAGAGAGTGCTATTCCTCTTTCATATAGTAGATTAGCGCTGGTTTTTTTGTCATTTAATTTTTTCTAATATCAATTTATTTTCTATCCATATTATTGTGATAAAACTTTATGTACTTACATAAAAAATCGTTTTTATATTTAAAGTGTATATATACTATTTTAGTTATTAACAAATCTAAAATTTTGAAATATAATGTTTAAAGTTGTGGTGGAAGCTGCAGAAACGAAAAAAAAAAAGATGGAGAAAAGAAGTTGTGCATGGTTGAATATTTTGGGAATGAGATTCACCAAAAAAATTAATGAACAATTGAGAAAAATTATGCATATCAAAGAGGATGAATAAAATGTGTTAAACATTGAAAATAAAGATGCATTCTTGATAACACCGGATTTACCATTCCTAAATCTTACTATGCAACTGGATTAGTGTAATTATAAGTGAAATTACTTTTCAGAATTCCAGATTGATGAGTATATATAAGCCATTGTAAGTTTGTTGATGTTTGTGTGTGTTTGTTAAGGTAAATGATGGAGTTAGCTGGAGCTAGCCAGCTAGGTTTTGGGACGAGGATCAGAGGATGTTATATACATAGGTTTCTCGTTGTTCCTATGCTTAAACTGTTTTGATTTGGAATCAGCTCATTAACACAGAGTGGGGAGGGTTCTCTAAGATTCTTCCACGAACCATTTTTGACCATGAGATGGATGAGGAAAGCTTGAATCCGGGTGAACGTGTAAGTAGTAGAATTTTATCCTTTTCCTAATAGAATTCGCAGATGATTGAGTGATGCGTTACACTGTTTTTTTTGTTATAAAAGCAGTGTAAGAATGGATGACATCATGAGAAGGATGAAGAAAGCTTGAATCCGGGTGAACCATTTTTTTTTTTTTTTGTTACTGTATGGTGTCATCAATTCTTACACTGTTTTTGAGTGGATGAAGTTATATGAGAAGATGATCTCAGGGATGTATCTTGGTGAAATTGTAAGGAGGGTTTTGCTCCAAATGTGTGAAACTAGTGACTTGTTTGGACAATTCGTTCCTGTCAAACTATCCACTCCTTTTGCACTCAGGTACTTCTCTCTCACTATCTTTCTCCAAGTCCAGATTTGGTTGTGGTTTAAAGGGTAGATTTACGGTTTACTGCTTGGTTTCGGCTCAGTTTGGTTTGATGCAATTTCGGTTTGAATTTCTTTTGGTTTTAGATCAACAAAACTAAAAACATGTTAAATTTTAGAGTATTCTGTTTGCGGTTTGATTTGAATCAATTACACTAGAATGGGTTTCTGTTTAATTTCAATTTTAATTTGGTTGTGCTTTTGGTTTGTTCGGTTTCGAAACCAAGAAAACCATCTGTAATTCGGTTTGTTAGTTTGGTTGCAATTTCGGTTTGAATTTCTTTTGGTTTTAGATCAACAAAACTAACTGAAAAATGTTAAATTTTAGAGTATTTCTGTTTGTGCGGTTTGATTTGAATCAATTACACTAGAATCGGTTTCATTTTAGTTTGGTTGCTTCGGATTGTTCGGTATCGATACCTTGAAAACCATTTGTGATTCAGTTTCGTTCAGTTTGGTTTGATGCAATTTCGGTTTGAATTGCATCAATTACAGACTGAAATTTTCATAGCATTTTGGTTAATCCGGTTAGATTTGAATCAATTACACTATAATCGGTTTCTGTTTAGTTTCAATTCTAGTTCGGTTGAGATTTCGGTTTGTTCGGTTCTTAAACCAAAAAAAAACAAATAAGGTCATGTTAATCAAAATTTTGTATAGGACCGAGGATACATGCAAAATGCAAGAGGACAATACAGATGATATTTTTTAGAGGTAAGTTGTTAATATATACAAGGTCAAAAATCACATCCATTTGGATAGTTTTATAAACCTGATTCGAGATATCAAAAATAGGTAGAGGCGAATCTGAGGGCGAGATGGAGAGTGGTGGAAGTGTGTGACACAGTGGTTCAACGCGGAGGGCGTCTAGCAGGAGCTGGTATAGTGGCAATCCTGGAGAAGATTGAGAGAGAGACCAAAAGAATGGCTTCAGGTCAAAGAACCGTTGTGGCTATGGACGGTGCGTTGTACGAGAAGTACCCACAATATCGACGGTATATGCAAGATGCTCTAGTCGAGCTTCTTGGACATAACCTTTCAAGTCACGTTGCGATCAAACATACTAAAGACGTGTCCGGGCTCGGTGCTGCTCTTTTGGCCGCCACTAACTCCATTTACTAGTACTTCCTGAACATTTACTTCATTAGTAAAAATTTAAAAGCTTGGTGCGGTTTTTTTTTCATCTGAAAGATTATATTATAGCCAAAGCAATGAAATGTTACACAAATTTCATAGATTCTTAGACCGATACCTAAACTCATTAACAAATACGGGACGATATCCTAGTCAAAAGCCCAAACGAGGGATGTGAAAGCCCAAAGAAAGGAATGCATACAAACACATATGAAAATAAAAACAATGAGAAAAAGGGTCTATCGGCAGAACTTGGTACTGGAAATTATGCGAAGAAGCATGTTACACTTTTGTATTAAATGCTTAATAATAAAAATACCATCTTCAATTTTTTTGGTACAAAGAAAAAGATATATGAAAACAAGAAAGAAAAAAAAAATCCCAATTTTTATTAAAACTAGTAGTTCATGCACACAAATATAAAACAAACTCCTCTTAAATATTTTCATGCCATTTCAATTTCTGGCAGCCCTGGTGAAACTTGTAACCCGGCTTCCAGGTTCTTTACAATGCACCACTGAATTGCCCATCCTATAAGAAATAGGATGACAATCATGACAACCAGGAGCACAATGTACAAACTGGACGGTATAGTCAGTCCAACTAACATCTGCATGAAAAATAGAGACATAAGAAGTTCAACAATGTGGTTTCTGAACCATCACTAAAAAAAATACTCAATGTGGGATTTTTAAAATTTTTAGTGATGTAATTTGTTTTTTAAATTTCAAATCATAGCATATGCAGAAAAATATAGACATTTATTATATGATTGATATGGTGATTCAATATATTTTTTTAAAAAAAAGTTAAAACAAAGATGACAAGTAAAATATAATATTTTAAATAATTAATATGTTATTATTGAATATCAAATCTTTTTTTATATTATATGAATGCCTAATAAATAGCTTATCCCAACTGGGGCACTTTCTCTGTAATTTGTCCTAGTGTTTTCCTTATAGTACACATAATGAATTTTGCTAGTGAAAGCATTTTTTGACAACTTAATCTTCTCTAGTACAAAATAAAATAACCGCAAAGTCTAAACATTAAGCGCACAAGTATTGGAGGTTTGGGCTATGACACATACTGGAGATCAGTGAATTGAGCAAGGGAATATGGATCTCGGTTGCGACAATTGCTATAGCCGTCGTGTTGTAGGCTATAGCCTCTCTTTGTTTTTCTTTTTCTGAAACTCGATGAGGAAATTAGAAGAGATGTTGATAATGGACATAATACGATGGACGAGATTCGTTTATATGCGTTGTTGACATCTTATTCGACCAAGGGAAGGATTAGTTATTATCAAACGAAGAGACATAGATGAAATATCGTACATATAAAATACTATGGACAGTTCACATAGGATGGACGCAACAATTGTGTATGGTGGATGGTCATGGTTGGATGATGGAATACGTATCATGGATGGTATTGTGTGGATGAATTTGTAGTAATGTTGTTGGGATAATGTAATATGTATGATAATTTGAACAAAATAAAAATTGTTATTGATTGTCTTTGAGTTGTCTTTGAATGAATCTAATCACAACATAATATTTTTATTGACACTAACGATGCTTTGATTGATTCACAAAATCCAAATTCCTTGTTTAAGTTACAAAATTTGAAACTTTAAATCCAAACAAGCATTATTCGATGGATTATCCTTATGAATGTTTTTAAGCTAGTTATATATATTAATTCTATACGTGTTTTGTTTTTTGCTATAATTTTATTGAAACATTATGCAACATGCAATGTAGTATGTTTGAATATCCTAATTAATTGAGCATTCTTGTACAAATTTTGCAGGTTCTATGATCAATCATGTTCTACTACTTCAGTTTCAAAGGCCATAATTATCTTCATCATGTATATATAAGTACCATGTTTTGACGAGTTTACTTATATTAGATTACCGAGTTTCATTATGGTAGCGTTTGTGATGTACAATCTTTCATGGTCATTAACACGTTTGTATGGATATGTGTGTATGTACACGTTTGTATGGACGTGTTTATGTGGATCAAGACATGTTTGCGTTATTCGCAAGAATTTTCACAAATATACGAATTTCATCCAACATTTTTCTTTCTGCCATGACGTTCGGCTAATATTATTGTTTCATATTTGTGGTTGAATTTTTCGATGGATGCTCGAATTTTTCAATGGATGTTTGAATCTTTCAACTCATACACACGTAGTTATCTATGAACCATGGGTGGAGGTACGTTACATAGCAAAGGGGCAGTTGCCCCAGTGGATTTCAATAACTATTTAAAAGTGTACCTATTTTGAAGGCTGATGCTAGTTATATTGGTTGTTGTCCATCCTCGCAAAATGCTTATGCCTCCATTATCGGTGGGTCGAGCCTTGCTTTCTTCATTTTCTTTTGTCTTTTTTTAAAAAAATATTTATTTTCCAACATGCAAAACCACTTTCAATCTTTATCTCTCCATTAATTACATGATCTAATTGCCAATCATTTCTTAATTTTAACATATTTGTGTTACTTTCCTTAGCATATCTTATTTATTTGTACTATTTTTCTTTCTTTACTATTTGATTTTTTCCTAAATTATTTTTGTATTACTATTTTTTAATAACATCATATAGTTTTTAATTGATTTCTCAATTAGTTTTGTATTTACGTAGTTATAGTTGTTTTGAATATCTTTA
This sequence comes from Alliaria petiolata, assembly GCA_020283515.1. Classification (NCBI taxonomy): domain Eukaryota; kingdom Viridiplantae; phylum Streptophyta; class Magnoliopsida; order Brassicales; family Brassicaceae; genus Alliaria; species Alliaria petiolata. The sequence goes on along the minus strand of JAHZTW010000003.1, from coordinate 63,656,313 downwards.
AGTAATATAAATAATAATTAATAATACATAATTATTATTATTTTTATATTTTGAAGTTTTTTGCCCCCACTTGAAAAAAAGTTTGGCTCCACCATTGCTATGAACATCCATACATCGATGATTGTTCTAATATATTGATGGATGTTTGAATCTTTCAACCCATCCACACATACTTGTCCATGAATATCTATCCATAGATGATTGTCCATTGCAGCCCGAAAAAATGGAGCTACATGTGTTTATCACATTTTTGTCCATGCCAGAATGTCCATGAAAATTCGAACACATAGAGTTTCATGTGGTTATCACATTTGTTGTTCACACTAGAATGTTCTTCTTCAATTTGACCAGCCTCGGCGTCAGCAAATCTTTATCTTTTGTCTTAAACCATCTTCAAACTTGAAGTGGATTCCAATTTCGGTATTGGTTTCTGTAGAGAAGGAAGGCCTCGAAAGGTCCATGTTTTGTTGGTTGTGAGATTGAGAAATCACAGAAAAGATGCAGAGATAAATTTAAGGTTTAGGAGAGATAAAAAAATTTCAACCGTAAACCCAATCTACACAGCCGGAGGAGAAATCTCAAAATATGCGATACTTTAAAAAATCAAAACTAATATTTTAGCAATTTAAAAAGAAATCTCATAGGGGGGTCGAATCCTGTTTTGTGCTAGAGGTGAAGCATGTGAATGTGCATAAAAAGTGTCTCTTTAGAGTATGATTTTGGAATTGTTGCTTATCCAAGAGATCGACATATTTGTTCACTAGTTTGAGAAGAGAAAGAGAAGAAGAAGATAAGAGATGGAAGGAAAAAGAGAATTGAATTTTAGTTTTTTTATCTTTGTGAAAGTGTCTAAGTTGCACAAAGTGACTTATCGTGTAATTATACTTTGAAAAGTGCATTTGGATGTAATTATCTCTTTATTTAAAATACTTCTAACTTAATATATAGAAGATTAACTTCGTGGTCAACGGATCATTTATGAAACCGTGGCCAACTTATGTGGAAACGCTACAGCAAAACAGTCGGATGCAAAGAAAGCATCGACATATTTTAAATGTCGCTAGAGCATTACGGTTTCAAGCAAAATTTATTTTGATGTGAATGTATATAGAGGGCAAAATATTTGACTAATAACATGAATTTAGATTCTTAATCTACTAAATAAGAAGAATATAGGGGAATTTTTATTTTCAAATTCAGACATACCAAATTCATTTTATTACATATATTCAAACAAATTAGAAACTGACACATGGCACATTACTGTTTATCTTCTTCTTGACATATATTGTTTATAGTAATTCGGCCAAAATTTTCGACCCCATTATCTCTCTAAATATGTAAGAAAATCATGTGTTCTATATACCAATAGAAAGATAATTCCAATACCTACGCAGGGACACCAAGATCACGCAATTCAGAGTTTTGAACAGAGAGATATGAACAAACCAATATTTATGGATTATGTCCACATTCGTGCAATATATTCCGGTTCTCAATCTTATACTTTCCAGAAACATTCAAGCCGATATAATCAATACTTATGCAAAGTTTCGATTCATTTCATCAAGTATTCAGGGATTCACCATTTTCAACCATTCTAAGCATTAACCGTTTTCTCCAATTCATCATGAATGAGCAAGAAGAATACACAACGCATTTAAGTCATAATTACTAAAAATGTTAACATGCTAGAACCGAACCTAAATGCTTTGATACCATTGTAAGAGAATTATCGGAAGCGTATAACACATACCTTAAACCGATTTTGTGTTATACGAAAACGAATCCAAATGCTCTCTATGTTTCACAGAAGAGACTGAAGAAGAAGAATTCAGAAAGAGAACTCTTTCCGAAGTTAAATTTTTTTATAATTTAGACGGATCTTTAAAAAAATCTTTGTTTTTCTCTGGTTTTCAATATTTGTGATGTTGACATTTCAACTGAAGAAACCACTTTGTTTTCTTCCGAATTTTCCACAATGGGAGGTGTATTTATCGGTGGTTGCAAGGTGTTAGCACTCTCTTCTTCGTCTTCAGTTTCGTCGGCGCCAATTTGCCCTACATATTCTGACTGTGGATTCCTTAATCGGTCCTAGTATGAAGAAACCTGCCGGCGCCGATGTTGTCAAATCGGCGTTGATGAACTTTTATTTGAATTCCACTGGAAGTTATCTTGACGACGTGGGTGGAGAGTCATGGATTGTCCTGGAGGGAGCTAGCGTGAATGACTCTCGTGCTGCCCATTATTAGATATTATGGCCCGCAAGTTCCCAACAAAATTTATATTCTTTCAAATAAAAGATAGAGTTTAGTTTTATCAATTTGTTTATGAATCATAAGTAATTATTTTTTTATAAATTATATTTGTAAATTTAAAAGTTTTACAAAACAATTCTTTTATATATTTATGTCCACAAAAAGTCGTATTATATATTAATACTATCGTCTCTATAATAAAGAATTGTGTGCAAAGATTTTTTTTTAAAAACAACAATAGAGGACACAACATATTATAAATGAGTTTTTTTTTAATGCTCCTCTATGGCATTTTGTTTTATTGGCTTCTTCTCTAAAAATGCTTTCTCGGCTAGCCATCATTGTCAATTTAAGTGTCTGTATAGTTTAGTTGGCAAATAAATTTGTGTTATTATACTAAAACAAACAAAAAAGTTGAGATGATAAACAAATCAATCAATAAATATAAAGTATAAATATAAAAACAATTCATATATAAAACATAAAAATAATTGAATGGAACTCCAGTCAGTCGACGGATCCGAATGATAGACATCGGCACTCACTGAAAAACAAAGAATTACCGCCTGTAATTGAAAAATTGATCGGAAAGAAAAGCGGAAAAATATAACTACCAGCAAATTCTATACGCTGCCCGATTTGTGTGCATGTGCTTTGTTTACTTAATGAACACTTCAATAAAAAATTTAGATAAAAAAATAGTGAGCTTAGTTAAAAATAAAAATAAGTAAATGCAAAAAACGATTAAGAGTTATATATATTGTCTCCGATTGGTGACATGTAATTTTAAAGTCGAGTTACAGTTGATGTTATAATTCATCATAACTCAAAATGAAATAAAAAAAACCTAATTTTACACTTGATTGGTAACATTTTTGAGTTAGACTTCTAACTCAAAGAAAATCAATAGTAAATCATGTTATTAATCAAAGCTATTGTGTTCGTGTGTACATTAGAAAAGGAAGAGAGGAGGTTGGTTATGACCGAAATCGGAAATCGTGGGATAGTTGTTGTCAAAGGTTTTTGGCAACTATTTTTATTATTTGAAATAATCTTTTTAAATTAAAAAATATATAAAAGCTAATTTTATTTTTTTATAAAATTATGGATGATATGTGAAAGTGGAAAGTTAAATTTGCAGCTCTCAGAGAAGTCCTCGAAGCGCGTGCCTGCGACCACCTAGGATATCAATGAAAGACATCCCGAGTCTGCAGCGCCACCAAGAGTCAATCCCGGAAGTTACACTCCAAAAGTTACCTTCATATGAGTATAGAACCCCAGTCAGTCGACGGATCCGAATGATAGACATCGGCTAGACAGGAAGTGTCAACGGCGAGAAAAGCTTAACCTTTCAGTAAAAGCAAAGAAGGCACCGAAGCAAAATATCTGAAAGTAAGCAATGAATCGAGACAAGAAACGAAAGACACGCGAAGGCTAAAAGCGGAAGTGAATGAAAGTCGATTTCTGTCCTATGAGAGAGATATATATATATATATATATATATATATATATATATAAAGAGAGAGAGAGTGATGCGGTATTCAATGATCCTTGTGATCAAGCAAACCGGACTTATCCTCCTTCACCTAGCTCGATAAAACCCTTCACCGGCGGTACCGCACATCATACCTTATGGAGACGGCTCCCCATCACTCCATAAAAGGATTGCCAACTAAGGTAAACCCTCTACCCCGTTCATCAGTTATGAGAGTCTCCACTCAAACATCATATGGATATCATGATCCACGGACGTGATGTTCCACCCCTTAACCGTACCAAAACCTACCCTCCTAATTATTGGTTCCCAGTTGGGCTTTTCTAATTTGAATATCGGAGAACCTTCGGGAAAGGAGTTCTTCCGAAGGCCACCTCACCGTTTGTTAAGTGACCTCAGGTCCCAGATGACGGATACGACCGATTACCCGGGCGATATTCATCCTCCCATAGGACGAATCCGTGAGATGAAACTCAACTGTATCGAGAAAACACACCCCCTGCTTAAATCCCAAAAAATGTACCCGAATAATTGTATCTTAATAAAGATATACGATAATGACGTAGTGTTGCCTTTTTTAGATAAAAAACAAAGTAAAACAAAGTCGTTTTATTTAATATATAGTATATTTTTATTATTATTATTATTGTGTGATTGGATTAACACGTCATATTTTTAATGTATACACAAATTAAAATCTATAATTAAAAATCTTGGCTACAGTAATAGAATGCATATCTATTCTATTAAAAGAGGAACCCTAAAGTTAAATTAAGAATCTTGTTTTTTTTGTTTGAATCTAATTATTAAAGTTAGATTAGTCATTTGTTAAATATGTAATTGATTTTGGTTTTTTATGTTTCTTTAATTTAACTCTGATATCTTTATTTATAAATATATTTATTTCTAAATATTAACAATTTAGATTACTTTAACTCCAATTACCAAACACAATTAAATAATTTAAAACATACCAAAAATAATTATTTTGAAAATTCTAAAATGAAATCATACATTTAAAATATTCATAAAATTGATTTGAATTAAGATTCTAATAAATAAATAAACGAAAACTAAAAATAGCTTTAAAATAATCATCATATGTCTTTCATTTGTTGTATTATACATTTCTGAAATATAAATAAAATTTTAAATTTTTGAAAATTTTATTAATTATGACAATTGTACTATAAACTTTATTTTTTTTATATTAAACCATAACATAGAATAATCTCGCCAAAACGTTTTTACTAAAGTCCAAAAAATATAAAGGATTAGAAAATAAAATAAATATCAAATAACCTATAATTTCACCAACTTATTAATTGATAGATTTGAAATAAAATAAATAAACTTAACAAATAACATATATTTCATAACAAATCAAAACCTTATTATTTTTTCACAAAAAACAAAATAGTTACAATTTCAACAGATTTGAATTAATAACACTTAAATTATTAATTTTAATTTTTCATTTCACATTTTCTATATTATAAATTTATTAAAAATTTTCATTTTACATAAAAATTTATTTATAAAAATATTTATCTTGCAGGGACGTGCGGAAGTAGAACCTAATTAATATCATATTAGACTATCCACATGAAAAATTTCTGCTGGTCAGTCAAAAGAAGCTTTGGTAAGCGCTTCATTAGAAGATATTCTAGTAGAGTCTGATATCCTTCCTTAGACAATGGATGGAGGAGACCTAGCAGAGTCACCTTAAATAGTTAGTTCTATGCCCTTGTCTTTCTTGTGGGGCTCTTATGCGATTGTGAGCAGGCTTACTTGTCAGTGCTAGTTTGTATGCGCTTTCTATTACAGCAACAGCTTTTATGCGAAAACAAGAAAAAGGAAAACTGCAGCTCTGCGCGGGCAGCTTTATCTGATCAAGAGCCGGGGCAAAAAGGTCATGGTACTATTCCAGCTGCGAAGAACCCCAGAGGTGACTGTAATGAGCAGAAATCTCACTCACAGGCCTAAACGACGAGAAAACACTCGAACGTGAGAGCAAGGGATCACACTTTCTTTTGAAACTCAATTAGATAATCCCTTGTGTATGGGCCACCCCCTAACCTATCAGTCAGGAGAGGAATGTTGAAAGCAAGGCGTTCCTCAGAATGCATCGGAAGTAAAGGGAAATGTTGAAGGAAGCCCGATGACCGATGTAGCCACTAAAGGGAGAGAAGGATTGGACTCGTCACTGTTAACATCCTCTCCTTTCAGTCGAGTGACTTCAGGGAACGCCTGTAGCAAACTACTCCTGCTAATAGTTTAGCGCATTCTTTGTTGTTACTGTGGGGTCCTTAAGCACATGAGATTTTACAAGTTGGTGTCAATTAGGTTGTCTGTGGGCTTTTGTTGCTCTCCACGGCGCTTTCGCATTAATAGGTTTTATGTTACGTCAATTTGAACTTGCCCGATCGTAGTTAAGGCACTTCCCAATCTAGTAGCTATTTATGCTGCTTCCGTGCGAACCATGGCATTCGATGCGGCTCCTTCTCTAAGACATTTAATATAATTTATTAGTTTAAAATTTAGAAAAATATTGTAGCTAATATCCTTAATGTATACGATAAATTTGAAGATGATACGATGATACATTTTCAAACAGTTACACTTACACATTAAAAACAAACCCTTTATAATGATTGGATGCAGATAAAAATAAACAATATTTATTGATGGTATTCACGAGCATTTTGCGGAAGCAAATAGGGGTGTGTCCTTTGGGGTGCATTACATTTTTGTTACGACTTCGTCTACTGGGGGATGAGTATTGCTCGGGTAGGCCATCGGGTCCATTGTTTGAGACCTGCAATAACTTAACAACCGGTGAAGTAGCCTTCGGGAGAATCGGAAAGGGGTTTCCCTTCCAAAGATTCTCCGACGCTCAAGTTAGAAACGTCACATTGGAAAGTGATCATGACGGTAGGTTTTTGCTAGGTGTTTGGGTGGAACACCACGTCCTTAGATAGTGATGTTCATTTGATGTTTGGTGGTGACCGTGAAGACCTAGCCGATATGAGGGGTCGGGGGGGGGGGGGGTCGTCGTGATGTAACTAGATATTTGGAACCAAATATCTTTATTACTTATTTTATTATTTAGAAAATTTCTTTTTATTATTTTAGGGTTTTCTAAGGTTTTCGAATTTATTATAAATAAGGCGTTTAGGCATAATATTGTATCCAATTGTTGATTATTAATAAAGAGCTTTGACTTTTGAGAGAAGAGTATTCTCTATTCTTTGTTTTTGGTAGATCTATCGAGATCTCAACGAGTTTAAGAAGCAGGTCCCAAGCGAAGATTCCGTCAAATCCCTTGGTTGGGCTGGCAGATCTCAATTGATTTCTTTTAATCATTTGGTTGAGCTGTTTATCGTACCTTCCGCTGCATCAGTTGGTATCAGAGACAACATTTTTGTTTCTCAATCAAGGTTTGATTCTCTTCTTGTATATCATGTTGTTTGAGAGTTTTTACTATCACACAAGTGAATGTCTGTTTGCTCTATGTGAGAATCTCTGCGAAAATTTCAGAGAAATTATTAAAGATCTAATTTTTGATGTTTACAATGATGATGATTTACTTATCCCTAAAAATGGCGAAACGTTATTCAACAAACATCAACCATCAAAAGATTTTGTCGTCCATGGTACTCGTGGCTTGGTATTGATAATAGGTGTCCACACCAATCAAATAAAAGGTGATGTGTCCATGGGAGATGAGGAAAGTATTCGATTATATGAAAACAAGGAGATGGTGGAGTTTGGGTCTCTTTATAGCAAGGAGCATATGAAGATAAAAACTCAACTCATGTTAACGTGTTTTGCTCTCGAAGGTTGGAAGACTAAAGTGATTAAAAGGCAAAATAATATTTTTTTATTTACAAGATATGGAAGACTAAGAAAAAGAAAAAGAAATTACTGAATGATTTTAGCGTACGAAGTTTTGGAAACAAAGATCACGGCTAAGATTTGAGGACTAATCTTCTCCAATATTTCCAAATATCCTTATTACTTATTTATTGTTTAATAATAAGATTATCAAATGTTTTTGAGTTTATTATGAATAAGCCGTTTATGTATAATATTGTATTCAGTTGTTGATTATTAATAAAAAACTTTGTCTTTTGAGAGAAGAGTATTCTTTATTCTTTATTTTCGACAGATTTATCGAGATCTCAACGAGTTCAAGAAGCAGAACCCGAAGATTCTGCCGAATCCCTTGGTCGAGCTGGCAGGTCCCAATCAATTTCTTTGAATCCTTTGGTTGAGTTGTTTATTGTAGCTTACGCTACATCATGTTGTAAGGCTCTCTTGTCGGGTCGAATAATAAGGATGGAGTCACTTATTTTGAGAGGCAATCTCTGGTGGAGTGTGAGATACAAACACCTCCGCAAGATGTTGGTGTTTGGACATAATGATGAGGGATGCCATGTATGGGTCGCTCCTGGTCTTTCCTGGGGGCTGTTCTTAGGCTTCTCTGGAGCCTCCTTCTTTTTCTTCGTCCTTCTCCCTCCGATCTCTCTTTTCTTCTGAGCTTTCACGCTCTATTTATACTCCTCTTCTCCTTTCTCCCCATTGTATGCACTAATCCTATCTTCAAGTCATGTCGTCGTAGAGATCGAGAGAAATCTTCGCCGTCGGACTACCTCTGCTTGCGGCACCAACTCTGCCCAATGATAAGATCAACTAGAGAGTTGGTAGATAGGTTACCTGTTGGGTATGTTCCTCTATTGATGTGACACTCTTGGTTAACTGTGTTAAAATCAGTTCCAACAGATGCATTAAGTAAAATTAGAGATTAATTCTATTAAAATATTAACTCAGTTATATACGTATAAATTTATATAATTATTAATTTATTATTAAAAAAACTAAGTAGTACTCCCTCTGTTTCTTAAAGAAAGTTTTTTTAGAATTTTTACACATATTAAGAAAACACATTAAAACTTGATAATAAATGTATTATTTTCTGTGATTAACAATTTTCTATAAATTTAAACCAATAACAATTCAATAAATTTAATTACTTTTATTGAAATTTACAATTTATCATTATTAACTCATAAAAAGTGTATAGAAAACCTAAAATTGCTATCTATTTGAAACAAAATTATTTTCTAAAAAGTATTTCTTTAAAAAACGGAGAGAATCCATTGCTAATCTGCTTATGACAGGTAGCAGTTAAATACATATTAAGTTTTTGGTCAACACGATTACAACTTATTAGTTTATGCCCAAAGTACTGTCATATTCTACATTTAATATATTTACTTTATAAAGTTTCAAGATACACTGTTGAACCCTACTGATCTCATCATTTACGTTAATAGTATGAGAACCATATTTTATTATTTTTTCATATACTCTTATACGGTAATAAATTCAGTCAAATATGATTCATTTATTAGCATACTACTCATATTTCCTTAATAAAAGATATATTAAATGTAGTGCTAATTTTATTTCTTCTCCCCTGGACATGGTAATGTATATAAATTACACAGTGTTCTGGTTTTTATTCTTGGAAAAACAAAACTAATAAAATGTCTACAAGATTCATGATGGCTCTTACTATGAATCTTTTGTCTCTTTTGTTCTCAGCAACCCTAATTCATTCTGATCAAAATAGGGTGCCTCTCAAATCTTTCAAGGTCAGATTTTGAAATAAAAACTTTAGGCATGTCTTTTTATATTATTGTGATCTCCATCTACTTAATTGATTCAACTTTCTTTTTTTATATCATAGACTGGGGGGTTATTGGGAGATGGATTTATAAAATTTTGATTGATTTTAAGAGTTGATAGATTTGTTAAATTTGTTAAAAATTTTGTTAGATTTAGAAAGAGTTTGTGTATTTAGAAAATCTATCAAAATAGTTTTGTTCTAATGACTTTGAGAATCTAAGATATATAGGTAGTATTTTGAAAGTCTTGATAAATCTTGTTTTATGAGTTAAAATGTTTAAAATCCTTGTCCCAATAACACAAGATTTTAATACAATTATAAAATCTTTAAAACCCAATTTTTTTGAATAACAAAGGATTTTTCATAGAATTTTAAAATATTTAAACCAATAACAATGGATTCTATTAGGATTTTAAGAATCTATAAACCAATAATGATGGAATCTCAAAATTTTAATGTTGGTTTGAACTAGAGACATGTATGAGTTTGATCATACCATTCTTTACTTGATCTCTGACGGTGTGACAATCGATTTCAATATGCTTCGTACGTTCATAGAAGACCAGGTTTATAGCGATGTGTATTGCTGATTTGTTGTCACTTAACAACTTTGCCGGAGTATGAACTTTGATCTTCAAATCTTTTAGAAGCTGGATCAACCAGAGAAGCTTGCAAGTGCCATGCTTCTATACTCCGCTTCTGTACTGCTACGACTGACTGTGGGCTGTTTCTTGGACTTACAGGAGATCAATGAATTGCCAAGATATACATAGAAACCAGTCACATATCTTCTGGAATCAGGGCAAGATGTCCAATCAGCATCAGCAAAGGCATTGAGACATACTTTAGAATCTGCTGCATAAAACAAACCTTGCCCGAGATTATTCTTGGCATAGCGGAGAACACGATGAGCAGCCTGCAAATGCATATTAGTAGGAACAGAAAGAAACTGGCTCAAGCGATGTACTACATATGTAATATCGGTCCTGGTTATGGTGAGATAGAGTAAGCGACCAATGAGAGCTCTATAAGATGTAGCACTCGGCACTGGAGTCCCTGTCTCCTTAATCAATGGTATAGTCAGATCCATTGAAACAGAGGAAGGCTTGGAAGCTAACAATTCGGTGTCAACAAGAAGTTCCAAAGCATATTTCCTCTGATTCACGTGAATCCCTGTGGAATTTTGGGCAATCTCTAATCCCAAGAAAAACCTTGCTGGCCCTAAGTCTTTTATCTGGAAAGCTTGGTGAAGAACACGCTTGAGGGCCTGAACTGCAATATCACGGTTGCTAGCAATGAGGATGTCATCCACATAAACCAATAGGACAATGAAAGAGTCACCAATCTTCTTGGCAAACATGGTGTAATCTGCAGGAGATTGAAGGAAGCCATCCTTCAGCAAAGTCGATGAGAAACAATGATACCACTGTCTTGAAGCCTGTTTAAGTCCATAGATGGATTTATGAAGACGACAAACATGATTTGGTGGTTACACTTCATTTGGGCCCGACGTGTAACCCAATGGAAGACTCATAAAATCTCTTCATCCAGATCACTATGCAAGAATGCATTAGAGACATCCATTTAAGTCAAAGTCCCAATTATGACTAGAAGCTAAGCTAAGAATCAACTTAACACTAGTTATTTTTGCTACCGGTGAGAAAGTGTCATTAAAATCTACTCCTTCTTGTTGAGTAAAACCATGTGCTACTAACGAGCTTTATAACGTTCAAAAGAACCATCAGATTAAAACCATGTGCTACTAAACCCACTTACAGCCTACCACATTCTTTCTCGGTGGTAAAGATTCAATACTCCATGCTCGTTTTTGTTGCATAGCATGCAGTTCCACATCCATGGCACCATTCTAAACTTTGATTGCACAACTTGCTTAATTGTTGATGGTACTGTCTCAGTGGAATAAGAAAGAACAAAAAACTGATAGGAGGGTTTTAAGTTGGAGTATGAGATAACATAGGATATAAGATAAAGAGCAGAGGTAGATGGAGGAGTAGAAATTTGTATAAGGGAGCAATGATAGTCAAATAAGTAACATAGTGCCTTTGCTTGTCGATTTGGCCTTGCAATGGGCTGTAAAGCATCACATGTTCCTGATGAAACAATCTCTCTTAGGAAATATTTGTGGCACTAGGTGGTGATACAGATGCATGAGATGCATGAGAAGAATGTGTTAGTGGTGTGTGTGACTGTGGAGTATGCAAAGACACAGGTGGGAATGAAATGGCATAGTCAATAGATAATAGGAATAGGTAAAATGAAATCAGCAAACACAGAATCATGCTTATTATGAAAGGGATCATCCTTAAAAGGAAAAACAGATTCATGAAAAACTACATTTCTAGAGATGATCATTTCACGGGGTTCCAAATTAAGAAATTTATAACTTTTGTAACCAGAGGGATAACCAATGAAAACGCAAGACTGTGCTCGAGGAGTGAACTTATGTCGATCTTTCTGCAATGTAGAAACATAACAGAGACCACCAAAACTGCGCAAGAAAGAGTAATCAAGCAATTTGTTCATAAGCAGTTCATATGGTGATTTCTTTCCTAATAAAAGAGAAGGAGTTATGTTAATCACAAAGACAGCAGCCAAGATACAATCACTCAAATAATCGAGAGGCATATTAGATTGAAACATGAAGGCTCTACCAACATTTAACAGATGCTGGTGTTTTTTTTCTACAACTGAGTTCTGCTGTGGAGTATAAGCACAAGAAAACTGATGAAACATGCCATGATATTTTTATAGTTGAGTAAAAGCAAGTTCAAGAGCATTATCACTGCGAATAGATTTGATAACATAATTATATTGTGTGTGAACAAGCTTAATAAACTCTGGAAAAACTCGGGAAACATCACTTTTATTCTTTAACATGTATATCCAAGTAACACGAGTACAATCATCAACAAGGGTAATAAAGTATTTCTATCCTTCAACAGACTCAACTTTAAAAGGATCCCAAACATCAAGATGAACCAAATCAAATGGTGATTCTGATAACCTATTGTGAGAAACAAAAGGAAGACGTTTTTGCTTAGCTAAAGGACAGACATAACAAGGACTAGCTAGACTCGATTTAGGCAATTTCAAAGCATCAGACAAGTGCTGTAATTTGGCAAAAGATGGGTGTCCTAGGCGCTGATGCCAAAGAAGACCATCAACCATCAAGGATCTACAGTAATTCGAAGAAGAGGGAGAAACATCATTGTCAAGAATGTAGAGATTTTGTATTAGAGTTCCTCTACCAATCATCAAGTCTGGAATATGCGCCTGTATGAAATATGAATCAAAGTAAAAATGAGCCGAGTATTTATTATGCTTTAAGAGACTACTCACACTTATCAAGTTGAAGCTAAAAGATGGAACATGTAACACATGATGCAATATAAGATTAGTAGATATGTGAACAGTGTCATTGTGTGTGATCGAAACTCTAGTGTCATTAGGTAAAGAGACTGTCACATCAGAAACAGTTGTTACTTCACTGAACATTGCAATGTCAGAACATACATGACAAGTAGCACCACTGTCAATTATCCAACCATCATGAGGGATAGTAGATTGAAGAGAAGAAAAACATTGGTGTTGAAAGGTAAGGGAGTGATTTTCAAAATGAACACTAGAACAAAGAAAGGGAAATGAGACAGTACCAGAAGCAGAAGATTCGGCAGCCATTAAGCCATATGTAGCTATAGATGAATGATGAACTGATGGGGAAGGAACTGCCTGCTCTGGAACTTGAACGAGTATTAAGTTGTTGAATTAGAGACTATATCTGATCCGTATTCATCTGGCTAAGATCGAAATTTACAGCATTTGTAACAGGAGGTGGCAGATAAGGCGTGGCATTGTTCATGACATTAGCAGCCACTGATACTATTGAGATTGCTGGAATCTTGGTCTTGGTCATGAAGGAAACTATCTTCGGGGATTAAATGTTGGTTGGGTAGGATACGATGGCCTTTGAATAGGTCGTTGTGACTGATTCCCTGAGGCATGAGGTCTATATCTAGGAGGATAGCCATAGATCTTAAAACATTTGTTGACTGTATGGCCGAGTTGACCACAATGAGTACACAATGGTCTTTGACGAGGACAGTAGTTGTTATGTACTGCAGCATAGACTTGATTCTCATGAGACCCATCATAATAGGAAATTTCAGAAACAGTGACCAGAATTTTGAAAAACAACATTGTCAGACTTTGTAAAAGGTTTGATAGATCTTTGTCGCTCATCTTAAGTGACCATATTTAACAATTCTTCAATAGATGAAATAGGTTTGAGCATCAGAATGTGCCTTCTTGTTGATTCATACGACTCATTGAGTCCCATCAGAAATTTTGTGACACGGCTCCTTTGTTGAAGTGTTTCCCACAACACAACTGCATTACACTCACATTTTTCGCAAGTGCGCACAGGTAATTCAACATAGTTTTGGCATTCTTCTCAAAGAGTTACCAACTCAGTATAATAGGTACTTATATCAAGAGAACCTTGCTGTAGATTACTTAAACGCTGCTCTATTTCATAGATTCTAGGTGCATCTTCCTGCTTAAACCTAGACAACAAGTTCTGCCATATACGTTCAGCCGTAGACATGAACAATAGACTCTGGCCAATCTTTTTAGACACAAAATTCATTAACCACGTTGCCACCATGTCATTACAACGACTCCATGAATCATCATCTCTATGACCAGGAGAAGGTTTAGGGATTGTACCGTCAACAAAACCTAGTTTGTTATGAACGTTGAGAGCCATCCAGACTGATCTACGCCAGGCGTGAAAGTCGGTGGACGAGAACGAGACCGGCATGATATGACCTATGCAAAAAATACAGATTATTGTATTGGTCAAAAGATTGACACGCACAATCAAAGGAATCGGGAGCCAGAGGTCGCATGGAAGAACTAAAGGGCGATTGGAGATTCGACGCCATTGATGAATTCGAGCTGGATATCGAGCTTGAATAGAGAGATATTGCACCGGAATAAGAGCTCGGTAACAATTAAAGATGAATTAAAGAAAACGATAACGATCAGAAGAACAATCGCGAAATTTTTTTAGAAAATCGCAACAAAAGCGAGAACCAGAGAACGAAGGGAATTTACATGATATGATGGTACAATACTTATGAATCGTTCTCTTCAGGGAACTAACTGATGAGGTCTTACATGAGTTTAAAAGTGACTTAAGTCTGGCTATAAAAGCAGCATGACTCGATTAGTGTCTCTTACATGAGTTTAAAAGTGGACTTAAGTCTAATCAAATAGCTACTTAACAAGATTATTTGTTTTTTGCAACAAAACACATAATTTAGTTCAATGGTTCAAAAAAGTTAGCTTCGAAGGCTAACCAATCTGAAATCATTGTGCTTACATCGAAAAAAAACAAAACCTCGAGCACGAGTTCCTTTTGCAAGAAGATCAGCAAGGTTATTACAAGTACGCGGTATAAAAGATAGTGAAAACTTTGAAAACGCAAAGCACAGATGTACGAATTCTTCTAATTCTGATACGAGATTTGGCCACTTCTCATTTGCATCAACGAGCTTAACAAGCTATAAACAATCTGTCTGAAAAGTGAATAGAAGTAATTCCAGAATGTTGGGCGAACGGCATTGCCCACAAGCTACATAACAAGATTATAAATTTAAAGGTATTATAGATTTATATTTAATAACAATAGTTAATTATAAACAACGATTAATTTCACATATCCTTTTTAAATTTCCCCTTAAGTCATTTTTTATGTAGCTTGAAATTAGTTTGGACACTTTGGAATAAGAACCTAAGTGGGAACTCAGCTTGGGGAGAACTTGGTGATCTTGCTTTTGATGATTGGGTCGATCTCATTGGTTATACCGATTGTCTGATTCCAAGGTCTATTTGGCCACCGTGAAAATCCAAAGCAGAGATCTGAAAAAACAAAAGAAAAAAAAATTCCAACAGATTCGAAGGAATCGGCCAAATAGGGTTTACTTCTCCTCTGATTGCTCCTGAATTCTCCAGAGAAAATGGTCACTGCTTTGTCTCTTTTTCTCCATTCTGCTTCCTTTTTGATCGATTATCTCTCACTCTCAATTTCTCTTCTCTGTTTCCAGATCCGATTCATATTATTGCAGAACAGACAAGGGAAGACTCGTCTTGCCAAGTACTATGTTCCTCTCGAGGAATCCGAGAAACACAAGGTCGAATACGAGGTATATAATCCATCCTCTATCTTCCTCTCTTCTTTTTCTCCGTCCTACGCTCGTGTTCCTGATCCTTAGTTTCCCCTCCAGGTTCATAGGTTAGTGGTGAATCGCGACGCAAAGGTCACCAACTTCGTTGAGGTTTGTGGTTCGATTTCAAATTTTTTTATTGTTCCTGATTCATAACGAGATTCGGGCATTACACTAGTTTGATCGATTCGAAGAGCATTAGCTTGTTGAAACTGCGAAAATGTTCCTCAATTGGGTCAAATTCGTATTGTTAATTCGAGATGTTGATAGAAAAAGCCAAGCATTGATTCTGAGTTTCTAGGCTTCGTTTGTTATATCCTGTGTCATGGTTAGTATCAAGATCTTTATAGAGAACTCCATAACCTTAATGAGACATGAAAATGTGAAGAAGAACCAATAATAATATTGTGGAATCTGTCAGTTTAGAATAAATTTGTCATTGGTTGGTCATTGGTTAATTCTAGATGTAGATAGGAACGCCAAGCATTGATTTTGAGTTTCTATGTCATGGTTTGGTATCAAGATCTTTATAGAGAACTCCATAACCTTAATGAGACATGAAAATGTGAAGAAGAACCAATAATAATATTGTGGAATCTGTCAGTTTAGAATAAATTTGTCATTGGTTGGTCATTGGTTAATTCTAGATGTAGATAGGAACGCCAAGCATTGATTTTGAGTTTCTATGTCATGGTTTGGTATCAAGATCTTTATAGAGAACTCCATAACCTTAATCAAGAACTCGATATTCCGAAATCTGTCATGTATAAAATGAATTTGTTCTGCAACCATTTTTTTCAGTTTAGAACACACAAGGTGATATACAGGCGCTATGCTGGATTGTTTTTCTCCGTGTGCGTTGACATAACCGACAATGAGTTGGCTTACCTTGAGTGCATCCATCTGTTTGTAGAGATATTGGAACATTTCTTCAGCAATGTCTGTGAGCTTGATTTGGTGTTTAATTTCCACAAGGTACCAAAAAACCTCTTTGTTCCTCTTATCCTTTGAATATAGTTCCTCAAACTGCTTCTTCGGATTCTTTAACCCGTAGTTTTTGGCTGTACAACAACCACTGGTTTCGAAAAAAACTGTCTTTCTGCTGTGTTTAGAAGTTTTGAACTAATTTAGTAAATTCTCACTGATGTTTGCAAGGGCTTTTCTTGAAATTCTCATCTAAGTGTCTATCAAATGAAGCTGGTGTTTGTTAAAAACAACAAAAGCCTGTTTCTTTCTCTTCTCATTGTATTTGGCGCCTGAGAATGAGCATGTGTGATAAATATCTGTATCCATCATTCAAATAGCATACCCCAGTTGTGTTTATTTATCTAAATGCTACTGTGTTTCTAGATCTGATCTTTGTATTGCTACTAATTCCCTATGGCTTCAATTAATAGGTGTACTTGATACTAGATGAGTTCATTCTTGCTGGGGAGCTCCAAGAAACAAGCAAAAGGGTGTGAAATTTTTTTTGTTTCAAGCTCTTCTCTTTCACTGCATTGTTCCACACATGCTCTCTCTCTCTCTCTCTCTCTCTCTCTCTCTCAAGAACTAAACTTGTAACTGTTTGGAACAAATTTTCAACTTGCAGGCAATCATCGAAAGGATGTCAGAACTCGAGAAGCTAGAGTGATGACTGATGAGCGTTTCTTAAGAAGCTAGAGTGTTTTGGTCATTCTTGGCGTGTTCCAGATGTTTTAACTTTGTTGAGTTAAAAGACACAATGGCGCTGATAAGACTGTGAAGGATATGGAATGATTCTGCTGAGATTATCCATTAAAAATTTGTTTTTCTGTGAGATTTTCATTTCAGCTAGTGAGGTTACTATTTATTACAGACATTGAATTCTGTATAAAAAATGTTTTGATTTTGTAGACACCTCACTAACACCATTTCTATATTGCACCTAGCATAAGCAAAAGGGATTGGTGCAAAAATTTGAACATCTCTTACACCAAATTCTCATATTCTTCTTAGATAAAACAAATCTGTTCCACAAACAGCAAATTTGACAAAGATCTACCACTTATTGTAAATCACATATTCAGCTAACATCCATTGTAAATCACATAATCAGCTAACATCCATGGAAGAAGAAGCAATTAGAGTTACTAAGATGGCAAATGCAACATTACTGAGAAAACTAAACAAGTTCATGAATCAATCAAACAGACATGAACACAAACACAAAAAAAAATAAAAAAAACAAATACAAAAAAAACATATAAAACAAAAAAAAAAAAAACAAAAAAATAAAAAAAAAAAAAAAAAAAAAAAAAAAAAAAAAACAACTAAAAATAAATAAAAAAAACAACAAAAAAAAACAAAAACAAAAAAAATAAAAAAAAAAAAAAAAAAAAAAAAAAAAAAAAAAAAAAAAATTAAAAAAAGAAAAAAAAATCAAATATTTGTCTTCTTCGGCTTCACAGGAAATTTTTCATCAGAAGCATCCTCCTCACCTTCTTCGCCAGACAAGATTTCGTCGGGGACATAATCTGGAACATTATGCTTTGTAATATATTCCTTCAGTATTCTCATACTCTCCTCTTTCATCGAAACCAATTGGTCCAAGACAGTATCACCTTTGTTTGCATCAATGGTGTAGCTCTCTGTCCCAAGCCGGAATGCGACTTTAACCAGATTCTTCGCAGGGACTGAATCGTGACTCTCAATCTCCATATTGTTAAGCCTGAGATTTAGGGAAGAATTTTTTTTTTCTAATGTTCGAATCTCAAATCAAAACTATAAGAAATCGGAATGAAATTTTCCAAAATCAGATGAATTAAGCTTTTCGGTACCTGAATTCAATCCCGGTGGAAGAAGAAGCCAAAGAAAGATGGAGCCGACGATTATGAGCGATTACAAAATTAGGGTGACCAAAAATATTTGGATCAATTGCTCAGATAACCCTCTATTAATAAATAATTTCATTTTCGCCTTTTTAGTGAAAAAATTAGGGAAAATTGGAAATAAAAGACGTTTTTAGTACTTTCTTGGCAATCTACACCTTTATTTTAGGAGGTACAATTGTGCCTAAACTACCCCACAATCATATGTTTTAATATTTTATATATTTGTAAAATTTGTTTTTAATATTATTTAAATACTTAAAAGGAAGAAATAAATATTTAAGGAAACAAATTTTTTTTATTTTTCCAAAAACGTAATAAAAAAATATTTACAAATCTTTTTCGATCTGTTCTGCGAAATTCAGAAGGTGTCTTCTGCGCATTCTCTATGATCTGCGAATTGTAGAACGTGTCTTCTGCAGTTTCTATATGTTCTGCGAATCCGTAGAATATACATTCTGCCTAATGTACGTGTTCTGCGATTTTGTAGAATTTACATTCTGCATAATGTACGTGTTCTGCGATTTCGCAGAATTTACATTCTGCATAATGTACTTGTTCTGCGAAATTCAGAAGGTGTCTTCTGCGAGTTTTAAAATTAGGAGTTTTAGAAACTCTCTTCTCTTCATCTTCCACGCCGCTTCTCTTAACTCTATTTCTGTGTTTATGATTCATTCAGATTTCTGCAAAAATCAATTGTCTAAACTAAAAAGGATTGGATAGATTTCACATAAATCTGGTGAGTTTATTGAATTTGTTGTTCGTTTTACCACAAATTGATCTGTGTCAATTCTATTTGCGAGAATTGATTAATTTTTTTTTGTTCATCATAGATAAATATGCAGGAAATTTATGTGACTTGCGGTATATGGAGATCATTTGGCAACGAGTGGAGATTTATTGTTGATCAAGAAAAACGTGCTAGATTACTTACTTTGGAATTGACTACTACTCTTGAAGAACTAAAGATGATGGTTTCAGAAGACTATGGAATAAAACAGAGTATGGTTGATGTGAAATTTAGTTATCTACCTAGTGCTTTGGTTACTAACTTAGAATCTCCGCCAGTTCTTATCGCAACCGATCGACAAGTTAAAAATTTGGTTGGATATTTGAGAAAGAAGGATGTCATACGGTTATGTGTTACGTTTAAAGCTAGAGTTGACGAGCGAGGAAGTAGAGTCAATATTGATTTAAATGAGGATCCACGTGATTCAAGTGATGAAGCTGATGAAGCTGATGAGCGTCATTTCCGTGAAAAATCTGCAGAATGTGTGAATGAGTCTAAACAAAATGATGGTTTCGAAAGAAATCCCAAAGACCCTGAAGTTGTTTGTGATGATGGGTTACAGTCTGAAAACATTGGTGGGAAGCAAAGTAAAAATCATTGGTTGACAGGCTCTTTTAAGGAGGAGCAACATTTCACAAGCAAGGACGTTCTAAAGGCAACTATGGAAATTTGTGCCATGAAGTATAATTTCGACTACGTGGTGACAAAATATGATAAGAGATTGTGGTGTATTCGCTGCAAAGAGAGAGTTTGCAAATGGAGTGTTCGCGCAGAGTGTTTAGAGGGGTCTACGTATTTCAAAATAAATAAGTATGTGGCGGAACATACATGTGCTCCTTCAAAGAAAAGCAAATTCTCTAGGACAGCTTCAGCACAAACGATTGGAAATCTTATTATGCATAAATACGTGGGTGTCAAGGAAGGACCTAAACCGAATGATATCATCAATATTATGCGTACGGAGCATGGATGTGAGCTCTCTTATTCCCAAGCATGGGAGTCACGTGAGTATGCGGTTAGTGCTGTTAGAGGTCTTCCAGAAAAAAGTTTTTGTAAGATACCAAAATACTTGCACATGCTACAACAAGCTAATCCTGGTACGCATACGAATTACCAAACTGATTGCGATGGTAAATTCAAATATCTGTTTCTTTGTTTTGGTCAATCTGTTAGAGGATTCTACAACGCCATTAGGAGGGTGATTGTAGTTGATGGAACGTTTTTGAAGAGCAAATACAAAGGAGTTTTGCTTGTTGCTACAGCCGTAGACGGTAACTCTAATTTATATCCAATTGCGTTTGGGATTGCTGATTCAGAGAATGATCTTTCTTGGGAATGGTTTTTTATACAACTAAAGATTGTTATAGGAGATGAGAAAGGTTTGGCTTTTGTGTCTGATAGACATGGTTCAATTGCTAAATCAATTCTGAAAGTATACCCATTGGCTAGACATGGAATTTACATCCACCATTTGTTGTCCAATGTGGTGAAACATTTCAAGAGAAAGGGTTCGGCAGACTTGGTTGAAAGGGCTTCAAAAGCATATAGAGTTGTTGATTTTGAGGATTATTTCAACCAAATTCGCAGGACTAGTCCGCTAATGGCAATATATCTAGAGGAAGCTGACGTGACAAAATGGGCTCGTTGTCAATTTCCAGGTTATAGGTTTGACATTAGGACGACAAACCCCGCTGAATCGATAAATTCTGCATTGAGATCACCTAGAGAGTATCCAATAATTCCTTTGTTGGACAGCATCAGAGAAATGTTAACGAGGTGGTTTTATGAACGTAGAGTATTAAGTGCAAAGCACCAGCATCCTTTAACCATTGAGGTGGAGAATAAGATTCGTAGAAAAACAAAGAAAGCTGAAACATTGGTTGTGTATCCAATTACTATGGACAGATTTCAAGTTAAAGGCGACAGATTCGATTGCGTTGTCGACTTGGAAAGTAAAACGTGTTCATGTGGAAAGTTTAACTTAGGAAAAATTCCTTGTAGACACGCCATTAAAGCAGCTTTTTCTATGGGAGAGCAACTAGATCCACTCGCAGATGAAGTGTATAGCACTACGGCATGGAGAATGGCCTATGAGGAAAGCATTAATCCAATATCTATTCCTGAAGATGAATGGTGTGTCCCAAAATCTGTTGAAGATGCCAAAATTTTACCTCCTGATACACGAAGAGGACCTGGTAGAGACAAAAAACGAAGATACCAAACTGTTGAAGACAAGCTTAGATCGTCACAAGGATCGCAAGGGTCAAAAGAGCACAAGTGCAGCCGTTGTCATACCGCAGGACATAACAGAGCGACATGTAAAATTCCAATATAAGAAAAGTTGATTTGCTCGAAGAATTCAAGTGTTTTCTGGGTTTTTTTTTTAATATTTGAGAGGGCAAATTACAATGATCGATTTCAACAATATTCAAGTTTCGTCAAGTTTATTATGGGTTTCGTTGTTTGATTTCTTTGCTTGTTCTTATTTATTATGGGTTTTATCCTCTCTAAAATAGAAGTATTTGTATAAAATTGAGTTAAATTTTGGATTAATTTTGAGACAAGGTGAAAATAGAGAGCATGACAAGATCCGCATGATATTAGCTTTGAGATTGTAATATATCCTGATATTCCCGTCACATTCACACCATATGCCGCACTAGTTTTCATTTTAAATCAAAAATGTGTTAAGAAACAGAACAAAAAACCATAGGAGATAGAAACATAATCAGTGTAGAATAGTATGTGTAGCCTTTGTCTCCAAAACTGATTCTTCCGACAATGCCAATGACACGCCCGAAACACATTGAGAAGGAGTTTGCGGTGATATTAGCTTTTGCCATAACGCTCGGAACAGAATATTCTTTCAGAAATTTATCATGTAAAAAGAGGTGCAATAGCTTCAAGGAGAAAACAGGGGAAAAGAGTCGTTGCTTACCCATGCAAAAGAGGTAACAAGCAATGATAAAGAAGAAAACAAAGGAAACAGAGCAGGGGCAGAGACAAAAATCAAGGATGATGACTTTGAAGAAAAAGAAGAAGATTGGCGATAGTGGTGAGACACAGAGAAGAAGACAAGAAGCAATCATTTGTGGAGAAAATGACACGAGTGGTAAAGCAAAAGAGAATAATAATCATAAGCGAAAAAAACCAGTAGCAAAGAAAAAAAAATTACAAAAAAATGACACGATTGTTATGTCACTCAATTTCTACAATATCATCAGAATCAAATTTTGTAGGCTCATAGTTTGACATTCGGTCAATAAAATCAGTATCATTTGCCGCTTGCCAAAGATCAATTGCAATCTTGATTCTCGCTTCTCCAATGTTGTTATCATTAATCAAAGACAAGTCTAGCCCAAGCAAGTGACATTCCATGTGTTTGAGCGCATACACTCCGCAATCACAACTTGATATATTGAGTCCCTGTGGAACCGGTATACTTTTGACAGTGTATTCAGTCACATTTAGCTGTCTCCCAACAGACGTTGACTGAACTGCCTTCACTAGACGAGGGATCAATACATCGAATGGTTCAACGTTTCTTCTATTGTCGTTTCCGTAACAATCGAATACTTCGATTGTTCTATGAATGAAGCTTATGCACATTGAAATCCAATGATTACCGTTCACAAACAATGGAACATAGATTCGGTCAATATCCATAGCCCATAGTTGCATAGTCTTTCCATGAGAAGGAAGTTCTCCTATGACGTAAGCTAAGATAAAATCACTGAACTCGTACTTTCAACGGTTTCGCTTGTACTTATTGTATTCGTTCATGATTTGCATGCTAAACAAGCAATTCATAAAACCTACTCGACCATGTTGCCATCTACCTAAAGTTGTATTCTCCCGGAATATGTACATAATACCATCCATATCCTGAAAAATAAAATTTAGTAAACATTCGCACATTTTATTTAGAAGAAGATGTAATCTAAACCTTACCTCGTTGCCAAGCCATTCTGTCGGTCTCATGACTCGGTCGAGTAATTCTTTGTTAATAGTAGTTGGACCTATCTTTAACTTTCTGAAACCGTAAAATTATGAGAATTAAATGAAGAATAGAGTATTAAATAGCGAATGTACCTATTTGAATAACATAATTGAATTACTTACTCGTTCTTGATATACCATTCCATTAGTTCGGTGAAAGACTTATCGGAAACAAACACCAACACATCATCTCCATTTTTTTTCCTTCTCTTATATGTGTTTTCAGTATCCGTAAAGAGTTTTCTTGTCCATCTCTTACCTATTTTTGGACTTTCAACTTTTACTGGTCGCAGCAAAACTTCTTCGACAAACGAAGTCTTTGGGGTTGAGAAATGGTTTTTTTCTTCGGCATCACATGTATGTGTAGGAAACCCGGTTACTAATGAATCTTGAGATAGTAGTCCCACAGCTTTTTGTAGGTACTCTTGTGTACTCATATTAAGATCTATATTAGAAGGCGGACTGAAATGTATATCATCTTCATGCATATAGACTCTAGTAGTAGTAGTTTCTTCATATGACTGTTGGGCCTGTTAGTATCAAAACAAAATGAACCGTAAACAACATAATCATGCATAACAACAAAGCAGAGTAACTGACCATTGTAAAAAATACAAAGGTTTCACCTAATAAATTACATTCACAATATACCAAAACAAGATACGTATGACAATCTTACAAACTTACAATTTCACAATTTCACAATAATCGAAAACAACATACACGTTCACTTATTACAAAGTTGCAAACTATAAGCTTACACGTGAAAGACAAATTCTTAAAAAATTCAATGAGCAGAGCTTCTTGTCTTACTTACCCTTGGTTGACGGGAAGAATCAACTTTGGAAGGTTTCGGTGTTATGGATGGCTCCACGTTCCTTATATCAGCAACCGAGATTGAATCCTTGAGTTCTTTAAAATCCTTCTCAATTTTTCCTAGACGCTCGTCGAACTTCTCATCAAACTTCTTCCCGATCTTTTCCTCAAAGGTAGAGAAAGAAGCAAGAAACATTTATTGGATGAAGGACTTTGTGTCTTCATCAAGACGTCCTTGTCTTGGTGCTGCTGCTCGCTGACATAGAATTTTTTTCTTGCGTTTTTCAGCACCATGGTAGGGTAGATTTTTCTTACCCCTTCTTGAACCAGAAGCTGCAGAAACAGAGATGCCATCTTCACAAGAAGCTTCAGAAAAAGGGACCTCATCATCAACATGTGTAGGAGAATTGTTCACATCTTGAAGATTCTCATTATGCATTTCCACTCCAACTCGCTCATCTACATTCTCAGTAGACTCAACAGATTCTATATATCCCCAAAGATGGTCAGCAAAATCAATCCCCGCTCTAATCTTACGAGCCAGATTATCAACTCTAACATCTACTTCTTCATCTTCCCATAAGAATTCAGCTGACACATGCACATCAAAATTTCCAGTAGAAGAGATATATGGATAGACAGAGTCCTGAAATCACGTAAAAGAAAACTATTAAACTCACTTGTAACACACAAATTATTCAAAAATCGTCCTCACAATATTCCCTAATTTTCTCTAAACAAACAATGCTTAATTTACATTCTTCATGTTAAGTTGAAAATTGAGTTTGATTACCTAAGTTCCAGTGTTTAAGTTTCACTACTTGAAGTTCTTCAAATCATGATCAAACTATGATGATAACAGGGAAATAAACAATTCTAATCCGGTTGATAAAAAAAAAAACCATTCTAATCCTATGTCGAATTTAAAAGTTCAACTCACATCGATTCCAAGTGTGTTCTCCAGCTGAATGATGTCTTCGTATGATACTTTTGCAGCTCCCCTCCAGTTTGAACATCGTGGAAATCCTGTAAACTCGTTATTCAGTTTTTCTCCCAGAAAAGCTCCAACCACTGGAATTGCTTCCATAACCCAAATTTGAAACACATATGAGAAGCCGTCCAAAAAATAGCTCTGTGGATTCTTCAGTTTAGCTCGTGTCGTAATTATAGAAGTAACCAGTAGATCAAAAGCTCGAAGTCCCCATGGATAAGTCTGAACCTTCCCAATATCCATTACTAACTCAATGTATTCGTGTGGGATTTCTCTCTTGCAATCTTGCGCCATTACCACACCAGCTATTACACATACGTACACAAGTCTGACTCTGTCCACTTTATTCCAGTTCTTAACACCACCTAGGTAATTCTCAAGTAACGTCTTTATGCTAATCTTTCCCTTTCTTTTCAGCAATTTGCTCCAAAACCCATTATCATCCTTCCATTTCCCTAAATTGTTGACCTCAGTAACTGCATAGAACTCTTGCATCGAAAACCTGAGTGGCCTCCCTCCAAACACAAACCACAATTCATGTTTTTTGTCAGTATCCAACTGCCTACAGAACATACTGTGAACCAACCTCGCTGAATATCCTAGACAGTTTTCATGGATTGCGAGAACATGTGAGAAGACTGAATCTCTCTTCACTTCGATGTACTCTTCTGGAAGAACGTATTTTATTTTGTTCAGAATAGACATTTTGAAATTGTTGTTAATATGTGCCACTTGTGGCTCATGTCCCGCTTTAAAATGACGTTTCAGAAACTCATCTTCCATGCCTACAAAACATAAAACATGAGTACATCAAAAGTGATACAGAGAAACGGAGAGATAAATCCAAACGAGGCAATAAGCATGTCTCAGCGTCTTAGGCAACAAGGATTTCTATCCCTCAGATTTTTTCTTCAAAACAAAAGAGAATTTAGAAGAATCAATGGAAACGACATGAGTAAATACTCAATAGATTTATTTTACCTTTTAGAAACATATTGCATGAAAACCAGACTTAAAAAAACACAGTTGTTAACCTTTTATCACCCAATAAGCATTTAACAAGAATGTCTCTTTAATCCACTTTGTATCAAAATAGATTTAAAAAATAATTTTTCATTCACTACAATAAGTTTTAAAGTTTTAGCAGAGACATTATTTTGTTCAAAACCACAAAAACTGTAATTTAAGCAACAAAAGCTCTAAGTGATTTTGAAACCATAACTCTCAAATTTCCAGTTTCTATCGTGACCCATTGCAGTAAGAGATTCAATCAAAAAGACTAACACAGAGAGCGATATGTTTTTTAAGAGGATGTTTCGGGATTTAAAACAATCGGCAAAGCATATGTACCTTTTTGTGTAGCCGACGGCGACAACAAAGAAATTTTGGGTACACCTTGATTGAGAAAGAGGAGGGAAAAAAAGAAGAAGAATCGATTTAAGTGGGGAAGAAGAAAATCAATTTTGGTGAAGAAGAATTGAGGATCGATTTAGGTGAAGAAGAATTGAACAAGAGAAGTTGAGAGGATGATTTAGGCGAGGAAGAAGAAGATCGTCGGTGAAGTATAATTTTTTTTTCCCAAAAAATTTCAGACCTAACAAAGTGGGTTTTACAAATTTTTTAAGCCCAATTTGTTTTTGATTTTCGAAAATAATAAAAGGAGGGTATTATGTATTTATAATTATATTTAAAAAATAAGTAAGAGGGTATAATTGGATTTCAATTAATATAAAGATTAAGTCACCAACAATTGTTTAAGAAGGTATAGATGGACAAGAGGGTACTAAAAACATCCTTTATTTCCAATTTTCCCAAAAAATTATCGATTACTCTCTTGCCATAATTTTTAATAATTTCTGATTTTACCACCAATCCAAACTAATCTTATCCACCCAAACCAATAATCATTCGGGTCGCCCACTAAAATCGGATCTATTAACCAAATCGAACCCGGATCCATCCAACCTGCCATTTTTCTCGTCCACCAAAATTGGATCCATTAACCAAATCGAATCGAGCCCATTTCCCCAATTTTTATATTTTTGGTTTTTGGCTCCCTCCCAATTTATACATAGTATTCTTTATTAGAACTGTTTACAAACACATGTGTGTTTGATTGCGGAATCATGTGTTCGAGGAGAATATCAAACCAATGTAATTTATGTTTTTTTTAAACACACTGATTTGCAAAGCAATGTAAGCTGCAAACAAGGTGAGATGTTTTCAAAACCATGGACATAATTGAGAAACTTGTAGGCATGAGGTCGAGATTGTTTAACAAACACTCTCAGTTCAAACACATCTTTCACACCGAACATAGAGGTGGTGGTTATAAAACTATATATTGATGTTGCTTCTTTGTACAGCATGTATGGACAATAATAGGAAATGTTGGTTTGTTGTGAATGGTGTTCCGATTCGGGGGTTTCGATGAGAGAACATGCCATCATTACACTTTGGCCAACATGAGATGATAAATTTCAGTGTTGTACTAGACAAGGTATTGTCAATGGAAGACACAACTAATGATCGGTTAAAGATTTTATTTAAAATATTTTGTCTAATGATGGAACCCAAGCAAGAAACTGTACTTACCTTTACCCAAACCCAGACTGAGCTGGAATTTTGTAGCCATCTTTTTAGGATATGATCCACTCGAAGGTAAACACAAAGTAATATGCATTCCTTTAGGAACATCTAGCGTTCTCTGTTGGGTGTTAACATTGGGACCAGCTCAAGAATCATGGAGAATGGTCGAAACGAAACATAAGCATCGTTCTGGTTATTATAATTCTGGGCGATGCATCAAGGGGGTGATATATTACCTAGCCCATCCTTATAACACACTTGATTTGGTTTTAATGAGCTTTGATGTTAGATCTGAAAAATTCGATATGATAGAAATACCATCGAATATTTATAAAGAGATGCTGATAACTTATAAGGGGAGGCTAGCTTGTGTTGATGGAAATAATGGTGGAAGATTGTGGATTTTGGAGGATGCAGAGAAACACAAGTGGTCGAGTCTAGACTTTCTTTCACCTTTTGTTCACTATGTTAAGAGTTTGAATACCGTTTTCACACTAATAGGTTTCACTCACGCTGGTGAGTTTATTTTCGCACCACCAGTGTTTCATAAATCTTTATATATTCTATTTTGTGATCCGGTGAGAAACTGCGGTAGAAGATTCGAATTTAAAGGAATCGCAGACGACGAGTCTTGGCTCAATAATGGAGTTCAAAACGGACGTAAGTATGCGCTCCATATTTTCCCGAATCACATTTGAGAGTCTCACATCTTTGTAACAATTTGTTGCTTTTTTTGTTTCCCCTTACAATGACACTTAATTTATGCAAATTTATGGGTGTTTTTATTAGTTTCTCCTTCTTTACTTTGATTCTGTCCCGTTTGATTACCATTTTACTAGTTGTTTGTAAATAAAAAGTAAAAAAACTATAAAACATGAAGAGGCTCCTTGCTCATGTGCAAGAACATTATATAAACAGTTAGGTAATAATTAATCATACACTATGATGATGATTAGTGATTACAACTAATAATGGGTGAGAGATGTCATAATTCACCTAAACCCTTCCGTGTGATCCGGTGTCTATCAGAATGGAGCCATAAAGATGTGAAATCCATATGTTATTAGCAATAGTACTCGCTTGTCAGTCACGAACATGAGTTTCCTGATGCGTTTCAGGGACGTGCTCACAATTGTACGTCTATAAAAAAAAAGTCAAGACTTTCAGTTCTTCAAGATATTTTCAAAAAAAACCCTTGAATTCACATGGAGATCTCAAGATTTACATGAAGTTGACAAGCATATGGAATTCTACAAGTCCAAGATGGAAGTAGTATTAGGGAGTATATAGCTGGTTAACTTTGGTTTCATTCGAGTAAAAGAGAAAACATCAAACACAAAAACGAAAGGTGAAGATACAAACGTGATAGAAACACATAAACCTCAAAACCTAACCAATTTTTTTTTTAAGAAACAAAAACGCCTAACAACACTTTCACTCCTTTGTTATATTTCAATATATGTTTGGGGTAAACCTTCATTCAAGTAGAAATGTGATAGAAAGTAAAGCTTAAATACTACTATTGAACTAAAGCAACCAATTAAACCAACAAAGGAGTTGGAACATTGGAATTGGAACATTGGAAGTTATGTTCATAAATGCCCTAATTGACTTTGTGACTACTGTATGTAACTTTTTAATCAGTTGAACTTAACCATGTTTCTCAAAAATGGGCCTTTATAACGTAAAAACTCACGAGGGCCACAATCGTAAATTTATATGCTTAATTTTTAAAATACATTAATTTTTTTAATTCTTTTTAATAAAACCCTCTCTTCTTTTTTTTTCTCTAAGGGCATGTGCATTGGAGACTTTAAAAGTGGGTGTCTAAAAATTTTTTTGATTAAATTTGAATAAGTTTAATGTTTTAAGACACTTTGGTTATGGAGTGTTTCATTGGAAACATTTAAATGTGAGTGTCTAAAAGGAAAAAAAATATTAATATTTTATTCATTAAAATTTTGAGAAACATTTTATTAAACATAAAAAACATTTAAAACATAACAAACATTAATAAAAATTGAAACATAGAAGACATAAGAAAGATTACAAACATAATATTTGAAATAATAAACGGTAAAAGTACGATGCGTTTTATTCTTGTTGTCGCTTTTGCCAAAGATGCTCAATCAAATCATTTTTCAAGTCTTCATGCTTCTTTCTATCACGGATTAGAGTTCGAACGGCCATCATTTGGGAGACAGTTGTAGGCATATCAGTAGCAAACGTGAAATCTACATGTGCATTTCCTTCTCCTTGTATGAACTCTGATACATCATACTGAGTTTTTGCAGCTCGTTTGTCCTCTACTATCATGTTGTGGAGTATGATACAAGCTCTCATAATGTTCCCTATTTTCGCCTTATCCCAGAAAAGAGCTGGGTTTTTAACAATGGCGAACCGAGCTTGCAAGACTCCGAAAGCACACTCGACATCTTTTCGAACAGTTTCTTGACGTTGAGCAAATAAACATGATTTTGGATCTTGTGGAAGTGGAATGGATTGGATAAAAGTTGCCCATTTTGGATATATACCATCTGTTAGATAGTAAGCCAAATGATAGTCATTTTCGTTGACTGTGAAACGCACTTTTGGAGCTTTACCTTCAAGTATATCAGCAAAAACTGGTGAGTAGTGAATAATATTGATATCATTTGAAGTACCTGCACTGCCAAAAAATGCGTGCCATATCCAGAAATCATATGAAGCTATAGCCTCTAAAACGATGGTGGGTTTTCCAGATCCCCGTGAATATTGTCCTTTCCGAGCGGTAGGACAATTCTTCCACTCCCAATGCATACAATCGATGCTTCCTATCATCCCGGAAAATCCACGTTCTTCTCCGACATAAAGTAATCGTTGAAGATCTTCTGGGGTGGGTCTTCTGAGGTATTCATCGCCGAACAAAGTTATTATTCCTTCGACGAAATTGTTCAAGCATTTAAGAGTAGTACTTGAACCGAGTCGGAGGTATTCGTCTACTTGGTCAGCCGCA
>JAHZTW010000003.1:63605340-63624825 GCA_020283515.1 Alliaria petiolata | reverse complement strand
GGCTCTTTACTTAATTATATAGCAAAATGTTTAAGTTAACACAAGTATCTCTTATAATTTAATAAAGCATTCAATTACAAGCTCAACTCTCTACCTAATCTACAACCATTCATCACATCAGAACTTAATAATAACCCTACTCTACAACCATTCATCACATCAGCACAAATAAAAAGCAAGGAGAACAAATAAAACAACAAAGAAGCAACAACTCAACCCTACTCTACAACCATTCATCACATCAGAAGTTAATAGCAAACCTAATCTAAAACAATTCATCACATCACAAGCATTCATGACAGTGTTATGCACAAACAGTGGCAAAAACTAGCATTTATTACCAGAGAAGAAACAATAAATACTATACCTTATGCAAGTGTAGTAACTACAAAAATACCTGATGATGGTGTACGGAATACCGGAATCAGCAAAGTACTGCTCGGCTTTCCTCTTCCAAACCTACAAAATTGCAGAACGATGCTTAAAGATTACGAACATTTGCTGTGAAGCTCATCTCTCTGATCATGAAAACCAAGAAAGAGGAATCACCAGAATGTTGGCATTGCCAGTGCTATTCAATGGGTGATTAATGTTTGTTCCTCCCATCGACCCGACCAAAACAATCTGTTTAACTCCCGCAGCCTTGGCTGTTTTTTGCAAAGACGAGATCATCAACATTTTTGTCTAAACACACATACAAAGAAAAATTCAAGAAGAAGAACACAAACCAGCGTCTATCTGATTCTTCTGACCAATCCAATCAACCTGAAAAACAAAGATAAGGATCAAAACCAAAACGAGGATGGAGAGAAATCCACAAGAACACACATTATAGGTGTTCTCACCTGTTCTGGATAAGCTCCTTCTTCAAAGTAGAACTCAGGTCTCCCTCCTTTGCTAGGATCAAAACCGGGTTTCATTTGCGGTACATCGCTCGTGAGAATGACCAAATCATCAATTCCTTGAACAGCAGAAGCAATGGCTGCAGGGTCTCGAATATCTCCGATGAAGACTTCGTCCTCTCCACCGATCTTCTCCTTGCTCTCTTTCGTCCTCACTAAACCCCTCGCCACAAACTGATCCGACCTCTCTTTCAATTTCTTGTACACAATTTGCCCTGCCATTGTTTCAAATTGGTATGATGCAGAGGACAACACAAACTCATCAACATTGAACAGTCTCTGTCTTATGGAATCGCACAATACCACAATGTAGAGAGAATCGAAATCGAAAATCATCTTAGCGTTCTAAAATATGAACAACTATCTGCACAAACGAAACTATATGAGAGAGAACTTGTTCTTCCACCGGCACCGGTAACGAGAACGGTGAGAGGATCAGTTGTTGCGGCGGCGGATACAGTGACAGATCCTCTTCTATGCTTTTCGGTAAATTTCCTCCGACCACAAACCGACGTCGAATCCGAAACAAGCGAGCAAGCGAAATTGGAGAGCCGACGAAGAAGACGAAAATTAGGAACGAGATAGTGAGACAAAGGAAGAAGCCACACCTCCGGATTTGTAACTGTTAGCAAGAAGTAGTGGATGGAAGAATGTCGTCTAGATCGCATTTCATTCTCCATCGATGAAAACAAAGAGAAAGAGAGAAGAGAGAGAGAGTCGAATAAAAAACGCGAGACTCCTGATTTTTTTTCCTCCAATCTAAAGCCGTCATGTCGACATGTTTAAAGGCCAAAATTAAATTTTATATTAGACACTTTTTATCAGTTTTAAATCTGTAATCTTAAAGTTTATTATTTTAATAACCTAATTAGATCTTTAAAAGTCTCCAATGCAAATGCTCTAGGTTATAGGTATTTTCTAACGGAAACTCTCTTGCTCCATTATACTCGTTAGGGAAAATTCGAAAATTTCAAACTACTTCATTCAAATCCTCCTGTTTGAAAAACACGATTTAGGGCTTCAGGAGAAGCGATTTTCCCTTTTCCCTTCTCTGCTCTAACTTATCGACTGGTTCTTTGGGGTTTTGAAATTTGGGTCGAATCGATGATATCCTGAAGATGGATAAGAGGATTAAGACATGAGTCTAATGGTTTGAATTCGGATCATGCGATAGTCTAACCAAATCCACGAAGGTGCGCAAGCTCTCGATTTCCTTTTTTTTTTATTTTAATTTTTATGTTTTGGAATTGGCTTGATCGTATTCGTGTGTATGTTGGTTTCGGAATCTAGGGTTTTTGATTTGGGATATTTGTTTTTTCTTCTGGAAAAATTGTGGTTCGATGGTTCCGAGATCGGGTAATCGCTCGCGTATATGTTCGATGGATTTTAATTTTACGGATCGGAGAGTTTCATATTCTGGAAACAGTTTTCGGAAAGTCTAGATCAAAACTTTGTTGAGCAAATGGTTTTGTTTTGTCAAAAGAAAGAGTAACGATTTAGAGAATTTCCCTCACGACTCTGTATGATTTTTCCAGAAATTTCATGTCAATTTCTTCTTCTTCTTCTTCTTCTTCTTTTTGCCCATTGCAGCGTTTTGCCTGTGGTTTGGATTTGAAGGGATCCATGTCATATTCGGATGATCAATATGGTTCAGACATCAAGTAGCAATTCATATCTCAATTCGGAGACTGGAACAAATGTGAGTTTTGACTTTTGAAATACTGTTTAAATCAAATTTGCTGCCTAGCTTATGATTCGAGTGTCTCTTTTTGTTATCTTTACTGTGTTCTCATTTGTTTTGGAGTTTTTGTTCTTCAATAGTGAGATTGTTTTTGTATATTTTTTTTTTTCAGTCAAGGGGACCTCTTAATTAACTATTCAGCTTTATCTATCAAAGATTAAAAGACCAAAATGAGCAACCAATTAGATTTTGGCTCTGTAAGATTCTTACCAATGCTTTTTTTTTCTTGGGGTTGGTTTTGTTTTTGTAGTTTCATCTTATTGTTTTGTGTTTTGTCAAAATGTTTTGTCATCAAAGCGATGCAGAGCTGCTGAAGTTCATAAGTTGTCTGAAAAGGTTTTTTTGCTCTTTGTGTTCGTTGCCTCTCCTAAAATTACACACAATCAGAGATTGATGTTATCTTGTTCTGACAGAGGAGGAGAAGTAGGATCTTTACAAAGTCTCATCCCATATTCTGAATCATTCTTTCATTCTATAGATATCCACTGCAATCCGTTGATTGGGGGAAGACGGATAAGGCTTCAATGCTTGATGAAGCTATAGAGTATCCGAAACAGCTTCAGCTTCAAGTCCAGGTAAAAACAAATCCCTCTCAAAAAGATATGATTCATTCACTTAAAAGTTTACTATTCCCGAATCAATCTATATGAAATTACTCTGGTTTGCAGATGTTGACAATGAGGAATGAGATAAAGTTACATCCTCTGTGCTTACCATTGCAACTCTCTCAGTGGCTTCTTCATACGCGGTAAATAATATCTCTTTATTCTCGTGTCTTTTGCCTCGTGCAGATATCTTTGAGTTGCAAAGAACAAAATCTCCCTCCGTTCTATCGAATTGCACCCAAACTTCAAACACACCCAAAGACAAAAAACACTCAATCATACACAAACAAAACTCAAACACAATACAACAAACGAGCATAACAAAATCACATGACACACAATAAACCCAAAAAAAACTCAAAACACACACTCAAACGCAACGAAACTAAAACACAGCATAACAAACGAGCAACACAAAAACACTAAACTCACCACTCGAAACATAGGTCAGGTGAAAAAAAAAAACTCTCTTCGTATTTCTTCATGCATAGGTTTGTGCAAGTAAATAAAATAAACTCTCTTCTTCTTTCTTGCTTCATGGCTTCATGCCATAGGTTTTTTGCAACAAAAAACAAAAGTTCAAGAGAGGATTCAATAACCAAGAACAAATGATGATGGGTCAGGTAAATAAACAATCTCTCTTTGTTTTCTTTTCGTGTCTTTTGCCTTATGCATAGGTCTAAAAACGCACTCAAACACAATCATACTCAACCCCAAAGTGCAAAAACTCAAACCTCGCTTAAACAACACAAAAATACAAACACAAATCAAAACATAAGAAATGAGTAAAACAAAACATCACACACAAGTTTGGCAAAAAAATAAAAAAAACATCACACACAATGCACTCTAATTTCAAAATACACTCAAACACAACCTCACAACACAACGAAACTCAACTACAGCATAACAATTAACAAACGAGCAGAAAAAAACATCAAAGAACGAACTTACACAAAACTGAACGCAAATAAAAAAAATGCAAATAAAAGAAAACCTAATATTAATATTCTTCTCATTCATATTATATTGATTTCTTTTCTTAGTCTTTTCGCAACTATTAATCATTTTATTCGAGAATATATTAATCGTTATAGCCAAATAAGGAGAAACCAGCTTGCATTTAACTTTAGTATGTTGTCTTAACTATATTTTTCCTCTTATGCTTTTTCGAAAGAGATATTTAAGCCACTACAAGAAAAAACGGTGCTTCATAGTTCACACAAATAAAAAGAGTTAATCTTTATATATACACTTAGATATTGCTTTTTATGAGTTTTTTTTCCATCCAGTGATGTTATGTGAAGAAAAATTCGGTGATGATTCAGAATTCCAGAATAAAACTAGAGGTAATCTTTATATAATACACTTAGATATTGCTTTTCGTTTTCTTTGTTTCCTTGTCAAGATTTAAAACAAACAAAATATGAGCAAGCAGTCGGTCGAATCCTGGCTTGGTCAAATTTCCAGTAAGTTTCTTCATTAGCATTAATTTTTTGCAGTTTTATATTATATTCAGTCTTGTGTATTTAGTATACTGCTAAAAAAAAGGCATACTACTATTAGATCTCGAATACTAACGATGTGAAAGATGAGATTTTAGTTGTGAAGAGTCATTGAACATGAGACGGCCAAATATTTCCTCAGTGCTAAGGTAACTATTTCTCTTTGTCTTCTCTTACGTCACTTGGCATTCTCTTGCAGCACGTGTATACTCTTTATTTAGTACATTTATATTTTTTTTTATTGTTCTGTGATTTCGATTTGTTTCATACATTTTTTTTATTGTTCTGTGATTTCGATTCGTTTCATACATAATAACTATGCTCCTAGTGTTCTTTGAAGAACGGGGATCTTTCCGCAGAATTTTTTTTTTTTTTAGCATCAGATTCATCAGCTGAGGAAAAGAATGAAGGATCAGGTACATTAACAATCTCTATTCATCAGTCTTTTTTTTTTGTTTCAAAAAAAAAAAAAACTGTCTTTTTTTCATGCATAGGTCTTGGAGCTGCAAACAACAAAGGTTCTGCATGCAAATTAAGTGAAATAACTTTCACTTTCTTAATTACTCTATTCTATTGCTTTGCCCATTGATAAGCTGGTTTGGATTGCTCACTCTCTAAAAACTAGATAACACACGCTTAAACACAACAAAAAATCAAATACAAATTACAACATAAAAAAAATGACGAAAACAAACTAAAAACATCAGAAACAACACAAATTAATCTCATGCGCACACTTAAACACAACCACACAGAAACAAGGAGGAAACTCAAACACAACATCACAAAACGAGCAAAATTAATTAGTGTTTTATTTTATATTTTATAAGATGGTATTCCTTCTTGTTTCATTTTATTTATTTTTCAAGTTTATATACACAATTAGTTATTATGTAATATTTTTAAAATTTTAATGATCATTTGTATTATGTAGTAGTCTTTTAATATTGGTTAAGTTGTTTTCAGTTAAATATATTTTTATTCACTAAGCTTTTAGGTTAAAGCATCCGCTAAATGGAAATGGATATATGGAGTATATGTTTTCTATATGACAATTGATTTTTTTTTCTTATTGGAAATGTTGTTTTTTTCTTATAATTTATTCATTCTTTACTATGAATCTATTCCGGTTTTTACCAGTTTGTGAGTACTCTTGTAGTTGAGTTACCAGTTTGCGAGTACTCTTGTAGTTGAGAAATAAAACATAAAATGCATAAAAGGAATATTAAGCATTTCCGATGACATAATTTTTTCTTGTAGTTGAGTTCACTAGGATGTGTAAATTTTTCTTCTCTATTCCAATCCATTAAGGAAAATTAGGCTGAATGACCATAACAAAACTCAAAATTAACAAAATAACAATGTTTTTACGTCCGGACCAGCCGGTTCGCCCGGTTAACCCGCGACACGGTAACTATCCCGGTCTGGTTCTACTGTTAAAATCCGCTACTTCTAAAACCGCCAAAATCCAGAAAAATTCGCGGTTAAACCGTGAACCGCTGATCCGTTGACCCGGGTGAACCGCCAATTTAACTTTTAACGACTTAACGATCTCGTATTTGTTCACTACAACTTACGTTTGCAAGATAGGTGAGTATAGTAGAAAGTTATGTGTCTTTATATAGGTTAAATTATAAAAAATTGCTTACATGTTTTGTAATGTACATGACTAAAAAAAAAGATCGTATGATCCTGTTGATTATGAATCTATTAATAACACCGAGTTTTGGATCGTAGAAGAAGAAGAATCAGGTGAACTTGATTATGATGAATTAGAGAAGGCTCTTGCTGAAAAATATCTCAAAGATAATGAAGAGATAAATCCGGAAAATTCTAATGGTAAACTTTATTATTTATCTTGTAGTTGTATGTAATATATTGACTAAATTATGTGATTTTTTTTCTTTAGATTTTGATGAAGACTTCACAATGCCACCTGAAGAACATGAAAGAAATGACCATGAAGATAATCACGATTGGTTGCTGTGATTTTCTATTTTTTTTTAATATCTTTCACTATTTAGTTTGGTTAAATTTGAATTTAAAATATTTAATCATTTTAATATTTTATTATTGTTATTGAACATTTTTTTTTTGTTAAACATGATATGACATGAATATTTTTTATTTCTAATTTATTTTTATATTTTCAAAACTATATAATATATATATATATTATATAAAAATTTATAAATTAGTTGATCCACGGTCGAACCGATTCGACCCAGATAAACCCAAAAACCCGGTGACCCGATAGGTATTCCGGTTTGCTGTCCGGGCCGGGTTTCAAAACAACCATATTGAAGCTTTGGTTAGAGTGTAGGGTGAATAATATGTAATATTGCCAAACTGCCCTTATATATGATAGAGAATTCGCCGTACTATATGAACAATCATAAAATATAATGTCAGCGTACACTATACTATTTACTATGTCATAGCATTCCATTTACTACAAAAATACAAAAATACAATGTTTAAATGCAAAAAAAAAAAAACTTGATGATGTTGGAATGCAAACTGATATCAAGCAATCTATTCTAATATTATAAGGTTTTTTTATAGGACTGCTTTGAAACGCTGACACGTGGCATGCTACAATATGACATATGTCATTTAGTTTAAGTCAAAATGATTATGTGTTCTTTTTTCATTGGCTTTTACTAAGAAAAAAAAATGACATTTCAAAGAAGAATGATAACATAGTTTATGATTAAAACAAAATTTATTCTAATATAGTAAGATTTTTATGCTAATATTATAAGGTTTTTTTACAAAGCTGCTTTGAAACGCT
Organism: Alliaria petiolata; assembly: GCA_020283515.1. Lineage (NCBI taxonomy): Eukaryota > Viridiplantae > Streptophyta > Magnoliopsida > Brassicales > Brassicaceae > Alliaria > Alliaria petiolata. Next base: position 63,617,278 of record JAHZTW010000003.1, on the reverse strand, counting down.
GACAAGTGGCATGCTACAATATGACATATGTCATTTAGTTTAAGTCAAAATGATTATGTGTTCTTTTTTCATTGACTTTCACTAAGAGAAAAAAATGACATTTCAAACAAGAATGATAACATAGTTTATGATTAAAACAAAATCTATTCTAATATAGTAAGATTTTTAAGCTAATATTATAAGGTTTTTTTAAAGGGCTCCTTTGAAACGCTGACACGTGCCATGCTACAATATGACATGTGTCATTTAGTTTAAGTTAAAATGATTATGTGTTCTGTTTTCATTGGCTTTCACTAAGAGAAAAAATGACATTTCAAACAAGAATGATAACATAGTTTATGATTAAAACAAAATCTATTCTAATATAGTAAGATTTTTATGCTTTATCATTTATCCGTAAGAGAAGCTATCCCAAAAAACGATATAAAAATAAATATTCATATTCTCTCACAGTTTTTAAATGATGGAGAGAAAGTAGTTTCTTGATTTCTAGATCGAAAAAGTTACCATGCTCTTCTTGGGCATTCATTGCTCGAATGCAATCTCGATGACAGTCTCGAGACATCTTAAGTTAATTATCCCTGCACAATTTTGAAACTAGCGGACAAAAATGATGTTCCATCACACATTCTCAATGTAAAGCGAATCAAAGTGAAGCATTTTTCAGAGGCATTGATACCGAAAAAAATGAAAAAGCAAGAGAGTATGTAGACTATTGTTTCCTAATTAGGTCAAGAGATCCATCAAAACCAAGCAGAAGAAGACATTTCAAAAAGAAGATATATAGAGCAAAATATGAGAGAGAGAGAGAGAGAGAGAGAGAGAGAGAGAGAGAGAGAGAGAGAGAGAGAGNACTTCTCTCTTAAATTGAACCAATCATATCATAGGATTTGTTTAGAGGTGGTTCTAAAAAATCCAAAATAAGAAGTGGCTCTAAAAATCTCTCTTCCCTCTCTCTAACTATTGAATTTTTTTGATTTTTTTATTGTTTAAAGACCAAGAGTAGAACCTCCCATTGGAGGTGCTCTAACTAGCAAGCGAAAACATGGTTTCAAGCTCAAAAACGTCGAGCGAGAAGATAGAGGATAACGTGATAGCTTCTTTAACATATAATAACCAACCCGAAGAAGGATTCAGCAACATTCATCATGAAAAAGTTAAAATCCTAAAATGTAACTAAAACGTGAATTTTTTTGAGATTAATGGTTCACTCTTTCCTTCCCTAATCCATCCTAACTCAAACCGCCACCACTGCGCAATCTGGATTTTATTCTCTGAGACTTTCTTTCTAATCATGCCCATGTGCTTTTTCGGAATGGTGACAGCTTTACCGCCCTAATAGGATCAAATCTTATTCTCTGCAGATATTATTATTCCGCTAACCTTTTAATACAATTTTTTATTAAAAAATATTATAATATTCACAACTTTTAAACTAACATTCACCTACAAACATTTACTAACAAATATAATGAAATAGATTGTAAAATTAAAACATTCAAAATATCACATAAACTCGCGCAACGCACGAGCCTTCCCCTAGTTTATAATATTTAATGCCTAACAAATTTGTAATACCATATATACTTCACTCCTATATTAGTGTTTTACTTTATATTTTATAAGATGGTAGTCCTTCAATAAGAGAATTTATGAACTTACACATTGTTAAGACATAGACAAAAGTTGCTAAAAGTTTTAAAAAGTTACATGTGTACACCTTTGGGGCTCCGAGCCATATATATTTTAACTATTGATTTTATCTTGTTTTTTTGTGCAAAAAGTAATACTATTTTTAGATCTATATCTTAACTATTGATTTTATCTTGTTTTTAAGAATTTTAATTTTTTTACTTATTTTTTCTTGATTGATCTGTGCAATCTCTTTCTTATATTATTTTACGAATCTTTATTTATTCTTAAATTTTTATAATCTTTTAATTTCTCTAAATCTTAATATTATAACAATTTTTAATTTTTCAATTTGTCATTTTGAGGATTTCTTTTACATATCTTGCATTGAATCCATGTTTTTTTCCCTGTTTTAAAATTTTGTATATTTTTGTATTCATTCTTCTTTTTCTTTATTTATTTTTTCTTCTCTGTATTTTTTTTTATAATTTGTTATCATCTTGATTTTTTATTGAATATTTTGTTGTGTCTTAAGATTTTATAGGTGAGAGCTAAATTCTTAATTTATTCAATATCATAATTTTTTTCACTTGTACCAAAATTTAATTACCCTAATTTATTTGAAAATAAGGATTAATCACTCAAAAAATAAAATATATTAATATATTTAAAATTATGTTTTATATTATATTTATATCTTTATTATTTTTTAAATTAAATTTGAATTTTATCTACTTATATTAATTTTTAAATAGTTGAATTTAAATTTAATGGTTTTTTGCTTATAGTTAATTGTACATATGATAATATTTATTTATTTTATTCGATGTTTAAAAAAAAAAATTTGCTTTTTTAATTTGTCATTTTGAATTTCTTTATTTATGCATTTGGAGCATCTTGCGAAGTCTGTAAGTGATATACATATAAAAGTAAAAGTGCTTCCAATTTAATATGTAAAACATAGAGAATATCAAAAAAATTTAGAGAGAATTGTTAATGAGTACTCATGGCATAATGGATAAAACAGTTGTATTTATTGAGAGATTATGAGTTCAAATCCCCATGAGTACAAATAATAGGTAAAAATATTTTTTTTGATACAAATTTAATAGAAATAATATAAAAATTTGAAAATTAAATAAAATGTCACGTGTCACCTTTGTAGACGCTGACGTGGCAGAACCAGAAGAGTTCTCTTCTGCTTTCATATGGGAATTCGGCCAATTCGTACCCGAACTAATAGAAGTGTAGTGGATTAATACCTCAACTATTTTGGTGTGTGAATTAATACCCCAACTCACAATAATTTGAAAATCAATACCTGAACTTCCTCTTGTTTAGCCGAAACCAACCTTGACCATTTTCCTGTTAGTCAATCTTACGGATCCGTTAACGGAGTTGAGTCACCGCCACGTCAGAATCTCCGTTGGAACCGTGACCAAAACGGTCGAAGAATCCCAAAATTCAGCCCAAAACGACGTCGTTTTTGGGTTGGTTGAATTTAAAAACAAAAAACAAAATGCTGCGTTTTGATATAATAGAAAATAGTTAACCTAATCAACTTAAATGTTCGTCGTCGACTGCACTTTCACGAGAGATAGAAATAGTTTTCTAGGTTTGAAATCTTGGTGTTCGGCGGTATAATCGGTGGTCTGGGTCATCACATAAGTAAATTTCGACTTCAATCGACTTCTTGGGTATCAATCTCTCAAAAATGAGGTAATTTGAAATATTAGGGTTTTTATTGTAGAATCAAATTGGATTTGTTTAATGGGTGCTTTTGATTTGTTTAATCGGTTAATTTGAATTGTTAAATCGGTGCTTTTTAATTGTTTAATCGATGCTTTGTATTGTTTAATCAATGACACTATAAAATAAATCTCTTCTTCCCCTTCTTACTATATTATCGATTTTTTCAATGACTTTTAGGATACCATGTTTGTCATCAATCATGGAGGAAAATTCGAAACATGTGAGGATGGTACGACTTATTACAGCGGTGGCTCTGTTACTGAGCTTCTTACACCGGCGAATGCATTGTATCAAAGCTTGCCTGTGAGTTTGTATAATCATCGAGTGGGGTACAAAATGCCATTTGAAGATTTGAGTGAGCTTAAGGTCTTGTGTCATGGTGTTGACAACTTTTCCAAGATGTGTGAGGCGGCTAGATGGTGCAAATCAGTTGAGATATACATGGAGCGTGATGAAGACAATGAGAGAAGAGATGCCACTGACATAAATATAGATGTAGGAAGAGAAAACAGAGAAAAGGAGAGAAGAGATAATGAGGGAAGAGATAATAGAGGAGAGGAGAGAATAGAGGAGAGAAAAGAAGGAAGAGCAACCGATGAGATGTGTGATGAGGAAGCTCTTGTGGAAGAAATATTGGCCTCATTTGTGGATGAGGAGGAGAATGATGACTACCAACGAACACCTCGTAGATCAGATTGTGAAGGAGCACCTAAGGATATAGTTGTTTATGATGGGTGGAGAAGAGGAAGTGGAGAGCTTAAGATTAGACAAGTCTTTGAAAGAGTGACTGAGTTTAGAGAGGCTGTCTTGGAGTACGCCTTAAAAGGAGGTTGGAATATCAAGTTCACGAGATGGGCAGCCAAAAAATATGAGGCTAAGTGTGGTATCGAGACATGCACATGAAGAATACGAGGAATATGTTTCACAATGGATGGTCAAGTCATTTCAAGAGGAACATTCATGTTACAAAGATCAGCGGTGTAAGATATTAACAGAGAGTGTGATATGTAGCATGTATATCTAAGAGCTGAGAAACGATCCTCTACTGAAGCCTAAGATAATGCAAGAAAGAATCCATGAGCGGTACAATGTGGCGCCATCACTTGATCAATGTCGTAAGGCAAAAAGGAAAGCATTGAAACTCACTAAAGAAGAATTCAGTGAACAATATGCAAGGATGAAAGACTACTGAGATGAACTTCTAGAGTAATTATGTGTGGATTGACTATATTTTTCTGTTTTCAATATATAACTACCTTCTTCTATTGTCTCATGACAAACCCCGACTCGACAGTAGAGCTTCTGACATCGATTGGAGATAATGGGAAAGAGGTGTTTGATATTTTCTATATGTGTTTTGCTGGAGTGCGGAAGACATGAAAAGAGCATTGTCGACCAATCTTCGGGATTGATGGGTGTTTCTTGAAGACCAACAAAAAAGGACAACTATTGGCAGCTGTTGGGAGAGATGCAAACAATCAAATTTACCCATTTGCTTGGGCTGTTGTTCCAGTAGAGAACGCATACAGCTGGATTTGGTTCATTAAGCATCTCAAGAAAGACTTAGATCTTAGGAATGGTGATGGATTCACTCTCATTTCAAATAGGCAGAAGGTAACTCTTGATTCGAAATTGTTATTGGACTCGATATCTACTTTAGTGTCAACAAGTTTATTTGTGTAATTTGCAGGGATTACTTAATGCTGTGAACCAAGAGTTGCCACAGATAGAACACCGAATGTGTGCGAGACACATTTATGGAAATATGAAGAAGGTACATCCGAAAAAGCCTCGGATGAAAGGGTTGTTTTGGCAAGTTGTGGAGAGTTTCAACATGGCTGACTATGAAGCAAGTTTGAAGAAGATGAAGGCGTATGATAATGATGTGTTTGAGGCATTTATGACTAGGAATCCAAAGAATTGTAGCCGCGCATAATTCAAGACAACATCTTGATGTGAAGATGCTCTGAATAATTTTTTAGAGTCATACAACAAGGCTATTGACAAGGCGCGTTCAACGCCATTTAATCAAAGCTTGGAGACAATGGGGAGACAGGCGATGGTGAGGATTGTGCTAAGAAGGAAAAAAACTGGAAAGCACAAGAGCAAACATATTCTGAAAGTTGGCTTAGTGATAGCTGAAGAGGGAATAGAAGTGAAAAATCTCAGGACAATCCCTGGACGTTCAGGCATCTTCGAAGTAAGTGAGAAAGGTCAAAGTTACACGGTTAATATGAAGGAGAGGACATGTAAGTGTATGAGATGGGATTTGACAGGGATACCATGTCGTCATGTGTTGCGTGTTGTCTTCGACAATAAGAAGACATACAAGACAGAAGATTTTGTTTCGGATTGGTATTTTACCACTAAGTGGCAGGCGCAATACATCGATTCCATTGAACCTATCAATGGGATTAAGTTCTGGAAAAACAGTGGAGAAACAAGACTTGATGCACCAGAAATAGAGGTGCATAAGGGTCGGAAAATAATTACAGAGAAGAGAATCAAGGGTGTTAACGGTCACCAACGAAGGGGAAAAATGTGACTCAACATGGGCGCACAATTCATTGTTACCGATGCAGTATGGCTGGACATAACTCATCTAAATGTCCTAATGATGGAGTTCCATTTAAGGCTATGCCACCAAAGAAGCGAAAAAATACTAACACCTCAAACACAGAGGCGGAATCTATGACACTTGACGATGGGCCATGTCCCAGTTTACCAACACAAACATCGAATGGTGAATAGGATGATAAATGTCTGAGATGGTTTGCAGGTTTGGCCTACACTTGATGGTTTGCAGGTTTCTAGAATGATGAGGTACATTCTCATAATTCTCTTACAATTTTTTGTCATTTTAGAGGATTAAGATGATGAATGTTTGAAATGGTTGTAGGTTTGGCTTACAAATGGAGGATGGGAGAGTTTTTTTTGGCGTTTTGATCTCCTTATTTTTGTGTAAAATCGGTGATGTCAAACAGTTGGGGAAGTTTGATTCCGGCATTAGTTTTTTTCAGCTTATTGTTGATGTCAAACCTTAGTTATTTCCTGATTTTGGTTGTATGAAACACAAGTCATTTTGGTTGTATGAAACACAATTGATTTTCTTATTCATAGCTTTTATTCCTTCATGTAACGCACTCGGTGGTGTAACAAAGGAAACTAAAATCAATATTGAAAATACCAATCCTTCATATAAATCAAAAGTACAGAATATCCTACAAGAAACCATAATCCAACATTCAAATTATCAATCTTGAGGCAAACAAGAACCTCAAAATCCATCATTTGACGTCAAAAACCATCAAACACTCATCGACAAAAACCTATGCCCAGAAGTAATGGTAACAAGCAATCACAACAACTCCACACATGAGCATATTCTTCAAAAAACGTATCTCTCCTACCATTTCCTTCACTCCTTTCTCATGCCCTTCAACCTCGATTTTCATTTCTTCCATCTTCTTTTAAATCCCAAGAACAATGCCTTTCATGTCTTCTATCTCTTTCTCAAAGCCATTTACAACTTCTTCACAAGTTCTTCTCTCAACTTCCACCTTTAGAAACATTTTCTTCATCTCTTGAATCTCTTCTACAATTGACTCATCCGCCCACTTGAACAAATGGTACTTGTCCTGACAACAGATAAAATCGTGAATCAATTATTCTTCTTGAATGTCTATTCGCATATAAACCATAATAAGCAGTTATAAAATGTTTACATTTTTGGTTCCAAGCGGACAACAAAAAAACAATCGCCCAGGATTTTTTCCAGTCCCTGATATTTTTATCATTGATGATTCTCCACACCTACAAGCATTGGGCAAACCTCTACACCCTAAAGGAACACCACGACTGAAACTTGCAGTAAACCCTGCAAATTTTCCAGCAACTTCTAATTTACGCTTAGAAATTAATTATCCATCAATGTTTTCTATAATTCACGTTTACAAATGAATTCAGAAACATACCAGAATAGCCCGATGATGCGTTTTCATTCGATGAGGTCGCCATTCACTTTTGTTACCTTCTCGCACAAACCCTAACTCTGTTCTTCCCCAATTAGATTTCTCGGTTTTCTATAATTCGCATTTACAAATGAATTCAGAAACATACCAGAATAGCCTGATGATGCGTTTTCATGAGGTCGCCATTCACTTTTGTTCCCTTCTCGCACAAACCCTAACTCTGTTCTTCCCCAATTAGATTTCTCGGTTTCTGTCGAGCTCGACGAAGAAGATCTGTTTTCTATTAAATCAAAACGCATCATTTTGGTTTTTTTTTAAAAATTCAACCAAGCCCAAAACGACGTCGTTTTGGGCTGAATTTTGGGATTCTTCGATGACCGTTTTGGTCACGGTTCCAACGGGGATTTTGACGTGGCGGATGACTCAACTCCGTTAACGGAACCGTAAGGTTGACTAACGGGAAAATGGTCAAGGTTGGTTTCGGCTAAAAAAGATGAAGTTCAGGTATTGATTTTCAAATTTTGTGAGTTGGGATATTAATTCGCACACCAAAATAGTTGAGATATTAATCCGTTACACTTCTATTAGTTCGGGTACGAATTGGCTGAATTCCTGCTTTCATATAGTAGATTTTGATGTCATACTCAAGAGGAAACCATGAGCTTTTTCTTCATCGACGTCTTTAAAGTCGTGATGTCTTCCCGGAGGGTTTTGTTTCTTTCCACTTTCCATCGTCTTCCTCAGCAAATGGAGCTCTCTAATGTAATGGCGAAGATCGTTTATTGATTCAGTGAAATATGCAGATAATTTATCTAATGTAATGTACCACAAGTGATTTTGGTTTTATTTTCATTGTATCTCAGCAACCCAAATATATTTTTATGAAAGTGCAACTTTTTTTTGTTTGGGCAAATATGAAAGTGCAACTTAAAACAAACAAAGCTTTGTTTTTGAAGAATCATGAAAATTAAAAATATATTATCTTTGAAAAAAACGAATCTCCACCGTTTCACGAAAGATAATAAATTTTTTCTTCGGTATCTATAGTCTCCATGGTTTCTTTAATTTACATATTTTTCAAAATTAAGAATAAGTAAAATAACCTAGAGGCATATGACGAAATTAAAGAAGATTGAAGAACAAGAGCTTTGAACTAATTAAAGAAAGATAACAATTTACATATCTCCACCTAATTACGAGGTTGGAGAACAAGAGCTTTGAACTTAGGACGAAGAAGATGCTTCTCTTGATAATGATATGTGTAAAACAAGATACCTCAATTACACCGTTTTTTCTCGTTTCTTTGAAGATCCATCCAGAGAACAAATTACACTACAAAGATATACACTTCCACACCTAAACCATTTTAAAACATCTTCCATAATTTAGTAAAGTCAAGACATAGACAAAAAAAAGTAGCTAAGAAGTTCTAAAAAAAAAAAGGATAAAACCTAAAAATAATAGTCTACTTTCCCTGCGGACTTTGGCCGATAGTTCCTTACATTTTGAATATCTTTCAAGAGTCTATCATACTTTAGATTTTGATCTCTTTTTGAGAGACCCAATCTCGCTATCTTAGTCGAGAGTGGTCTTCACGCGTTTAACGACTTTTTAAAAATATAACTAACTATTAAATACGCATTTAATGTCAAATATCCATTTATTAAAATCGAACCGGAAACTCGAAGCGTCATAACAATAAGAATTAAGTTTAAACTTAAGAATAAAATAACTGAAATATCTTTTAAAATTTTTAAATAAAACCAAGGCGCCCTTTTTATTCCCGGAAATAGCACCGCTCCGAATTCAACTCAAGTCTACTCATCTGAAAAGGGAAAAGATAGCGATTAGACAAACATCAATCAACATGCAACCACAAGTTCAAAGAAAACCTATCAAACAAGTTCTCACTCACGAGAATGTCACACTTTTAAATATAGCGACTCGCCAACCAAAATCTCACAGGCCCGTCAGCCCCTGTATTGGCTACACTTCCTTTCTGCGCAGTCCAACCATGGTCCCACTTCGCACAACGTCCTTCGTGAGGACCATCAAACAATCCGTACATAAGACGGAATCAATCATGCGCTCTAGTGCACCTATTCTAACACCAATCAACAAATCAAGCATCAGTTCTCAATCATCATTTATGTTCGTTTTAATTAACAATCAATATCTAATATCTAGGTTCAGCACACACATACTTAGCTAAGCCTAACACAACTTATAGATCAACAAGTCCCGCCTCACCTTTGCGTTCGGTTGAAAACGAAAAGCTGAAGGTGCGGTCACTGCGGTTGACGGTCGAGAACTGCAATTAGGAAAATAACTTTTAGGTTTTCTTAAAAAGACTTTCTAGAATTAGAAACTTTCCTAAAATTGAAACTTTCCTAAAATAGAAACTTTCTAAAAATAGAAACTTTCCGAAAATAGAAAGTTTCCAAAATAGAACTTCTCTAAATTAGAACATCCTGAAATAAGAAATTTCTAGTTAAGTCTAGGGTTTTCGGATTAGGGTTTATGCTCAGCTTGCTCAACAAGGAATCTCAGATCTAGGGTTTTTCTGGTTTGACAGATTAGGTGATTTCTTGGCAGGAAAAGCAATCAACATAACTTTTGCGGTTTACCTCGGATCGGGGATCGGCCAATTGCAGCGGCGAGATGGCTGGATGGGATTTCCAACTATATACTGTGCGGCAGCTGGATCGATCTGGTTCGCCGGGAAATTGGCCTACAATGAGAGAATGATATGCTCGGATTAAAAAGGCCATAACTAACGAAATATATACCTTTAAATCGGACGATTCAAGAGGCGCTGGAAAGATAAGAGAATCCTCTTTCCAAAAACACCGAGAACGCGATCTGGGTCCTCTGGAGTCGACGGGAAACAGCCTCGAAAGGTTGCGGTCGGAGATGCTTCGACGACGGAGCTGCAGAGAATTTGGCAGAGTTTCGCTAGACCTTTTTATGTACCTTCTATGCTGCTGGTCAAAGTGTTTATATAGGAGAGGGATTAGGGTTGACTAAAGGTTAGGTTTAGGGTTTTAATATGGGCTTTAGGACATGGGTTTGGAAGAAAAAAGAATAAAAAAAGAAGAAGATGGGTTTGGGAAATAGATAATGGGTTTGGGATGTCACAAACTCACCTACTTGAAATGAATTCATCCTAGAATTCGGGGAATGACTTCTCAACTTCTCCCCCACTTGTTTTCCGACCAATCCTGAAGCGTTTTCTTCCTTGATATTTGATCGTGACATCCCAACGCTTCCGCTGCGCACTCGAACTCCTAAGCTACTGGTTGGAACTCGATCGTCTCGGGTTTCGCAGCTTTGACTTGTGGCCAACTTTACACTTCCCACAATTCCAATTTTTCACGGCTTCTTACTTTTAAATGACTCGACTCATAATACGACTAGCATGCATTTATAAAACAAGAACCACACAATTTTCATATGCTAAATGCTTAAATAGGACTTACCAGCAATCTGATTTGCATACTCGCCAAATTCTGCAGCATACTCGTCCTCTGACGCGTACTCAGCTTCCATCTCATACATACAGGGTTCCAAAGCTGGCCTTTTTGGAGGTGGCGGCAACTGATTCGTTTCCTGGTTGCCTTGTACTGCTCCAACTAGTCTCACTCTGCAGTTCTTAACGGCATGCCACAACTTTCCACATGTACCGCAAGTGATTCCCTTTTCATGACAGTACCTCCTGGTATGCCCTTGCTTCTCGCACCCAAAGCAAGAATCCAAATCTGCCTTACATGGTCCATGGTGGAACCTTGCGCACAAGCGACATTGTGGTGGTCTTTCCCTATCCTGCACAGCTCCACGATTATCCTGATTTTGCATCTGACCTGGCGCCAACCTAGCTGCTCTAACTTGAGCACTTCAATGGTTACGGATGTCCACTCTCAATCCACCCATTAACTTCTTCAGCAGATGAACCTCATATATCTCTCTCCCAGCAAACCTCTTAAGGCGATTGAACTCTTGAGCGTAATCCCTCACAATGCGGTTCCCTTGCTCCAACTTTAGAAACTCTGCTTCCAGTCTGTCTTCAGCCTCCTGAGGAAAGTACTTCCGATTAAACTCATACCTGAAGTCATTCGACTGCAGCACAATCCCTTCTGCCCCTTCAGTTATTCCTTCCCACCACTCGTGAGTGATGCGGTGGGGTTTGTTACTTCAAGTTTTACCCCTAAGATAGCTGAAAGTGCACAACAATCACAGTAGTATATTAAGGGATCGAATCCAAAGAGATTGCTGTTTGCGAAAGTCCTATGATTTCTAACTTCTTTAAACCAAAAAGGAACTTGGGGGTGTAGTTTATCACGGTTTGCAATAGTAATATCAAGCAGCAGAAGAGAATTAAACGGTTGTAAATCTATGAATAAAAGGCGTTGGGTTCAGGGGTGTTCTCCGGGGTTCATGGATCGGATCTAACAAGCAATAGGATAGGTTCTAAATGATTCAATGGGTTAGGTTCTTAAGCTGAAACGGTCGACTATGACTACCCCGCTTTCGCGGATCTAGCCACCTACGTTTGTCTTACACTGCGGATATGACTTCTCATCCCA
>JAHZTW010000003.1:63535564-63549399 GCA_020283515.1 Alliaria petiolata | reverse complement strand
ATAGGCAGAAGGTAACTCTTGATTCGAAATTGTTATTGGACTCGATATCTACTTTAGTGTCAACAAGTTTATTTGTGTAATTTGCAGGGATTACTTAATGCTGTGAACCAAGAGTTGCCACAGATAGAACACCGAATGTGTGCGAGACACATTTATGGAAATATGAAGAAGGTACATCCGAAAAAGCCTCGGATGAAAGGGTTGTTTTGGCAAGTTGTGGAGAGTTTCAACATGGCTGACTATGAAGCAAGTTTGAAGAAGATGAAGGCGTATGATAATGATGTGTTTGAGGCATTTATGACTAGGAATCCAAAGAATTGTAGCCGCGCATATTTCAAGACAACATCTTGATGTGAAGATGCTCTGAATAATTTTTTAGAGTCATACAACAAGGCTATTGACAAGGCGCGTTCAACGCCATTTAATCAAAGCTTGGAGACAATGGGGAGACAGGCGATGGTGAGGATTGTGCTAAGAAGGAAAAAAACTGGAAAGCACAAGAGCAAACATATTCTGAAAGTTGGCTTAGTGATAGCTGAAGAGGGAATAGAAGTGAAAAATCTCAGGACAATCCCTGGACGTTCAGGCATCTTCGAAGTAAGTGAGAAAGGTCAAAGTTACACGGTTAATATGAAGGAGAGGACATGTAAGTGTATGAGATGGGATTTGACAGGGATACCATGTCGTCATGTGTTGCGTGTTGTCTTCGACAATAAGAAGACATACAAGACAGAAGATTTTGTTTCGGATTGGTATTTTACCACTAAGTGGCAGGCGCAATACATCGATTCCATTGAACCTATCAATGGGATTAAGTTCTGGAAAAACAGTGGAGAAACAAGACTTGATGCACCAGAAATAGAGGTGCATAAGGGTCGGAAAATAATTACAGAGAAGAGAATCAAGGGTGTTAACGGTCACCAACGAAGGGGAAAAATGCGACTCAACATGGGCGCACAATTCATTGTTACCGATGCAGTATGGCTGGACATAACTCATCTAAATGTCCTAATGATGGAGTTCCATTTAAGGCTATGCCACCAAAGAAGCGAAAAAATACTAACACCTCAAACACAGAGGCGGAATCTATGACACTTGACGATGGGCCATGTCCCAGTTTACCAACACAAACATCGAATGGTGAATAGGATGATAAATGTCTGAGATGGTTTGCAGGTTTGGCCTACACTTGATGGTTTGCAGGTTTCTAGAATGATGAGGTACATTCTCATAATTCTCTTACAATTTTTTGTCATTTTAGAGGATTAAGATGATGAATGTTTGAAATGGTTGTAGGTTTGGCTTACAAATGGAGGATGGGAGAGTTTTTTTTGGCGTTTTGATCTCCTTATTTTTGTGTAAAATCGGTGATGTCAAACAGTTGGGGAAGTTTGATTCCGGCATTAGTTTTTTTCAGCTTATTGTTGATGTCAAACCTTAGTTATTTCCTGATTTTGGTTGTATGAAACACAAGTCATTTTGGTTGTATGAAACACAATTGATTTTCTTATTCATAGCTTTTATTCCTTCATGTAACGCACTCGGTGGTGTAACAAAGGAAACTAAAATCAATATTGAAAATACCAATCCTTCATATAAATCAAAAGTACAGAATATCCTACAAGAAACCATAATCCAACATTCAAATTATCAATCTTGAGGCAAACAAGAACCTCAAAATCCATCATTTGACGTCAAAAACCATCAAACACTCATCGACAAAAACCTATGCCCAGAAGTAATGGTAACAAGCAATCACAACAACTCCACACATGAGCATATTCTTCAAAAAACGTATCTCTCCTACCATTTCCTTCACTCCTTTCTCATGCCCTTCAACCTCGATTTTCATTTCTTCCATCTTCTTTTAAATCCCAAGAACAATGCCTTTCATGTCTTCTATCTCTTTCTCAAAGCCATTTACAACTTCTTCACAAGTTCTTCTCTCAACTTCCACCTTTAGAAACATTTTCTTCATCTCTTGAATCTCTTCTACAATTGACTCATCCGCCCACTTGAACAAATGGTACTTGTCCTGACAACAGATAAAATCGTGAATCAATTATTCTTCTTGAATGTCTATTCGCATATAAACCATAATAAGCAGTTATAAAATGTTTACATTTTTGGTTCCAAGCGGACAACAAAAAAACAATCGCCCAGGATTTTTTCCAGTCCCTGATATTTTTATCATTGATGATTCTCCACACCTACAAGCATTGGGCAAACCTCTACACCCTAAAGGAACACCACGACTGAAACTTGCAGTAAACCCTGCAAATTTTCCAGCAACTTCTAATTTACGCTTAGAAATTAATTATCCATCAATGTTTTCTATAATTCACGTTTACAAATGAATTCAGAAACATACCAGAATAGCCCGATGATGCGTTTTCATTCGATGAGGTCGCCATTCACTTTTGTTCCCTTCTCGCACAAACCCTAACTCTGTTCTTCCCCAATTAGATTTCTCGGTTTTCTATAATTCGCGTTTACAAATGAATTCAGAAACATACCAGAATAGCCTGATGATGCGTTTTCATGAGGTCGCCATTCACTTTTGTTCCCTTCTCGCACAAACCCTAACTCTGTTCTTCCCCAATTAGATTTCTCGGTTTCTGTCGAGCTCGACGAAGAAGATCTGTTTTCTATTAAATCAAAACGCATCATTTTGGTTTTTTTTTAAAAATTCAACCAAGCCCAAAACGACGTCGTTTTGGGCTGAATTTTGGGATTCTTCGATGACCGTTTTGGTCACGGTTCCAACGGGGATTTTGACGTGGCGGATGACTCAACTCCGTTAACGGAACCGTAAGGTTGACTAACGGGAAAATGGTCAAGGTTGGTTTCGGCTAAAAAAGATGAAGTTCAGGTATTGATTTTCAAATTTTGTGAGTTGGGATATTAATTCGCACACCAAAATAGTTGAGATATTAATCCGTTACACTTCTATTAGTTCGGGTACGAATTGGCTGAATTCCTGCTTTCATATAGTAGATTTTGATGTCATACTCAAGAGGAAACCATGAGCTTTTTCTTCATCGACGTCTTTAAAGTCGTGATGTCTTCCCGGAGGGTTTTGTTTCTTTCCACTTTCCATCGTCTTCCTCAGCAAATGGAGCTCTCTAATGTAATGGCGAAGATCGTTTATTGATTCAGTGAAATATGCAGATAATTTATCTAATGTAATGTACCACAAGTGATTTTGGTTTTATTTTCATTGTATCTCAGCAACCCAAATATATTTTTATGAAAGTGCAACTTTTTTTTGTTTGGGCAAATATGAAAGTGCAACTTAAAACAAACAAAGCTTTGTTTTTGAAGAATCATGAAAATTAAAAATATATTATCTTTGAAAAAAACGAATCTCCACCGTTTCACGAAAGATAATAAATTTTTTCTTCGGTATCTATAGTCTCCATGGTTTCTTTAATTTACATATTTTTCAAAATTAAGAATAAGTAAAATAACCTAGAGGCATATGACGAAATTAAAGAAGATTGAAGAACAAGAGCTTTGAACTAATTAAAGAAAGATAACAATTTACATATCTCCACCTAATTACGAGGTTGGAGAACAAGAGCTTTGAACTTAGGACGAAGAAGATGCTTCTCTTGATAATGATATGTGTAAAACAAGATACCTCAATTACACCGTTTTTTCTCGTTTCTTTGAAGATCCATCCAGAGAACAAATTACACTACAAAGATATACACTTCCACACCTAAACCATTTTAAAACATCTTCCATAATTTAGTAAAGTCAAGACATAGACAAAAAAAAGTAGCTAAGAAGTTCTAAAAAAAAAAAGGATAAAACCTAAAAATAATAGTCTACTTTCCCTGCGGACTTTGGCCGATAGTTCCTTACATTTTGAATATCTTTCAAGAGTCTATCATACTTTAGATTTTGATCTCTTTTTGAGAGACCCAATCTCGCTATCTTAGTCGAGAGTGGTCTTCACGCGTTTAACGACTTTTTAAAAATATAACTAACTATTAAATACGCATTTAATGTCAAATATCCATTTATTAAAATCGAACCGGAAACTCGAAGCGTCATAACAATAAGAATTAAGTTTAAACTTAAGAATAAAATAACTGAAATATCTTTTAAAATTTTTAAATAAAACCAAGGCGCCCTTTTTATTCCCGGAAATAGCACCGCTCCGATTTCAACTCAAGTCTACTCATCTGAAAAGGGAAAAGATAGCGATTAGACAAACATCAATCAACATGCAACCACAAGTTCAAAGAAAACCTATCAAACAAGTTCTCACTCACGAGAATGTCACACTTTTAAATATAGCGACTCGCCAACCAAAATCTCACAGGCCCGTCAGCCCCTGTATTGGCTACACTTCCTTTCTGCGCAGTCCAACCATGGTCCCACTTCGCACAACGTCCTTCGTGAGGACCATCAAACAATCCGTACATAAGACGGAATCAATCATGCGCTCTAGTGCACCTATTCTAACACCAATCAACAAATCAAGCATCAGTTCTCAATCATCATTTATGTTCGTTTTAATTAACAATCAATATCTAATATCTAGGTTCAGCACACACATACTTAGCTAAGCCTAACACAACTTATAGATCAACAAGTCCCGCCTCACCTTTGCGTTCGGTTGAAAACGAAAAGCTGAAGGTGCGGTCACTGCGGTTGACGGTCGAGAACTGCAATTAGGAAAATAACTTTTAGGTTTTCTTAAAAAGACTTTCTAGAATTAGAAACTTTCCTAAAATTGAAACTTTCCTAAAATAGAAACTTTCTAAAAATAGAAACTTTCCGAAAATAGAAAGTTTCCAAAATAGAACTTCTCTAAATTAGAACATCCTGAAATAAGAAATTTCTAGTTAAGTCTAGGGTTTTCGGATTAGGGTTTATGCTCAGCTTGCTCAACAAGGAATCTCAGATCTAGGGTTTTTCTGGTTTGACAGATTAGGTGATTTCTTGGCTGGAAAAGCAATCAACATAACTTTTGCGGTTTACCTCGGATCGGGGATCGGCCAATTGCAGCGGCGAGATGGCTGGATGGGATTTCCAACTATATACTGTGCGGCAGCTGGATCGATCTGGTTCGCCGGGAAATTGGCCTACAATGAGAGAATGATATGCTCGGATTAAAAAGGCCATAACTAACGAAATATATACCTTTAAATCGGACGATTCAAGAGGCGCTGGAAAGATAAGAGAATCCTCTTTCCAAAAACACCGAGAACGCGATCTGGGTCCTCTGGAGTCGACGGGAAACAGCCTCGAAAGGTTGCGGTCGGAGATGCTTCGACGACGGAGCTGCAGAGAATTTGGCAGAGTTTCGCTAGACCTTTTTATGTACCTTCTATGCTGCTGGTCAAAGTGTTTATATAGGAGAGGGATTAGGGTTGACTAAAGGTTAGGTTTAGGGTTTTAATATGGGCTTTAGGACATGGGTTTGGAAGAAAAAAGAATAAAAAAAGAAGAAGATGGGTTTGGGAAATAGATAATGGGTTTGGGATGTCACAAACTCACCTACTTGAAATGAATTCATCCTAGAATTCGGGGAATGACTTCTCAACTTCTCCCCCACTTGTTTTCCGACCAATCCTGAAGCGTTTTCTTCCTTGATGTTTGATCGTGACATCCCAACGCTTCCGCTGCGCACTCGAACTCCTAAGCTACTGGTTGGAACTCGATCGTCTCGGGTTTCGCAGCTTTGACTTGTGGCCAACTTTACACTTCCCACAATTCCAATTTTTCACGGCTTCTTACTTTTAAATGACTCGACTCATAATACGACTAGCATGCATTTATAAAACAAGAACCACACAATTTTCATATGCTAAATGCTTAAATAGGACTTACCAGCAATCTGATTTGCATACTCGCCAAATTCTGCAGCATACTCGTCCTCTGACGCGTACTCAGCTTCCATCTCATACATACAGGGTTCCAAAGCTGGCCTTTTTGGAGGTGGCGGCAACTGATTCGTTTCCTGGTTGCCTTGTACTGCTCCAACTAGTCTCACTCTGCAGTTCTTAACGGCATGCCACAACTTTCCACATGTACCGCAAGTGATTCCCTTTTCATGACAGTACCTCCTGGTATGCCCTTGCTTCTCGCACCCAAAGCAAGAATCCAAATCTGCCTTACATGGTCCATGGTGGAACCTTGCGCACAAGCGACATTGTGGTGGTCTTTCCCTATCCTGCACAGCTCCACGATTATCCTGATTTTGCATCTGACCTGGCGCCAACCTAGCTGCTCTAACTTGAGCACTTCAATGGTTACGGATGTCCACTCTCAATCCACCCATTAACTTCTTCAGCAGATGAACCTCATATATCTCTCTCCCAGCAAACCTCTTAAGGCGATTGAACTCTTGAGCGTAATCCCTCACAATGCGGTTCCCTTGCTCCAACTTTAGAAACTCTGCTTCCAGTCTGTCTTCAGCCTCCTGAGGAAAGTACTTCCGATTAAACTCATACCTGAAGTCATTCGACTGCAGCACAATCCCTTCTGCCCCTTCAGTTATTCCTTCCCACCACTCGTGAGTGATGCGGTGGGGTTTGTTACTTCAAGTTTTACCCCTAAGATAGCTGAAAGTGCACAACAATCACAGTAGTATATTAAGGGATCGAATCCAAAGAGATTGCTGTTTGCGAAAGTCCTATGATTTCTAACTTCTTTAAACCAAAAAGGAACTTGGGGGTGTAGTTTATCACGGTTTGCAATAGTAATATCAAGCAGCAGAAGAGAATTAAACGGTTGTAAATCTATGAATAAAAGGCGTTGGGTTCAGGGGTGTTCTCCGGGGTTCATGGATCGGATCTAACAAGCAATAGGATAGGTTCTAAATGATTCAATGGGTTAGGTTCTTAAGCTGAAACGGTCGACTATGACTACCCCGCTTTCGCGGATCTAGCCACCTACGTTTGTCTTACACTGCGGATATGACTTCTCATCCCACGATGCAAGACAGACGCGCATACATAACATTCACCTATTTGTAAACACTCACGGTGCGATCCGTCGATATGCTGATAGGGCTCAGGTTTTACCCAAATAAAACTACTGCAAGTGCACAACAAATGCAATCGTAGTATAAGGGGTATCGAAATCCCAAGGGAAGTAGATGCTACACTAAGGTTTCTAAACTCAGATTATGCTAGGTTGAATTGTATGAAATTAAAACTAAGCAATTAAACGAGTAAGTAAATGAGATTAAAAGCGATGTAAGTTCAGGAGACTAAGACGCTAAGCAAGGATAATTATCAGGTTGAATCCAAGAATGCAGAATCTAAGTTTATTAGGGATTTATTAAGAACCGTCTAGAACTCGAATCACTAAGTTAAAACCAATCAACTTTCGTTGCAGAAGTTATCTATGCCTAAATTCCTAAATCTCAAATCTCTTTGCGAATTTAAACAACTAAGGCAAGCAATAAGAACAGGTTCGATTTGTTCACAAAATACCTAAACCAAATCTCTTTGTGAATAGATATTTTGCTCACCTATGATTAGTTCAAGTTACTAATAATGCTCTCGCATCTATTAAATAACCTAAGGTTTGATTTCTAAGTGATCAATTCAGAATATCAAGTTAAACACAAATCAAGGTGAAGATCCAATTGATTTCCCTAAAAGTTCTAATGATTCTACAAACTCTTCATCAACCGTAAATCACCCTAACCTAACTAGCAAACTACTCAGACATAATTATGCAAACACAAATCATGGCTGAAATAAATTGCATAAAAAGAATAGAGAATGATACAGGGGTTCGAAATCTGGCTCAGATGAGTTAGAATTATCTCCCCAAAAGCTCTGGATCAATCTGTCTCTAAGTATCAAAAACAGAAAATAATGATAAGGTGAATGGCTAAACAATGCCTGAAAACTATTTATAGAAGAGGATTTTCGTCACAGGCAGACTTGTAATTCTTCAAAACTTGAGATGATTTCCTTTTTGTAATGGAAATCCGAACAATGCGTCGGTCTTCATTAGTGTCGATCGACACTACATGGTGTCGATCGACACCTTGCGTGTAAATCCAATCCTGACTTCATCACTTCGGCTGCTTCTCCATTAATGCTCCAAAAAGTTTAAGAATCTCTCTTTAAGCTCCAAATGCTCTCCATCCTGTAAAGACTCTAATAGGACTCTAAACCTAACAAAAGACTCTATAAAAACACTTATATCATGATCCAAAAACGGGTAAAAACCATGATATATCAACTCCCCCAGACTTATCTTTTGCTTGCCTTCAAGCAAAACAGAAACTTAGAATGAAGTAGATGTTTGAAAACAGAAACTTTCGAGTACCTCTTTGGAACGCCACATTATTTAACACTTCTTGAATCCACATGCTATAGAGCCAACCTTAGGAAATATTTCAGTGTACTTACCACAAGCTTAGCAATCTCCCAGTTTGAATCCAGATCCTTTCCTTGGTAAAATTTGAACTCTAACAGTGGTATTGCTACAGAACTTTACAGATTCTTTGCCCTTCCTTAGTGCCTGAACAAGATATTCTAAATACAGCTCTCCTATTTTCTCTTCTCTTAGTCAACTGCTGCCCATTTTCAGGGTGTTCTAAGATCTTTTCATTGACTCTTCTTATTCTTTGAAGTCTCGGGAAATAGTGCTACTCTCTACTTGTGTTCCTTGTGAGGAGACGGGTTCAAGAGCACTCACTAATATTGTTTCTTGTTAGGAGACAGGCTCATGAGGTTCTTTGCACTATTCCGAGACTTAGACTCTTTTTTCTTTCTTTTCTTTCTCAAGGGATGATCAAGGAGAGACTGCAATGGTCTATCTGTTCAGACTGAAAGAGGAATCAAGTTCTGCGCATACCTAGTTCTTATAAAGGGATCTGAACTCGCCTTGTTAGATTGATTCCACCTGCAGCTTTCTACTTAGTAAGACCTGCAGTCAACTACTATAGCAATGGTTCTTTCAAGTGTCAAGTTTCTGTGGTTAGTTCCTAGAAAAACTGAAAGTTCCAACTGATTTTGACTCAATAAAACAAAATTTTCCAAATTTTTTGACTCAAGATAGACTCTCAAAACAAAACACAATGTTAGGAACTACCTCCCCCAGACTTGTACAACACTGTCCCCAGTGTTATTAAGAATGAGTTTGGATAGAAAAAATGTGTGCTAAACTGTTAAAGAGCAAAGACAAAATCGGAGTACCTGACTCTGCGTGCAGCGTCAATCGACACAGATGGTGTCGATCGTTGCTGTGTATGATGATGGTGTCGATCGACACTCTGTCCGTAAAGAGAATTCAGCCACTCGAACATGAATGTTGTGAAGTCAGATTGTTGTTAGAATCTTCCAAGCTGTTAGAAAACTCAAACAAAAGGGTTAAAAGCACAAGATAATCCAATACATTCAATGAGTGCAACAAGTTTTGAAACAAAGTACTGAAGCAAAATGCAGACTCAAGATAAAAGAAAAATGGACTCAAAATACTAAACAGGAATGGAAAAATCACTCGTCGTCATCAGAACGTGGTGGTGAAGGTGGTCAGACGCAGCCACAGTTGGAAACAACTGCGATGGCGTTCCAAATGGCCTGAAAGCTCTGCACCACGTATCTCTGAAATGCAGCTTGCTCCATAAGAATCTCGTGAGCGTCTGGAAGGTGATGAGGACCAATAGGCAATGGTGCTCTGCTGCGCCTCGAACATGACGGGCGTGTCGTATCCTCAGCTGGTCGGGAGGAGGCGCCTCAGCGTCTGGCAACGGGAGCGGTCCGGAGCTTGCTCGGACTAGGGTGAAACGCGAGGCGGCCTGGATCGGTGGTAATGTGAGTGAGGTCTCTGTCAGGTAAGTGAACCAGACGCTGCACTCTCTGCTCGTCGCTGAGAGCCCACAATCTCTCTGGCTTCACCCAATGAGCTCTCCTCAGATACTCCATATCAACCAAAGCACGCGATGTATCAATGGTGCAGCTGGAAGTGTCTATCCCGCAGTGCTGGAAGATAGGAGTGAGAAGACTTCATATAGTCTCGGGCTTGGTGTTCGTCCCAATGAAAGGCTTCGCCTTCAAGGAAGCCAAATGATGTGCAAACACAGCGCCAAGGTTCGCGCTATCTGGCGCGTCCGAATCCTCATAGATCTCAGACCAAAGAGCACGATAGAGCAGCACTAACTCAGACACGCGCATCTTCCCCGGCTCATTCTTACACAGAAGTGTAGTAGCGAATATACGGACCAAGCAGCGAAGGGTAGGATGGCGAATGTCGGTCTGTGTGGAAGTCTTAGAGTCATACCTCCCATTTCCGAAGTGTGACCAGAAATTCTGGTTGTCTGGAAGCTGCTGCTGAAGAGAGACACTTGTGGCATGCTCATCCGCGAACCCATAGATCCCGCAAAGGTCTGGAAGTGAAATGCGGTAGCGGATCCCGCGGATTAGGAAGGTTAGTGTCCCTTCCAAAGCATTGTGAACTATCTCGTTCCTGTAGTAGACGCGAGCTGTTGCGATGAACTGGCGGACTAGATCGGGATACAAATCGTACTGCCGCGTCGCCATAGTGCCCATCCCAATTCTGTTCATCAGCTGCAGGATGTCATCGTTGATGTCTAGCTCCCTCATTGTCTTCTCACACGCAAAACGAGTCAGACCGATTTCTACTCTCAGCCATGCATTGTAGAACAAAGTGTCATACTCATCCCACGTCTCGTTGACACCTCTGTAAAGACACACGTCTTTTGCAACCTCCTTAGCTGGTGGATCTTTCCAATGTCGTGTAATCCGAATCTTTGCCTTTTCATGCTTAGGCCAAGGAGCAAGACACGGGATCGCTTCATCATTAGCAGTCCCAGAGGCGGATGCTTCAGTTCCCCGTGGTCTCTTAGTCCTAGGAGGCATCTGCAATGAAAATGAAAACAAAATCAAATCCAAAATCCAACAAATGAAACGTAAATCGTCAATACTGGTCGGGTGTCGATCGACACCATGCATGGAATCCGAACATGAACCAGAAATCATGATTTTAACCTCAATTCAACATCAATTAGCAATCCTAACAATCCCAATATCATGAATCGACCAAGTCTAAACCATCAAACCCAAAGAAAAATCCAAATTCGCAACATGCATCATCAATTTTCAAAAATTTCGAAAATTTCAAATTATGCAAATTAGAGGATGAAAAACAGTTGGGGAATGATCTAAATCATGTTATACAACCTAAACAAGCATCTTTCAATAAAGAAATCAAGCTAAATAGGTTGAATTCGAAAATTTTCACCTTAGGGCCGAAAATGAAATTGGGAGATTTGAAGAACATACCTTAGTAGATCGAATGAATGAACTATGGATTATGAAAGAGAATGAAAATCCGCACGGATTAGAGCTTTGAATCACTCAATTTGGTTAAGAAATGAAGATTTGGTGATTTGGGAAAAATCTTCTCAAAGGCTCGGATTTTGGAAAAAAAAATGAGAGAAGAAGAAGAAAATTGGGTTTTGAAGAACTTACCTGCGTCCCGTGGTGGTGTCGATCGACACAAGGGGGTGTCGATCGACACTGAACATGATCGAGCTCTCCTCTTCTTTTTTTTTACTTATATAAAAGCCAAAATAATTAGTAAAATCAAAAGCCAAAATGAAAAATAAACTAAGTATCTACCAGTGGGTTGCCTTCCACTAAGCGCTCGTTTAACGTTAATAGCTTGACTGTTCACGCGTTTAGGCAGTTGGTGCATCATCCAGAGACACAATGTGTCCTTCTGGAATCTCGGCTTGAGCCCAATAGTGTTTCACCCTTTGCCCATTCACAGTGAACTCTTCTCCTTTGGAGTTTGTTAGGACAATTGCTCCATATGGTCTGACCTCTTTGATGGTGAAATGACCTGACCAACATGAACAAAGTTTACCAGGAAACAATTGCAAACGAGAGTTGTATAGAAGTACCTGGTCATTTGGCTCGAATTGTCTGGAGACGATCTTCTTGTCATGATATGCCTTAGTCCTTTCTTTGTAGAGCTTCAAGTTCTCATAAGCATGATAGCGAAGTTCGTCTAGCTCATTGAGCTGTAGTAGGCGTCTTTCTGCAGCAGGCTTCGTTCTTCTTGATAGCCCAATGCGCCTTGTATTCCAACTCCACTGGAAGATGGCAAGCTTTGCCATAGAGAAACTGGAATGGTGTAGTCCCAAGTGGCGTCTTGTAGGTAGTTCTGTAAGCCCAAAGTGCATCACCCAATTTCGCAGCCCAATCCTTCTTGTCTTGCCCACTGTCTTCTCCAGGATTTGCTTGATCTGTCTGTTGGAGACCTCAACTTGACCACTTGTCTGAGGATGATAAGGAGTAGCCACACGATGCTGAACACCATGCTTCTTCAGCAGCTTGTTAAAAACCTTGTTGATAAAGTGAGAACCACCATCCCTTATAACAATCCGAGGTACTCCGAATCTTGGGAAGATGATGGTTCAAAATAATTTAAGAACCACAGCAGCATCATTGGTCTTGGAAGCAATTGCTTCCACCCACTTAGAGACGTAATCCACAGCTACCAAGATGTACTTGTTCCCAAAAGATGAAGAGAAAGGGCCCATGAAGTCAATACCCCAGCAATCAAATATCTTCACTTCAAGGATGAAGTTCTGTGGCATTTCGTGTCTTTTGCTGATCTTCCCTCTCCTTTGACAAACATCACATTGCGTGATGAACAGCTGAGCATCTTTGAACATAGTAGGCCACCAAAAGTCTGCTTGAAGAACCTTGGACACTGTCTTGAAAGTAGCAAAGTGTCCAGCATACTCGGAACCATGACAATGGAACAGTACATCACGAACCTCACTCTCTGCAATGCATCTTCTGTAAACATTGTCTGAACAATGCTTGTACAAGTGCGGTTCATCCCAATAGTACCTTCTATGTTCCCTCATAAACTTCTTCTTCTCATAGTCCTTGAGATGTTTAGGCTCAATGTCAGCAGCAAGGAAGTTCACAATGTCAGCATACCACGGTCGATTCTCATCATTAATGGCAAATATTGGATGTCGAAACACTTCGTCCAAGATCCTGCGAACTGATGATGGTTCCTGTTGTCGATCGACACTCGTGAAGTTGGCAAACTTCGAAGTGTTGAATCACGACTTGTTCTCAGATTTTCGGACGGGGTGTCGATCGACACTCCCCTAGTGTCGATCGACACTTGGCGTATCTGCTCCGAACATGCAGCTTGGAAACGACTCTCAACGAAGTAGACATTCTCCTCAGGCAGAAAATCATCAATTGGGACGTCATCTTCAATCCTAATCCTTGAGAGATGGTCATCTACTCCATTTTCAACTCCTTTCTTGTCTTTGACTTCTATGTCAAACTCTTGAAGAAGCAGAATCCATCTCAACAACCTTGCCTTGGCATTCTTCTTCTGCATCAAGTACTTCAATGCAGAATGATCAGTGTGGACAATCACCTTCGAGCCAACAAGATACTGGCAAAATTTCTCAAAGGCAAAGACCACAGCTAGCAATTCCTTCTCCGTTGTTGCATAATTTTTTTGAGTATCATCCAACGTTCTGCTGGCATAGTAGATGGCATGAAGCTTCTTGTCCTTCTTCTGTCCCAAAACTGCTCCTACTGCGAAGTCACTGGCGTCACACATCACCTCAAAAGGCAAATCGCAGTCCGGAGGTTGAACAATTGGAGCGCTCACTAAGGCTTGCTTGATCTGTTCAAAGGCTGAATGGCATTCAGTAGTGAACTCGAACTTCACGTCTTTGCACAGAAGAGAAGTGAGTGGTCTTGCAATCTTGGTGAAGTCCTTGATGAATCTTCTATAGAACCCATCATGACCCAGAAAACTGCATCTGCGAAGGTTATCCCCTGCGTGAC
>JAHZTW010000003.1:63470283-63526736 GCA_020283515.1 Alliaria petiolata | reverse complement strand
GGGGGGGGGGGGGGGAAGATGTGTTTGTGGGTTGGCCAGCACAGTGGCTAGGTCAGCAGAAGCGTGTTGGAAGTTGTGAACGAGGTATGGACGGTATGGGACGTTCATGGATCATGCGGAGTGGCCAAGGTATGGTTTAGCTGACGCTTGATATTGTGATTCTAACGCGTAGCTAGTTAAGCCGTGAAAGTGTAAGACCATGAGATGGACTTGTTAAGTTGTTAGATGGAAGGAATGTATTAAACTTCATCTACGATATCGGTTAGAAAGGCAAAAATTTATTGTGGTCCGGCTGCGGGTTAGGAAATCCGGGTCGAGGCACCACAGTTTGCCTGACAGTTTCTGTTTTCCATTTGGAGCCTGGTGATAACTTCTTCGAGAGTCATCGCCTTCCTTTTGTGCTTGAGGTAGTTCTTGAAATCCACCCAACTCTAAGGTAACTTCTCAATGAAGCTATTCACGGTAAAGATCTCATATATTGGCATTCCCTCAACAGCTATGTCATGAAAAATTAATTGGAGTGCTTCCACTTGATCCATGATCGGTTTGGAATCCACCATTTTGAAGTCGAGAAATTTTACAACCGCATATTTCTGTCATCCAGCGTCTTCTAATTTGTACTTTTTCTCTAGAGCTATCCATAATGATTTGGAGGATTTTTCCATACTGTAAACAAGGTACACCTGGTCATTGAGGCAGCCTAAGATCCAGCCTCTACATAAAAAATCCCCATGGATCCAGGCCTCAACACTTGCGAGAGTGTAAGCACACGTGGTTCCTTCTGGAAGGAATGGTGGGTCCTCCTTCAGAAACTTATCAAACTTCATGTTCGCCAAAAAGAAATGCATCTTCAGTTGCCATGTTTTTAAACCTTTTCCGTCAAAATGACCTGGCATGAGTCCTTGACTCACAGTTGCAGGGATTGACGAAATAATAGGATGGACAGAGTTGGGTGTTGTAGCCGTAGCAAGACCATCGCCAAACAGGGTTCGGCTTGTCGTCTCATCGACATTATTTTCACCCACTAGTCCAAACGCATTAGGTGTTTGATCGGACACGTTTGATGTACCGGTAGCCATTTTGTTAACAAGTAAACAAATTAATCAACTACGAAACGATTTGAACGAGCGTTCAATAAATGATTTATTTAAATCAATACGGTTGTTAGGCAAACTCGCTATAAGCATTTTCTGAAACGTTTGAATCGGTTAAAATGTTTTGAAAACTCGCTTTTAAAAGCATTCGCAGAAACCTAAACCGTTTTTATAGATAAAACGTTTTGCGGAAACGCTAGATAAGCGTTCGGAAAATGAAAAACAATGTTTTTTTTAAGTAATCGCAAGGCTTAATCCGATTTAAGCGATAGGCTGAAAGCGGATTTATTGAGTTATGATTGTATGAACCGCAAAAACCGAATATGAAATGCGAGAAACTTCCTTACGATTTTATATGATAGTAAGGAAGAGAGAAAAAAAATGCAAGTACGAAAAAACGGATGTTCGAAAACGATTTTATACGATAGTAAGGAAAAGGGGAAAAAAATGATAGTACGAAATACGGATCTTGGAAAAGAAAACGAATATCAGAGGCGAGATGATCTCTTTCTGTAACTCAATAAATCGCCCGTAATGAGACGGAAAAACACGATTTTTGAATCCCAAGATACAAATGATACGAGACCATTTCTGAACACTCGAAACGGAATCTATGAACTCTGAATTCTACGTAAAACTCTCGAGACTCACTTTGAAAGAAGAAGAGGATTGAAGGACAGCGTTTGTTGTTGTAAGAAAGTGTGCTCTTAGAGTGAGAGAGATGAGCTCCTTATATAGCCGTATATGGTGGTTTTCCACTTGAAGATTTTTGCAAATCGTGGCCACGAGCAAATAAAATTATTTTTCCACTTTGAGAAAGAATGTGGCCGACAAGTGGGAAAAATTGTTTCAAACTTTTCACTTTGCACATGGAGTCTTGTTCAACTTTGGGAAAAGTTATTTGGCCCAAAACGTTTAAAGATTTGGCCTAATCCGAAGGCTCATTCAACAGTCAAAAAAATAAAATTTCCCCTACGTTCTCATTTTAAACACACTTTGGGCGAAATCCATTTCTTTTCACTCTTTCCAATGTTTCGGAAAGCCCATTGGCTTTTCAAATTTGGATCCAACAAAACAAAGGTTCCACTCCATAGCACTTGCAGAAAAAAGAAAGCTGAGTTCGATTAAGAGGAATCGAAACAGGGGAAGATCGAGAAAAAGGTCACACAAGAGGAAACTGAAAAGAAATTTCGATTAGTGTTACCCGATCAAGAGGGAGACAGAAGGCAAAATTACCAGTAAACTATGCCATTGTTGTGAAAGGGATTCGACTAGAGAAGATGCAAATCAGCAGAGGCAAAGAAGAAGCGATGGGATTGAAATCCCTAGATTGAATTTGGGGATTTAATCAAAGGACTCAAGAGGGAGTGTTAGAGAATTGAGTCCATGATCAAATCTTGCATAATATCATAAAGTTATATCAAAAGGTGTATGTTAGAGCCGTGACTTTAGTTGGGGTAGTTACGGTTTGAATAGTCATATTTGAGAGACACAGGTATGAAAAGACACAACTCTTGTGTTGGTGTGTGTATGTTTGATATCAATATAAACGATTGTTGTTGTAATGTAAATACCAAGTTTCAGATTAATAAAATTATATATTTCGTTCTTGTGTTCTTCAATAGAGAAGTGATCATTCTTTATCTCTTACTTTGTTTCTCCATTCTTTCTTACTTAAGTTTTATGTTAATCACAATCAAACATATTGTGATAATTAGAACTAGAATATGTTGTGGCCCACATGTTTTCTTCTAAGCCAAAACCTTGTTGGAAGCTAATGCCATGTTGAATAATTGTAGTGAATCACTTACTTATATTGAACATAAATGTTGATTGTATTGAGTTGTATTGATAATGATAAGAGTTACATGTCTATTTATACAAGAGCTATAAGTAGATCATAACAATAAATGAGAGAATATATGATGAGGTGATTGTAGAGATTGAGTGATCATATGAATTGATTGTGATGATCCTCTTGCCTTAATACGCCCCCTCAATCTCAAGGCGGTGATAAAGTGAAGTCGGAATCAACAGTTTGAGATTGACCGAGAATAGTTGCATCAAGATGTGGTGGTAGAGATCACAGCGCCAATGAGGGAGAGAGATCTCAGGCTTTGGCAGTGGAGTCTTTTGGTGGACCTCCGGTGGATGCTGGTAGGCATGGTGAAAGTTGATGTTGCGGATGGCCGATGCTGAAAACGGTGAACGATGTGATGGCAGCAACTTAAGACGAGCTTTTGTTGTTGAGATGCAGCAGAGATCTAAGATCTCGTTTTGATGAAATTTTAGGATGATTGAGAAAGCCCTAAGGCTTTAAGAAGCACTACGGCTTGAGAAATAAAAAGCTCGTGGAGAAGATATTCTTCTTTTAGAGATTGTGTCCTGCAGATTATGTGTGATACAAAAATTTCGTGTGTTACACATAAAAAAAAATTGCTAGAGAAAGATTCAGAGGTCTATGATAGACTTGAATGAGAAGCTCGATGGGTTGGATTCAGAGGTTCATGATGAACTTGAATTTGGAAGCATATAGCTTAGATCGAGATACACATGATATGCTTGAATATAAGAAGCACTTGGCTTATAAATAGGAAAAACAAAATGATAAGGAACAAAAAAACTTAAAAGAAAACCGTGCTTTTGACAAAATGGAATAAAATTTAGAAGAAGATGAGTTTGATCGTTAGATCGAAACTGGGAATCGAAACTTGCTCTGATACCATATTGAACATAAATGTTGATTGTATTGAGTTGTATTGATAATGATAAGAGTTACATGTCTATTTATACAAGAGCTATGAGTAGATCATAACAATAAATGAGAGAATATATGATGAGGTGATTGTAGAGATTGAGTGATCATATGAATTGATTGTGATGATCCTCTTGCCTTAATAACTTAGACAGCATTGTTTATGTTACCTGAATTTTGTCAAGGGAATAACAAAATAGAAAACACAAAGTGGAGAAGGACCTGAACAGCAACGGAATTGCTGGAGATGATCTTCTGCATCATTATCTTTTTCCAATTATGCAACCGAAAACTCAACAGAAACATTTATCTCTGCATCAGTTCAATATGGATAATTATACAATATACAATATGAGACATTAGTTGCAGCTATTAAATCATATATAGAGGTACCTTTGACTCCACAAGCTTGGAATTTTTGGTGTGTCACAGGCTGCTCTGATCTTCGTACTTACACCAAGTTAAACCATTATATCATGACAACTATTTGAATATAATCTCTGAAAGTGCAATCACACGTTTACAAATACAAATTCATGCTAACTCAGCATAATAAAGATGATACAGTATAAGTAAAATCTCATAAGACATCTTCTCAAAAATCCCCTAGTTTTCTCCCAGGTCCGAATCCCAAAGAGAAACCTTAGATCCGCCGCTAATCAATTTGATGACTCCACCACTGTGGGTCGTCGCCCTCTCAGCGTCGTTGAGGCTCTCCAGACGGGTTCTGCTAGGGCGTCCTTCTCTTGACCCTCTGTTGTCTCACTGCTCAATGAATTCGATGACTCTTCCTCTTCCAGTTGAAGACACTGTCACGATTTCAGTCACCACTGAAGCGATTCTTCCTCCCCCAACTGATGGCTTTGTTGCGATTCTTCCTTCAAGTGATAGTTATGTCGAGAGTTTAGCCATCTCAGTGACTGGTGCTATTGATTCCTCTCAGGGAGTAACATATGGTATGCCACCTCTTCTTCCTCTTCTTGGAGCGTGGGTGAAGCCTCCGAAGCTAGTTCCTGACGATGTCTCAAGGCAAGATCCACCGTCAATGGCAACTATATTGGGTAGGGGTAAAACCAATCGAGATTCAGAAATTCCTCCTCCTGAGGTTAAGCCAGATGGTTCTTTAAGATTTCCCTGGGCTGCAAGGATGGATCCTTCTATCCGCAACCTCTACAGGACAACAACGCCAAGTTACATGGAGGATGGTACTCCTAAAGTAATACATTCCAAACCACGTACTAGTGCAGGGGCTTGAAAATCAAAAAGAGTATATCATTGGGCAGTTCTATAGGTGATACACTCCATGTAGGTCTCATACATGCGGTGACAAACCGTATTTGGGGCAGGAAGTGTAAGATCTTCACTCGTAAACTCGATGAGTCCTCTTTTCTGTTTCATATCCCGGATAAACAAACTAGGGATTGGGTATTACAGCGTGGGTTATGGCACATAGTTTGTTGCCCCATGGACTCATGCTGCTTCTCTAGCTTTTCCTGAAATCACTTCAGTTCCGGTTTGGGTTACATTAAAGAACATCCCGAGCTGTCTTTACTCAATCAAGGCGATTAGTTGGATAGCCTCTGGATTAGGTGAATCCATGCTCACTAATAAATCGTGGCTTGACCCGGCCCAAATCGGTGAGGCTAAGCTCATGGTGGAAGTAGAGCTAGTTAAGGGTTTTCCGGAAAGAATTCTAGCCAAAGATGAAATAGGCAATGTTTCTATGGTGGATGTAGAGTATTCTTGGCTTCCAACCAAGTGCAACAAATGTGGACAGCTAGGTCATAAGGAATCTAGATGCCTCCTTCGTTCTGGTCATCCCATTAACTCTGCTCAACCTGCTTCAGATCCTGTATCGACCTTAGTTGTCAAGATGGGTTCAGCTCCTGTGTCAGTTGATGTTATGCCTGCTACTGTTGAGAATGTTGTTACTGATACTACGGCCTCTAAAACTGTCATCAACTGTGATGAGAATGTCACAAATATGCCTGGTTTTACTGCTTCACAAGAAGCTCATTCAGATTATGTCTCTCTAGCTGTCTCTGATGTTGCAGATTCACCTATTTCAGCTCCGTTAGGAGCCATTAGTTCAGCCTCCCCTCTTCTTGATGTTGTGGTCAATGATGCAATGTCAGCTATAGCTGTTTAGATGGTGTTCCTCCTCTTTCGCTAAACTTTCCAAGTCCTCCTAAATCAGGTTCATGTAACTTTGGTAATCAATATGCTGTCTTTGATGAGGGAGCGTATACAGGGTTTGAGATAGGCGATTCGTCTTCTTAGAAAACTCGAGGAGGAAGATCAATCAAACCCACACAAAAAGTCAAGAAAATCAATGGACCTTGGTTCGTGGTCGAGGCAACCGTGGCCGTGGAGGTCGAGGTGGCCGCGATGCACCGCATTAGGATAGTTAGAGATACTTAATTCTCTATTACTATTCCTACTTTTTAGCTCCTACTTAACTGTACGGTTGCTCTTAGTTGTTAGAGTCTTTCTCAAACTCTTTCAAACTATATGACATTTGGTCGTATCTTTGTATTACTTTTTATGCATTTTAATATGAATACCCTTTGTCAAAAAATACTCAGCATAATAAAGTATCATGAACCTCACTTGGACTCTCGGTGCTAAAGTGGCTTGCTGTCCCTTGCAACTTTTTAAGATATGTAGATACTTCTTGTTGAGTCGTTTCAAGAGTTGGTCCGAATTTTCCCTGAAACCAATTTTAGATTTCCTAAAGCGGACCATAGAAGAAGAAGGTTAGATAGAAAGATTCGAAACGAATTATTATACATGATCTTAAAATCCATCCTAGGTTGGTCTTCGGCTAGTCTTCATCTCATTCAGTAACAAAATAAAATGCCAAAGCCCACCACTGGCCCAACTTCATTAGGGTTTCGAGTCTTCGTTTCTTATATATAGAGGTATTAAATATATAAATATATATATATATATATATATAGCTAATCGCCTCTAAGATCTTCTTCTACCGTCCGCAAGTCCGCAATAAATCAGATCAAAACCTACAACCTGAGAAAACGACGATCATAATCACCAATCTTCCAAGGGATGTGATGGATGATATTATCTCTAGGATTCCCTTAAAATCTATGAGAGAAGTGCGATTAACATGCAGAGATTGGAACACCTTATCGAAGAATCAGATATTTACAAAGAGGCACAATGGTAAAGCATCAGCCCCAACAAAGAAAGGGGACTCTCGGATGATCGTGGTGATGGAGGATTACGATCTTTATTTCACGAGCGTTTTCATCAACGCAGACGTTGATCCATCTATAGAGCATAGAGGTAAACTTAATTGCCTTAACGAACAAGTCAAGATATCTCAAGTTTTTCACTGCGAGGGTTTATTGTTATGCATCTTGGAAGACTATGATAAGGTTGTGGTCTGGAATCCGTATTTGGGAGAAACAAGGTGGATCGAACTTAGATATTCTCTCTGCAGAGTATTAGCGAGGGACATGTTTAGTTACGCTCCCGGATACGAGGATAATAAATCTCATTGCAGCCTCAAATTCTTGAGGATAACGATTTTTTATGATTTTGACTCTAGTTTATGGAGGAGTCTTGATGTCACTCCATACTGGCTTATAAGATGGCGTTTCTCTCAAGGGAAACACTTACTGGTGTGCTACAGAAAGGAACTCGTGTTACTGGCAACACGCCGACCACATAATCTGTTTTGATTATACGAGAGAGATTTGTGCCGCTTCTGCCTCTGCCGCATATAATTTGGAATTATGATAACAATTGTTTTGAGGTGATTATCAAAGCCTTAGCATACTCATGTCATTGCAATTTGGGAAGTTTGAAAGGATACTAAGAATACAAAAGCTCTTTGTAAATCTAAGTGAAATCCGAATATTTGGGGGTAAAATCTGTGAAAACTGATCGCAACTACTAAAAAATTATGAAAACTATTTTAAAATCCCTACTGGGATGTTAACTATCTAGCAGACAACTTTTAAGAATTTTAAAGAGACATCTACTAATTTTAGAAAATAGAAATCTAAGGACAGACAAAATAGGAAATTGCTAACAACCTAGGATGGATTTTAAAAACTAGAAACAAAATTCTAATGACTTCAAACTAATTACCAGGGTGCGAAATAAGATGCTAGGGAATTTATAAAATACTAACAAGACCAAGAACACAACTTTATAAAATTATAAAGCTTTAAATCAAAAAATAAGCAACTAGATGGATTTAAGCTAAAAGATTGAAACTTTAAATTAAAGGAATATGACTTTTTTTTTGTTTTCAAATGCTAAAGATGGATTCACGGTTAGGGATCACGCTTAAGGAGGTTCAAGGTTTAAACTTTGGGTTTTGAAAACATATATCTACACATTTTGTGCTTTCTCTAAGCCTTGAGAAGATAAAGCTAGGTTCATCCATGGTGTTTGGAATGAACCCTTTTCTCACCCTTTCCTCCTAACCCATTGTTCCTGGTGGAAAGAAAGGATGAAGAACATGAAGCATAGATCTCAAAACGTGGCTTAACTAACTCCCTAAGCATCCATGGCGTTTGGGAAAGGATGAGTTAGTCTCTTGGATTTGGTTTTAAGAGATCTCCCAAATCTGCTAAGATGAGGAGATCTCTGAGATCCAAGAGGTCTCTCTCGAGATCCTCTATGCCTTAAACACCCAAATCCAAGAAGAGAATGAGTTAAGAGCAAGAAAAAGACCAAAGCTTAAACCTTCAAAACTCCTTAATCACCCCAAACCGTAAACCCAAAAGATTACTACTCGCTAAGCATGATTAATGCATATGAAAACGTAGAGGAAAGAAAGCTAAGCATGATTAAACGAATAAACAAGAAAGATTAAGAGAAATACTTATGATTAACTCCAAGATTAAGGTTTCAAAACATGAAAAGCTTAAAAGTACTAACAATAAAGTTTTTGCTTAAAGAAGAAGAGACAAATCGTAAAGTCTATGAGAGAAGTGCGATTAACATGCAGAGATTGGAACACCTTATCGAAAAATCAGATATTTACAAAGACGCACAATGGTAAAGCATCAGCCCCAACAAAGAAAGGGGACTCTCGGATGATCATGGTGATGGAGGATTACAATCTTTATTTAACGAGCGTTTTCATCAACGCAGACGTTGATCCATCTATAGGGCATAGAGGTAAACTTAATTACCTTAACGAACAAGTCAAGATATCTCAAGTTTTTCACTGCGAGGGTTTATTGTTATGCATCTTGGAAGACTATGATAAGGTTGTGGTCTGGAATCCGTATTTGGGAGAAACAAGGTTGATCGAACTTAGATATTCTCTCCGCGGAGTATTAGCGAGGGACATGTTTAGTTACGCTCCCGGATACGAGGATAATAAATCTCATTGCAGCCTCAAATTCTTGAGGATAACGATTTTTTATGATTTTGACTCTAGTTTATGGAGGAGTCTTGATGTCACTCCATACTGGCTTATAAGATGGCGTTTCTCTCAAGGGAAACACTTACTGGTGTGCTACAGAAAAGGAACTCGCGTGACTGGCAACACCCCGACCACATAATCTGTTTGGATTATACGAGAGAGAGATTTGGGCCGCTTCTGCCTCTGCCGTATATAATTTGGAATTACTTTGTGACTCTATCTTGTGTTAGCCAAGAGAAGATTGCGGCTTTATTTAAGCACGTCGACGATGACAATAATTCATTTTCCTTTGAGATATGGATCACGACTATGATTGACACCGAAAAGGTGTCGTGGAGCAAGTTCTTGAAAGTGGATGAGAGTTCACACCCTGATATTACGTTTTCATTTAGGTGGAGTTTCTTTATTGACGAGGTGAGGAAACTCGTCATGCTTTTTGAGAGAAGGGATCGCGGAAAAAGGAATAGCAGAACACTTAACATCATTGGAGAAGCTGGATACTTTAGACAAGTGTATCTCATAGAACGTAACGACAATAGATGTTTTCCACATGTGTGCTCTTATGTTCCAAGTCTTGTGCAAGTCAAGCAACTTGAAGGAGGCCAAATGAAAAAACAAAGCAATTTAGACTTTCGAAACATATTGAGACTTTCGATCTTTAGATCGAGGTGCATAGAGCTTGCCGAACAAGAGCGGCGGCCAAGATGGATTTGAAGAACAAGTATCAGGTTTTTAGCTCTTTGGTATTGCTTACGTTTGTCTCTTTCTTTTTCTTGATGCCGGACTTGTGTTACGTTTTCATCTATGTACGTCATCCAATTCCAATCTTATTTCAATAAAAAGTGACAAGAAAATTAGTTGGTTCAGATTCTGAGTAAGACTTCATTCTGCCATTGGTTAATACTTTTGAAATTATATATTGACAATAATATATAAGAAAGGATGTCCTAGCCGAGAGTGCCACGTTGTAAGAGAGGCTCTCGGACTAGTTGATGTAGAGAGAGAAACAGTCTGAAGTACTTCAAGTTCAATTGAGAAATTGGTAGATAGAAAACCGTAGTTGTTTGGTTGTAGTCAAACCATACGAGTCTAGAATCTGATAATGTTAAGAGATTATGTGAAAACTGCTGTTTACTTGTACTTTGGGAACCACTCTTCTAAGCCCCTATGTTGGTTTGTTTGCAGAAACAAAAAAAGAGTTTTGAAAAAGGGAAAGATTAGAGGTTTGTTGTTTTAAGAGAAGGCACAAGTCAGTTTCTATGTTTTGGGTATTCGGATTCCATTTGGTTTCAAGGTTTTTATTTTTGTTATTTTGTTCACAACTGAAAAATCGGACTTGTCTTGAGCAAACTAATTTAGAGAGTTGTGGCCGAGTACTTCATAGTCCAGTGGCTCGTCCACTTGGTCTCTCTCTTTTGCTACTTGTTATACAGTTAAATTGGGTTTTGGTTGTTTTTCAAAGTCGTGCTCTAATGCAAAAAAATTGAGTGCGCATAGCCACAAACTTCAGGATTTATATGGTCTACAGTTTTAAATATGGAAAATATCACAATAGTTTTCACTAATTATAGTCTGTTTTGATGTCTAAATATATTAGTGGCACCAATATGTTTCAAAACTACGATTTGTTCATTCTAATATCATAACGGTTTCTACGGTTTGTTATTTTGTTCACACCTGAAAAATCGGACTTGTCTTGAATGTAGAGCAAACTAATTTAGAGAGTTGTGGCAGAGTACGTCATAGTCCAGTGGCTGGTCCACTTGGTCTCTCTTTTTCTGTCTTAAAAGGAAAAAAATTAACAAAAACTGATATTTGTTAACTATTTTCCTAAAATATCCTTTTAGTGTTTACAATGGAGGGGATGAATAAAGAACGATTGAACCAGAACGTAACAGATGGGCGATCAACACTAAATCTTATGTCGCATGCAACATCTTTCTTCCATTCATTCCTTACCAACCGCACATGCCTCTTGTAAAGTTCCAACCTTACTTCAAAAACATTTATTTATTTCTTAAATCCCTTCGAAGCTTAGTATCGGATTAGTTCTCAGATCACCTCTTCACCAGGCCAAGAACAAAACCTTCTCATCGTCCTCCCGTATATTCGGCTCCAGTCATGTTGTCTTTTTATATTATTATTATTCAAGCGTTGAAAAGTTTTGGTAGAACAAACCTTATCTTATGTTCCCGGAAGTTATCTTGACCATGTTATTGTCAGAAGTGCATGAGAAGGATCTGAACCCGAAACAGTTCTACCATACTCCATCTCATATTTGATAGAACTGGAAATTCTTCTTCAGATTTTAGCTTTCGAGTTTTTTTTTTTGCGGTTTTGATTGATTCGGAAAAGCTTGTGTGCAGACTTAAGAAGTCACTGTACAGATTGAAGCAAGCTCCTAGGCAATGGTACAAAGGTTTTGACTCCTACATGTTGAAGATTGGCTACAAGAGTTGCGAGTATGATTGTTGCATATATGTACGGTATCTAGATGGTCATTCTCCCATATTCTTACTGCTTTATTTTGATGATATGCTCATTGTTGGGTGAAATATGAAGGATGTTGATGAGCTGAAAGGGTTATTGCAGAAAGAGTTCGAATGAAGGATTTTGGAGCTGCAAAGAAGATTCTTAGGATGGAAATTCGCAAGGAAAGAAGCTCTAAGAGGTTATGACTTTCTCAGAAAAGTTATATTCAAAAGATTGTAGAGAGGTTTGACATTTCGAATGCAATACCAGTGTCTACACCTTTGGCGATGCACATCCCACTTTCAGCATTACAATGTCCTAAATCCGATGAAGAGATCAGAGATATGGAAACAGTTCTTTATGCTAGTGCAGTTGGTTGTTTGATGTACGCTATGGTTTTCATTATAACAGACTTAGCTCAAGCAGTTAGTCAAATAAGCAAGTACATGTCTAATATTGTAAGAGCACATTGGAACGTAGTTAAGTGGATTCTCAGGTATTTGAAGGGTACAACTGGACTTGTGCTTATGTTTGGAGGTCAAGAGTGTAGCTCAGTTATGGGATATGGTTATTCAGATTATGCAGGTGATCTAGACGACAGAAGGTCTACTACAAGGTATGTCTATACTCTTGCAGGAGGTCCTATTTGTTTGAGATCTGTGTTGAAATATGTTGTTGCAATGTCTACCATATAATCTGAGTATATGGCGATGGGAGAAGCAGTCAAGGAAGCATTATGGGTTAAAGAACTTGTGTCAGAATTGGATGTTGATCAAGGTGGAGTTCAGCTATATAGTGATAGTCAGAGCGCGCTGTTTCTGGCTAAGAATCATGTATATCATGCAAAGACAAAGCACATTCAAATCAGATATCATAAGATCAGAGAGTTGTCTGCATTTGGGGAAGTCTTATTAGATAAGGTGCATACGTCAGAAAATGCAGCTGATATGTTGATCAAGCCCGTTATTGTGGAGAAGTTCAAGCATTGCTTGAAATTGCTCCATGTCTTCCAATGCTAGAGGAAAAAGTAGAAGACACCGTGATTCCATGAAGAGATTTTTTGTCAAGGTGGAGTTTGTTTTTTTTGTGACAAAATACGCTAAGGGCCCACATTACAGTTTCTTATTAGACTTAAGAAAAGGAAACCCTTTTATTAAGTAAGATTAGAAATCGAGTTTTGGGATTTATAAATACAAAGTTTTAAGATTATAATTATTTTTTTTACACGATTAATAAAAGTATCTTAAACGAGTGTTTGCTTCAATTTTTTTTTCTGTCAAGTTTATCGTCTTTTTTCTTATTTGATTCGACCTATTCACAACACTTCTTTTTCAGGTAAATTTCTCTATTGAAAATGAAAGAGAACAAAACAAAAAAAATAACGTCAAGCATGTTTAAAGAGGGTCTTGCCCATATCTTTGGCCTGATGGCCTCAACAATGCATGTCCAACTATGTAAATGTAACAATTCGTTTGCACCTAAAACTGTTAAAAAAAAAAAAAACATTCTCTTTGATTAATTATTTGTTTGTCACAACTTCTTTGTTATTCAACTCTTTCAGCCGCGCTTCTGATTTCAAATCCAGAGTTGTATCATCGCCTTATTGGTCGCCTGATATACGTGGCTATCGCGCGACATGAGCTTTAATATTTTGTGTACACCATAGCACAGTTTATGCAAGCATCACGACAAAAAACATACCCGAGTGGTCAAATATTTCAAATTGAAATATGAAACATGGTATCTTCCTTAAATCTAATCGTCATTTGTTTATATGGATGGTGTGACCCTTGGGCCAATTGCTCTTTATATTACATGATAGCTTATTCAATACGGTACATTATCTATCGCATGGATAATCAAGAAATAATCGACAGTGAGCAGATCTTCAGCGGAGGTAGAGTATCGTGCCATGGCACTATACTGAATTCTATTTGATATATATACAAAGTTCAGTTGACGTAAAATAAAATTCAAAAATTATCTTCATTCATTACTTCTGTTCTTGTAACAACAAATCATGCAGAAATAAACTCATGGTCATTTACAAAGACAGTTCACAAGTCTTGCAAGCGATCCGGAATAATGAAGCAGCCGTCACACTAAGGTTGAACATAGGGACAGAAGTGATCAGACAATTTACTCTCTTAAACTCTTTCTATATACTTGATTTCGTTAACCATAGTGAAAATCAGTGCTCTTTTTGTATATCTTTAATTAAAGCAAGAAACACTCTGATTATAGCAGAAAATAGACTAAGTTGCTTCTTGAGGTGTATCACATTTTGTTGGGTTGAACTTGGGAATAGAAATGATCAGAGTGTTAAACTCTTTCTTTTTACTTGATTTCGTTAGGTATAATGGATATCAATGTTCTTTTTATATATCTTTAAGTAAAGCAAGTAACTATCATCTTTATTGTAGAACATAGTCGGCTGGTTAGGTTGTGTTTTTATTTTTCTTTCGAATAATGAAAAATAAACTAATAAGTTAAATTCTCTGTGGTGCTCTTTGGCAAAAAAAAAAATTGTGGTATTAGAGCGAGTGAAGATTACGAAACATATTCATTAAGTTATCACGTTTAGTTTGTAATACTAATGATATATCAATTTACTTCGTGTAGTCAGGAGTGGAGCAAAAATTATACAACTTACAATAGTAATAAGTGATTTGTTAGGAATATTCTCTCATCAACAGTTGTCTTAGTCTTAATCACACATTTTGATTTTAATTTTCGTTATAAATATTATTCGTATTAAGCAACAAGCATGATATACAAACAAATATGCTATGCTTGGAGCACTTACTGATGACTGTTTAACATTTGATCTTTGGAACCTTTTAAGTTCGTGTGTTTATCATATAATTTAATGTTCTATATTATGCGTGAAACTTAATCCCAAAACAAAAAGAAATTATGCGTAAGAAATCAAGAAAGATCGTACATGAGCTATTCGCATAAGGTATGATCATAGATTCAACACATACATTGCGTGTGTTTGGAATCCTAACTAAACATATTTTGGTACAAAATAAAATAGCTCACAACGAAACACATGAACGGTTTGCCTAAAGGAGGCCAAGCATTTTCCCTAACATGCTTCTTCTTTTTCTTTTTCTTTCCTTTTCCCTTTTTTTCTTCTTTTAATAATGTCTTTATTGGTAAATCTTGAACATGCAGCAATTCTCCCTCAAATAATTTTATTGACTCCTTTTGGTGAAACTCCCAAAATCCATGATGAAGCATGTGCCCATTTCTCTTAGGAATCTCATCATGTCATCCTAAAATTTCTCAATTGCTCCAACATCTTCTTTTTCTTTTTTTCTTTTGTTTGGTGTTTTTGGTTTGTTTTTTGGGACTTTGTTTAGCCGGTTTATAAAATTTAATAGGCACAAAACCCTCTAATAATCACATATAACACAATAAAAATCTAAGATCCAGTGTTTAATTGCTGCGAGAAAACTGTTTATGACGGAGTAGTAAAAAGTTTTTGGCTATTGTTCATTTTTTTATCCAAACCTATATGTAGTAATACTAGAAAGCATGTCCAGGGAAGAAAATGATAGAAATTTTTACTATTAATCCAATACTAAGAAACTTAATAGAATTAAAAAAAAAAAAACTTTGAGTAATGATCAACTTTAAGTATTTTTATTCTTTAATAATTTCCAAAAAAAAAATCTAATTTCATACTCAACTTTCGTAAATAATAAGTATCACAAAAAGTAGATAATCTGGTTGGCTTAGGAATTGCCTATTAATTTGAAGGGGTCTGATATTCGCTATATTTTAATGATATATAAAGTTATACCAATAAACCATTGACATATATCATAAAATGTAGTATTTAATAAAAGATCATAGTCATTGTTATTTCGTGCTCGGTTAGACATATTGTTCATATGACTCCTCTTGCATTTCTTAACGGTGTTTAATGGAATTGATCAAAAGAAACTTCTATCATTTTGACCTCCTCATTGAATATATGTGATTCGAATTATTGTACTTCTTAATTTTATCCGAATTATTGTACTACGAACTAAACCAATGTTTA
This sequence comes from Alliaria petiolata, assembly GCA_020283515.1. NCBI lineage: Eukaryota > Viridiplantae > Streptophyta > Magnoliopsida > Brassicales > Brassicaceae > Alliaria > Alliaria petiolata. Next base: position 63,510,954 of record JAHZTW010000003.1, on the reverse strand, counting down.
TAGCTCATTAAAGCGGTAGTTTGGTTTCCAAGTTAGCAAATATAGATCTAAACGTAAAAAGAATCCACACCAAAAGTAATATGGAATCTAAGATAATATAAAAACATGAAACAATTTATTCACTACAAATCAGTTTTGAATTAAGAACCTACAAAATTCATAACAGATTTAATGGAATACATTTATAAATTTGATTGGTAATATTTTCTAGTTATTCTAGTTAAAATGGCTTAAACCATTTAAGAGAAAAACTACAATTGTATTGTTTTTTTTTGCGTTCAAGTTTCATAATGTTTTTTATTTCATAATATTCTAATTATTATAACATAAAAACAAACAAAAGAAATACTTTTTGGTTTTATAATAAATATGTATTTCTGGTGACTATTTGAAGTATGTGAGACATATTGTTATACGGAGATATTTTAATTTTAATTAGAAAATTTTGGGTGCTAACCTACCAAACTCCTGAAATTTATTTCACTATTAAAACATATATGTATGGCATTTAAGTAAACGGCATTTGATGATGGATATTAAGTTTGCTTGTGTACATGGCGAATGTCTCCGAATAGCGTCATGATTAAAATACAATATTTAATATGAATTAATACCTATACTTTCAAAACTTGGGAGTTAAAATAACACATGTTGGTCTGTGACAGACGTACAAACACAAAGCATCGCCATGACATAATTGTTATGTTATGATTCGAAGTTCAAAAATATATTAAAAAAAAATTGTTATGTTTATGATCGTCACGTTTTGGTTGAACTGCGTTTGCATTTTTAATTATTACATTCCTTTTCTACTTTAATTATTAATACTAATATAAATAAAGTTATTTTGTAATGTTCGTTTATCTACGTAAGGCTTACTTAGATATTATATGTATAGACACACGTATTGACTCTTGGTGGTCACCCTGAGACAGGAGTAAATTGTGTGCGGAATCATGTATCCTTAAGAGTGTAAAAATGAAATTGTACAAACGAGAAACACGATTCACAATTAATTGTGGTTAATTCGTTGACAAAAACAAAAGTAAACACAAAAAATATATATTATAATTAATTCAAGTTACTATTGTTTTCCAACCAGGAAGTTTTGAAGAGCTTTGCAAAAGTTTTTACTTTATTTTAGGAAAATTTGACCTCCGGATGTGATTAAGGTCTATATCAGTACACAAACCAAAAGTCGAACCATCTAAGTATATGCAATATCATCATTGATATATATTTTTGGCTAAAGAATCTTGGATATTATATACATATATATATATATATTAGTGGACATTATTTCACTTCCATCACTTGTGGACATTATTATTTTCACTTAATTCGTTTCTTATGATGTCTATATGTCTCTATGTTTAATTGAATTGATAATATTTTATCATCTACTAACATGATTTTCACTTTTAAGTTATAACTTATAACTAGGTGATCGGCCCGCAAATTGTGTGGATTATAAAATATTTTACATGTTTAATATATAATTAATATTGTATATTGAAGTTGATCAATTCGTACATATTAATTACTCCTTCTGTTTCACAAAGAGTGTCATTCTGACATTTTTCACACAAATTAAGAAAAACTTGTAAATCTCTTTTATACCCTTTATTAATACACTAAATCAGTTTCTCTCTCTAATTAATAGATTAAAATAGTAGGGATAAAATTGAGATTTGGTTTAAAAAATTGCATTGAAAACATAAAGTGACACTCTTTGTGAAACAAAATCAAGAGTCAAAATGACACTCTTTGTGAAACGAGGGAGTATGTATTAATAATAATACTATATAAATATTTAATAAAAAAATAACGATAAATGAAATAAAAATGTTATATATTTCAATAGAAATTGAAGATAAAAAAACCATTATCCAAGATTTTAAAATACTTCTTTAGATAAAAAGTGTAAATATGATAATTAAATAAACTGAAAAATATTAAAACATATAATAATTTATTTAATTTTTATGATTGGCCTGCACGCATGTACATGTATAATTTTTTATATATATAAATAGTTGTAATATTTAAGTATTGATTAATTTTTTATATATTATGTAAACGTTATGTTTTTATAAATATACAGTTTTAGTGTTTAACAACAATCATACAAACATTTCATATCGTTTTGTGTCATTTAAAACTGATTTATTTTAAAACTTTTTATTTTTTCTACCGTTTACAGTGACATATAATTGCAAATATAAAAGTTATATTAAAAATAATTAAATTCTAATGATATGTCTTAAATATTATATATACTTTACTTTCTTTTCTGCTTACACAATATAATCGTGCCAATATATATATTTTTCTTTGACCTATATATTGCTAGTTAAACCAAAATGAGTTTTACGATCTTTACTTATCTTAAGACCGGGTAGATGATTAGCCTGCACATTCGTGCGTACCAACCACCTCACCGCTCTTAGGACATATAGAGATTTAAAATATATATAAATTGATTCATAACTAAAATTAAAATTAGACTGTAATCGAAACTTTGGTTGTCTTATCGTACAAAGGATTTCGTGTAACCCTAGGCTTAATAAGGGTCGAAATACTCTTTAAGGAAAGTGTCCTCGTGCGCGATTCAACCATTATCCAAGTTCATAATTTATCATCCGGGTTACAATTAACCTTAAAGAGTATTTTCTTGTGAACTATGGCTAGTGTGTCTGTGCGAGAGATGACATCCAAGTTTGGAAAACTAGATAAGTTTGAGGGAGTAGATTTTCGAAGATGGCAAAAGAATATGCATTTTCTCCTCACGACGCTTAATGTAGTGTACGTTCTAAGCATGGCAATGCCTACTGTGCCAGAGGATGCCGAGAACAAGTCTGTGGAGGAGACAAGGAAGCAACTTAAATGGGAAAACGACGATTACATATGTCGTGGCCACATTCTAAACGGTATGTCAGATCCACTCTTTGATGTTTATCAAAATTTTGAATCCGCAAAAGAGTTGTGGGATGCGTTAGAATCAAAGTACATGGCAGAAGATGCTTCTAGTAAGAAGTTCCTTGTGAGTAATTTTAGTAATTACAAGATGTCTGATTCTAGACCGGTTATGGAGCTATACAATGAATTGCTTCGCATCCTAGGGCAATTCGCCCAACACAACATGAAGATGGATGAATCCATCTCGGTGTCGAGTATCATCGACAAGTTACCACCTTCATGGAAAGATTTCAAACACATGTTGAAACACAAAAAGGAAGAGTTGTCACTTGTAGAACTTGGCAGCCATTTGCGCATAGAGGAATCTCTAAGGGCGCAAGAGGGAGTAAAACCCAAAAAGGCTGGATATTCTTCCATAAATATGATGGAAGAAAATGGGAGTTCTAAGATGAATAATAAAGGGAAGAAACGTCCATTTAATAACAACACTAACTATGGTTCTAACAAAAGGCTTAAGAGCGTTTGTTGGAATTGTAATAAGCCGAGCCACTTGAGACGTGATTGTCGGGCAGGGGAGGATAAGAATGGAGCGGAACAAAACCGTTCGGGGCAAGGGTCTAAGGACCAAGCCCCATCCACTCATCAAGGTCAGATCTCTCCTTTTGATTTACATTCAAATGTGAATTATGTATCAAAGATTTATGAGGCATTTTATGTGCATGATGATGAAGTGACGTGGTGGATTGACTCGGGTGCAACAACACATGTTTGTAAAGATCGTGGCTGGTTCAAGACATATGAACCTGTTCAAGTTGGATTTGTACTTCATATGGGAAACGAGTCAACCACCCCTATCCTAGGTCGTGGAAAAGTGGTGTTATAATTTAGTTCTCGAAAAATTCTTAATCTCGAGAATGTACTTCATGTATCCAGAATTAGGAAAAACTTAGTCTCTAGTAGTGTTTTAAATAAGTGTGGTTATAAACAAGTGTATGAATCCGATAAGTATCTTATCGAAATGTGGTGTATTTGTTGGATTTGGATATTTCTGTAATGGAATATTTATGCTTAATATTAATAAAGTTATAAATTCTATTTATATTGCAAGTTTTAGTAAAAATGATACTTCTCTATGGCACGCTAGATTAGATCATGTACATTATAAGCGTATGATTAATATGTCTAAAGAATGATTAATTCCAACTTTTGACATGGATATAGAAAAGTGTAGTACTTGTATGTTGAATAAAATAATTAGACAGCCTTTCAAAAGTATTGAAAGAAATTCTGTAGTATTAGGTCTTGTACATAGTGATCTATGTGACTTGCATTCTACCCCATCTTTAGGAAACAAAAAATATTTCATCATGTTCATTGATGATTATAGTCGTTTTTGTTATGTGTTTTTATTGCATGCTAAAGATGAGGCCTTAGATAAGTTTAAGGTTTATAAAACTGAGGTTGAATTGCAACAAAGTGACTTGATTAAGAAATTACGCACCGATAGAGGTGGAGAGTATTATGATCCTGCATATTTCCAATCCGTAGGCATTATACATGTAACTACGGCTCCGTATACACCACAACAAAATGGTGTATCAGAAAGGAAAAATAGAGTCCTAAAGGAAATGGTTAATTCCATGTTATCCTACTCGGGATTGAGTGACGGATTTTGGGGTGAAGCCATGTTAACGGCTTGTTATTTATTAAATAGGGTTCCTAACAAAAGGAACAACCTTACCCCTTATGAACTTTGGTATAAGAAGAAACCAAACTTGAACTACCTTCGAGTTTGGGGATGTAGCGCTGTAGTTAGACTACCCCAACCCAAGATTAAAACCTTGGGGGAAAGAGGCATTGATTGCATCTTTATTGGATATGTTGAGCATTCAAAAGCTTATAGGTTTTATGTTATAGAACCTAATGATTATGTAACGATTCACACGATAATTGAATCAAGAGATGCAATATTTGATGAAAATCGTTTTTCATCCATATCCATACCAAAGGATTTGGTTCCTAGTCCAAGTGGAACTAAAGAAGGAGATGAAACATCTATGCCTTCTAACATGTCACCTATACTTCGTAGGAGCAAGAGAGGGAGGATTGAAAAATCTTTCGGTCCTGATTTTCAAATTTATTTAGTTGAAGGGTCAAGAGATGAGATTGGTTTCCAATACTCATATTGTTATCATATTGATAATGATCCTAGGACTTATGGTGAGGCTATGAAGTCTCAAGACGTTGCATTCTGGAAAGAAGCAATAAATGATGAGATGGACTCCATCATGGGAAATAATACATGGGTCTTATCAGATCTCCCACCTGGTTGCAAGCCTTTGGGCAGCAAGTGGATCTTCAAAAGGAAGATGAAAGTCGATGGAACGATTGACAAGTTTAAAGCTCGATTGGTTATCCAAGGCTTTAAACAAAGAGAAGGTATTGATTATTTCGATACATATGCTCCAGTTGCTAGGATCTCTTCTATAAGGTTATTGATTGCTTTAGCGGCTATTAATGATCTTGTGATTCACCAAATGGATGTCAATACGGCATTCTTGAATGGAATTTTGGAAGAAGAGGTGTATATGAAGCAACCTGAAGATTTTATTATGCCTAGTAATGAGCATAAGGTGTGTAAGTTAATAAAGTCATTGTATGGGCTAAAGCAAGCACCTAAGCAGTGGCATCAACGGTTTGATGAGGTTGTCTTATCAAGTGGATTTAAGTTAAATCAGTCAGATAAGTGTTTATATAGCAAGTTTGATAAGTCCGGTAATGGAGTAATCATTTGTTTATATGTTGATGACATGTTGATCTTTGGCACCGACCTTAGACAAGTAGAATTTACAAAAATAATTTTGTCATCAAGTTATGTCATGAAAGACATGTGGGAGGCAGATGTGATTCTTGGAATTCGAATCAAACGTGAAGGCAAAAGAATATCTTTGACACAATCTCATTACATTGAGAAAGTTCTTAAGAAATTCAATTTTGAGAATTGATCTCCAATGAGCACTCTCATGGATGCGAGTGTGAAGATTATGCCTAACATGGGAAAAACAGTGTCACAACTCGAGTATTCACAAGTAATTGGCTGCTTAATGTATGCCATGACGAGCACCAGGCAAGATATAGCTTATGTTGTAGGAAGGTTGAGTAGATACACTAGTAATCCTAGTAATCAACATTGGCAAGCCTTAAAAAGGGTGCTGAAGTACTTGAAAGGAACCATAAATTACGGTTTATCTTATGATGGATTTTCTTCGATCCTAGAAGGGTATTCAGATGCAAGTTGGATCACCAACGTGGAAAATCATTCTTCTACAAGTGGTTGGGTGTTTTTCCTTGGAGGAGGTGCCATTTCATGGGCTTCTAAAAAGCAAACTTGCATTACGAGTTCAACTATGGAATCTGAATTTGTAGCATTAGCGGCTGCCGGTAAAGAGGCATAATGGCTAAGAAATTTAGTTTACGAGATTCCATTGTGATCGAGACCTGTATCACCGATATCTATCCACTGTGATAGTCAAGTTATATTGGTTAAGACCTATAGCCAAGTGTATAATGGTAAGTCGCGACATCTGGGCGTTAGACATAGCGCGATACATGAGTTGATCACTCATGGGATGATTACGATAGAATTTGTTTGGCCTCAACAGAATCTAGCGGATCACTTGACAAAAGGATTAGCTAGGGACTTGGTAACTAAGTCGGCGAAAGGGATGGGGCTAAAGTCCATTTCAAATCTTTGGTGATGGGATACCCAATTCCCCTCTAATACGACGTTAGAGGCTGAATTCAATGTGGAAAGCCCACACTTAAAGATTGAAGCACATGTTTTCATATCATCCCAAGGAATGTGCTTGGAACTGTAAGAAAAGGATAGGTTGAAATTTTTTCTTAATACTTTTGAAAAAGTACATTTTGCAGGTGCACGATTAAAATATCTACCTATAGAGTGTGAAGTGCAGTCACTTCAAGAAGTTAGGACTTGGCTTTGTATGTACTCATGAATGGATAGGGACACATGACTTATAATAGTGTCAAGTATAAACACTTAGAGTAGTGTGGAAATTTGTGTGTGTATTATCTTCATGTGCCCAAATGAGTTGAGAGGATTCAATCTATAGGACATCCTGATTCTCGGGCATTTGGAATGTGTAATATCACTAAGATGAAAATTCAATCGTTACGACATTTTCATTTATGCATGAGTTTGTTTATGTGTTGTTTAATTAATTTAGTGAATCTATGATTACACTTAAATGGGGGAAGAATGTTGGAAATTTAAGTGAATCGTTGTAACTGTTGACGAACTGTTGCAACCGCTTAAATGAGCATTTGCAACCGTTTAAATGAATCATTGCAACTGTTGTGTTTATGGTTATAACCTTCGGTGACTAACCATTGTAACTGTTGGTGAATCATTGCAGCTGTTGTGTTTATGGTTACAACCTTCGGTGACTAACCATTGCAACTGTTGGTGACCAACAATTGCAACTCTATCAACCATTGCAATCTTTCGAGGTAACCTTTGATTTCTTATAAAAGGAGTTGGCTTTGCCAAAATGATTACAAGAAACAGTTACAAAAACAGAGAAATAAGAAAGAGAGAAAGTGAGAGATTCATTGTTCGAAAAGATCATCAAAGATCTTTGGAAAAACACATATCAACACTAGAACTCTAGTGTGTCTCTTGTATCTTTATCTAGAACAAGAGAGAACTTTGATTGTCTTATCCTACAAGAGATTTCGTGTAACCCAAGGCTTAATAAGGGTCGAAAGAGAAAGAAGTACATTTGTAATTAAATGATGATAACAAGGATAAAAAAGGTTTTTGGTAGTTGATATACCATAATGAATAGTATAGCATGAGAAAGATTTAATTTTGATGTTATTGGTTGCTATGAATTGCAATTACTCTTTTTTTGTTATTTGATGCTGGAGAAAGTCTTGGTTTTTTCGATTTATCTTATATCTTATGATATTTACGTAAATTGTATAATAGATTATTTGGTTCGAAATGAAAAAAAAATCGATATGTTCATTTTTTTATATAAAAAAATCGATATGTTCCACAATTTTCTTTAATGTCCTGAGTCATTGATAAATACCATGTTTAGGATCTAAATTATTTCTTTCAAGTGGAGTTGAATTGATACCGAAAATTAGGGGTGGGCATTCGGGTTACTGGATCGAAACAGATCGGATATTTTGAGTTTCGGGTATTTCGAAACTTTAGTTTTTGGTACCGATTGAGTATTATTAAATTTTGAATCAGATTCAGTTCGGATCTCTTCGGGTTCGGATATAATTTTTTGGATCCGGTTCTTTCGGGTTCGGTTCGGGTTCGAATACTTTTATCCGAAAGGTAACTAAAAGTAACCAAATGTAACCAAAAATACTCTAAAATAACCGAAAATCTTAATATGAAAATTCAAAAATAACCAAAATAATATCAATTCTAAAGCAAACAGAAAATTTAAAATTAAAAACCAAAATAAATATTTAAGTTTCTACTTCAAATTATCACCAAAAGACAGAAGAAAAAAAAAACATAAACCAGAAGTACTAAAAAAGGCTTAAAAATTGGATACTTCGAATATTTTTTTCTGATATCGGATCAGTTCAGATATTATCCGGTATGCAAAAATCAGTAACAATTATACTTGATCGGATATTGGGAGAGATTTGAACTGGTTCAGATCGGATATTTTGGGTCGAATCCGGATTAAATTTTCGGATCCGGATAAAATAACCTTCCCTACCGAAAACTCTCAAGTACCATTAGATCATTACCTAGTTATTCTATATATTCACTTGTTTTTTGTAGATTGTCGCCCATTTCCCTTCTCTAGACTGGTTTTGAGTTTTAATATGATTTTCAAAGTTGACATAAAAGAAAGAATATACTTAACTCTTTATGATAAAATAATAACTCTTTGAATCTTAATCTCCATCTGCGAGGATATCAAGAAAAATATGTTGACTAGGCAAAATGGGAAGCAATATCAAGTAAGCATGTTGCAAATTTTAAAACATTAAATAGAATGCGTATCGTTGATACTCAGCGAACTAAACCGAAGTTGATCCCACATGAAACTACGTTCATTGCAATTCTAGCAAGCAAACCTTTTTTCTGTATAATTAATTGATTTTACTTAGAAATAAATAAAAAGAGTTTGCACAAAAGATGATGATGGCATGCAAATGGTACAGTGTGGGAACAAAATGCGACACTCATTATCAACCAAACTCGTCGACCCCTCCAAGAAATAAAGAGAGATATTAAATTCATCTTTATTCAATTTTTTTTTTTTGTAAGAAATCATTTTATTTTATTTTAGTTTTGGATTTTTCTAGTTTTCTGGTGGTGGTGAAAAGGATGAGTCTTCCACCAACTCCAATCTTCAATTTTCAATCTTCATCCTTCAAATCTTATCCACATGCAGTCCATAAACCTGCTCATTTCCATCTAGCTTCATGGCAATCAATTTAATAAATATCTTTTTTTGTTATTATTATTATTATTATTATTAGAAAACGAATATATTTGTCATAGTTTGTTGCTTATCAATGGCCCTACAAAGAATACTTAGCTGATTGGTAACTTGTTTTGCAAAACTCTTTTTCCCCCTGCTTGTCTCTCAACTTGGACTATGCGTGTTCTTATTGAGGATGCATGCTGCATCTAGATAAGGATGATGTTCCAATAAACACACACAACAAATCAAAATTCTATCATTTATCGATATTAGTAAATGTTGGTTCCGGACACAGATACTAATGTAACTAAGAAATTTATGTATTATCCAAATGCGGTTGGCTCAACTGGTTAGAGGGGTGCTAAAACTATTATCGAATTCAAATTCTAAATCTAGGCACTACACTTAAAAAAGAAATAGGCTTGGTCCAAAGAGGTTATGGACCAAAAATACAAAAAAAAAATTGGTTATTAAAGAAAAAAAATAATACATGTAAATTTTATTTAAAAAGTAAAGCGTATGAAAATGTGCATTCTTTCAATTTGAGAGTCATAGATCAAGATATAAGATTTTTTTTTTATAATTAAAATGATCCGAATTTTTAATCATCCCACTAATATTTTTACGATGAATATAGTTATTAAGTAGTTTACTCGTTAGATTTTCTAAAAATTTAAAATGTAACACCATTTCGATTAGCTAAATAATAATAGTTTTTAGCATAAAAAAAAATAATAGTTAGATAATATCACGATTTAAAGAAAATCAAATTATAAGGATTAGCTAATACTTTTTCAGTTATGCTATATTTAGCATTATAAGCTTGAGGTTTATGTCCTAATCCATCGATGTAGACTATCTGCACCCTTACCTCTGACCAATATATTCACAGTTTATAAGAAATATATTATATTCAATATATTCTTATCTGAAGAGATAACCTTAGTAAAAGGTTTGTATTGTTTTCTTGGTCGACACCCATATGTAATGATTAAGATGCCCTTTTCTACAAGTTCACTCCAAAACTAGATAATTGTAGGAAAAAAAACAACAAATGAAAACGTGTTTAGTAACTTTGCTTACAATTAAACGATGGCCAACCATATGTGTTCTTATGTGACGGCCACATGATTTTTAGTCTTCCGTACTTATGTGTCCTTCTTCACCTTTGCTTATTGATGATTCCTTCCCAAGCCAACTTGGGATGTAAAATTTTGACCAAAGTCAACTACAACACTCTAGCTTTTTAAGTAAACTGTTATTAGGATGGTCGCATTTACTCATCGTGTGTTTTGAATGGCTTTGCGATTTGATATTGGTACGATGCGATTTGATAGTGGTACGATGAATCGAAGTATCTAACATTGGTTTACTGTTTAACTTTACACAAGCAGTTGATAAAACTAACCTTGGGCATTTCGAATGTTGGAACGGAAATTTACGTGTATGAAATGGGAATGGATAATTTGGAAAATGAAAAACAATTTACAAAGGGTATCCGATAAAACTAGGACAGAAAGGTTAGGTAACGGAATGGGTTCGGAAAATCATTTGGGTAAAGGTCAATTTCGGGACATATATTTCGAGTAATTTCGAGAAAATTTGGGAAAATCGGAAAAATTCGAAAAAAATTGAGAAAATACAAGAAAATTTGCAAAAATATATAAAAACTTAATTTTTAAATTTTAAATGGATAATTCGGTATCCGTTTCATTCGTATCCTTTCCATACCCGTTTGAATAAAATAAATAATCCTAACATGTAACTATTTAAAATATAATTGAGAATGAGACGTAAAATTTGGGACGGTACATGATGAAATGGAAAACCGTCCGAAATGCACAAGGCTAGATAAAACCACTACAAAGCGTTATTAATTGCTAGCATGTAATTCTTTTTTTGAACATTTTTTAAAATGCATTTGGAAACCAAATTGCATTTTGCCATAAATTTTGCTCCAACCAAATCTCATTTTTAATTGCAAAATGGTATAATGCCATTTTTTTGTTTCAAATATGCAACCATCTCATTTTCAATTGCAATATGCAATTGAAATTTTTTATTTATAAAATAATCCTTTAAATTTTAGATACTGTTAGTTTTAGAGTTATAAATAATTATTTTGATGATGATTTCTTTTTTTGGTGATTATAAATATTAAAACACTCTAATATATAAAATTAAAATGCAAATAACATTATTTAATAGAAAATTTAAAAATATAATACTAAATTTAAAATAAATAAAAAATACTGAAATTAAAAATAACAAAAATAAATTTAGTACAACAATGATTGGTTACTTAATCAACTTTGTTTTATCATTTTTATGTAGGGTAATGTGTTTTTTTAAAAAATTATAATAATGAAATTTCAAAATAACATAATTTATGAAATTTTGAGAGAAATTAAATAATTGGGTCAATTTATAAATTTTAAAGAAAATATGTATAATTAGCAATTAATAATAAAATGGAAAAAGAAGAATATACTAAAAATATTCTTTTTGACATGGAAAATGCAATTATGGGTTGGAGAGAAATCCAATTGCATTTTGCAATGAAAAATGCAATTATGGGTTGGAGATGCTTTAAAGAGCACTATTGATCATTTTTATTTTCAGCATTACAATTTTACTTTAATCTAAATCAGGACAAGTAGTCTATTTTAACAATGCATGTTGGTTGAAAATAAAATTATTCTCATTTTTTTGTATATACTTTTTTTTTGGTTACTCCAGTGTGCTTTAGGATCGTAAACCAATAATTTGAGTCAAAATCGGAGAATCACAAATGATGTGTTGAAATAATATTCAAGATTTATTGTAAGAACATTGAAATTATGTTTTTGGGTTATATACACACACAAAAAAAGCAAAATTAGCTCCAAATTACGCATTTGAGGTTTGCATTAGAGTTGTTGAATCACAATTTTGTATTAGAATCATGATTGCAATTATTACTTCATCACCATTTTGCGTTGGATTTATGGAATCGTAAATTTACGGCACAATCACAATTTCATGCCAAAGGTATTTGGTGTAGAAACTTCAAAATCGTGAATTTAGTTAGTAAGATTTAAAAAATCTAAGTTTTGAATATTACAAAATCATGTGTTGTATAATTTTAAAATCGTGATTTCGCGTTAGAACTGCATAACTAAAATCATGCTAAAATTGTTGAAACTCCAAATTGGCTGCCCAATCTTGCGACTTCAGCAATTCCATCCTTTTTTACCTTAGGCCACTTAATTGTATGTTTTCTGTTTCTTTTGATTATTTAAGCACAACATGTTGTGGAAAAACTTCGTTAATTTTATATGGGCTTCTTGAACAAATGATCTAAAACACTTGGTCAATTATAAATATAATCCATTATTTTATGTTTTTCAACATTAACCATTTTCTTTTAAAATCATCATTCTCAGTTCGACTTATTTATGAAATTGTCATCGGTTTTGTTTTTTTTTTTCTTTTCGAAAATCCAAATGACCAAACAATCCTCATCCTCCTCACTTATTTACGAAAATGTTATCATCATCAATTCATCCAACCACTATTTTCAACCAATTTAAAGCTTTTAAAACTTGTACAATCGATTTTTAAGCTCATTATCTCCTCTAATAATTTTATATTCTTCCATTTTCTCTCCATTTTCATTTCAAAACTCTATAATTTACCTTTTCCAAACTTGAAGTTCCAAGATATTGTCATATCCGATGATTTGGTCGTGCATAGCTATTGGACTTATTTGGTGGTGGCTATAATCGAAGTTCTCGGTGATCGAAAAAATTGAAAATCACTGCTATGTAATTTTTCAGTCGATTTTCGTGATATTTCAGATATGTGCCGCGATGCAGATTTCTTTTTAAAGTCTACTTAAGGTAGTAGACTTCGGAAAAAGTGTGCTGGTCAAAATTTCCATATAGTTTCCATAACCATACAGTTTTTGACTAACAGATCGATTTAACGGGGTTAAAACCTTTCTAAACTCAACGTTAAATTAAAACGACGTCATTCTTAGACTGACCCAAAATCCCTAATTCGATAAAAACCTCCAAATCGAACCCCAATTCATCATACTCAAACCCTAACATGTATACACGTTTGTATTAGCCATGAAACTAATATGTTAAGAGTTTTGCCAATATTAGTAAGTCCAACTTCACGAGAGGCTAAATTGCAGCTAATTGTATTTTGTTTGGTCTCAATGCTAATTAGCAACATTATTTATTTTAATATTTTAAAAAAAAATTATTCAGAATAACACAAATTTATTTATTTATTATTAAAATATTACTTTCAATAAAAAAATTAGTAGAGTAGCATGTAAGTTTTGGGAAAACTTTCAAATTTCAACCATTTTAAGTTTGACCTACCGTTTGGCCCGCCTAAGTAACAAACGTTTTCATTGACCGTTCTTTAAATCGTAAACTTGCCTTGACTAAGCGAAGTTAAACATGACGTTAAGTCGACTAACAGATCGATTTAACAAGGTTAAACCCGTTTAAATTAAAACGACGTTGTTCTTAGACTGACCAAAAATCCCTAATTCGATAAAAATCTCCAAATCGAACCCCAATTCATTATTCTCAAACCCTAACATGTATACACGTTTGTATTAGCCATGAAACTAATATGTTAAGAGTTTTGCTAATATTAATAAGTCCAACTTCACGAGAGGGTAAGTTGCAGGTAAACATTACTAGTTGTGTTTTGTTTTGTCTCAATGCTAATTACCAACATTATTTCTTTCAATGTTTTTTAAAAACAATTATTCAGAATAACACAAATTTATTTGTTTATTATTAAAATAACACTTTCCATCAAAAATAACATTTTATATCAAAAATTTAGTAGAATAGCATACAGTTTCTGACAAAATACAAAATACAAAATTTCCCCATTACACACAGATCTCGAGGCATTGATATGCGCAATGCATTGCATGATCGATGCTAGAAGAATGGTGATGGCTTTTGTCACAGACTGTTTCGAGTTGATGACGATGGTGTCAACCCAATATAATGGCCGGCTTTCGCATTACACTTAAAGTAATATGAGAGAAATATGAATGAATTCTTATACTTTTCAATCTCGTATATATTGTGCGCTCAAAACACAAAACATAGAATTTTATATGGAGTGCTCGCATCTATTTTTATAGTTTAGATTATGTAATCTCAATTACGCTATCTTTATAGTTTAGATTATGTAATCTCAATTACCTTGTTTACATCTCTGTACCGTTTTCAAAAAAAAAAAAAAATAGAATTTAATTACCTCTTGTCCTTTGACCCTAATTTTTCGATAGATGTTAAAGGAGCCAAAAAAGGAAAAAAAAAAAAATAAATAAAGGAAGGGAAGAGAAGAATAAGAGCCACGAGGCCTTCTTGAAGCAAAAAAAACAGTTTCTTATATTCACGAGTGTGTTTCTGTGTGTCTATAAATGTAACACACATCTTCTTCTTCTTCCTCCTCTCGCTTTTTTTTCTCTCCGCTTTAACATAAACCAATAAAACATCATTTCTTCTTCTTCTTCCTCCGACGACGAATTTACCATTTCCGATGACGCATCTCAACAAGAAACCCAGGTTTGAGGACCTCAAGGTCAACCTCTTCGACGACTTACACGACGATCTCGTCATCTCTATCCTCCGAAAACTCAGTTCCTCCGCTTCTTCTCCCGCCGATTTCCTCACCGTTCTCTTCACGTAAGCCGCCTTCTCAGTTCTCTCCTCCGCCATTTGCATCTCCTCGATTCCGACTAAATAATTTTGTCGTTTCAGATGCAAGAGATTGAATCGATTGGGTTTGCATCCTCTGGTTTTATCCAGAGCCGGAACTCAAACCCTAGCCGTCACGGTGGATAAATGGTCAGATTCCGCTCACAAATTCCTCAGACGCTGCGTTAATGCCGGAAACATCGACGCTTGCTACGCTCTCGGAATGGTCCGTCTTCATCTCTCCGTCTCTCTCTCTCTCTCTCTCTCTCTCTCTCTTTCCTCTCGATTTCATCTCTCTGAAATTGAGTTTTCCCTTCTTTGCAACAGATCCGATTTTACTGTCTTCGAAACCCAGTGAGCGGCGCATCTCTAATGGCTAGAGCCGCGATTAAATCTCACGCGCCGGCTCTTTACTCGTTGTCGGTTGTTCAGTTTAACGGAAGCGGCGGTACCAAATCAGATAAGAACCTACGCGCCGGAGTCGCGCTCTGCGCGCGGTCCGCTTATCTCGGCCACGTCGACGCGCTCCGGGAGCTCGGTCACTGCCTCCAAGACGGTTACGGCGTTCCTCGCGACGTCTCCGAAGGTCGTCGGATTTTGATCCAGGCCAACGCGAGAGAGCTCGCGTGCTCTCTACGCTCTTACCTCTCTATCCAATCTGGAAATGAAACGTTAACCGATCTCTTTTGCGGCGGAGTACCGGTTCAGGAGATTCACCCAGTAAACCGGTTTTTGAAGGATTGGTTTGATTCGGGTCGGGTTGTTTTGGCGGAAGGGCTGAGGATGTGTTCTCACGGCGGATGCGGGAGGCCGGAGACTCGGTCGCATGAATTCCGGCGATGTTCCGTTTGTGGGAAGGTGAATTATTGTTCTAGAGGATGTCAGGCGTTGGATTGGAGAGCGAAGCATAAGATGGAATGTACACCGTTGGATCTGTGGGTTGCTGCGGCGGAGATTGGCGACGGTGACGGTGAGGCGGTGGAGATTGAGAATCATGCTGCTCGGTAACGGCTCTAGTTTTTAATGAAAAAATCAGAAAATGTCTAATTTGCCTTTGAGATTTTGACTTCTTTTTTTGGTTATTATTATTCGTATTAATTAATAATTATTTTAAACTTTTCATGTTATTTTTTTCTTTTTCGTAATTTACTATTGTTGGCAAAAATGGCGTTTTATGATTTATAAGTTAGTGACATGCTATTTTACGAAATCGAGTATTAAAATCTAGGGTGTGAGGGATATATAACATTAATATACAGAACTAAAACAATTAATCAAAATCTTCAACTTCAATATTAAGATTTGAGACCCTAACTCAAAAAGAAAGCTCAAAGTCGAGGAATCTTGCTATTCCACCTACGACTCAAGCTCGAGCTTCCATTCTATCGCGGGCTCACAAACGTTTTGTCTTCAAAAAGAAAACTCGACAAAGTATCGATTGTCTTACGCTTCCATATTTTTTTATTTTTTTCTTTGCCATAAGACCGTTTAAAATAGGCGATACAGTTTTGGTTATCTCAAATTTGTAAAACGTAAACATTATATTTTTTTAGTGATATTTACATTCTAAAACAAAAAAAAAGTCGAGGAATCTTGCTCATACTTTTTAGAGAGTGGGCACACGAAAGAAAGCGACGAAGGAGCAAACCGATGCGTTTAGTGTAAAGGGTAGTTTATATTTCCTGGAAATAAGACGGGCAAAAGAGTTTTTTGGGTGAAATATATAAGCTCTCAACTAACTCTAACAATGGAAAGTGTTTTGTGTTGAAAAATAATAATAAGAAATTGTGTAATTTATGTTGGATTCCTATTCTTATAACTTTTGTAAGATTGATTGATTGAAACACAAGGCAAAACAAAAATGAGAAATTTAACTACCAATTTTCAAACCCACAAGCAAATTTTCGATGCTTAAATGTAGTAGGGACACATGAAGTATATTCTTATGATCGGTATCTCTTATGTGTCTCTAAACTGTTTTGTTTTATTCTCAAGCAACTCTGCAAATGAAAAAGATTTATATATTGGTTTCCATGCCATGATTTGGAGTTTTTATTTTTGTTACTAGCTACTCTTTTTAATGCGATTTTAGAAGTGGCTCTTAAAAGTTTCTATACTGAAATGTTCAACAAAGTTTTCAAGAAATCTTTGTTTGACTTTGACCGGTATGCAAATTTGTTATTCTAGTATTGACGAGCTCGTAAACTTGCTCTAGATTTCTGAAGAATACAATTGCATATAGTTGAAGCACTCGATCTATTCTTGCAAGAAAACTTATAAAATTTTACATACCCTTTCTCAGTAAAAAAAGACACATATATATGGATATTTGAAAAAATCTATAGAAGTTTGAAGATGTCTTAAACTCTACAAAATCCAATAAACACTCCTTAGAGGTCTAAACAGTAAACCAATGAGCACTGTGACTCAATAAAACAGTGGCAGAGTAAGAGTTTCCCGTAAGAACAAGTAACCGTAACAAACTCCACATTGCATCATTCACAAAACAAGTGTAGGCATACTATTCTACAACAACAACAACAAAAATCAGAAGATCTAAGTTTAAAGAAGAGATCTATGGTTCTCTTGATGTGATCATCTGTTTCCTACTTGGATCTCTCCTGGTACAAAAATACACAATCTTGATGTCAAATTACATCTAAAAGCGATTTGGGTTTGTGTAAAAGATTGAAAGTTTGATTGAGTAGTGTTTCATTTACTTGTTCTGTATAGGACTGTATCGACTTCTTGGGATTCTTCGTAAGCTACCTCCAAGAGATTTCTCCTTGCTTATCTGCAAATCTCTCAAATCTCTGTGTCCCTCTGTGTGAAACTTGCTGCTAAAGAAAGCTAACAAAAGCAGAAGTAGAGCTACTGAGATCGATCTTGATAGAAGGAACCTATTCATTGGTAAATTCTCTTTTTGGTGTATTTCTTCTGAGAAACTTTTGGGTAGAGATGTTTGAGTTAAAGAGAGAAAGAGAAAGACAAGTTGTAAAGGTTGTTTGCTTTCTATGATATGTATTGTTCTTATGACTTTTTGAGATCTGATCACGTGAACTTTTTTTCTCAGATGGTGAGATATTTTATTTTAATCAACTAATTTAATGGAACATCAACTAATGAGAGTCCTGACATTTTTACACAAGCACATGTATACACGTTTGTATTAGGCATGAAACTAATATGTTAAGAGTTTTGCCAATATTAGTAAGTTTACGAGAGGCTAAGTTGCAGGTAAATATTACTAGTTGTGTTTTGTTTTGTCTCAATGCTAATTACCAATATTATTTATTTCTATTTTTTTTAAAACAATTATTCAGAATAACACAAATTTATCTGTTTATTATTAAACTATTACTTTTTTGTTTTGAGGCTCATGTAGAAATTTTGGTTGATTGGACTGAAGTGATGGTTTTACCGATCGGCGGTCGTGTGTGTCATGTAAAAGTGCTCGAACAAAAGTTTTGTAACGACCCGGGCCTAAACTATTTGAATAAATTTAAATGGATTGATTTGGCCACCTATGTCATCAAAGTGCATTTACCTTTTCCGGTCACTTACCCTAAGAGAACTCCAGAGTTAAGCGTGCTTATGTTGGAGTAGCACTAGGATGGGTGACCTTCCGGGAAGTCCTCTGCGGAACCGTGTGAGTGAGGTCAAAACACGGGATAAGGTCACGTGGTGATTGAAGGGACAAGTAAATCAGTCGGTCGGGCCATCGAAAAAAATAACGCACCGACCGTCGGACAGGGGCGGAGCCCACGAGCCCGACTGAGAAATGGGTGACTCGCCGGTAGGGACGGTCGGGGTGTTACAAGTGGTATCAGAGCCAAGGAAAGTCAAACTGGTTCCTTCCCAGGAGACTGTCTTGGGGTTTGGGGGTTAGGGCTTCACACTAGCGGGATCAGAATTCGGGGACGAATTCCTGTTAAGTGGAGGAGAATTGTAACGACTCGGGCCTGACCCATTTGAATAAGTTTAAATGGATTGATTTGGCTACCTATGTCATCAAAGTGCACTTACCTTTTCCGATCACTTACCCTAAGAAAACTCCAGAGTTAAGCGTGCTTATGCTGGAGTAGCACTAGGATGGGTGACCTTCCGGGAAGTCCTCTGCGGAACCGTGTGAGTGAGGTCAAAACACCGGATAAGGTCACGTGGTGATTGCAGGGACAAGTAAATCAGTCGGTCGGGCCACCGAAAAAAATAACACATCGACCGTCGGACAGGAGCGGGACCCACGAGCCCGACGGAGGGATGGGTGACTCGCCGGTAAGGGCGGTCGGGGTGTTACAAGTTTTACGAGAAATTCAAATCTTCTTTCTCTTTTTCGCTTTTGTGATTTCTGCTTGTTACTTCTTGCTACTCGATCTTTGTTAATTAGTTTGATCCTTCTAGTTTGCTTATATCGATTTTAAATCTTAACTTCATATTTTACCTTTATGTTTGAGTTGTGAGTTTTGTATATTTCAATTTTGGTTGTCTCTCTTTTTAGGATTGTGTCTCCAGGTAAATTTAGTTTTGCATCGACTGTTTTCAAAGATATTTAGTTTTCCATCGGGTCTATCTCCGGGGATATCAACTGATTCCATCGACTTTATAATATTCACGGGGCTTTGTAAAAGCATCAATATCGGTGAATCGGGGTGGGATTCTTTAACATTTTTTTTTTTTTTAAAAGAAAACGATTTTCAAAAAACAAATTGTTGACCAATCAGGTCATAACACGTGTTGGAGAGAGGGAAGCACCAATTCTTCGGACTCTCTGGCACCTATTTTTTTTTTTTTTAATTATAGAATCCTTCTTTTTAACTTGTTTAATGTTTTGTTTTCGGTTAAAATTGATCCAAAAGTAAAACCAGCGTCTCTCTCCCCCCTCTCTCTTGAGAAACGAATGATAAAAAAAAAGAGAAACCTGAGATAGATAATCTATTCCGATTTTCACAATTTTTCATTGGATCTGATCTCAGCAATTGCATTCGCTTTACTGTGTTTAGCTTCGTCACCCAATCGCAATTTCACGCCTCCATCGAACTGGTACGCGGATGAGTTTCTTTGGCTTTCCTTAACATTTCCCTACATCCGATAGCTGTAGATTTTGATGGGTTCTTCATTCACTTAGCCGATTGAATATCCGAGTCGATGTATTTCTTATTTATATGAATCTAATCGAATAGCTGATTCCGTTTCGAGTGATTTGTATGGATGCGTATTGCTGGTAATTGGATTTATATTGGTACAGGCAATTTTTTTGAATGTTAGGTTTTGATTCAAGTTTTACTTTATCTTGACTTGCCTCTCTGTAGGTACATTATAGGTCAATGGCATGTAGATTACAGTTTAGAATTGCTATTTCGTATTGCATCCATTAAATGGTTGAACTTGAAGATCCAATCAAGTTCTTGATCATCTGGTTTCGATTACAGCAGTTTCTTGATCATCTGGTTTCGATTATAACAGTTTCTTGGATTTTAGTTTTTCTTGTCACAGTCTCATGGGTTTAGGCAAAAAAATTGTCGAATGTTCCTTTTGATTCAAGTTTTATTTGATCCTTAAGGACTTGCCTCTCTGTATTTTTTCTTGAGGTAATAGGTACATTATATGTCAAGTTCTTGATCATCTGGTTTCGATTACAGAAGTTTCTTGGTCTGTCTTCTGGTGGTATAATGGCGTCTGGGACAATAGGAGGAGGCGGAGGCTTATCGGAGGTTTATAGTAGTGCGAAGAAGATTCTACTGAGGGCTCGGTATGGAATCGAGCGGCTAGAGAGGTTCGAGTCAGCTCCTATGGATTCTCCCGATATGTCCTCCTCCGTGAAACGAGATATCACCGAGGTCCAATCTCTCTGCTCTAACATGGACGCTCTCTGGCGCTCAATCCCTGTTAAATCCCAACGTGATCTCTGGAGAAGGTCAGGACAAATCCGTGTTTTTGAAAATTTCTTGATTTGATTATTTGGTTCCAACGAGAAGCGTCTGTTACTTGTTTTGCTCTTCGGAATGTTAGCGTAGTTTCGTCTCTGTCAAATATGTTATGCTGAAATCCACAAGCGTTCTTGCAGAAAGACTGAACAAGTGGGAGAAGAGGCTGAGTATTTGAACCAGAGCTTGGAAAAATACATGTCGAGGAATCAGAGAAGGATGTTGGAAGCTAAAGAGAAGGCGGATTTGTTAGGCAGAGCGAGCGGAGAAGGAGCCCACGTTCTTCAGATATTCGATGAGGAGGCTCAAGCAATGAGCTCTGTGAAGAACTCAAAGAGAATGCTTGAAGATTCGTTTTCAAGTGGAGTTGCTATACTCTCCAAATATGCTGAGCAAAAGGATCGTTTGAAGGTAAAACTCTAACTGAAGCAAGCTTAATCACAAGCTTGAAATGTTTTTATGACATTGGTTTGTTTTGATTCTCAGAGGGCACAACGTAAAGCTTTGGATGTTCTGAACACGGTAGGGCTCTCAAACTCGGTACTGAGGCTCATCGAGAGGCGAAATCGCGTCGACACATGGATCAAATACGCCGGTATGATNAGAAAGACTGAACAAGTGGGAGAAGAGGCTGAGTATTTGAACCGAAGCTTGGAAAATTACATGTCGAGGAATCAGAGAAGGATGTTGGAAGCTAAAGAGAAGGCGGATTTGTTAGGCAGAGCGAGCGGAGAGGGAGCCCACGTTCTGCAGATATTCGATCAGGAGGCTCAAGCAATGAACTCTGTGAAGAATTCAAAGAGAATGCTTGAAGATTCGTTTTCAAGTGGAGTTGCTATACTCTCCAAATACGCTGAGCAAAGGGATCGTTTGAAGGTAAAACTCTAACTGAAGCAAGCTTAATCACAAGCTTGAAATGTTTTTATGACATTGGTTTGTTTTGATTCTCAGAGGGCACAGCGTAAAGCTTTGGATGTTCTGAACACGGTAGGGCTCTCAAACTCGGTACTGAGGCTCATCGAGAGGCGAAATCGCGTCGACACATGGATCAAATACGCCGGTATGATTGGAACACTTGTCATTTTGTATCTATTCATAAGATGGACACGCTAAAACCTAAGAGAAGCGTACGACTTGCGTACACAGATTGTATGTAGAGTAGAGAGTCTTGTGGCTTGATCTTTAGAACGATTTACTTACTAAGCATTTCGTTTTGTTTATGCCTCTTACAAGACATTGATATAGTTCATCAAGTTGAAATTGTCAAAATAGTACTTAATTTTTTGTTGCTAAAGTGTTAAATAGTACTTAATTACTTATTATATATCCTCTTCTTCATTTGCTTTTTATTTATGGCACTGGTGTGATTAGTGAGCATTAGAGTAATTAAGAAGAATTAGAATGGGTGTGATTGGTGAGCATTAGAGTAATTAAAAAGGATTGAATGTAATCTAGAGGAAAAGAAAAGTGATAATTAGAATAATTGAGAAGAATATGAATGAGAGTAATGAGAGTAAGTGACACTTTGAGAGTAATTGAAAACAATTGAATAAAATATATTATTTTATATATGTTGTTTTTAAATAATAAATTAAAAACTATAATAAAAATTAAAATTTTAATTACTATGATACCATAACTATACAAATTACTTAAAGTAAATATTATAATAAACATAACTTTAGGATATCATGTCGACGGCGAGAACCACGTCGATGGTCTGTTCATATATGTTGAACAATGTGATCAAGAACTATCTACATATATGCTCCCGCCTCTGATGCTTCATGAACTCTAATACCATCATTGTTCTCATGCTCATTATTCTCAATATGTTATGTTTGTACAACTTTATTTTTGATATCGATATTGTTAAAGTCATCGTCTTTAATATTATGTTAACGGATAAAATTATGCATATCCATTGTAGCAAATATAACACTTCTCCGTGTGGCGATGTCGTACCTAGAAAATTTATTCAGGATCCTCCATTTTTTTTTTCATAAGCTAAATTTTCGTTCGTTAGGAAAATTTAATGGACGCATGCAACCTGTTGTACATTTTTTTTACTGTTTCGTGGAGGTTCACCATTTAAAAACTCTTGGAGATGATATCTTTTGCCATCCCTATATTTTTTTCGATATGAAGCTAAATAGCGCGTCTATTCGCATATTCCAGAATCTACAAGATAATACTTATTTTCTGGGGTATAAGAAATATTGGATCATCTCGTATCGCAGTCGCTAACATTCATGCATCATGGGTAGATACTGCCATCCCGGCAAAACAATATGTGAAAACCATGTCAAAATCACATAAAATCACATATAACCAAGACACTAGGGCTCATGATTCTCTTTCTTTTTATAACTCTTTCTTTTTATAAAATGGAGGCCTTCTCGACCTGGTGTCACCATAACCAATACATGTGTTCCATCAAGTGCACGATAAATCTATTAAAATAAGGTGAATATCTTGTTTCTCAATCTAAACGATTGGAGATAGCTATAAGTTCTTCGGCTGTTCGTGGACGTATATACTCAACAGCCAATCGTTTCATTGCTTTTACGACATCATGAAACTTTCTCCAAATAGTCTCTTACGCATGTCCAAACCTTAGTGCAATGTCATGTTGAATGTCATTTTGGGCGCAAATGATTAGAAGTATTGCGACATTATTATCGAGGCTTATATTTGTCTAGTTTTGCAAGTCATACCTCCCATTTAATATTCTACAAACCTGTATGAAAGTTTATGAACTCATCCGAATAAGTGTTTGACATGAAATGCTGTTACCATAAATTTGATTTCGAATACTAAGCCATCATTTTCCTTGATCTTAAGTCATAGGTTGTTTGTAAAAATATCTCGCATAATATTACAACATAGGGAATATGTATGCTTCTACAGTCTCTTATTTTTTAAGTAACATCAACTTTGCTATCTCTTCGTCGTCAAAATATTTTATTCCACATGAACACAACTCATCAATTTAAAATTCTTGATAGTTCAAATAGATTCGAGTTAGAAATTTATGGATTGTATATTAATTCACATATTAAACAAACAGAGAAAGTGATAATAATCCATTGACAAGATTTATTTCACATAATTATCTGAATTATCCCATGTGCCTAAGCCAAAGCCTTGATCACCAGAAAATCCACCACCAACAAACTCTCCACCAAACGAGCCACCATCATAGCCAGACGCGTCAGTTCTTACTTGTTCACTATCATTAGTGCTACTGGCCACTACAAGCAAAAAATCTATATTCCAACAGTCTTATTTGTTAATAATTAATTTGATGGAAATCACGTTTTTCAACTAATTTTTCACAAATCATATTTCGTTGGAATATGAGCGTTAGAAATAGACATTTGTAAATAAATCGTTGGAAAATATACCTACAAATTATATTTGTTAGAAATTTTTCAAAAATTTGACATAGCATTTGTCAAAAAATCGTTGGTAAATTAATCGAATTTCTAACAATGGTTTCCAACAATATATATGTAGAACTTTTGTTGGTATATTCGGTATGAATTTCCAAAAAATATTTGTATGAGTTTCGTTGATACTTTACATCAATATTTTTTGATGAAATAATTTTTAAAAACATAAAAAGAGAATTATAATAATTATGCATATTTTAAATATTCAGAACATTATTAAATCCAATAAACATTCAAACTTAAATAAAATAAACATACAATAACAAATAAACATCCACAAGGCTTTAAAAAATACACGTGATTATTTTATTTATAATTATTATTTGTAATATACAACATATATCTATATTTATAGATCTGAGATGTGGTGGTGTGAATCGACAGTGATATGTTGGATGGTGGTGAGCACCTATGGAAAACGGTGGTGATCCGAGATGTGGCATCAGCGGTTAGTGGTGGTAATCTGAGATGTGGTCGACGGTGATGTGGGTGATGGCTGCGGCAGTCAATGGTGTTGAGCATGGTGTGGCGAGCATGAGAGCATCGGTGATGAACCCGTTACGTCAGCCGCTTCGACGGTGTGGTGTTGGTGGCGGCGAGATCTGAAAAAAAGGATTAGATTTAAAGAAAATGAGGAAGGAGATGAAGGGGAGAAGAAGAGGAGGAGGAAAAAGAAGAGAAAAGTTACTGTGAGACGGCGGTGGTTAATGAGCATCGGTGGTGGGAGGGAGAAAGGAAAGCAAGAAGTAAGAGAAGAACAAAATAATTAGATCTGAACGGTGGTGATGAAGGAGGCCAAGAGGAGAAGAGAAGTAAAGAGGAGAGCAAAAATATGTTAAAATTTGCGTCCCCTGGATTTAATCATATCAACGGTGGTGATCAAATATAGTGTTATCCTCACCTTTATAGTTTAACCAACGAGAGGCCAGATTTTTTTTCCTTGGCATTTTAAAAGTTTAACACTTTCAATTTTTTTTCTATATTATAGATTAGTTTTGTAACTATTGATAAATTAATGGTAGATAAACTATATCTTAAACACTATTTGCAAAGTCATTTCATGACATGTTTTACATGTAATCATTTGCAAAATTGGTTGTATGTTGGTTTTATAGTTTTGAGTTTCATTTTTATGTTTGAGAGCAAAATATAAATTTATTATTTGAGAAAATGTTTTAAAATTTGAGATTTAGATTTTAGAATTTATAAAATGACCAGATTTGAATTTTGTTTACGAATTTTTTTAATAGGTGTTTGAATTTAGGTTTTATGTATATATAATAAGTAAATATATGATTATATATATTTTTAGGATTTAGAAAATAATAATTATACTTGATTTTTTTTGGTATATTATTGATGTTTTTGTTTAAGAGTATAACTTCAAATTTACAATTTATATTAGGGATTAGAAGTTTAGGGTTTAGGGTTTGGGGTTTATGGTTTCAATTTTAAGATTTAGAAAATGTATATTACAAGTGTAAATTTCTATGCCCTAAATCAAACTCTCATTAATCCATATGAAATATTTTATTTCTTTTTTTAATAGACTTAGAAAATAATATATTTCAAACCCTATATTCTTTACTTTTATAAAATAAAATTAAACCCAAACCCTATGCACAAAACTGTAAATTAAATATTCACTATTTAAGAGAAATTCATTTAAAAGATAAACTCTATATATATAGTTCATAATTTATAAGATTTAAAATGTAGAATGTAGAGTTTAGAATTTAGAAAATGATCAAATTTAAATTTTGTTTTTGTCATCTTTGTATAACTTTTTGATTTTAGGTTTTATGTATATATAAGGATTTTCTGTAAATAAATTCTTCATTGTGTTTTTGTTTGCAACTCTACTCTCAACTCTCGAAAAATATAAGTCAATCTCACAAGGTGTCGATCAATCCGCAATATAACCCACGTGACAAATATGGATGTCGTCAATAAATCAAACGGAACGTGAAACGCACCGTTTGAGTTAGTAAAAAACGACAAGATGTTTAAAAATAAATGTCATTTTGAAAGAAAAAAACGACGACAAAGAATGTGACATGATTCTCTGGTTGACATTTAATTTATTTCTGGTTTAATGCTTTCATTTATGTACTTCGGTTTATTTGTTCGGGTTAGCAAACACATATGTATTCCTTTTTCTATCTATTACGAGAATCAATAAACCCAAAATACAATTCTCTCTCTTTATCTTCTTTCACACAATCATCACCATCGTCTTCCACCATAACTAAAACTTCTGATCTATTTCTGGGTATGTTCATATCTATATATCTCACCTCACAAAATCCCCAATTCTGGGTAAAGGAGGAAACCTAAAATCGATTTTGAAATCAAAAATTTTCTAATCTGTAAAATCCTAAGAGTTAATCGAAGATTTGTGGTTATTTTGTGAGTAGATATGTGAAATCAATATCGTTGGAGTTTAACATGACTAGAAGATGGAATCTCAATTGAATAAAAGTGATTACATTGAAAAAAAAAAAAGATTTTTGAGTCTAAAATTGAACACAAAAAACAAGATTTTTGAACAAGATTCTTGATCAAGAAAGGCATCCCTTTGATCTCACCGTAAAAAGTAGAAAATTAGTGTTTGGAATTATTTCAATTGAGGAAGAAGAAGGAAGAAATTCTTCAATCGGCTTGGATCCTCATCACGACATGAGGATCAAAGATGAAAAGGGAACGCAGTGTTCTTTGTGAAGCAAAATCTGCAGGTGTTGTCAAAAGGGTCTACGAGGAAATCGACTCCTTCATCTCTCCAAGAAACAAAAAACTTGAAATTTTAGCAAAACAAAATTTGAAGAGAATCATTATTGAGTGAAATTAAAGAATTTGATAGAGGTGTGTACGATTGATTGATTTGGTTGATTCTTAGAAGCAATTTTTTTTTCTTGGAATCACGGGTGAAGAAGAAGAAGGAAAGCGGGTCGGATCGTTTTATGGGTGGTGTGTTTTTGGGTTAGATTTTGTTAAAATTGAGTTTAATCAGATTTGGTTTGACTGGTTTTTGGGTTTGTTTGGTTTTTTAATAGTAACCAAAAATTTTAAAACAAGAAGATTTTTGATTCTTAGGGTGGTTCTAAAACGCTGCGTTTATTTTCCGTTAGCTATATAACTTTTGTTATAGCCGAGGGTTATATTGCAGGTTGACTAAAACTTGGTGGGGTTGACCTGCATTTTCTGAAAGTTGAGGGTAGAGTTGCAAACAAAACACAATGGAAAGTTTATTTGCAGAAAACCCTATATATAATGACTATATATATGATTATATATTTTGTTTAGGATTTAGAAAATGAGGATTATAGTTGAATTTAAAAAAAAAAAATTAAATGTGTTGGATTTTTTTTTCTTATATTATAATTGTTTCAATTTAAAAGTATAACTTAAAATTTAAAATTTATGATTAAGGGTTAGAAATTTAGGGTTTAGGGTTTGGAACAAAAACAACAAACTTCCAATAAATATGTCGTTGGTAATTTTCGACAATAATAATATTGTCAGTAGTTTCCTATGATATTAATTTCGTTGGGAATTTTCCACGATTTTTCTACTATTTATGTGACAAAATTTCGATCACTTAAATTTGTTGGAATTTTATGACGCATTTCTAACAAAACTAATTTTAGATGGAATTTTTTGAAATATTCTTTGGAAATTTTCTAACAATCTTATTTGTCAAAAAAATTTGTTGGAAGTTCTAATGTTTGTTTGTAGTGGGCCACTCATAAATTAATAAGATCACAAGAATTTTCATATCTATCGACACCGGATAACCTCTCTAAATATTGAATTTTAAACTTTTCACTATGCAACTTCATGAATCCTTCGCGATTGTCTTCATCATTCATTAGAAACTTGTTTGCTTCCCACCAAAATATATTCATTGGTTCGAGTGGCAAAACTTTTAGTACGGCCAGTGCATTGTCATACGTCGGTTTTGAGTTTTGACGTGAGCGCACCACATCCAGTACCTCTCCACGATATTCTTCCGTACGTTGAAATCTTCCATAAATTCGTGCTTCAAAATTAACACTTATCATATGAGTACGTCTTGTCGATGTATTCTGACCACAGGAAAATGACCTATTAATACAATATGAAAATGTTTTGTGGTCTATCTTGCAGAGAGACTAGGTGGTGGCTCATCATCATCATCTCTTCGAGTAGGACTCGTTGGGTGGAATGAGGTTCTACCATGTTCATCTGTCTTACCTGTCAGCACATCATCATCATATGCTTCTTCGTTATCTGTTTGATCAAGATGATCTTCAAGCATGTGGTTGGGGGTGGGGAGGAATAACGATCATCTTCTTCCACATCGTGTTCACTATGTATATTATCAAGTAAATCTTTGAAGAAAGGGGTTTATTTTACAACAAATTTATACATTTTCGATTGTTGTCACCGAATTTCTATAAAATAGAATTTATATATTAGTTTTTACATAAATAATTATACTTTTAATTTCAAAAGAATAAATATAAATACATTTTTGATATATAATATAATGATAAAACAATTATCAATACAACATATTAATAGTAATTAAAATTAAAAAATTACCGCACATAGGTCCGTCTACCATGTTGTAACATTTTGATTTGTCCAGATATCACATTAACCGACACTCTAATACGGTTGAGTAATAAATTGTTGTAATACCATAGTTTTTTTTTAATAATTAAATTTGTCTTTGATCTCTGTTCCCATTTAACCAAATCAACGGTTAATTCATAAAAACAAATCTTCGATTCTTCGTTTACAGCAACTAACTATATTATAATTTTATAGTCTTCCTCTTTTAATTCAACGGTTATAAGGCCAAGCAAAGTTTGTGTAGTTCTAGGCATCCATTTATGCTACGCACATTTTTAAAAGAAATAAAATGAGCACTATTATATAATAAAAATTAATATAAAAATAAAATTATGATTAATTATACATACATTGAGTCTTGTATGTGGACCGCTTGTACCGCCACCACAAGTAGTTGTTTCTATATCAGTAGTTCCACGACTCGATTTTCCAGTAGTTGTTTCTACACCAGCAGTTCCACGACTCGATTTTCCAGTATCAATCTTTACTCGACTTGATAATCCTGCACCAATAGTTGCATGACGAGCTTTACTAGCGCTTGTACGTGGATTATCTAATCTAATAGTCATCGTTATAACACATATAAAAATTCTATAAATTAGTAAGATTTACTATTATATATAAGTATAAATATTTTAGCAGCTATATTTCTTTTTGAATATTCTTACAAACTAGTAAATATATAAATATAAAGCAAATATATAGAAAATTTTTTAAAACTACATATGCATGAAGACCCTTTAACAAAAAATAAAAACTACATATGCACGGAATGATTCTAGGGACATTATGTTCCAATGCAAATATTATTTAATGATGTTCAGGAACAATGGCTGGAATGCCACTTTCATCGAACAAATAATCTCAAATGCCATCGTTATATTAATTAGGTTCTTTTTATTTATTTTTTAAATCAAAAACCTGAGCAAATACAAATATAACCTTTATATATCTCTAAAACTACCAACCCAACCACACGATGACCCACCCAAAGGACCCCCACCCAACTCCTCAAATAAAAATCCAGAGATCCGAGGGATTCTTTCTTTTTTCTGAAGCGTTGAGTTTGAATTTCAACTTTTCTCGAGAAAATTTTGAATTTTTTGTTTGTTCTTTGATTTTTCTCTTCTGAGATGAGATTAGATTATTTAGCTATGGCTTATGATTGTGGCTTCGCCAATTTCTATCCGACGACTCCGTTTATTCCATCCCGAGTTCATAAAAACTACAACGAAACCCGATTCTCAAATCAGCTGCAATCTGAAATTCAACTACGCTGTCGGGAAATTTCGTGAGCTCGGATTATCCCGTTTCGTGGAGGTAGACCAATTCATCACAAGCGGAGAAGAAAACAAGGACAAGAGTTTTTCGAGGCGATCGAGGAATTGGAGAGGATGACTAGAGAACCATCGGACATTCTCGAGGAGATGGATCATCGATTGTCTTCTCAAGAGTTGCAATTGATGCTTGTCTACTTTGCGCAAGAAGATAGAGACTCGTGGTGCGCTCTCGAAGTGTTTGAGTGGCTGAAGAAGGAAAATAGGGTCGATGAAGAGATGATGGAGCTAATGGTTTCGATAATGTGTGGATGGGTTAAGAAATTGATAGGAGAGGTGTGCGATGCAGCACAAGTGTTCGACCTATTGATTGAAATGGATTGTGTTCGGTTGAAACCTGGTTTTAGCATGATGGAGAAAGTGATTGCTTTGTATTGTGAGATGGGGAAGAAAGAAAGTGCGGTTTTGTTTGTTAAAGAGGTTTTAAGGAGGAGAGATACTTCTTGTTAAAACGTTATTGGCTCTGAAAGTATAAAAGGTGGACCAAGTGGTTATCTTACTTGGAAAATAATGGTAAATTATATAACTATCGAAATTTTTAGAAAATGAGGATCAAGTGGGTATCTTGCTTTAGATTTTTTTTGTCCATGAACAGCATTTTGGAAGTTGTTATTATCAACGAGCTGAAAAATCTATGGGTGTGATCTTTTTTAGTTTATGATCTTTTATTACAATATGTATTTGTACAACTTACATATTTTATGACAACTGTAACATTTAAGTACAACTATGTGTTTATAAAGTACAATTAGGTCACTTGGAAATAATTCACACCATTTCGGTACTAATCGAATTATTCGGTACTACTATGTGTTTATTAGGTACAATTAGAGGTATTACGAACAACTCAGTTTTGAAATGAATTCAAACAGTTTGCGAACAAAATGAACAAAAAAAACACATGTTAAAAAAAGACGGCGCCGTCACAAAAAAACCTCATTTAACACATGAAGCCGTCATAAATCACATATGCAATTAGTTATACTAAATTGCACACAGTTGTATTTAGGCATTTTTCATGTTTATTTAGTTAAACCGTGATTTAAATTAAATTTTTGTAGTTGTACTTATGATAATAGCTAATTAAATTATATTTACTATGCTTTCATATAATAACATGTGCTAAAAAAAATAACGGCGCCATTACCAAAAAAAAAAACCTCATTTAACAAATGGAGCCCTCCATATGCAAAAAAAAAAATAATTAAAAATTGGCCAAGTAGTTGTACTCAAAATATTAGATGTACTAAATTGCACACAATTGTATTTTGATACTTTTCACGTTTATTTAGTTGAACCGTGATATAAATTAGATTTTTGTAGTTGTATTTACGATAGTATTTAATTAA
Organism: Alliaria petiolata; assembly: GCA_020283515.1. Taxonomy (NCBI): domain Eukaryota; kingdom Viridiplantae; phylum Streptophyta; class Magnoliopsida; order Brassicales; family Brassicaceae; genus Alliaria; species Alliaria petiolata. The sequence continues at coordinate 63,479,142 of JAHZTW010000003.1, read as the reverse complement.
AATATATTTATTATGCTTTCATATAATAATATGTGTTTAAAAAAAATTTTGTCTTTTTTAAAAAACCTCATTTAACACATGCAGCCGTAAAACCACATCTGTAAAAAAATATTTTTTAAAATGGCCAAGTAGTTGTACTCAAGTTATTAGTTGTACTAAATTGTACACAGTTGTATTTTGACACTTTTCACGTTTATTTAGTTGAACCGTGATTTAAATTAAATTTTTGTAGTTGTACTTACGATAGTAGCTAATTAAAATACATTTATTATGCTTTCATATAATAACATGTGCTTTTAAAAAAGACGGCGCCGTCACAAAAAAAACCTCATTTAACACATGCAGCCGTAAAAACCGCATCTGCAAAAAAAAAACATTTAAAAATGGTCAAGTAGTTGTACTCAAGTTATTAGTTGTACTAAATTGCAAACAGTTGTATTTTGACACTTTTCACGTTTATTTAGTTGAACCGTGATTTAAAATAAATTTCTGTAGTTGTACTTACGATAGTAGCTAATTAAAATATATTTACTATGCTTTCATATAATAACATGTGTTAAAATACGTTGTTTGTTTGTTTCACATAAAAATGATGTTAGTATTTACATATTAACCATAAAAGTATAAGGTAGTTTAAGTTAAAACAGGATGTTATGTATCTAGTGACAAAAAATAAATAAATATTAGTTAATTTAGATTTCTCATAAAATAATAAGAATTTATTATATATTGTATGAAATAGATATAATTAATAACTTTGTTTTTTTTTTTATGACAAATGCAATTATACTTAGTTGTACTACACATATAATTAGTTAAATCTAGTTGTATAAATATTTACATCTTTTATCCAAAGTTGTACTTAAATATATTGTTTGTTTAAAAGCATCTTGCCAATAAGATATCTCCTCCATGGATGATGTCTTGAACGATAAACCATTGATGTGATCACTTCAAATCCTTTTCGTTCTGTGAATAGCACCTTCCATAATCAAAATCTATGTTTGTGTGGTTAATGCTCATTATCTCCTCAAAATAGAATACAAATGATCAACTGGTAATTACACAATGTATCACCGTTGTACTATTTGTACTAGTTGAACTCAATCTTTTCGTTGTATCATTTGTACCAGATTTTCTTTAACTTTTAGTTGTACCATTTGTACCAATTGTCCTCTAACTATCAGTTGTACTATTTGTATTTGTTGTCCTCTAACTCTCATGTGTACCATTTGTACTAGTTGAACTCAATCTCTTAGTTGTACCATTTGTTATCTAACTCTCAGTTGTACCATTTGTACGAGTTACCCTCTAATTTCCAGTTATACTATTTGTACTAGTTGAACTCAATCTTTCATTTGTACCATTTATATCAGTTGTTCTCTAACTCTCAGTTGTACCATTTGTACCAATTCATTTAATTCTTAGTTATATCATTTGTACTATTTGTCATCTAATTTTTAGTTGTACGAAATTTATTTTTACTAATAAATAAATAATTTTAATAATTTTCATTAAGGGTAAAATCGGTATATCATAAAATGAGTGGCATTGAGATTAATGGATGGCACGTGAGATTAATGGATGGCACGTGAGATCAATTTTTGCTAGAAAATGGCATTTGAGACTCTCACCCCATGTCAGTGGATAAATGAAAATAATATGATATCATACTTGCAAAAATAATCAAAATAAAATTACACATATTCAAAATTAGAGAACTGAATATTAATAAGACATATATATATATATATATATATAATAAATGAAATTACACACATTCTAAATTCTATTTATACATATAAATTTGTATTTATGATGGATAATGCTATAAAGTGTAAACCAAAATAAAATTAAATAATGTAAACATAATATCTAAAGATAGTGTGTATGTTTAATATATTATTTGAATTGAAATAAATGTAGAGATACTTTGAAAAACATAACAATTTTTTTTGAGTGTTTTGAACACTTTGTGCTGTTATGAATTGATAACACCAACGCTTTCTCTTTCTCAAAAAAAAAAAAAAAAAACCAATGCTCTCTATTTATAGTTAAACATGAAACATACGTCATAAAAGTAATATATTTTTATATTATTATATTGGTATATGTGACAAGAGATATGCATTTTTTTTTACCTGTTTTGTATTTACTACTTTCCACCGAAAACTGAAAAAAATATTTTTCTTTTGTTCTTTTGTTCTTTTTTTCTTGATTGGTTCAAATCAAGGAATTTGTGGAAGTTTTTTTTTATCCTCCTTTATTTTTGTTTCTCCAAGCTACAATTAGTTTTCATTTATTCTTTTGGGATAAAATCTGTAAAATATTTGGTCCGTTTCCCATTTGCATTATTGCATTTTTCATGGAAAATGGAATAAAATTTCTTGATGGGTGGAATTGTGTATGTACTGTTGTAATGGATAAAATGAGAATATAAAATTTTATATATCCTTATAGAAATACTAGCCCTGGGCATTTAGGAGAGATTTCTCTTTTCTATTCGTACCGTCTTTAATTTTATTTTCAATCTCGTTCAAATAATTATTTATTCGAGATCATTTATTTTATTCAAACGAGTACAGAAAGGAATGAGTATGAGATAATTTATCCAGTTTCCTTAATTAATGATTGTTAAAAAGGGTATAAGATAGGATACTCGAATTACCCGTTTAAAAATTATATTTTATTTCTCAAAAGAATTTTAAACTTTTCTCAAATTTTACTTAATTTTCCCGAAATTATCCAAAATATATGTTTCGAACTTAATCCGTACCCAAATTATTGAGAGTTCGGAAAGAGATTTACCTTTTCCATCCATACCCGTCTTTAATTTCCCTTCTTATTCTCAATCTCGTTCAAATAATTACTTATTCAAAATCATTTATTTTATTCAAACGAGTACAAAAAGGGAATAGGTATGAGATAATTTATCCAGTTTCCTTAATTAATGAATGTTAAAAAAGGTATAAGATAGGGTACTCGAATTACCCGTTTAAAAATTATATTATATTTCTCAAAATAATTTCAAACTTTTCCCAAATTTTACTTAACTTTCCTGAAATTACCCAAAATATATGTCTCGATGTTAATCCTTACCCAAATTATTAAGGGTTCGGAAAGAGATTTTAATTAAGAAAATTTTTGCGAATCAGTTCCAGTATCCGGACTTACTGTCCCATTTCTTGTCGAATTTCATTTGGAAATTGTTTTTCAACTTCTAAATTATTCGTTCCCGTACCATATCCATAAATTCTCGTCATGTATCCTGAAATGCCCAAGGCTACCTATATATTAAGGGGGGTGTATTCAAACTAAAATTTAGAGTGATTTGTATTAAAAAGACAATCTATATTATTCAAACATCAATTTTAAAATGTTCTACAAGATCTCATTTATTGAACTAATGATTTGAAAATGTACCTTCAAATCCATTGTTATTTGAAATATTTTAAATAGTGGATTTAAGAGGATTTTGAGTGATTTTAAGTAGTTTTGGTGAAATTTGTTAGTTAAAAATATAAAACCCTAAATCCCATAGTTTTCGGTGAGATTTTATAGAGTTTTAATAAAAAAAATATAAAAACTTTCTTAATTCACCCAAAATCATCTAAGAACTTATTAAAACTCAAATCATTTCAAATCCTCTCAAATTATAGATTGAATACACCTCTTAACACAATGTTGCATTTAATTTATTAGGGAGATAAGAGATGTTTTGTTTTAATGTTTACCAATTAAATGATCGGTAAGACAGTGGGAAGACAAAGCGATTCAACAAGTACATACTAAAACGTCTAATTATAATATTCGATAAATTAATTAATATGATAAAATAATAAAATTTTCTGGTTCTAACAAATGTAAAATTAACAAATTTTGATAAAATAATAATTTATAAAAAACATATTTTGTAAATATATGGTATTAATAATTATATAAAACTATGCATATATAATAACCTAGACAATTTACAAAACTATGACTGTATTGTACAATTTGTTTCTTACTTATAGTTTATCTATAATTTTTTTTATTGCATTAAAAACTTCTTGTCTTGTCCTTTTGCATTTGTAGGATGAATGGCTTTTGGGTGACGTAACTTATAAATTATTTGCAGAGTGAGTCACAATTATTCTCACAAAAATGTGACATGATTTGCAAAAAAGATGACATGGCTTAAAAAGAAAAGTTGACACATTTATCTTTTTTTTTTGGCGATTACTCTAAATGAAAAATGAAAAATTTCTAAAACAATGTCATGTCATATTTTTCTAAAGTTATGTTATTTTTCTGCCAGCCATATCACATTTTTGTCAGAATAATTGTGAAGGCGACAAATAAATATTTTCTCAAAAATCAATTTACAAATTTTAAAGGATGGTAAAATTTTTTTTAAGCAAATCAAACCAAAACATTCTGGCTCGTTCTTTATCGGAGGTTGAAATTGGAGATTCATGAGAAGATACGAGAAGTATTAAGGACTAACTCGAAAGTCCAGATCTAAGAGAAAAAAACAAACAAACACATTAAAATATAAATTCCTCCTTACCTTACTAAAACCACATGAAGTAAAGATTTGGTTTGATTTAGAACAGATTTTCATGCATATATCATTCATAATAGACTAGTTTGTATCATTTATCTTATTTTAAGTCCTAAAACACTTTGCATTAGTATTTACATTTTCTTTTGAATATATGCATTATTTTTGGTTATTCTATGGATTTGCCGACAATGTGGAAGCTGGAAACATAAGATGATGAGTTAGGAACAAGTAGAGAAGAGTAAGAAGCAAACTGGTGTCATCTGACTTGCTGTACCGAGATGTTGCAACCGATTCAAGTCCATGCCACCTAAAGCGACTTAAAGATCAGACCCTACAAAGACTTTCCATTCCGATTCAGCCTCCGCAATCTTCATAAAACTCATAGAAAAATGAGTTACCTTTCGTTCAGAGGTTATTTCAAGTCATTATGGTCAGTGGTTCAGAAGATACGGCTATTTAAGTAACAACATGTCCGTCTGGAAGTTTGGCGACCAAACTGAACGATCAGCTCGGATGAAGGGTTTTCATTGCGATTTAGCCTCTACAGTCTTCATGAGAGTTTTAGGAAATTGAGTTAGCTTTAATTTGGTGGTGATTTCAAGTCAAACGGTGCAGTAGTGCAAAAGATACAGATCGATCAATCCATGTACCCGAACCAAAAGATACCACTTGCAAGTGCTCCAAAAAGTGTTTATGCTTTAGTAAAAGTGGGATTAGAGAGGTCCCTTGTCCCTTGTCCCTTGCCCCTTGTCCCTTGCCCCTTGACCCCTCTTTTAAGGCCAAGAGCCATGTTTAAAACTCTATATAAGGAGTGTGTGTGTGCTTGTAATAATCATTCAGTTTTTAATCAAGTCTTTTTATCTTATAAGCTTTCTCTTGTTCTTGATTGTTCTTGCTTGTTCTTGATAGTTCTTGTTTGTTTCTTGCTATTTCTCTTCTTAAAAACTCTTGTATTTTGTATAAATTTCAAGTATCTTCATCCTTCTAAAGTCAAATCCTTCTTCTTCTTAAAAACCGCTTATGTTCATCAGCTCTAAACTTATGTTTAAGAGAGGTATGAACATGAGTTGTGAGTAATCCACCAAGGTTTGGGGTTGGGATGATTTAAGGGGGTTGAAAACTAGATTTTGGGTATTTTCTTGTTCTTCATCTAATTCTCTTCTTGGATTTGGGGGTTTTAAGGTCTAGAGATTCTCGATGGAGATCTCTTTAATCTAGGGATTTCCTTGTCCCAAAAAGACTTAGGAAATCCCTTAAAACCAAATCCAAGAGACTAGCTCATCCTTTCCCAAACGCCATGGATGCTTAGGGAGCTAGTTAAGCCATTTTTTAATATCCAAGCTTCATGTTCTTCACCCTATCTTTCCACCACACATCATGGGTTAGGAGGAAAGGGTGAAGAAATGATTTACACCACACATCATGGGTAAATCTAGTATAGCTTCTTAAGGCTTAGAGATAGCACTAAGGTGTGTAAAATTATGTTTTCAAAACCCCAAGTTCGAATTTTCAACCTCCCTAAGAATAAATCTCAACCTTGAATCAGTTTTAAATCTTTGAAAACTTAAAACCATTTTCTTCTTGTTTAAGGTTTAATTATTTTCCCTAAAAATCTCTTAGATAGCTTAATTATGCAATAGAGCTTTTATAAATTTGTAAAATTGTGTTCTTTCTATTTTTAGTATTTTAAAAATTGTCCAGAGTCCTATTTTACTGTCTGGTATTGAGTTGGTAGTCGTTTGATTTTTAGAAGTAGTTTTTGAAAATCTTGTAATTTACCTAAAAATTGTCTAGTTTATCCGGTTTTAGATTTTGATTTTATAAAATTATTAGATCGGTTGTTAAATTGTTTAGGAGTCATCTACTAGTTGTAAAACCCTTCTGTAGGAATTTTAAAATAGTTTTCGTGTTTGTATAATCACTGCAAGTAATTTTGTTTGGATTGTTCTCCAATTAACCCGAATTCCACTTAGCTTTACTTGAACTCTTGTATCTTTCACCCCAATTTGGATTGACACCTAAAGTACTACAACAGCAAAAGAACTATGCTTTAAGTTTGATTAAACTTGCTCAAAAATCTAGTCATCAAATGGCGCCGTTGCCAAACTTGGGTTTTAAGTGAAAGTATTAGGATTTGGAGCTTAGTGGAGACTAAGTTTTTATTTTGTATTTGGTTACTAATTTCTCTACTTGTCTACTTGTGTTTTCAGGTACATGAACCTGAGGTCTAGAGGTGACAACAGCTTACTCACACCACTTGACAACATCCATCAACTTGGAAGTGCAAGGCATAGGAGGGAAAGACTACTACTCGAAATTGACATCACCTCGACCAGGTGGAGGATCCACCTCAACATGCTGCTACTGGCAGAGGCATTGGACACCCTTACCACCTCCCAAGAGCACCACGAATCATTGGTGCGGGTGATGCACCAAATACCCACACGAATCGGTTTGGCATCACTCCACCGCCGGTGCAAAACAACAACTTCGAGATAGATCAAGCCTGGATTTGTCTCTATGGTCCAGAACAACAAGTTGCATGGCCTGGCAATGGAAGACCCACTGGAGCACTTGGACAACTTTATCTTGATCATTCCACACACTTGTTCAAAGTTGTCTAGTCATCATGATAAATACAACTTTGAACAAGTGTGTGGAATGATCAAGATAAAGTTGTCCAAGTGCTCCAGTGGGTCTTCCATTGCCAGGCCATGCAACTTGTTGTTCTGGACCATAGAGACAAATCCAGGCTTGATCTCGAAGTTGTTGTTTTGCACCGGCGGTGGAGTGATGCCAAACCGATTCGTGTGGGTATTTGGTGCATCACCCGCACCAATGATTCATGGTGCTCTTGGGAGGTGGTAAGGGTGTCCAATGCCGCTGCCAGCAGCAGCATGTTGAGGTGGATCCTCCACCTGGTCGTGGTCAGCCATCACCTCTTGATGGTACTCGTCAATTTCGAGTAGTAGTCTTTCCCTCCTATCCCTTGCACTTCCAAGTTGATGGATGTTGTCAAGTGGCGTGAGTAAGCTGTTGTCACCTCTAGACCTCAGGTTCATGTACCTGAAAACACAAGTAGACAAGTAGAGAAATTAGTAACCAAATACAAAATAAAAACTTAGTCTCCACTAAGCTCCAAATCCTAATACTTTCACTTAAAACCCAAGTTTGGCAACGGCGCCATTTGATGACTAGATTTTTGAGCAAGTTTAATCAAACTTAAAGCATAGTTCTTTTGCTGTTGTAGTACTTTAGGTGTGTCAATCCAAATTGGGGTGAAAGATACAAGAGTTCAAGTAAAGCTAAGTGGAATTCGGGTTAATTGGAGAACAATCCAAACAAAATTACTTGCAGTGATTATACATACACGAAAACTATTTTAAAATTCCTACAGAAGGGTTTTACAACTAGTAGATGACTCCTAAACAATTTAACAATCGATCTAATAATTTTATAAAATCAAAATCTAAAACCGGATAAACTAGACAATTTTTAGGTAAATTACAAGATTTTCAAAAACTACTTCTAAAAATCAAACGACTACCAACTCAATACCAGACTGTAAAGTAGGACTCTGGACAATTTTTAAAATACTAAAAATAGAAAGAACACAATTTTACAAATTTATAAAAGCTCTATTGCATAATTAAGCTATCTAAGAGATTTTTAGGGAAAATAATTAAACCTTAAACAAGAAGAAAATGGTTTTAAGTTTTCAAAGATTTAAAACTGATTCAAGGTTGTGATTTATTCTTAGGGAGGTTGAAAATTCGAACTTGGGGTTTTGAAAACATAATTTTACACACCTTAGTGCTATCTCTAAGCCTTAAGAAGCTATACTAGATTTACCCATGATGTGTGGTGTAAATCTTTTCTTCACCCTTTCCTCCTAACCCATGATGTGTGGTGGAAAGATAGGGTGAAGAACATGAAGCTTGGATTTTAAAAAATGGCTTAACTAGCTCCCTAAGCATCCATGGCGTTTGGGAAAGGATGAGCTAGTCTCTTTGATTTTGTTTTAAGGTATTTCTTAAGTCTTGTTAGGATAAGGAAATCCCTAAGATTAAAGAGATCTCCTTTGAGAATCTCTAGACTTTAAAACCCCCAAATCCAAGAAGAGAATTAGATGAAGAACAAGAAAAGACCCAAGATTTTAGCCTTCAACCCCCTTAATCATCCCAACCCCAAACCTTAGTGATTTACTCACTAATCATGTTCTTACCTCTCTTAAACATTAGTTTAGAGCTGTTGAACATGCTCGGTTTTTGCAAGAAGAAAGATTAGACTTAAGAGAAACGAAAATACTT